>CM060921.1:326682154-327932154 GCA_030737875.1 Allium sativum | reverse complement strand
TCATGATTCCTCTTCGGTTCGGTTCAGAGCTGGCTTCTCGGTTCGTGGAGAACATCCAGGTCGGGGTCTTCCTGTGCGAGTAGTTCGGTTCAGTTCGTGATGGTGCTCCACGACCCCATAGGGCGATCTGATCTGATCCCCTTGTTCTTGTAACTTTTCCGGCGAAAATCAGCAAAAATCGTGAACATGGAAAATGACCCCAATAGTCCTTCCCTAAAGTTACACGACTATACGACCTCATATGAAAAAGAAATAAATATTCTATGATCCTTCAATACGTATAATGTGGGTCGTTACCGAATGGAATTCGATTTGATAATAATCGAAGTGAGCTTCTATGGTGGAGACTGTTAATATATATATATATATATATGCAATTTAAAAGGCTTTGTCATTATTCCATTTATATTATTAGTCTGATATGGAAATTGATATCGATTATACATTGATCTGTTTTCTGTGAAGATTCCATAATTGATGGAATGTGATTACGGGTTTATCGTGAACTGTATTTTAAATGACAATTGTTCTTTAGCCCAGTTAAAGACAGTATTACATGTCTAACATTGTATTTCGAACTGTATTATTGATCTGTGCTAAATATATATCTTCTTGGTGGCGGAGAATTTAGTCTCTTGCTTAACACCCTTCTCTGAGAGGTACGAGCTCAGAGGTTATACATCGGTAGAAATCAGTGGTACGGTGTAGATTGTCAGTGTGGCATGTTTGATTTCCCAAAGTTAAATAATCATTAATATTGATTTTTGGGAGGATTAAAACTAAGTGGAGTTTTAATGAATCTTTAATTAGATTGAAATGAGAATGTGATAATTTAAATTATCAAATTAGGGAAATGATCGAGAATGGAGTACCACCAGTTTTACTCCAAGCGATAGTTAGATCTTTAATTAGATTTGAATGTGAAATGGTAATTAAAAGTACCGATAACACCGTGGTGTTAGATATGGAGTATTACCAGTTTTGCATGGGATGAATAGGTTGGGATTGGGAAATTAAACAAATGATTACTTCGGTAAGGTGCGCTAATCCCGACTAGTTTGAATAAACCTTAATTTGGTTTGAATTGAGATCCAAAGGAGGATTAAAGAATAAATTTAATGAATTTATCTTTGACAAAATTAATGGGAACCTTTCCCAAAGGATATGAATATTTGAATAAAAGAATATTCAAAATTGGAATGAGGCGTATGTTGTGTTTTTATAGCACTTGAATATAAAATACGTGAATTATTCAGAAAGGCCGGGTTTATACCCAGAACGAACTAGTAAATGGATGTGTGTCTGACATTGGATTTTATTCTGTGTTGATTGATCTCTATTAAATATATACCTATTTGGTAGCGGAGAATTTATTCTCTTTCTTAACACCCTTCTCTAAGACATACGAGCATAGAGGTCATATATCGATAGACATCAGTTGCATGGCATGAATTGCCAGTGTGGCATGCTGAGATGCAAATGATCAAGGCTTTTGTTGAAAAGAAGACCCTTGTGGTTGATGATCAAAGCATTTCCTTAAATGGCATAGCTTTGTGTATAACGTTGATTCGCGAGCCTCACACCTCGGTATGAGTCAAAAACGGGATAAGGGACCCAAAGAGTGCATGACGTTGCCTTCTAGCTGTAACACCCCACGTCCATTAATGTCACTCACAAAGGGAATGCATTAACTTCCATGGAGGTTTTAAATGAATATAGAACAGTAAAATTACAACAAGACAGATATAAAATAGTACTTGGAAATTCAAAAACTTTATTTCATGGTAGCAGAAGTCAAAACATGTTTGATTACATCATAACACCATATTCAATGTCAAGTACAATATCTATCTTGATAAAACAAGTACATAATCCCATTACATGAATAGCCATTAAAAAGAAAGATAACAAGCTAGACTTTACTTCAGCAGTCCAAGCTTTCCAGAAGATAAGCGATCCAACTAGACTCCACTAGAACTTGGCCCAACCTGCGGACCTGAAGGGAGAAAAAGGATGGAAAAGAGGGGGTCAGACATAAAGTCTGGTGAATATGATAATTCTACAATACTATTACCAAAATAACTGGACTAAGGCATAAGCTGGAAAACAAGAAAATGTCTATGAAGAGCAGATTAAGGACATAGACAATCGCTAAAGGCAACGTTATAGGCGCTCCTAAATACTAAAGGATAAACACTATACTGCACCACACCAGTCACCCTAAAGATTCATCCCACTTAGCTTCACTTAGAAACTTTCCCAATGGATTTACGTACCCCTAGCTGACTACATAGGTGCCGCCTGCCCCTATCTCCACTAGGTGTACCCTACTTCCCATTATTCGATCGGCTCCCTAACTCATAGATACCCGTGCTGGCCCCACAGTGGGGTGTATCACTCCCCTAAAGTGGCAACCTGATACAACGGACATGCACTATAATGACCCGGGTTTTGCCCGACCTTAATCGATCGTAAGATCGACCAAGACCGTTCAAAACTCGAATACGTTAACTTTGGGAATACAACACATCTGAACAATAACAGCAGACTTTTATAACATCAATAATAAATGTTACATCAGAGTACAGAATATCAGAGTACATCGATTTAAATTACAGCGGAAGATAAATTACAGTAAATTACAATATACAGCGGAAGACTATCAACTCTGGACACAGCTTTAGGCTTCGATCCAGAATCCTGCTTAAAAGAAATATCTGCAAAACAAGCTACTCGACTGCCCGTGTGGAAAAGAGGGCACCCGAGTTTGCAAGTGAAACAAACTACAGGTCAGTCGTGGGACTGGTATGAGAATTCTTAACTAATATAATTACCAGTAATAGGGCAAATCCAAGAACCACGCCGCTAACGCGGAACGGGTTTACTCCAATGGACTGCCGTGCATAACTTAAAATAAATCGTTAAACAACGCAATGCTTTTTAGAAAAATGAAATCACCATAAGACTCAGGTCCCATCACACAATGCAACGCACACCAGAGGATAGAGTTTTACCTTATGGTGATTAAAAGATGATAGATACGTAAAAACGATATTATTATTAGTGTATATATGTTTAAATAAAACATTTCAATCATAATATCAATCCTAGGAAGCATAGGTACCATATATTATGCCTCCGTACTAGTAATACACTCAAAACCGCATGGAGTCGTATTGGAAGTTGGATTTCCATCATGATGGCTTCTGATTCGAAAGATCTATCACGAAGTGCAATATGCACATCCGCACTTTTGGGCAATCAAGTAACACAGCGGCTTACGTCCCAGCGAGAGAAAACACCGCTTACTCTATATCCCTCTATATGGGAATCAGGAGTTTAAGCCCTATCCCTCTGAGCGTGGAGCGACCACACCCAGCTCATCCCGGTCGACCGAATCCATACAAATATCTAAAGTATACTGATCAAACCATCAGTTCACCATCATACCGGGGTGTGAGGCTCGCGAAGTAACGATATAGTCTTCATCCACAAGGCCTGCTTTTCAACAAAGCCTTGATCATCTTCATCTTGGCATGCCACATCGTCAATCCATACCGTACCATTGATCATCCATCAATATATAAACGGGGTGTTAAGTAAAGAATGAATTCTTCACCACCAACATTTATATATTGACAGAAAATCAATAACATGATATTAAGCGGAGTACGATGTCAGACACGCAATCCATTTAAAACTTATGCTCTGGGTCCGAGCGAAAGCCAAATCCGTGCAAACCAACACTACGTCCGGACGGCCACCACTGTAGCCCCTTCAAGGTAGCTACTCCAATCACGGGCATCAGCAGTCGTCGTCCATTCGATGTGAAGATCGTCGGTCTTCTATCGTCGTCTTCCAATCTTGAAATTTAAACGTCGTTTAAATTATTTGGAATGAGATAGACTCGGACTTTCCAAATAATTCTCGCGGATATATATAAGTTGGAAATCATTTCATATCGTTTGATTTTAATCTTTATATATATAATTATATATAATTCCTCCATCCATTTCATTATTTTGGTAATCATGACAAATAAAGACATATAACATAACACACAATAATGTTTGTTTTAATTTAATCCACATACACATCCTAAGCATAACAATGTATATATTTTTATTTTCAATTCACACAAACATACAATTTCTTGTGCGCCATTCCTAATTCAACAAAAATGATTATTTTGTGTCATTCTTTTCTTTACAAGCAAAATGATATTCTTGCTTTAATCTTTCACATGAAAATGAAAGTTTCATATCTTTATTCTTTTTAATGAAATCAAATTCGTTAGAATGTAAATTTTTTTATATTCCAACATTCATAGTCGTATAATGAATATTATATATATTCATTCAGCATATGTAAATTTTATACGCCTCATTTCCACATTAAAAAGAATATTTCTAATGTACTAACATACCTACATATATGTTTTCTTCTCCTCTTTTCTAGTGTGTTAAACCTAATGTTTTCAATATATAGATATTGCTAACACTACAAGCAAACACTAAAAGAATATTTTTTTATGTCTGGCAATACTAACAATTCATAATAACATAAAAAGAATATTTTATGTTACATCGTTTCTAATATTTCATGTTATCTAACATAAATGGCATTTAATTTACATGTCATGTTTCTAACAAATGGTAATGTTTTGAATAAACGAAACATAATGCAACATTAAAATTCTATCTTTTTATTGTCTCCAAAAAGACAATAAAAATATAACATGAAAATTCTATTTTTCTACCACATCTAAAATGACGGTAAAATGTGACATAGCAAATATATCTGTGACGGCAAGGAATTTCGCTCGGTCCGAACCAGTCGCTAAACCGACCCAGACCGTTCGAAACGCCCTATCGTTTGAGAACAAGACAAAATAGAGCGCATACAGAGGAACATTTCACTGTTTATTACAACAATGCATCAGATTACAAGAATATACAGAGTATAAATGAATAAATATTACACAGAAATATCAGAGATTTAAATTACATTTAAATACATAGCAGCGGAAAATAATACAATACACAACTAGAAGAGATATACGGATACAAAGCTTTCCGGATATCATTCCAGCTGTAAACCAGGATCCTGTGAATATAAATCTGCAAAACCAAAACTACTAGCTGCCCGTGTCGAAAATAAGGGCACCCAGAGTTTAGGTTAAAACAATAAACTCCAGGTCAGTCATGTGACTGGTGTGAGAACTAAAGCAGTTATTAATCTTTATTTTTAAACATTAGGTATATCAAGGGACCACGCCGTATAACACGGAACGGGTTTCCTCCCAAGAATACCAGTGCATAAAACAAACAGCGTAATGCTAAATAAAGAAAAATGAAGCTGTTATAAGACCCAGGTCCCATCACACAATGCAACGCAGCCGAGGATAGGGTTTTCCCTTATAACAGCCAAAGAATGCTTGATACGTTTAAAACAAATCATTTGATACTATTATAAGTGCATAATGTATAAAACACTTCAAATCATAAGTATCAATCATAGGCGGCATGAGCGCCCCATCCCACTATGTCACCATATATAGGTTTACAAATAAAACCGCAAAGTCACGTATTTGGAAATTGGATTTCCGTCTATGAACCGAGGCCAGGGATCGTCCTCTACCGATTCGAGACAATCTAGCCTACCATGTCTCAGGAACAGCCGCAACTGCCCCCTGGATCGTCAGGGCCGGTCCACCGATGTGGATTATTATGCCTGAACAATACGTCTCCCCGCCCTTTGGGGCGCAAACGAGCCAACGAATGACTCCATCGGTTCGAGAACGACCGATCAATCCGAGGCGCCTCGCAACAGCAACAACCACATAAGTCAAACTCGTCAGGGCGTGTAAAACCACTGACGCCACTTCTAGCTAGAAAGAAACGCAAGTCCTCCCTGAGGTCCGTCTCCCGTTTTTGGTTCATACCTGGTGTGAAACACGCGAGGTAAACGTTACACAAAGCTACGCCACAAAGGCCGTGCTTTGATCATCACCACAAGACTTTGCTTTTCAACAGAAGCCTTGATCATTTGCATCTTAGCATGCCACACAGGCAAACCATCCTATGTCAGACACACAGTCCATTTACAAGTCCGTTCTAGGTCTGAACGAAACCGGAGGCACCTAGTACCTCGCATATCCATCGATCTCCAAGTACGTCTGGACGATCACCAACTGTTTCCATCTTCTTGGGTGTACAGCCCAATCAAGATCATCAGTTATCACCCAAACGACGTGAAGACCTCCGGTCTTCGACCATCGTCTTCATCTTCGACTTATCGTCGTATCGATTATTCAGAATGGGATAAACCCGGACTTCCCGAATAACTCGCGTATATTTTATAAAAGTGTTACACAAACACAACATACGCCTCATTCCAATTCATTAGTCACTAACCGTAAATTAATCAAGAGAATAATTCCCCAAATATTAACCCCGAAGGCCGAAACCAACATCAGATCAATATCCAGAAAACCCTTCTGCTTGGCTAACCGACAGTTAGTTTCTAAATTTCACGTTCAAATCTAATTAAAGATTTAACTATCGCCTGGAGCAAAACTGGTGATACTCCATTCTCGATCTTTTCAATCTAATTAAAGATTCATTAAAACTCCACTTAGTTTTAATCTGTGACTGGGTTAAAGAATCAGTGTCATTTAAAACACGGTTCACGATAAACCCAAAGTCACATCCCATTAATTATCGGGTTAAAGAACAAGTGTTATTTAAAACACTGTTCACGATAAACCCAAAAATCAATATCCATTCAATTCCAATTAAATATTATTTAATTGGTGCACTTCATTAAATCTAAATCAAAAGATTTAATCTTTTCTCAACTGGGTTCAAGAACAGTGTTAGTGAAGACACCATTCACGACAAACCCAAATCACATTCATTAATTATCGGGTTAAAGAACAAGTGTTATTTAAAACACTTTCACGATAAACCCAAAAATCAATATCAATTCAATTCCAATTAAATATCATTTAATTGGTACACTTCATTAAATCTGAATAAAAAGATTTAATCTTTTCTCAACTGGGTTCAAGAACAGTGTTAGTGAAGACACCATTCACGACAAACCCAAATCACATTCATTAATTATCGGGTTAAAGAACAAGTGTTATTTAAAACACTGTTCACGATAAACCCAAAAATCAATATCAATTCAATTCCAATTAAATATTATTTAATTGGTACACTTCATTAAATCTAAATAAAAAGATTTAATCTTTTCTCAACTGGGTTCAAGAACAGTGTTAGTAAAGACACCATTCACGACAAACCCAAATCACATTCGATATTCAATACAAGGCTCTGAATAGAAAATATATCGGCTTATATTCAATATCGAATTCTACGACTAACAAATGTCGTATTGGAAATAACGATACAAATATATATCTTTCAAATTTCCATAACAACACCTGTAATATCACGAATTCCAACATCGAAATATTCCGAAGACAATTTCGATTCAAATCCACTCCAATGCAATCATTGGAATTTTGGTTACTTTTAAAACCCTTTTCGAATTCAATTTATTTATTTAAAAATAAATAGAATTATAATTCTAGTTCAAAACTAGTTCATTTCGATAAAAATCTATTTTTATCTTTTCAAATATGGAGTTTTTCATCCCAAACTTTCACAAATCATTTCTTATGATTTTACACAAATTATTACTATTTTTAATAATTTTATCAAGGCCCGTACAGTCGATTTCCAACAATGGCCATCGAACTGCACTTACAGCGACCTTTTTCCAATTTGATTTGGACGTATCTCCAAATCCAACCGTTAGATTTCAAATTTCTAACATTCGTTAGAAAGCTCTTTTCGATACGAACCCAACGGTTCCGGTTTTAGGAGAATCCGACGGTCGGATCTCCCGCAATGTCCGTTTGAAATAAATGGTCGAAATTCACGAACTGCCGCGGCGCGGCGCGTTCTATTCAGGCCATTATATTATATATATAATATATATAATATATACTTCGTCGATTTCTATTTAAAACGAATTATATAAATAGTTTTAAATTCGTTTCAAAAGCAATTTCAACCTCCTTTTCAATTCAAATCAAAATTGAATTCTTCTTTATAAATTCGTTTCAAAATTCATTTCTATTCAATTCAAATTTCAATTCAATTTGAATTCATTTCAATTCATTTCATTTCGAAATCGTTTTCAATTCAATTCATTTCGAAATCGTTTTCAATTCAATTCATTTCGAAATCGTTTTCAATTCAATTCATTTCGAAATCGTTTTCAATTCAATTCATTTCGAAATCGTTTTCAATTCAATTCATTTTGAAATCGTTTTCAATTCAATTCATTTCGAAATCGTTTTCAATTCAATTCATTTCGAAATCGTTTTCAATTCAATTCATTTCGAAATCGTTTTCAGTTCAATTCATTTCGAAATCGTTTTCAGTTCAATTCATTTCGAAATCGTTTTCAATTCAATTCATTTCGAAATCGTTTTCAATTCAATTCATTTCGAAATCGTTTTCAGTTCAATTCATTTCGAAATCGTTTTCAGTTCAATTCATTTCAAAATATTCGATTTCGAAATCACTTTTCAATATTCATTTTAAAATGAATAAAATCGATATAAATATCGTTCACGTCAAAATGGCGTCAATCTAATCCTCACGGCTTCACATATTTCTATTTTCAAATATTCTATTTCAAATATTTCTATTTCAAATATTTCTATTTCAAATATTTCTTTTTTCGAAACTGGAATGAGGCCCAATCAATTACCATATAATGTTAATTATATGGATTTTCTACAACACATGTATATATCAACAACGATGAATAATCAATCATCAACCAAAGTGCACTACACTGTATAAGCATCAAATATAGACATTTAACGCTTACAGCAGCTTGTCAATCAATCGATCGACATATTTAATCAATCAGGATGAGTGAACTTCAAATTTCATCCTAACACCCGTGTGGGGTTTCAAACAATCAAACACATATTTTATTTGTGCAGTTAGGCGATGTGTAAAATTTATCGACCCAATCAACGTCATTCAAATAGGTGTACATAAACAAACCGTCTGGTTTGTAAATGAATATTTATTTATTCACATTCACGTTAAAAATTATATTTTTAACGATAAAACATTTTATTCCAACATATGAATTTCTATTCAGTTCATTCGTTAAATAAAATGCTATTTTTATTTTTCTAACTTATTTTAGAAAATTTCGGCGGCATAACGGCACGATACTAGAAACGGGACAAGGCCTAGCCTTATCCCCGGTCTAGTGAAGGCCCACGCCATTCACACATCAATCAAATCACTCTCGTTATGCAAACCACAAAATTTGGAGTAAGAGTCTAACCTAGTCTTACTCCTTCGCCTTATAACGGCGCACGTCTAATCCTAACCAATTTATCGATTCGATTTTTCACACCACAAACCACATTCAAACCAATATCTCAATCAATCACCAAACATCCAAACAAACAAGTCCATGGTATGTGGACGGGTGTCGGGTGCTTCTAAGCACCGTCTGCATCCTAGTATATATATATATAACTAGAAAAATAAATTGAAAGGTGAGAAATTCTCACTTATTAGCTATCCTAGCTCCACGGCACTTCATTTGCAGAAGTCTTCGTCGTTTCGCCTTTTTGTCACCTTCGTTGCTGCTTTCACTACATACGTAAAAATCACATTTTTACTTCGCTATTCAATATATAAAAATCGAATTTTTATTTCAAAGTTCAATATATAAAAATCGAATTTTTATTTCAACGTTCAATATATAAAAATCGAATTTTTATTTCAAAGTTCAATATATAAAAATTGAATTTTTATTTCAACGTTCAATATATAAAAATCGAATTTTTATTTCAAAGTTCAATATATAAAAATCGAATTTTTATTTCAAAGTTCAATATATAAAAATCATATTTTTATTTCAAAGTTCAATATATAAAAATCGAATTTTTATTTCAAAGTTCAATATATAAAAATCGAATTTTTATTTCAAAGTTCAATATATAAAAATCGAATTTTTATTTCAAAGTTCAATATATAAAAATCGAATTTTTATTTCAAAGTTCAATATATAAAAATCGAATTTTTATTTCAAAGTTCAATATATAAAAATCGAATTTTTAGTTCAAAGTTCAATATATAAAAAACGAATTTTTAGTTCAAAGTTCAATATATAAAAAATGAATTTTTAGTTCAAAGTTCAATATATAAAAAACGAATTTTTAGTTCAAAGTTCAATATATAAAAATCGAATTTTTAGTTCAAAGTTCAATATATAAAAATCGAATTTTTAGTTCAAAGTTCAATATATAAAAATCGAATTTTTAGTTCAAAGTTCAATATATAAAAATCGAATTTTTAGTTCAAAGTTCAATATATAAAAATCGAATTTTTAGTTCAAAAATCTAATTTTTTCCTAAATCAAAACTACGATCTTTTTCTAAACAAAATACGATCTTTTCCTAAACAAACATATGAACCTTTTCTAAACAAAAATACGGACTTTTCTAAACAAAAATATGAACTTTTTCTTAGATAAAAATCCTATTTTTATTTTTAAATTTCTAATCTCCTTTTAGTTTATAAATCAGTTTTCAAAACAAAAATAAAATAATCAGTTTTCAAACTTTAAAACAAAATCAGGTTTACATTTTTTAAAATAATCAGTTTTAAACATTTCTGTTTTTAAATAAAATAAAAATAAAATAAATTAAAAAAAAACTTACAGGGGGGGTGCGCTGTCGAGTGGTCGGGGGGGGGGGGAGAGGTGGTGCTGGCCTTTCGGTGGTCGTGGGGCCCTCCGACGCGGCGGTTTCCTGGGGGGTTGCGGCGCTCGAATTGGGGGATTTAGGGTTCGGGTGGGTTTCGGTCTTGGCTGCTGCGGAGGAGAGAGAGAGGGAGGAGGGGGTCTCGATGGCAGGCGGAGGGAAGGGGGCGGTGGCGACGAGGCACGGTGGCTGGAGGCGGTGCGTCGATGGGTTTTTTTTTTTTTTTTTTTTTTTATTTTGCTCCTGATTTGAAGAAACGGGGGGGGGGGGGGGGGGGGCAGAATGAAATAAGGGGGGAGGAGGGAAAATATATATATTTTATTATTTTTTTATTTATTTTTTTTTCCTTTTTTCAATTTACGTTGACTTTTACATACGAACACCGAACCGGGTCCAACGACTGTCATCCCTAACGTAATACCCCCATTCCGAACACAATGAGATATGTATCGCAAGCTGATTCGACTGTTTGAATCAGTTTCCGTTAAATTTACATTTAAATCACTATATTGAATTTTAAACGTACATTTCAAATTACCGGGGCCACATACTAACTAGAAAAATTCTATAAAAATATTTTCTAGCTTCGTATTGACGATACGGTCCTAACAAAACTAGTTTCGTCGAATTCCGAGACCGTTGGAAAAATGGCCCATTGCCAGTCGATTAAATTCAACTGAAATGGTCAAAACACGTTTTCCTATGCCACGCTCACATATTGATTCGAGACAATCTGCAATTTAAAACCTAGCAATAACTTTACATCACGGACCCAACAAAACTGGTTTCGTCGAAATCCGAGGTCGTTTGCAAAATTGCTATTTTTAAGGGCCTTATATATATAAAAATATATATAAATTCCACAGCGACTATTTCAAATTTTCAACTGGACATATCTTATCATTTCTAAGATGAAATCTCAGTTTGTTAACTTCGTTACAAAGATATAGTTATACAGATTCAAATATTTCTTGTTTCGTTCAATTCTGACTTATATTGAATTCTGTATATTCATTTGAAATTAGAAATCGAATTTTCGAACTACCGCGCCATTTTCAATTCCTTTTATAATTATATATATTCTAACGACGACGCGTATAATATATACGATCGAATTCTATTCAAAATAAATTTTTCGTCGATATTATCTAAAATAATTCATTTTAAATATTCAAAATTCGCGAAAATTGCCAAAATAAAAATTTTAAACTGGCCCAGATTTTCCGGGTTGTTACAATCTCCCCCACTTAAAACTTTTCGTCCCCGAAAAGGAACAAAGTCGAAAGTGGTTTGATTAATCAACGCTACGATCGATCTGGCTTCCATTCTCCAACTTTTTAGTTTCTGAGAATTTCCAAAATTTCAAAAATTTGGCTAACACCCTAAATTTTCGAAAAATTTCGCCATAACCTCCCCTGCACCGGGAGCATCGGGGAATTTCAAATAGCTTCCCCGGTCCTTCAGATCTCAAAAAGAAAAAGAAAAAGCCAAGCGGCTAGCCAATAGGCTCACAAAATCATCATCACCCAAACAAAACAGGAAATTATGTAATAAACATGTACCTATTTGTCGGGCAAACAAATTTTATTCTCTGCTCTAGCCTCCTTGCTATGACCTGTTCAATGTAAGTACAAGTATATGCAAGCAAATGCGACCAATTTCAATACAGTTCAATATTCGGTTCAATTAGGCTAAATGGCTAAAAATTAGCAAACAAATAAACAAACAACACAAACATCAATCAATTAGTGAATTAGAGTTTCAAATTCATAATTTGATATATATACAAAAAACATGTTTTGATGCCAAATCACAACAATGTATTCTAGCTATATATAAGTTTTGGTTCTCACACCAGCCTAATGGAAATATATAGAAAATCACACCTTCGAAACTCGAACATAAATACTGATGATGTCATGACAATCATCAGTACCATCTCCGGGCGACTAGAATGTGATTCCATATCTATCCAGTATATTAAAACTTTGAATATACGTTTGCAAGGCGTATATGCAAATTCTTTATATACTGAATTGTCCACATTCAAATAAATAAATAATCAAATACGTAGAAGTGATTTAAATTTTCAAAATAAAAATTGTTTTCATTTGAAAAATATACTCTTCACACTCGTTCTAGGATACTACTGATCCCATCTCTAACGAGTCATTCTAATTGGATATTACTAACCCAATATCTGATGAATTCTTTCGTATGGTTCTAATGTGTCTTGTTCTCTGAGCTTTGTAAACCAAAGCTCTGATACCAACTGTGACGGCAAGGAATTTCGAACGGTCTGGGTCGGTTTAGCGACTGGTTCGGACCGAGCGAAATTCCTTGCCGTCACAATATCATTTTAATAGTTCTAAAATGACGGTGAAATATGACATAGCAAATCTATCATTTTAATAGTTCTAAAATGACGGTGAAATATGACATAGCAAATCTATCATTTTAATAGTTCTAAAATGACGGTGAAATATGACATAGCAAATCTATCATTTTAATAGTTCTAAAATGACGGTGAAATATGACATATTTCATTCACAAAATATGAGTCCTTTCTGTTACATGTAAATGGTATGTTTTGATTTAACAAAGCATAAATGATTCCTTTACATTACATACGAGTGCAATCTTTTTATCCCTTTTAACATTTAATAAAAATGTAATCTCTTTTTATCCTAAATGCAACATTTATAAGAAAATGTTATTTTATTTTAACGTACCATTTTTAACTAGCATGACATATTAATACTAATTATACATATCTTCTTAACAAAAACGTTATTTCTTTTCTTACTTTTCTAATTGACAAAAATATTAATTTTGTCCTTTAAACTTTTAATGCAAACAGAAATGTGAATTTTGTTTGTAAACTTCTAATGCAACAAAAATGTGAATTTTGTTTCATTCTTCAAATTTGACAAACATGAATGATTTCTGGTTCATTTCTCTAAAGTGACAAATTTATTTTATAAATCTCAATTCGACCAAATGACTCATTTTTGGTTTATTAACTTTTCAATGCAAACAAAAGAGGATTTTTGTTTAACAACTTTCTAATGCAAACAAAATGAGGTTTTTGTTATAGAACTTCCTAATGCAAACAAAAATGTAAATTTTTGTCCCACTTCTTTTCTTTAACGAAAATGTTAAATTTTGGTTTCAACTTTATTCTCTAACAAAAATGTTAATTTTTGTTTCATTCCTTTAATGCTAACAAAAATGTTAATCTTTTCATTTAACAAAATATGTTAAATTTATTAATCTCCTTCATTTAAATGTATAAAAAGTATACATTTTCTATTCTTCTTTTTAATGTATAACAAGTATGCATTTTCTATTCTTCTTTTTTAATGTATAACAAGTATGCATTTTCTATTCTTCTTTTTAATGTATAACAAGTATGCATTTTCTATTCTTCTTTTTAATGTATAACAAGTATGCATTTTCTATTCTTCTTTTTAAACAAAATGTTATACTTTGTTTAATTCTTCCTTTTTAAACAAAATGTTATACTTTTTTTAATTCTTCCTTTTTAAACAAAATGTTATACTTCGTTTATAAATCATGTTTTCACAAAAAATGTGATTTTCATTTGCATAACGCCTTTCAAAAAAAAAAGTGTTGTTTTTAAACAAAATTGAAACTTTTTAATTTACCAAACAAAAGTAAATTCTCTTTTTATAAACAAATGTAATTCTTTATATTAACGAACTAAAGTGAATTCTATCTGTTAACAAACAAAAGTTCAAATCTTTTAATTGACAAACAAAGTTACAACCTTTGTATTTCAATTAAAGGTAAAATCATTTAATTTAACAAAACAAAAGGTGAAATCTTTATTTTAACAAACAAAGAGTGATATCTTTTATTTTATAAACAAAAAGTGATATATTTTATTTTATAAACAAAAAGTGATATCTTTTATTTTATTCAAGATCTATTATTTCTTTATTCAATTCAAAGATGTATTCTTTTTGTTGGAAACGAAAAAGTCTATCCTTTTTGTTTGAACAAAAATGTATAATATAATCTACTCTTTTTGTTTAAACAAGAATGTATATTTTTGTCTCTCTAATCAATGTTAACAAAAAGTATATTTTTGTCTCTCTAATCAGTGTTAACAAAAAGTATATTTTTGTCTCTCTAATCAATGTTAACAAAAAGTATATTTTTGTCTCTCATTAACAAAAATTGTAACTTTTGTTATTTTATTACATTTAATCAAAAATGTAACTTTTGTTCTTTATTTACATTTTAACAAAGAATGTAAATTTTGTTCTTAAATCAAGTTTCAACACAAAATGTTAATTTTGTTTTCATTTATTTAAAACAACAAAAATGAGTATTTATTCCAAACATTATTCTTTGCATTCTAATCCAATGACATTCTCGTCTAATGACATCTTAAATAAATGGCATTATAATATTTTAACATAAATGACACTCATGAATTTTAACATATATGAAATTCTAACATAAATGACATTTTGGAATTTTAACATAAATGACATTCATGGATTTTATCATATATGAAATTCTAACATAATATCAAAGTGGTATGTTCATATTTCGATCCTAAGATAACATCATGATTTGATTTAACACAATTTGTAATTAAACAAACAAATAACACAACATGGCGGTTTAACGCAATAGGTAATTAACAAACAAATAACCAACATGGTGGTTTAACACAATTGGTGATTAACAAACAAATAACACAACATGGTGGTTTAACACAATTGGTAATTAACAAACAAATAACACAATAATCATTAATCAAATCACGTATGGAAATTTCACAGAATGCTATAGCGTATGACATCAATTCTAGATACGTTTCATAATTAAGTAATTTTAATTATATAAGAAGAAAAGAAATAGAATTTCTCACCAAATAGTTCCGATTTGAATTTTGTTTGCTGCAAGTACAAATTGATTCCAAGTCATCTCTAATCAATTCTGAAACGTAGATCTTGTTGCCACGACTCCAACACAACTGGAATTTCTGAATTTCGATATCAAAAGATATGCTCTTTTATATGTTGATTACATCGTTAAGTAATTAATTAAATTAATTAAATTATAATAACGTTCCTTAAAGCGCTACCTTCCGTATTTCTTCTTCGTTCCTGATGTACCTCGCTGGACCCATACGCTTCAGCACCCTCTCTCCAAATCGCACCACCACCAACCGCCGTGCAGCAAATTTGCAAATTGAAGATCCTTTGTTTCTTTTGAGAAGGAGTATGGATAAAATTTTAAGAAGAGGACACCATGAATATATTTTTTGTTTTAGGGAAGATGAGGTTGATGAAGGTAGAAAGATTTACTTTTTTTTTATGAGGAGAGGAGGAGGAAGTTCTAACATTTGTAGAAGACAATTGCAGAGAAAAGAATGTTGAAGGAAATTGAGAAAAATATTATATTTATCTCTCTAATGTGTCATTTCATATATTATATAGTAGGTTACGAAAATAATGATTAATTTAGCTGACTAGGCATGAGGTAGGATATTTATTTCTTATTCAAAATAAACAATAAAATAAGAAAGAGAAATTGGAAAAGTATTCAATGCATGATTATAAATCAAATGAGGAGCCCCTAATTAATATCATTAACTACTATATACAAATTTATCAATTTCATAATAAAGCCACAATTTAAGTTATTCAACAAATTTTAGTTGAACGTTTTTTTTTTCTTTTTTTTTATATACGAAGAATTCAAAATGAGGGAGCATTTACATACGTTGAAAATAGTGAAGGAATATAGAGAACATGATCACACGTTTTAAGAAACGCATGCATGTCTCCAACATGACAATTTAATGTAAAGAAGGAAAGAAAAATAAATGTGTATAGAAATAAATTGCATGCATACGAAGATATAACAATGCATGCAATTTATTGTAGCGTGTCATTCTTCATTTAATGCGCATAATTGGTGCGTTGATTAGATAATTATTTATTTCCTTTCAAAATTCAAGGGAGTAATTCACATCTTGAAATTTATTAATAAATGAATGATACAATTATAATAAATAGGGGAAAGTATTTAAGAGAATAGCCAAAGATATATATATATATATATATATATATACATATATATATATATTGTCAGAAGTTTTTTTTTTCATTTAGAACCTACACATTATTTTCAATTAATATTTTAATATAAATTAATAGATTTTATTAAAGTCCCTAAGGCCTATTTTTTACTTGGCATGTAGTCAAAGATTTTTAATACAAGGATAACATCCTTGCTATTAACCTTTAATTGGTGAAATTTTTTTAAGGTTATTTTCTTCCTCTTTGTATATTTAGAATGTGCATTAAACAAGCGCCTACATGAATTATGTCCATCAACAGTTAAATCTTAGGATTTAAGTTTTCCATCAATAAATGTAATCTTACAATCAAACTTAAATATTACATTAAAATATAAATTTAATCATTTAATTGTTAAAACTTAATTCAATCTTTCAAGAATAAATTAAATTAGACAAACAAGAAATTCAAGTATAAATCTCTACGTCCAAATCCTAAATCAAACTTACAATTCCAGAATTTTCAAACTACCACGTTATTTCCAACTTCTCTTAAAATTAGAATAAATATATTCGTTCTAACTTCGATTTAAATATAAAAAAAAATTTCCTTTCCCGTCATTATTTAAAATCAATTATTTTGAATATTAAAAATACATTAAATTTCTAAAAATAAAATTTTTAAATTGGCCCCAAAATTCAGGGTTGTTACATGCACGGCTTATACCTACACGATGCAACAACGTCTTACCTACCAGCCCGGGTCCACACACGCATATGAAACCCGTTGGACTTGCGTTGCCACCGCTCCCTGTTTTGCCCTCTTATAGTCAAACCCAGTATGCGTGTCCCGTCCTCGACTTGGGTCGAGCCCACAAAGATACGTTTTGGGATACTGGTTGAAATGGGCCCCCACTATTTACCACAAGCATTCCACCTAAGCTTGTCCCCATTAGTCCATCCCACTTAACCCACTTAGTCATGTTCATTTACATGTGTGTTTGGTTAAGTCTAATCGTATTTCAAATGCCTCTAAAGGCAACCACCAGATTCCTCATGCCACCCAAGGCACCTACTTAACCCCCATGTCCCACCTTACATGATTATCTGGTTAAGTATTTCTTAGTTCATTAAGGCCATAACCTCATAAAGACCTCTCACATTAGACTGGCATTTATGGCAGCTGGATTTGCTGGGCGGGTCCGGGCAGTCTTACACCATAAAAGAGTCTAACCTCGTGTCTTTACAACTGTTATGCTTTAGTTTGGGCCTAGGACCTCTCACATTGGGCCGACATTTGTGACTACTGGATTTGCCGGGCGGGTCCGGGCAGGTTTACGTCACAAACGGGTCCAACCTCGTGTCCTAAGCATTATTATTAATAATAATCCACTTTCCCCCAATTTTAATAATTCCCTACTTGAATTATTAATTACTTCCAATTTTTAACAATGTCCATAATTGACTCTATTATGGACATCCATTCATGGTATGCAAAATCTTACAAAATTGCACCCAAT
Source organism: Allium sativum (assembly GCA_030737875.1). Classification (NCBI taxonomy): domain Eukaryota; kingdom Viridiplantae; phylum Streptophyta; class Magnoliopsida; order Asparagales; family Amaryllidaceae; genus Allium; species Allium sativum. Next base: position 327,913,757 of record CM060921.1, on the reverse strand, counting down.
TTATTAATTCCTAATATTACCCCTACCCCACGTTTGAACGTTTATTCGCAAAATTTATGTTAGACTCGAATAGCCTAACCCATAGCATAAAAGAGATTATCATAATAACAACATGTATATGTGACCAAATGAATCATAATAAGGGGTGAAACTTACATATGTCCAACTTGCATAGATTATACATGTCATGGACCTAAAGGTGTCAACTTGTTCAAAATTCACCTAATATAATCTCAATCAATTTTCATAAACTTACATATGAACATGTGTGAATCAACATCATCTAATTTTTTAACAACATGGTTTTATATGGGTACACCTAACTCAATAGGCAAATTCCCATAATCAAGTTTTATTTAATTATAGTTTCAAGTTTATAGGTACACCTAACCTAATAGGCAAATTCCCATAAACAAGATCCATTTAAATTAAAGAAAAAAAAACATAACTTTAAGCATGATCCAACAACATGATTTTTCAACATAATATAGCATGATTTATAACATGGCATAGTATGATAGTATAACATAGCTTGACATGATTCTCAACATAGCACGACATAGCATAAGAGAATTTACGACATAGCATGACATAGCATATATAATTTACATCATGCGACAACATAATAACATAATAAGAGATCCACAATATATAGAATTTACAATTACAAATCACATCACTTTCTTGTGATCCATTCATAACTGAGTCAAATTAGTTTGTAATAGTCTTGTGAGAATCATCATACTCACCAACAAAAGAAAAGAATTAGAGAAAGAGAGATCTTTTGATTTGATTTGTGTAGCTTTAGTTGTAGATGATTAGGCTTCCTCTTCTTAATTTGTGACGGCTATGCTGAACTCCATGGCAGCAGCATGACGGTAGCTTCTCTAATTTTACAAGTGATTTAGGTCTTGGGTCTACCCACTTATTTATAGATTTTTAGAATTAATTTAGGCCATTAGATTTAACCTAGAAATAACCGCAGCCGTTCAGACAAGATGGGGTTTATCTTGTTGACTCAGCAATGAGTCAGAAGTGACTCAGCAAACACTCAGCATATTAATAAACTTCTATTCATGTCATAAATATATATATATTTTCTACAATGTACATATTAGATACATCCCCCTTTACTTATTATTGTTTTTATATACATATTAGATACATCCCCTCTCTCACACACTTATTAATATTTTTATATTCATATTAGATACATCCCCTCTCTTACACACTTATTAATATTTTTATATTCATATTAGATACATCCCCTCTCTTACACACTTATTAATATTTTAGCAACTTTAGTGTTAATAGAAAATTCGGGGTGTTACATTCTCCCCTCCTTTTAGGATTTCGTCCCCGAAATCTTCAAGTCTGGAAGAATGTATATCCCACCATCCAAACGTCCATCTACTCATCCATCATACACAGGCATCCATTGTCCTTACAGACTTCTAATGCTTTCATGTTTAAATGCACAGTGTGTGTATATGTCCGTATCTAATGCAAAATCAGGCGGTCCACTGATTCAGTTGACCTCCTTAATGCAAATTATGTAAGTGTCATGAATCTATTATGTATGCAAAAGATCCTAATTGCTTACATACTACTTCTATATGCGTGCACACCCATTCAACCGAATGCAGCATCCATATGATGGTACAACCATTATACATCCATTATACTAAATACATCCATATATATGCAATATGCAATATGCAATATGAAGTGACTGAGCCGATCTAGTGCCTAAAGTGTGTGTATATATGCATCCACGAGCAACCACTAGCAAACACTTGCATCCATTTTGCATCCATCATACATAACATGTCTCAAACACATGTTTCAACCATAGGATTATCCTAACTAAAGGTCAAAGATACTAATGAGAGGACATACTAAAGATAAGATAAGATAAGCTAAGCGATAAAGGAGAAATTAAAAGACATACCCTCAAAAAGAAAAGGGTACAACGAACGCATCTTCTCTTCTGTCTCCCAAGTTGCGTTGCTCTCATCATCTCCCCATTGCACTTTAACCAGTCTGACCTCTCGATTCCTCAACTTTTTGATCTCCGACCCAAGAATGCATGTAGGAGCTCGTCTAATTGTTGCATCACGCTCTATTTCCACCTCTTTAAGCAAGCTCGGCTCTACCACCTCCGCGGTCTTGTGCAAACACTTCCTCAAATGTGATACATGGAATACGTCGTGTACTCCACTAAGTTTCTCAGGCAACTCCACCCTATATGCCATCTTCCCAATCCTGTTTTTTACAGGAAACGGCCCTACAAACCTTGGTGCTAATTTCCCCACGGACCCAAAGCGAAAAACATTCTGTAACGGAGATACTTTGATAAAAACCATGTCCCCAATGTCAAACTCAAGATCTGTCCTCCTCTTATCAGCATACGATTTTTGCCTATCTTGTGCTGCTTTCATCCTCCTTCGAATCAACTCAATCTTCTCCGAGGTTTCCCTAACCATATCGGGCCCAAGTAGGATTTTATCGGTAGATTCCCACCAACATGTAGGCGAACGGCAAGGCCTTCCATAAAGAGCTTCGAAAGGTGCCATGCCAATACTAGACTGAAAGCTATTATTATATGCGAATTCTACTAACGGAAGGTGCTCTTCCCATGTACCCCCAAAGTCTAGGATACAAAGCCTTAAAAGATCCTCTAGAATGCGATTCACCCTCTCGGTCTGGCCGTCTGTCTGAGGATGATATGCGGTGCTCAAACATAGCTGAGTCCCTACCACCTCTTGTAAACTCTTCCAAAATTCGCCAGTAAAGATAGGGTCACGGTCGCTTACTATACTAGAAGGAACGAACTATCTCCTTAATGTATACAGAAGCCAACCACGGAGCAGTCCTCTTACTTTTCACGGGAATAAAATGGGCGCTTTTAGTAAGTCTATCTACTATAACCCAAATCCCCGTGTTACCCTTCCTTGATCTTGGTAATCCATCCACAAAATCCATTGAGATGCTTTCCCATTTCCATAGTGGAACTTCTAATGGGTGAAGCAACCCACCGGGTTTCTTTTGTTCTGCTTTAACTCGTTGGCACACCAAGCATCTAGCGACGTACTCGGCCACATCCTTTTTCATACCGGCCCAAAAGAAAACCCGCTTCATATCTTTGTACATCTTATCCCCGCCGGGATGAATGGTCATTTTTGAGCGATGAGCATCATCAAGAATGGCCTTCCTTAAGTCTTCGTCTTGTGGTACACAAAGTCTATTATCCCTTCGTAACCAACCCCTATCGTCTAGGGTATACCTACGAAGATGGCTTGACGACTCCCCCCTTTGAGCTTTTCTACTATCTCAACCAACTGTGGGTCGTCTCGCTGTGCCTCACCAACCCGTCCTAGAAGTGTAGGTCTAACCTCCAAGGATGCTAACAGACCGGGTACTAAGTCAACGGAGGGTCTAAAGTCAAACATAGAGATGAATTCTAAGCTTTGTCGTTCAACAAACAACGGACTCAAGGGCAACCTTTTCCTACTTAAGGCGTCTGCCACCACGTTACCTTTGCCCGGGGTATATGCTATTTCAAAATCGTAGGAGGCTAAGAATTCCATCCACCGTTGCTGCCTTAAATTCAAATCCTTCTGAGAGAATAAGTATTTTAATGATTTGTGGTCAGTGAACAGTTCGAATTTCTCACCAAGAAGATAGTGACGCCAAGACTTAAGCGTGAAAACAATTGCGGCTAGCTCTAAGTCATGCGTGGGGTAATTCTTTTCATGAACCCTCAACTGCCTTCCACCATAGGCTATTACTCTTCCCTCTTGCATGAGGACCGCGCCAAGTCCCGTCCCACAAGCATCAGTATAGATGGTAAATGGTTTATTCCCGTCTGGCAGCACTAAGACTGGGGCTGAAGTTAAGGCTCTCTTTAAACGTTGGAACGCATCATCGCAATCTTTGTCCCACGTAAAAACCAGGTTCTTCTTCGTTAACCGTGTTAATGGAGCTGATATTTTTGCGAAGTCTTTGATAAACTTCCTATAATAGCCAGCCAACCCCAAGAAACTTCTTACTTCGGTTGCATTTTTAGGGACCTTCCAATCTTGGATGGCCACCACCTTTGCGGGATCCACTGCTATCCCTTCTTTGGAAACCACGTGCCCTAAGAACCGTACTTCCTTCCTCCAGAAGTGACACTTAGAAAATTTTGCCTTAAGGTTATGCGCTCGAAGGGTTTCCAACACTTCCCTAAGATGTAGGGAGTGCTCTTCTTTATTCTTAGAAAAGACTAAGATGTCATCCACAAAGACTACCACGAATTTGTTAAGGTATTCCCTAAACACCCTACTCATCAAATCAACAAAATATGCAGGGGCGTTTGTCAAACCAAAGGGCATCACTAGCCATTCATAGAATCCGTCAGGAGTCCTAAAAGCAGTCTTATCTATACTATCCTCAGCCACTCTCAGTTGATGAAAGCCAGTGGCTAAGTCCAACTGCGAAAACACTGAGGCGCCAACTAACTGATCAAAGAGATCGTCAATCCTCGGCAGTGGGTGTCGGTTCTTTTTAGTAAGCTTGTTTAGTTCTCTATAGTCCATACAAAGTCTAAGAGACCCATCCGCCTTTGTGACAAAAACTACTGGAGCACCCCACTCCGATATACTACGTCTTATGAACCCCTTCTCAAGCAACTCCTTTACTTGCTTATTGAGTTCCCTCCTTTCACGAGGAGCCATGTGGTGCACTGGCAAAGATACGGGTTTAGCATTATCCACAAGATAAATTCGAAAGTCTATCTCCCGCTTTGGAGGTAAGCCCTTCACCTCCTCAAACACATCCGGATACTCCTGGACCACTTCTACCGATCGCAGGTTCTCTACAGACGCGTCAAGCGATTCAAGATAACTTAGCATAACGGAATTTATGGGATTACAAAAGATGTCGAGAGCATTACCAAGGCGAGTCACAAGCCTAACTACTCTCCTTTCACAATCAAGAATGGCCCTATTTCTAGACAACCAATCCATTCCTAAAATTAGCCCATAGCCCGTGAAGCCCAATACATAAGCATCACGTCTAAATTCAACGCTAAGTATAGAGATTTTCAAATCCAAACATATCATGGTCAAATGAGCCGAACCCCCAATTGGATTTGAAACGACCAAGGGATCCTCTACTAAACTGGTGTTCAAGTGCAGTGATTCAACTAATGATGCAGAGATAAACGAATGAGATGCGCCAGAATCGAATAAGGTACGGACAGGATGATCAAACAGAAAAACTAAGCTTTCAACAGAAATTGTTCTACCTCTTTCTTGCAGCGGTGGGGCCGCAATAGCCTGAACTTGCCCCCTTGCCTGCCCTGGTGCCATAAGAGCCTGCACCTGTCCTCCCGAGGTAGACCCTGCCCTCTGCCCCTTCTTTGGACAGTCCTTCACTAAATGTCCCGCATCTCCACAATGAAAACAACCAGTCTTCTTTTTCTTTCTACAATCTTTGCTGAGATGGCCAGGCGTCCCACAATTGAAGCATTTCTTCTTCCCTTTGCCATTATTGTTTTTACCACCCTTCTTATTTTGCTGTTGGGGTTTCTTCTGATCCCCTTTCTTTTCAACTGCCTTATCCTCATGCATAAGTGCCATTTCTACTAGCTTTTCAAAGGTGGCTCCCATAGGGATGTGGGTCATAGCCAAGCCTTGCAACGGTTCATTCAAGCCTCTAACGAACCTCAAAGCTTTCTTCTCTGGCGTGTTCACCAACTCCAAGCCAAACCTTGCTAACTGATTAAATTTATTGACATATTCCTTTACTGATGAGCTCCCTTGCTTTAGTGCCAGGAATTTTTCCATATTTAAGTTCTCCTCTGCCCTTGAAAGAAACTTTGCCTCAAACCTTCGTCTGAAATCCGCCCATGAATCAACTGGACGTTCCCCGTTAGTGACCTCCCACCAAAACGAGGCCTCTCCCTTCATTAACCAAGCAGCTAAACAGACTTTCCTCCCATCTTCCACTTCAAAGATATCCAACAATTCCTCAGTCTCCTTAAGCCAATCTCTGGCCTCCACAAACGTCTCAGTCCCTTGAAAAGTTTTTCCTCCCATAGCCTTGAATTCCTTGCACGTCTTTGCAAAAGTGTCAACACGAGGAGGAGGAGGAGGAGGAATGGATGCAACTAGGGGTGGAGGAGTATCCGCTGGGCCTGCAGTGGTGGCCCTAGCCTCCAAGTATCTCCTAAACCACCCTGGAATCGTCACACCTTCTGGGAGATTAAGATCTTCAGCCATGCTGAAACGAAAAAGGAAAGATTCAAAATGGAGAATTCGAAAGATAAAGATAAGGATATGGCTATTTGGGATTATGTTTTTCATAAAAACTCTCTTTAAATAACATGTTTTTTTTTTTGAAAGCACTTCTTCCAAAAATACTTTAGAAAAAAAAAAAAAATCTAAATTTTTTTTTTATCTGTTCTGGTAACCTTATGCTCTGATACCACGTGTAACACCCCACGTCCATTAATGTCACTCACAAAGGGAATGCATTAACTTCCATGGAGGTTTTAAGTTAATATAGAACAGTAAAATTACAACAAGACAGATATAAAATAGTACTTGGAAATTCAAAAACTTTATTTCATGGTAGCAGAAGTCAAAACATGTTTGATTACATCATAACACCATATTCAATGTCAAGTACAATATATATCTTGATAAAACAAGTACATAATCCCATTACATGAATAGCCATTAAAAAGAAAGATAACAAGCTGGACTTTACTTCAGCAGTCCAAGCTTTCCAGAAGATAAGCGATCCAACTAGACTCCACTAGAACTTGGCCCAACCTGCGGACCTGAAGGGAGAAAAAGGATGGAAAAGAGGGGGTCAGACATAAAGTCTGGTGAATATGATAATTCTACAATACTATTACCAAAATAACTGGACTAAGGCATAAGCTGGAAAACAAGAAAATGTCTATGAAGAGCAGATTAAGGACATAGACAATCGCTAAAGGCAACGTTATAGGCGCTCCTAAATACTAAAGGATAAACACTATACTGCACCACACCAGTCACCCTAAAGATTCATCCCACTTAGCTTCACTTAGAAACTTTCCCAATGGCTTTACGTACCCCTAGCTGACTACATAGGTGCCGCCTGCCCCTATCTCCACTAGGTGTACCCTACTTCCCATTATTCGATCGGCTCCCTAACTCGTAGATACCCGTGCTGGCCCCACAGTGGGGTGTATCACTCCCCTAAAGTGGCAACCTGATACAACGGACATGCACGGCTTATACCTACACGATGCAACAACGTCTTACCTACCAGCCCGGGTCCACACACGCATATGAACCCGTTGGACTTGCGTTGCCACCGCTCCCTGTTTTGGCCTCTTATAGTCAAACCCAGTATGCGTGTCCCGTCCTCGACTTGGGTCGAGCCCACAAAGATACGTTTTGGGATACTGGTTGAAATGGGCCCCCAGTATTTACCACAAGCATTCCACCTAAGCTTGTCCCCATTAGTCCATCCCACTTAACCCACTTAGTCATGTTCATTTACATGTGTGTTTGGTTAAGTCTAATCGTATTTCAAATGCCTCTAAAGGCAACCACCAGATTCCTCATGCCACCCAAGGCACCTACTTAACCCCCATGTCCCACCTTACATGATTATCTGGTTAAGTATTTCTTAGTTCATTAAGGCCATAACCTCATAAAGACCTCTCACATTAGACTGGCATTTATGGCAGCTGGATTTGCCGGGCGGGTCCGGGCAGTCTTACACCATAAAAGAGTCTAACCTCGTGTCTTTACAACTGTTATGCTTTAGTTTGGGCCTAGGACCTCTCACATTGGGCCGACATTTGTGACTACTAGATTTGCCGGGCGGGTCCGGGCAGGTTTACGTCACAAACGGGTCCAACCTCGTGTCCTAAGCATTGATTATTAATAATAATCCACTTTCCCCCAATTTTAATAATTCCCTACTTGAATTATTAATTACTTCCAATTTTTAACAATGTCCATAATTGACTCAATTATGGACATCCATTCATGGTATGCAAAATCTTACAAAATTGCACCCAATTTATTAATTCCTAATATTACCCCTACCCCACGTTTGAACGTTTATTCGCAAAATATATGTTAGACTCGAATAGCCTAACTCATAGCATAAAAGAGATTATCATAATAACAACATGTATATGTGACCAAATGAATCATAATAAGGGGTGAAACTTGCATATGTCCAACTTGCATAGATTATACATGTCATGGACCTAAAGGTGTCAACTTGTTCAAAATTCACCTAATATAATCTCAATCAATTTTCATAAACTTACATATGAACATGTGTGAATCAACATCATCTAATTTTTTAACAACATGGTTTTATATGGGTACACCTAACTCAATAGGCAAATTCCCATAATCAAGTTTTATTTAATTATAGTTTCAAGTTTATGGGTACACCTAACCTAATAGGCAAATTCCCATAAACAAGATCCATTTAAATTAAGAAAAAAAAAACATAACTTTAAGCATGATCCAACAACATGATTTTTCAACATAATATAGCATGATTTATAACATGGCATAGTATGATAGTATAACACAGCTTGACATGATTCTCAACATAGCACGACATAGCATAAGAGAATTTACGACATAGCATGACATAGCATATATAATTTACATCATACGACAACATAATAACATAATAAGAGATCCACAATATATAGAATTTACAATTACAAATCACATCACTTTCTTGTGATCCATTCATAACTGAGTCAAATTAGTTTGTAATAGTCTTGTGAGAATCATCATACTCACCAACAAAAGAAAAGAAATAGAGAAAGAGAGATCTTTTGATTTGATTTGTGTAGCTTTAGTTGTAGATGATTAGGCTTCCTCTTCTTAATTTGTGACGGCTATGCTGAACTCCATGGCAGCAGCATGACGGTAGCTTCTCTAATTTTACAAGTGATTTAGGTCTAGGGTCTACCCACTTATTTATAGATTTTTAGAATTCATTTAGGCCATTAGATTTAACCTAGAAATAACCGCAGCCGTTCAGACAAGATGGGGTTTATCTTGTTGACTCAGCAATGAGTCAGAAGTGACTCAGCAAACACTCAGCATATTAATAAACTTCTATTCATGTCATAAATATATATATATTTTCTACAATGTACATATTAGATACATCCCCCTTTACTTATTATTGTTTTTATATACATATTAGATACATCCCCTCTCTCACACACTTATTAATATTTTTATATTCATATTAGATACATCCCCTCTCTTACACACTTATTAATATTTTTATATTCATATTAGATACATCCCCTCTCTTACACACTTATTAATATTTTAGCAACTTTAGTGTTAATAGAAAATTCGGGGTGTTACACTAGCTATGGGTGGTGTCATGGTATGGAGCCCAGACATTTATTATATTTTTACCTATGTGGATGATGGATTGCGAGGCGCCTCAGATATATCGGTTACCACAGAGCCGATGGAAAGGTCCTATAGGACTGGGAAACGTGTGTTCAAAAATACTAATCCACTAATGTAAGTCTGGACCAGCCTTGGAGGATCCAAGGGTCTACTGCTGGAGATCCTGAGGCATTTGCTAGATTGTCTCCAAGTCGGCGAGGAGTACATCCCCTGCCTCGACTCATGTCGGAAATCCAATTTCCAATACATGACATTTCGGTTTTAATTGTAGAGCCTAGCATGGAGACATAGTAGGATGGGGTACTATGCCGTCTATGATTGATACATTTATATTTGAAGTTGTTTTATACACTACGCACTTATAATAGTATCAAATGGCTTTTGTTTTAAACGTACCAAGCATATTTGGCTATTATAAGGTAAAACTCTACCCTCCAGCTTGCGTTGCATTATGTGATGGGACCTGAGTCTTATAATAGCTTCATTTTTCGAAAAGCATTACGCTGTTTATAAATTGTTTTATGCATTGGTATTCTTGGGAGAAAACCCGTTCCATGTTATACGGCGTGGTCCCTTGATTTACTTTATTTTAAAGTAAAAGATTCAATAACTGTTTTAGTTCTCACACCAGTCCCATGACTGACCTGAAGTTTATTGTTCTAACCTAAACTCTGGGTGCCCCTATTTTCCACACGGGCAGCCAGTAGTTTTGGTTTTGCAGATTTCTACTTTACAGGATCTTGGTTTACAGCTGGAGCTATATTCGGGAAGCTCTGTATCAGTGTATTTCTTTCAGTTATGCTATGTATTATTTTTTCGCTGCTATGTAATGTATTTTAATCTCTGATATTTATCGAATGTATATTATTTATTCATACTCTGTTATATTCTGGTACTCTGATGTAATTTTTGTAATAAGCAATGAAATGTTCTTCTGTTTGTGTTATAATTTGTCGTGTTCTCAACTCAATCCGGGCTTCCCATAAGGGAGAGTTTGTGTCGTTTCAATTACATTCTGTAAAACTGTTGGAGATGCTCTTAAAGAACATATGTGACATCTTTACCTGAAATAATCGTGTCTCAGTGCAAGATAAAATGAACATCATTAATTACTTTCTGTTGACATCAATAAATAGCCCAATACTCAATTTCTGTATCAAAATCCGACGTTGTCTTTAAATAAGAATGCAACTGATTATTTACAAACTCAAGTCAATTTAAAACGTTATCAATGAAACATATTATAGTGGCATCAATTTCAGCTATATTGATGTAATCATCATAACCTATATATACAACTTTACAAGACCAATTTGCAGGTTAGAAATCATACATGAATAAATGAAAGCGATAAATCCAATACAGTTGAAGAATTGCTCGACAACGTCAGATTTTAGACAACTATTCAATTTAAGGATTTTTCATATTCGTAATTGGGAACTGGAACTTACTAAAGGGATTGTTCAAATGCCAAATATTGGCTAATTTAACTTATTGAAAAGTAACATAAAACCAAACTTTAACATGGATTTCAAGCTTCCAATCTAAAAAAAGGGCAGGCTGCTTGATTAATTGAAGAACTTCTCACCTCTCACACAAAGGAGTTTTGATAGAGAAAAGAAGTTGCTATTATTGTGTTAGATTAGGGACTAATATCTAAATATATACCCTACTATCCATCGTCATGGGTAATATATCAGATGGTAATGCTCCTTATTCGGTCTCTTGAGAAGAACACATCTGAGGGATATAAAATATATATTTTGTTTTCTTTCCTTTATTTTAAATGTTCCAGCATATGGGCTTCCAACTTTAAATAATATTAGACATGTGTCTAACATATAAAAAATGCAATAATACTTTTGCCTAAAAAAATCTTTATTAATAATTGTCTTGAAAGTGCAAGCTTTTGGTCCGTCCATGAACTTCCAAATTTTCTATTCATGCATAATTTTTTTAAACAATTGACGTCCTAAAAAGTAGCATTTAAACAAAAGAGCATTAATTTCAATAAATGTTAATGTTGCTTAAAATTAGAAGTTAATAGTGTTTTTCTACAAGTCCAAAATGTTTTTTCACATATGTTACCAAACTTAATCAGACCGACCGTTAAGAAGGTTTGCTTACTATCACTTGGCCAAAACCAACTTTTCCGAATCCCAAAAAATGTGGAACATGTCTATAACATGTCTCCTTAAATCTCTTAAATCTAATTCTTTTAATTCTCTCCACTTTTGTCTCCTTAGATCTCTCTAATTTTAAATATTTTATATCACATTATTTTTTGACGTTCAACTAAGATTAATAAAAAAACTAGTTTTTATTTTTTATTTTTCTATTTTAGGCTATGCAATCTAACGGTCGGTTCCCCACCGTTATGTGGTTGTACTAGTATCACTTCAAAAATAAGATCCTACAAAGTCAATAGGCTACTTTATTCTAGAAATGGCGATTAGGTTAAATCGCACTTTCTTTGTTCTACTTGTTCTTCTTCTTTATCCTTTGCTAATCCACAAATCTTTCTAAATTTCCTTATTTACCTTAGTTTTCTCGATGCCTGGTTTATAGCAGCCCTGTATCCGTTTTTCCCTCTACATATCAGATTTCAGATCCAATACCCAAATCTACTCGTCCTCCTTTTACACAAAAGCTCTGATGAATTATGGTTTTTTGGATCTAGCGCGAGAACTTGGATTATAACCTTTCAAGATCTTCTCAAACATGATTCGAATCGAGACCCTGATCGGCTGGCGATGAATGTTGTGGAAGTCTCTCTGGTCCATCTATTTCCATTTCTTTTTTTGGTTTATTGCGTGTTTCAAACGATTTGGTCAACATCTCCTTTGTCCTGGCTTTGTTTGTGTTTTTAGATATGGCTGTATTTTTTTCTAACGTGTGTGGGGATACAAATTATGGTGGATGTGGTAAGTTGTTATGGAATTGAGTTTGGTTGTTTTGGAGTACTTGGTTTTATTCTTGCACCTTGGTTGCGGCATGTGTTCGCTGCCATGATGGCCATCATAGTTAGCAATGGTAGTGTTCCATGTTTTGGTGCATCTCTGATGGTGCTGCTCCTCAAGTTTTTGAAAGTGCTATTTGTGCTCCTTCAGCTAGATGTAAGTTTATTGAAGTGATGAAACCCTTTGGTTTCTCTGCTCTTGTGATGCTGCATTGGTTCTACTCGTCTTGGAGCTGGTTATCTTGTGCTTCGAAGGTGCTTTCCTTGTTGGGAATTGGAGTGTTTGTTGTTTCTTTTTCTGGTTGATGTAAGCTTGGTTTGCTGGTTTCTTTAGCAGTTTATGACTTAGGTTTGAATGAGCTTTTATTGTAATTTCTCTTCCTACGTGTAGTATGTCATATGGTTGAATGTCATGTTTTCCTCTCCTTGCACCGAGTAATGTCAATAGTAGTTTCTATCTACTCCTATAATAATACTTTTATTATTTGTTATTAGAAAAAGTGCTATGAACTCGGTTGGCTTTGCCAGAAAATAAGATCCTACAAATAAACTTCATATGCAATTAATAATAAAAATAAAAATTCATAGTAATAAAAATGTTGTAACTTTGGAATTAAAATACAAATTAACCACACATGAAGTAAATGCAAATATTTATGAAAATAATTTCTTTTGAATGCATAAAATACATATACATTTTTATTAAAAAAATTACCCACAGCACGTGCTATCATTACGCTCGAATTGCATGTCGCCACCGCCATGTTATATAAATAATTTGTAAAAGTTTTTATTCACGCGTGAGGTGTGTGCCGTAATGCTCATGAAAATTACATTCTTAGAAATTCTGTTTGGTAGTCTATTAGAAGTGGAAATGGGTCTTATTTGCATTGCCAAAAACATAAAATGTTTGTTAATTGAAACATAAAATGGTAACATATAATATATTTTAGCGCAAACATAGGTGGTAAGCTAACAAAATATGAGTAAAAACAAATGAAAACGTGGATTCAAACGGTTATATGAGAAGATATGAGACTAATGCCAACTTAGAAGTAATCAAGAACGTTGTTTAGATGTGGACAAATTACCGAAGATAATGGAAAAATGAAGGTGTGTTTGATTTGTATTGCATTTTAGTTCAAATTAACTACAACAAATAGGAAGAGTTGAGGCATGATAGAGGTAGTAGAAGAACGATGGAGGAAATGATAGAGATGATAGAATGATGACGAAGGAATGAGTTTTTTCTCATTCTTCCATTCCTTCCCAAAAAATGAAAAATAAATAGTAGTTGCTTTTTTGTTTTATATGTTAACTTTGTTTTCTAAAACAGCCGTTTCTCATGATAAACATACTTCTTTGTATTTTTGTATTGATGAAAATCCAAACTAAAAAGTTAAATCAAACTGCACCGAAATGGTTGATTTTACATAAGACTTGTTGCCAAAATTATTAAAGATGTGAAGACAACGAGAACGACGATGTAGGTATCAAGGTTACTAACATAAGCGTGGATATAGGTTAATGAAAATATAGAAGGTGATGTTAACAGAGAAATAAACCAAGCTAGTGACTACATGTAATGTAGGGTTGTCAATGGGTCGTGTCGGGTCGGGTTCGGGTCGGATCAAGTTGGGTTTAGGTTGATTTATAAATGGGTCGGGTTAACCTGATTATCAAACGGGTCACTTTTTCCCAATCCTAACCTGACCCGTTTATAAACGAGTTGACCCGACCCGTGTAACCCGTTTAACTAAACGGGTCGTGTCGGGTTTACCCGTTTGACCCATTGACAAATATTGCCCACTAATATAAATAGCAAAAGATCCAAATCACTAATAGATAACACTATTATATAACCACTAATAGGGAACAAGCTACAAAATCAACAACATGCAACAAGCTAAAAAATCGCCAACCGGCACCATATATATAAAGCATGAAATCTGTAACTTCCCATATTTTTGGTAATCAAGTATTTAATACATTTTATTATTTTAAATATTGATTTGGATCTTAAATGGATTTATACTATATAATTCGTTTATATAATGAAATTTGAACGTTAAATTTAAATATAATTATTAATCGAGCTCGTAACCTCGCGGTAATTCGTAAATTTCGTTTTGAACTTCAACTGAATATACAGAATCCGTTTTAATCGGAATTCTATAAAACAAGAATCGTCTGGATCAGTTTGATTATAATTTTCTAATGGAAGAGAAAAATGGAGATTTCATATTATAAGTTGCTAGGTATGTCCAATTCAAAATTTCAATTAGTCGCTATGGAATTTGTTAATAAACGATAACGTTTATTTAATAAATATAAAGGATTTTTATATATAACTTGAATATCGTTTAACTAGGAATTTTGAATGTTGAGTTTAAAATACATATTGGTTTATCTTGAAGCCGTATGAGATCTCATTTGGAGGTATACGATAATAATTTATTATTATTATTGGTTTGGATTTAATTATATTTTTTTGATGTTATATAAGCCTTAGAAATAGCTTTCTATCAAAACAACTTCTGTTTTCGACGAAACAAATTTTATTGGAATACGTATGCTTAGTTATTGTTAGATTTCCAGTTTGGAGCCAACTGGAGTTGTTTTATCTGTATGTGCAATTTAAAGGAGGAACCGATGAATAAATTGAAATTTAAATAACGGCATTATGAAAATGGAGTTGGTTTTCAACCAAACAAGTTCCATTGGGTCCAGAACGTTGTGATGTAGGAGTGGATCCATTTTCGTTGCATTTGGAATTTGTGTGTATCGGTGTGAATTTAACGGTTAACGTTGAATAACAGTACCGTATAAATAAAACCTAGTCTACTTATATCTTCATACTTCATTCCTAAACAAATGAATAAGTACAAATGTACCCTATGATCATCAATCAACACATCAGACGACAAAAGACGTTGAAATGAAAATTCGTCTAAATCACACAATATGTATATATGTTTCCCAAGCCTAACCTATATTTATAACGCAAATATATACACCCATCTTTTCTATATTCCTTCATGTTCAAGAAAGTTGTACAACATAACTTATAGGATTTAAAATCACACACAAACCTACCTAGTGAAGTGCATTCAGATCTGTCACCTACCCTGTTGTATGTACAAACACATGCAAACATCCCACTATACCTTCTTCAGACTAACGCAACATGTATTGATGGACATCATCTCCATCCTTCCCTCCATTCTCTCTATAAATAACGAACAACTCCATCTTTTTTTTTTTGCTTTAGAGTTATGCCAAGAGTATCACTCGTATACAACTGCAAATTCCATCAAAGTATAAGGCATCTAAGTGTTCTTGTTCACAATACAGTGCCTCGTTCAACAACTTTTGCATACATTCTAAATAGCCTTATGCCCCACTCAAATCTTTGATCCTACTTAAACAGAGATCTGGATTCTCCCCGAGTGGTAAGGGACGTGTGAGGTAAATAGTATGGGGTCGATGATGGTGATGAACTATCATACGTGGTGGCTCACGTGCTGTTTTAGGAAGTGGAAGAGAAATATAGGGGACTGGGGATGGTCGAGCGCAGGAGGAAGGAGGGAATGTGCGGTGACTAGTTGAGGAGCGGTGAGAACCTGAGTTTGCGTAAATCATTGGGGAAGAGAAAAGTAAATGCCTGGAGCTGATTATATGCGTGAGGGAAGATAAAGCTACACTGTACGGTCGGTTTAGTAGTGAGCTCGTCGAATTGGATAAGGCCTCATAAGATAAAAGTTTAGTTGAGATAAAATATTTGTTGTTTGGTCTAAAATGTGAAAGACTGTGTTAATTTATAATGAGAAGAGACATCAGCCTACTTAAATGATAATAAAGTATTACGTGGCCACCATGTGATATATACGTACCTGTAAGTAGTACTAATCGTGCCTAAGTAGTGTCAAACGTGGGAAGAAAATATTGATCGGGCTCATTATTTTCAACAGTGAAGTGTCCGCCCTATATTTTCCTTTTGACCAAAATAAAGAAACAAAAAGAAGTTCGGGCCTGTTAGCTTGAGATCAGAAATAAAGTGGCACCTGTTTTTAATGCTAAAAATTAATTAGTCTCTAAATTATTTGATTTAAGATTTGTTAATTTTACTTAAAATCTTATATACTAGATTTCGTATAACTTGTACCCATATTAACAGAATTAAATAAAACAAGATTTGCTAGGATCATATGACGAGCACTATATTATGGAACTATTTGAACAGATCTGGAATCAACAGGAGTTTCAGGTAAATTAAATGACTGTTTAATTTAACTGAAACAAACTGCTTCAGCAACGAATCAAATCAAGGTGAGTTCAACTCACTTAGTTTTATCCCACTTATATTTTATATAAGTCGGGTTTAAATATTTATGTGCCATGATTGTTAATTGATTGATGGATATTGAATATATATCTATTTGTGTTGGCTGAACTGGTTAAATTAAACATTCATTTAATTTAATTCAAACCAATCATTATTTTTAACAATTATTTCCAAACGAGGTAACTTACCTCGTTGGTTACGTTTATAATAATATAAACGTATAAAAATGAAATACTGATGTTTGGGCTGCTATTACTTATTTATTATTGAATATTATATCTATTTATTGAAATAGATGATACTATTGAGATATCAAATTTGGATGCAGGAAAAAACAGGTTGGAGGGATCCAATTGGATTCCTAAAATATATTAAGTGTTATTTATTTTCATATTATCATTATATGAACTGTTCTGATTGGATGATTGACTTGATTATTGTTTATTGCATATAAATTCAACGTTTGTTTTGTTTTAACTAATGGACAATATTGGTTGAATAATTAGCAGCAGTTGGCCTGAAATAAATTGTTATATCAATATTGATTACCATCAGGTGTATCGACGGTAATGAAGTTAAAAATCAATTTTATAACTGAAGATGGATTTTGAAATCGATATATCTGAATAAAGGTTTAATAAAAGGAAATTAATATTTATTATTTAAGTTATAAGTGATTATTAAATGATTTTATAAATCAAATTCTTAGTTAATAAGATTTATAAGCAGACAAGCAAAAATTAAAACAATGCTTAAGAGTTGGATTTATTGTTTTAAAGAGAAAATTAAATGGAATTATCTGAATTAATTATATATTAATTAATTTAAAAGAAGGGCTAATTGGAGTTGATTAATGAGATAATCATGGTTTAAGTTAATGAAGTCAACTAATTTAATTGAAATTTGTAATTTGGTTGATTTGTTTTGAATTAATTTAATGATACAGCTTAATGAATATTTGTTTTAATCAAGTAAGATTTTAAAAATAGATTTACTATTTATTTAGAACTTCACTATTTCTGTGGTCATTAAGAAGGAAGTAAATTATTATTTTATTAATAATAATTTAAGAGGTTAATGTTTTAAAATGGAATTCATTTAATTAAGTAATCGAACTTGGTATTGAAACCTAATTGAATTGAGAAAGAAGTGTATGAGCGGAATTTATTATAAAACTGAGTTTTATAAACTAAATTAACAAAAGGGATTTTAAGCCAATACGATAGCTTAAATTAGTGTTTACTTAATATTTAAATTAAGTAAGAAGGAATCGTGATGAATAGGGTTTTATATTAAACCTGAGTTTTATAAACGATGTTTATAAAAAGAGTGTGAGGTTAAAACGTTAAGTATAAATTAGCGTTACTTAATAATGGAATTGAAACAAGATTTTCAAAGTGGAAAATGGTTGAATGAATTGGAAGTGGAGTAATATGGATTGATAAGAGTTAAGATAAGAATTAGAACCTATCTGGAGATTGGTTGAATAGAGTGGTTTTCTAAGTGTTAATCTGATGTTGATTTCGGTCTTTAGGGTTGATACTTAGGGAATTATTCACTTACCCATTTACGTTCAGGGACTAATGAGTGTTGGAATATAGAAATAAATAAATAGCGTTGTAACAAATGTTTTGAAATAATAGGAAAATGGAAAATGGGGATGGCTAAAATATATTGTTCCAAGTATTAAAATAATATACTTTTGAGAAGATTCTTATATTAAAATAAGAAGTAAATACCATATTTAAATTATTGTAAGATTTAGAAGTTTTCAATTAACCATTCGTTGGTTATTAAAAGGGTCAAGTTTTGCTGAGTAATAAACCAACAAATTCATTTTATTTCCATTTGAACGTTTGTTTATTTGATAGTTAGATAACCGACTATCAAATCTGGCCAATACGATTGTTGGTACAGAAATATCGAGATCGAATTGATATTCGAAAACCATTCTGACCAGCAAATACGTAAAACATCGAAGATGTCAGATGCTGATCAAGATGAAGAAATTGAAGACCGTGGATCTTTATAAAATGGTAGACTTGCTTATAATCTCCAGGTATCTCTTCGAGATATACTGTGACTCTGTCGTGGTTGAAATCGACGGATTTGCAAGCACTACTTGCCACTGATCTATAGGGTAATTCCTATGATGTGGTAGGAGGGTACCTTCGGTTCATCCTGTTCCTGGATGACTTGTATGGGAAATGTTTGATAGAGTATTTCTTAAGAGTCACATATATTGATTTTTAAAAACGTATTTCTGTTGGTGATAGCTAACACCTAGGGTTATTTTGTGGGTGTCAATTAGTGATTTGGCAGATATGACGATGTGGCATTCAAAGTGAATGGTGGTGTGCTATCTTGAAATGGTAATTCAAACCTCAAGCCTCACAACCGGGAAATGGAAAAAAATGGGTAGGCAGCATGGCTAAGTGGGTCACTCCCAAGTAGGGTGTATAATCACATATCTAGAGAAATTCATTTCCTTCTTTATTCTATTCGATGTCGGCCCTTTTCGGGAAACGGTTGTTGATCCCAACTGTTGGTGATATACATTCGATACACTCAAGAAAAATGAGTGGTCGGTCATGTGTGTTCGGGTTGCAAGATGTTCTTTTTGAACCCAGCATATTCCCCTCTATAGACACACTATCGGCAGGTGGTTCCATACCTTGTCAGAGTCGGAATCCAATCTCCAATAAGCACCCGCGGTTCTGATTATATACTATGTATGTGAAGCATGAATGCAAGCGTTCCGTTAGATTAATATTTGTTTGTGTTCATACATTATTATAACATCAGAAGATATAGATATATATATTTTGGAAATTATATATATAATTACAAAATGTTTTGGATTATCGTAAGGTAAAAACCGTCTGTATTTATGTGTGTATCGATTTTACGATTATCCTTTTCTTTCGATTATCCTTTTCTTTTAGAAAATATTTGTTTAACTTTAAAATCATGTTGGATGTTGCTTATAAACTTAGTGGGTTTCTCACTCTTGTTCACCAGACTGATCCGGCATTCGAAATGCTCGGGTTGGACCGGGTTTTACAGGTTCAGGTTATTGGATACTACGAAGTTCAAAAGACGTGTTGGGGAAGCTCAAACATATTAGTTATATTCTGCTGTGTGTTGTATATGAGGAAAGGATATTATAACTGTCCAGATATGTAGATGTACTCTGACGATTGTAAGTTTTATTTCAAGCTCTCAATAAATATTATATTTTGTTCCGCTGCGATGTGAGACTCTGACTCTATTGTGTTTTCTTCTTCCTATTTCTTCTATTCTAATATTTCTTTCTTTCTTATTCCACCCTCTAATTTCTTTCTATTAACCATCTGGTGTTTTCAATACTTGGGTTTCGACAGTAATATGAGTTTTATGTATTATTGTTGGAATTCAGGCGTCGAATCCTTCGGGTCATTACAAAATAACCATATCCAAAAATCATGCTTCATACATAAGAACGTATGAGCATACTACGTACATAAAAAACTAGCAATATGGAAGAGATATAGTTGTTATAAGTATATAACTAACAGCATACAAGAATAAATTAATAAAATATATCAACTTGCATAAGAATATATGAGCATACTGATTACTACATACATAAAAGCTTAATAGTATGAAAGAGATACAACATATAATCGGGTTTGGCGGGTCATAATTGGGTTTGTGTGTCAACCCTAGACCCACCCATTTATAATCGGGTCAAACTCGGGTTGACTCGAAAATGACCCATTAACTAAACGGGTCGGGTTAACCTGCTAATTTCCGTATGGGTTTCGGGTCGGGTTTAGGGTTGTTTGGGAAATTGACAGCCCTAATGTAAGGTCAATGCTAAATGAAATATAAATATATTAATAGAAGATATGGCTCTTCTCACATCCTAGCATCTTGATCGTCCAGCTTTGCCATACTTATGAGCGTTTTTCAAAATCATGAAGAGGTCACCTCAAAAAGACTCATGCAACCCCGTAGCATGCCATATCATCATTTAGGCGAACATGTAAAATACCTACACATGTCTATTTAAAGCTTCCAGATTCATGACACATGTCAAACATCCAGCGATCAAGAACAACTATAAATAGCTGCTACTCAAAACAAATGGTTTTTGCCAAATTCTGCAACCTCTTTATCGCCCACTTGCAAACCTGAATATTTGTAAAATATCAAGCATGGCTTTAATGTCCCTTTAGTCGAATTATAAATGATAAACTTTAATAATGCAAAAACATTCATTTATTTGCATATTTGATGCTTGTGCAGTAAAGCTCTGCTAAAAACCCATAAAATCTCCATTGAAAAAGTATAACAATCTTTGACCGTTATGTTTTCATTTTAATGCTATTAAATATAGATCTGTTTTTAGCCCTATTATTTTCTGAGACAAAGCTTATCAAGGCCCTTTAACATCTGTTTCAACAACATTAATACAAAAAAATTATTTGATAGGCTCTCTTTTAAACCAATCAAAAAGTAGGGATGAATCCTGATTTTAAGGTGTAAGTGTTGAATGTAAGTTAGAAATCGACTATAATCACCAAATATGAACTATACAACTCAAGATATTTTTCGTTTTGTTATATACGATTAAATAATATTTCGTTTTTCAATGTATATGATGTGATAATGATAATACATCAAATTCAAAATATTTGGTTTTATACATAGTGAAGCTTTTGCACATCTACTATGTTTTGCTATATCCCCGCTTTAATGTTAGTATAATTTTTTGTGCATCCATCACTATAGAAATATTAGGAACTTTAGCAGTACATTTTGACAGGTAGTTAACCTAAAGCGCTTTTGCATTTTGTTTGCTATGATTTTACAATTTAATGTTGTTCAATAGTAACTCAGCTTAAATACCTGTTATTTTCCACTATATCTGTTAAAATATGGGTTTTTAACACTATCCTTAACAATATTAATATAAAATGGAAATTTGAATTTTCTTTTATAATTCAAATCTAAAATTTAAGGTATAACTATGTTCTAAGCTTGGGTGCTTAACACAATTTAAAACTCGGCTCTATCCACAAAGACCGAATTACACAAATCATGATATTAGTCCATTTTGTTACATAAAAGTGAACAATGTTGCTTTTCCTCTTCACATAAATGATGTGGAAATGTAAATAAATTAAACTTGGAGGTTTGAATTTTATTTGTAGTAAATATTTTCTTACCTTCAGGATTATTAGATATAGCCTCACTTTATCTCCGATATACAAATTTGCACCCCACCACTTTAAAACTGATAATATTTAGCTACATAGCTCTTGACATATTGGTTTTTTTTCAAACTTTCAGAACTTAACATTGGAACTCCTATTTGAAAAGTTGATCGTAATATTTAATTTAACATTTTGGTGCTTATACTGAAAATTAATTATAAAGTAATTAACCTCCTCATCATCTCCTTATTCAAGCTTCAAGAATGCAACTATGTCTACTAAGAATATCGAAATCCTATATCATGGAAAGTGCTACGTTTCATCAAACTTATTAAAGGGGTCCCATATGAAAGGATACAAATTTTCCTTCATGGAAAAAAGAAATACCAACAACTTAACTATTTAAACTGTCAAAGAAGAGGATGTAGTACCTTTTTCTTCTTCAAGCCAATGGAGCCTAAATCCTTTGGAGATAATCATGTCTTTGCTATCGTTCAAGGATTGGAAGAACTTTTTGAGCCAGCCAAAGGGCAAGAAAATAAAAAACAATTAAGAAAAAAAATCTCTTCAACCAAATGCTAACAATCATTTATTCTCAAGTTGAATGAACAACTCTCGATATACACCCTCATTATGGACTAAATTGGATTCACAAAAGAAATAAGATGCAAGGGGTGAATGCCAAGAATAGAAATGTTACGCTGGTTTGGAAATTTTGGAATGTGGTGAAACGACACTATGGTGATAAACAAAAATATGTAGAAATCTCTCCAAGGCACGTCAATAGTTATTTCTTAAGATGTTATTTTCCCTCGTCACTCATTTAATCAAAAAAAAAAAATATGTGTTATGAGTTAAGACAAATCATCTCCCAAGATATAATATTGCCGAGATGAACAATCTTTTCGATCGATTGTGATAGCACTATCTAAATCGATTTAAACTATCTTTTAAATTGAATATATTGGCAAGCATATCGAAATTTTGATATGTAGTATTAAATAACCAATATAATTTGAAAGAAATGAAAGAGGAGGGGAAAATGATAAGTCTCAAATTTGCTACGCTTTTCTAGTGTTTTCAAATTCAAGAATTTATAATGCTATTAGATGTTGATAAATATAGGAATCTACAATAGTTTCTACACATTGTGAAATTAAGTGAGAAGATGAATGGAAATCTAAATCTAAAAATGATTTCGGGATTCAGTATCTATAGACGTGAGGAGATGCTTTTCCCTTTGTAATAGTCACACCTACTGCCTATTCTTTATATTTCAAACAGTTGCGTCTTTTCCTAAATGACATATTTGTTTCTGTTCGACTGAACTTCATAAATGCTTCTAGCCTTTTGCAACAGTCATATCTCCCGCTATCTCTATAATTCAAATTCTACTTCTATGCTTGATAATGGGTACAAATATGGTCCTTTTTACTATAATTATTCTACTCGAAAATATATTTTGGACCAAAACTCAAACATGAACCGACCAGGCCCAGTTCTGTCAGATGACGGCGATTTCTTCTCTCATAGATATGGTATTCATGCAAGACCTCGCTCCTCATAACAAATCGAACATTTAGGAGTATAAATGGCCTAACCTTCTCATGGAATACCATGTTTAAGTAAATATTCTTTCCATTAATCCAAGATATGGAGCAAATCTCAATTCCTCTTCTCTTTCTTTCCTTCTCATTTAAAAATGACACACTCACAAAAATTTCATAAAAGTTTTTACTTAACAATCCTCAACAAAATTTTAATAACTTTCTCTTATTATTTGTTGTAGGAAAACTAGTGAATAGGTATATATGTCTTGTGAACTTTGATCCATACATAGTGATAACCTATCAAAGTACGCCAAGATGAAATACTTGATTAAGCATTGAAAATGATCCTATGCAACATACTGGATGCGTTTCACAAACTTGTTTTCTTTTCTTCTGATAGTTCAATAGCCGGCATGTTGAGTGGCCTTGTGTGTGTATCTTGGCTTTATGTAACCCCCTTAGAGACTTAAGCATTAATATCGCCAATGACACCATCTTCGTTCATTCATATTGGTAGGTTTGTTACAAGTGCCATATGACTATACACTTCCACAGTACTTCTGTTTAAACCTATTAAGTATTAAGTAGTATGACCCCTTTCATATCATTATAAGTACTAAGCACAATTCTTGGAATGGAAGTAATTTAAGTTGTTCATTTTAATATTATAGTTCTTCAAATCATAACGAATAACGAATATTGTGCCTTTCTTGTTGAACTCGAAAAAACGAATTTCATTATGTTGAGTTGAATTTCCATCATAGGTGATTCCATCATAGGTGATTTATAAGTTGGCTTTAGACTCATTTCCTTTGACATTTTCAACATTAAACTCCTTACAAGTCCTTTGGTAAAAGGATCAAATATATTTCCGCCCAATCTTACGAAATCTATGGTAACTACCCTATTAGTGAGTGTTTTCCTTTCCGCATTGTGCCTTAGGCCAATATGCCTAGATTTGCCATTATATAAATGGTCATATGCTCTTGATTATATTGCTTGACTATCACCATACATAGCTATCAAAGACATCAGTTATGGCCATGCAAGAATCTCTAACAGAAAATTTCTTAACTACTACGCTTGTATTATAAGAAGCTAGTGCTATTAATTTAGTGGTCATCATAGCGTTTGTAATACATGTTTGTTTCTTTATAACCCAGGTTATTGCTTCTTAGCAAGAGTGAATATCTATCCATCGGTTGACTTTTTACCATCCGCTCTACCACTGTTTGAACTGCCATTCGTATGTCCTTTTATTACCTTGGATACCCACTGTACAATATACCATATTTCATGGTTTATGTTAAATATTTTAAAAATGTTTGTATAGCTAGCCAATAAATAAGATTAGGATTATTATTAAATTTTATCATTTTTTCAACTACGTAGGCAATATTTGGTCTTGCGCATGTCATAGTGAACATAAGACTACCAATATTTATTCTAACTGATCTTTTGACCTCAGTAGTATTAGAATACAATTTCATATTTAAGTCAAATGAGGAAGCTAATTGGTTTGCATTCAAATTAACTGGACCATATTAGAGTCTTACCAATGTAATGACACTGAGTAGTGGTCATCCTTTCTGCTGTTTTTATGATTCTTGTTCCTATATTCACTTTAGCTTACTCCATATCCTTTATGTCAAAATAGGAAGATATAAACCTTTATGTTTCTTCAATACTAGAGGTATTAGTCCCAGATATTAATATATCATCAACATAAAGGCATGTAATAACATCTTTACCAACATAAATTTGCTACAGGCACATTTACCCGATTCACAAATCTTAAAACCATTTGATAATATGATTTTATCAAATTTCTAATACCAATGTATTGGTGCTTGGTTAAGGCCATAAAGTGATTAATAAGTTTACATATTTTACGTTCTTATAAATCCTTTACAAAACCTCTTGGTTGAGACATATACATCTTTACATCAAGTTCTCTCAAGAGTGCAATCTTTACGCTCATTTGATGCATTTTAAGCTTATAATTTGATGCTAATGCAATTAGTGTCCTAATTATTGAAATTATAGCTAAATGTCGATAGATATCAAAATGATATATTCCTTCTTTTTATGTAAATCCCTTGGAAACTAATTTAGCCTTATCATATGATCTTAATTTCTTCTTAAACATCCACTTATACCCTACTAGTGTAGAATTAGGAAGTCTACTAGTTTCCATGTTTGATTTTCCATAACAAAATCATTTCATCCTTTATGGCTTCTTGCCAACATAGTAAATGCTGATGCTTTATAGCCTTAGTACATGTTAAAGATTGAAATCTACGACATCTTTGTATCCTTCAACCAAATAAATGATAAAGTCTAGTTCGAATTTTTTTGTCCTCAATTTATTCCTCTTTTAAGAAAATACACTTAATGTTTTTTTTCCCTAATTTTAGGTTCCGGTAATAAAAAAACAACGGCTCTACAGAAAAGAATAATCAAATTTGGTTCGCATGTCTTCCAAAGTTCATTTGGTGTGACTTTGGTTTCTTAAGAGGTGTTCTATTAAATATGTAACAGGAAGCATGTAATGCTTTACTCTAGAAACTAGTATTAAGACTAAAGTTACATAACATTGCATTAATCATTTTTGCAAAGGTCACATTTTTCATTTGCTTTTCTATTTTGTTGTGGAGTATAAGCTATAGATATCTCGTGTATATTTCCTATAAAACATAAAGAAATGATTTTCACCTCCCATAACAGATCTACGAGTCTTAATTTTAGCATTACATTAGTTTTCTACTTTAGCTT
The DNA here is from genome assembly GCA_030737875.1 of Allium sativum. Lineage (NCBI taxonomy): Eukaryota > Viridiplantae > Streptophyta > Magnoliopsida > Asparagales > Amaryllidaceae > Allium > Allium sativum. Next base: position 327,887,475 of record CM060921.1, on the reverse strand, counting down.
TGTAGGTAATAAATAAATTTAATACTTCCTCCTTAGCATGATTTTTTTAGGCAAGGCCGACTAGTTTTTAAAATGATCCATAGCACTTTTATTATATTAAAATAATAATACATGAAAACCAGAGATACACGTTAAATATATCTACGAACAAACAAAAAAGACAAGCACTTCCATCCAGGGAAGGTAGTACAGTACAAACCAGATCACTGTTGCAAATATTACTACTCAAAAAAGGAAATCACAAATAACTTAACCTCATATAGAACATACATAACATAACCTCACAGAATCCCTTGAGCTAGAAGAGAGCCTACCGTGCACCATCCAAACTTTCAGTCATTGGAGTAATTGAGCCTTTAAGGAGCTCATTTTTTTACTCCTAGAAATTGAAGCATTTCTCTCCTTATTTCCCGATACAGCAGTCATTGGAGAGACACAACCAATATTAGGCGGCGTGGATGGAGCCTTATACGCTATTGGAGGAACCAGATGCACGTAAGGATGAATTTTCTTTGACTAGCACTTTCTCTTCATCGAAGAACAAGAGGGATCATTGCTTACATTTTCTAGGGGGACTACTGGTAGAAGTTGAAGCATTTGTCATTGAGACTGGAAATTTGGCAGTAAAGCTTGGTTTGTTGAGAAAACTAAGCTTGAGATGTATTTTACCTGATAATAGCTTACTAATTGACATTGCTTCCTTGACTTGATCAGTAGCATTCGAACCAATGTTCAGAACATCAGCCAAAAGCAATTGCATGAGATCATGAGATACATTTACCTTTTAAGTTGTGTTCGAATTCAATGCAGTAGGACTTGTTGAATATAACTGTATGATTTTTTGTTTGATGATAACATACATATATTATTCTATAAATGTGTTCGTAATTGTACTATTCCATATTTTATCTCATATAGAAATAAATACTATTATTATTGAATAATAATACTAATGCACAAAATTTAAATATTCAAGCAGTATTTATTATTCAACAAAATATTTTATTTTAAATATATAGGATAGTACAACTTTCAAAACTCTTTTATGTACATATCTCTGATCATATTCACATACATTGTTTCCTTACTGTAGTTAACTCATTTCACTCAGACATACATACACTCTCTTACATGCATTCATACTCACACACACTAAGTCTTCACGTGCTTCAGATCCTGTCCGGTCACTTGCATACCTGTCACAGAAACACATACAGTAAACTGGAACAAAATAGAATTTACTATAGACAAGTATGAATTTATTTTTAATTTTTATTTTCCTTAGAAATTTTGGTGTGTTTGTCACCATTTTTCTAGACTTGGTCTGATATATATACATTTATTTAAGTTTAGATTGCTTCTGATATTCACGATGATTCACTATAAATACCAAAAGGTAGATTGATTTTCTAATTCTTGCAAATCAGCCTCAACTCAGTTATAGTGGTTTGCTGATCAACACCGACCTCAACTCACATATGTGGTCTGCTGATCTTGACCGATGTCAACACAACCATAACTGGTTTGTTCGATTAGAAATGATTAATATATGTATATGAATAGAGGCAAAAAATTTCAGGTGAACAGGGGCAATATAGTCAAATACAACTCATTATGGCATATGTTACCTATATGTATATACATATGTACACAAGTGTACATATGCATATATGTACATAAGCATGCGCATACACAACAACAAATTTTCAAGCCCAAGCAAGGAATAACACAAGCACAAAGTTGGACGATATGGCCACAATTAGCAAACAATGGTGCAACATGGATCAAAGTGCACAAGTATACATGAAGACATACACAACATTTTTTCAGAAAAGCATGGAAACAAAACAGGTCAAGTTCATATGGCAACAACAACACAGATGTGCGAAGTGGCATGCACAAGCTTTCAGGTGCACATTGTGCACAAACACAAGTCAGGCTCAACAAAGCGGCTCAATACAGCATAGAAAAGTGCACAACCATAAGCAAGTACAAAGCATGGTCAAGAGCACATGTCTAGATCAGGATGCATAGCATAACAAAATGGAGCAGCTGTTCTAAATTGAATATGAAATACGACAAGGCCAAGTCAAGTTTCACACAAGTGTGCATAATGGCATGATAGAAAGCACCATGGCTTTTCAATTTACAAGGGGTGTACATACATGACAAGGCAACATGAACCGACAAGCAAGCATCAACATGCAATGACACAAGTGCACTTTAGAATGCACAAAAACTAGCCTTAGGTCAGGTCAAATGACCAATGATAATAAAGAAGAAACATGGCAGTATATACAAGAGTTTCAAGTGTACAAGGAGAGTGCACAAGAAGGTCTAGCCATCATGGTGCATGCAATATGCATAAGCACCAAAGTTTTGTAGGATCGATAATAACCCTAGAGGGGGGGTGAATAGGGTTTTAACACAAAATTTAAACTAAACACGGTAATAAAAAAATGCAGTAAAAATAAAATCACACGCAGATATACCCAGCTTCGGCAAACTGTGCCTACTGCTGCCTTTCTAAGATTTTTACTAGGAGATACAAACAGATCCCGCTTACAATCCTATGTAAACTCGCAACTCCTGCTCCTGTTTATCCCTAAGCTCAAAATCCTAGACTAGTCTGTATACCCTAGACTAGATTTTCTCAGATTACACATCAATATTCTGTGCTCCCTAGTTTTACAATAAAACTAGAAAAGAAATTTCAAAAAATTCAATGACAAAAAAAAACTTTAAAGGAAATAAGGTGAGGAGTTAAAAGTGGGGGTCATCCCCTCTTCCTTTGCACCAGTCCAAAGTGGTCGGGCCACTTTAATTTTGCGGTGCTCCCTTGTGTTTTCTTTAGCCCGATCCTCCCTTATTCTCTGAAACAAAAGAATGGCGGCTGCGATTAGGGTTTCAGTGATTTTTCCCTAAATTAATCTCGGTGATGTGTGTAATGGATCTCTGGAAGCTTGTTTTGCTTCTCCAGTGTATCTCCTTCGTCCTTGCGATCAATCTGAGTAAGTTTTATCAACTCTTGCAATTTAGGGTTTCGGATTTCTTTTGTGTGTGTTGATGAAAATGTCGATGATGAATTGTGTGCTTTTATAAGGGTTTCTACACCCTGGTGCTCTGATTTTGTTGATGACTTGCTCGATTTGAATTTTGGAATTCCTTGAATTTGATTTGCTGTCTGTACGGCCTTGATTGAATCGGCCCTTGAGAGTTTTGTGAAAATCCATTTTGAATTTTTGCTTTGAGCATTAAAAATTGTCTTGTTTGTCTTGATTGATTGAAGAACTTCGGCTTTGATTGAAATGATCCTGGTTTTGAATGAATGAGACAGATTCCTCTTTCCTTGTTTGGATTTCCTGATTGATTTATTTGCCAACAAAAAACAGGAAAGAATTAATTTGCATTTCTGGTCTTTGACAATTGTATTTCTGGAAATTAAGTGATGTCTTGGTTTTGCTCCTTTGAATGAATTTGTGGACCACGGCTTTGAAAACTCTGCATAGATTTAGCTGAGTATTTGCCAAAATTTGTTTGCATCATTTCTGGAAAGCAATGTACTGATTTTCTGTTGATATTTCCCTGATTCCTGAAATATTAAAACTGATTTGATGATACATATATTTGGAAACATCACCATAATTTCTTTGACTTCTTTGCTCTGAATTTATCCCTTGCATGATCAATAAAGATGCGTGATTTATGCCATTGACATCAGTGTTGCCTCTCATAAAATCTGTCTTGAATGGTGTTCATCCATTTATGTTGCTCACCCTATACTTGAACTTGATTTACAAAAAAAAACTGTTGCAAATATACTTGTGTATGTATGTAACCAGTCACATACATATATAAATATACTTATATATATATATATACTTATATATATATATATGTATATATATATAAACATGTATGCTCAGTCCATCTCATAGCTGTAACCATAATTGAGGTTGACTTGTGCTTCACACAGGTTGAACTCACATGCTATAGGCATATCCAGATTTCTTTGCACCATTGTATATTGCATGTATATTTGTTTATATGAATTCATTTGCACTCTTGAGACACATTGTGCAACTGTATTGCTCCTTGCTGTCACTGTTCACTTCATTTCGCACCACTGAACTTTGCTGAATTACCATCTGCTTGACCATGTTGTCACCTGCCATCACTTGCTTTGTTTGAATCTGGCTCGACCATGTATTTTGTACCTGTGCCTTTGTTCCATGAAAACTTGAACTGTATTTGCCATTTGAGTTGTTCCATGTTGCATGAGCACACTTTTGTTTTGCTGACTTGTCTCAAGTTCATGCATTTGTAATTTGCTGAATCATCAAATTTTCACCTTGTCTTACCATGTTTATGTTTACACTAGCTCGACTATGCTGTTGAGCTTGACTGAATACACTTGCACCATGTTATTGTGTTCTGTCATACTTGTGATGGTTGTCTTCACTTGTTTTTGTTGCATATGTGTGCTAAACTTGTTCATGTACACGGCTTGACCATTTAGCCTTTATCACCCTTGTTTTTGCTGTTTTGGCTTGTACTTTGACTTTGTACTTGAACCATGATTTCAATTTCTTTCTCATTTTCTTTTGACTTTGATTTTGTCTTGTGACCCTGAAACATTAACAAAAAAAATAGCAGTCAAACTGTACTGTGTTGAGGCTGGTCAGAATCAGTTGGTTCTGATCAGCAAACCAGTATGGTTTTGATGTGGCTGTTCAAGTCTGAAATATGATGAGAAAAACACACAGAAAGCTGAGGCAAAAAAAATTGAATCAATCACACAGAGAATCATTTTTGTCAAAAGTATTTGTTTTAGTTCCAGTGTACTGTGTATTTTTCTTTCTTTTGTGACAGGTTACAGGATGATGCTTTGGACAGCTAAGGTGTTCTTAACAAGAATAATCCAGCAAGAAATGAGAAGAAAAGAAAAAAAATGAAGTGCTTGTAAAAAAAATTGTATGTACTGAAATTATTTGTAAAGTGATTTGTAAAGTCTTGTGTGTAAATGAATTGTAAAATAAATAATATTATTGGGAATAAAATTTATTTGATTTTTCTATATTCTGTGTAAATTCTGTGTTATTTTATTTTTCAATAATACTAGATATTCCACAATCAAACACTCCAGTAACAAAAATCTATTTGTTATCATCAAACAAAATATTAGTATCAACAAACTCCCCCTTTTGATGATGACAAACAGACTTAAGATTTTTGTGAATAACGAGATGTGTTTGAACAAGGGCTCCCCCTACATTTGAGCTCCCCCTATCAGTTGTAAACAGACATGAGTAAAGAATTTGAAAATAACAAAAAAATTAAACACTTAGCATTAATGGCAAAATAAAATCTATAGACGTCTGTAAACAACACAAAATCTTAACTTCTTCTCCCCCTTTGTAATCATCAAAAGAATAACAATTCTGGACATTTGTAAAGAGTATGGACTGTAATTCGTAATCAAGTCATTTGACAGTATCAGATTCAAACACTCCGAATAATCAAACAAAAAGATTAGAATAATCTGTAAAAGAAGAACACATTTCACAAGACAGAAAGTGGAACGATGGAATATATATCAGGGATTTTTTTTTTAAATATATTTCAATAGCAAACTAACCACGCATGACCAGAGCTTGGATTTTTAAATGGAATTAGCTGCAACACGAAAAAAAATTCAATACTATACTGACCACGCATAACCAGATCTTGGATTTTTAAATGGAATCTGTGATAGCATGAAAAATAAGTATTCTCATAACCATGCATGACCAGAGCTTGGATTTTTAAATGAGATTAGAGAAATACTTATTATTAATATTATTATTTTTTATTTGTGTATACTTAAATCCCCTTGATATATATAAAATAATAATGATTGATAGAAGGGTGATAGAGACAGAAGATGAAAGTGAACAAAAGCTCCTCAATTACTCATATTATAAAGCATATTTGATCGTATCAGAGCTACAAATTTTCAAACATCTCATATTCTGAAAACTTACACAGTCACAAATTTATCATAAATGTCCAAAAACAAACTGGTCTTTTCTTGATGATTTGAAGCATGGATTATTTGTCAGAAAGATAATTGCCAACAGAACATCTTAAGAGAAAATTTATCCAAAAAATGCTAAAAGATTAATTTATTTCTATAATTCCCAAATCCAAACGTAATCTGCAAAATCTGTCTTCAGGAAGGGGTTTTGTAAAAATATCAGCAAGTTGAGATTCGGTTGGAATAAATTCTATACAAATATCTTCACAAGCAATATGATCTCTAAGAAAGTGGTGTCTTACATCAATGTGTTTCGTGCGTGAGTGATGTACTGGATTATTTGATAAGTCAATTGCACTCTTACTGTCACATTTTAAAGGAACTCGTTTATAACAAAGTCCAAAATCAGATAAAGTCTGCATCATCCATAAAATCTGTGCACAACAACTTCCTAAAGCAATATATTCAGCCTCAGTGGTGGATAAAGCAACACAGTTTTGTTTTCTACTTGACCACGACACAAGTGAATGACCTAGCATGAAACACGTTCCACTAGTACTTTTTCTATCAGTGAGTGAACCAGCATAATCAGCATCAGTAAACCCAACCAAATTAAAGTTATCACAAGAAGGATACCATAAACCCAAATTTGGTGTGTGTAACAAATATCTTAGAATCCGTTTTGTGGCTTTTAGATGGGATTCTTTAGGATTTGATTGAAAGCGAGCACACAAACAAACAGAAAACATAATATCAGGTCTAGAAGCAGAAAGATAAAGAAGTGAACCGATAATACCGCGATATTTCTTTTGATCCACAGCAACACCTTTTTCATCTTTGTCAAGTTTGGTTGTTGGACTCATTGGTGTTTTCATTGGCTTTGCATCTTGAACTCCAAATCTCTTTAACAACTCCATCACGTACTTTGTTTGGGAGATAAAGATCCCTTTGCTACTTTGTTTGATTTGGAAACCAAGAAAGAACTTCAGCTCTCCAACCAAACTCATCTCAAATTTGTCCTGCATAACTTTTTCAAAATTTTCACATAAGACATTATTAGTAGCACCATATATGATATCATCAACATAAATTTGGACAATTAAAAAATCATCACCATCATGAGATAAAAACAAGGTTGTGTCAGCACTTCCCTTTTTAAAAACGTTTTCCAAGAGATATGTACACAGACAGTCATACCAAGCTCTAGGAGCTTGCTTAAGGCCATACAATGCTTTTTCCAGTTTGTATACATGATTTGGATAATCGTGACTCTCAAAACCAGGGGGTTGTTCAACATACACTTCTTCTTTTAGTTCTCCATTCAGAAAAGCACTCTTCACATCCATTTGCTTTAATTTGAACCCCTTAAAGCACGCAAAACTTAACAAAATTCTGATTGCTTCAAGCCTAGCAACTAGGGCAAAAGTTTCATCAAAGTCAACACCTTCGATTTGATTGTATCCCTTAGCGACCAACCTAGCTTTGTTTCTTGTTACGTTTCCAGATTCGTCAAGCTTATTTTTGAATACCCATTTTGTTCCAACAACTGGGTAGTCTTTTGGCCTGGGTACCAAGTTCCAGACTCTGTTTCTCTCAAACTGGTTAAGTTCCTCCTACATAGCTAACAACCAAAATTCATCATTAAGAGCAACATCATAAGAACTTGGTTCTATTTCAGATACAAAAGCATTATGAATACAAAGAGTACAAACTTCCCTATTGAGAGAGGATCGTGTACGAACACCAGCAGTTGGACTTCCAATTACCAAATCTGGAGGATGACTTGGCTTGAATTTTAGTCTTTCGATATCTGTTGCTGCTTCAGTGGCTTTTTCATTGTTTGTCTCAACATCATTGTTTTCTTGTTCAATTTCTTGTGCACCAGCATCATCTTTATCCTCTTCAGGTATCGTATCCATATCTGATTCATTGAACTTGACGTTGACGGTTTCCACGATTGTTCTTGACTGTTTATTGAAGATTCTGTAAGCCTTACTTCTTGAGGAATAACCCATGAAGATTCCATCAACCGTTTTTGACTCAAATTTCCCAAGCTGTTCACCTGTGTTCAAAATGTAACAAGGACATCCAAACACTCTAAAATATGAGATGTTAGGCTTTTTGTTAGACCACAGTTCATATGACGTTTTATTAAGTATTGGTCTAATCATAACTCTGTTCATTACATAGCATGAAGTATTGACTGCCTCAGCCCAGAAAGTTTGAGGCAATTGATATTCACATAACATAGATCTAGCCATTTCTTGTAATGTACGATTTTTCCTTTCAACCACCCCATTCTGTTGAGGTGTTCGAGGAGCGGAAAATTCATGTTTGAAACCATTTTCTTCACAAAGATTTTCAAAGTCTAAGTTTTCAAATTCACCTCCATGATCACTTCTTAAAGTTTTAATTGAAACCCCTTTTTCATTTTGGACAAGTTTTGAAAACTTTAAAAAATAATCAAAAGCTTCAGACTTTTTGGCTAGAAAGTAAACCCATGTAAACCTAGAGTAATCATCAACCAATACATAACAATAACGTTTACCATTTAAACTAGCAGTATCAGTAGGTCCAAACAAGTCCATATGAATCAATTCAAGCACTCGTGAAGTGCTAACAACATTTTTTGGACGGAAAGATGAACGACTAAGTTTTCCCATGGTACAAGCTTTACATACTTTGTTATTTTTGTAATTCTGATGTGGTAAACCCCTGACAAGTTCATTTGCTTTCAGTCTTTCAAGAAGACCCATACTTGCATGTGCCAACCTTCTGTGCCATAAGATTGCCTCCTCTTCTGTTGCTACCAAGCACCTAGATACTGTTACATCATCGAAAGAGAGAGTATAGACATTTCCTTTTCTTTTCCCTGTAAACACAACTTTTCCAGAGGAGATCTCAATGATTTTGCAACTATTACTATCAAACACAACATTCATTCCTTTATCACAAAGCTGACTGATGGAGATAAGATTGTGAAAGAGATTATCAACATATAAAACATCAGTTAAGGCAAAGATACTGTTACCTACTTTTCCTTTACCAATAATTTTACATTTGCTGTTGTCACCTAACGTCACATTCCCACCTTTATGTTTTTCCAGGCTAAGGAACAGTCTTTTATCACCTGTCATATGTCTGGAGCAACCTGAATCCAAGTACCATTTTTGTTGCTCCTTAGCCCGCCAACATACCTACACAAACAGAGAAGGAGATGACCTAGAGAAACTTCTAGGTCTAATCATATCAGTAGTAGAAGAATGATAGTCATAAGATTCTTTTGGAATCCAAATTTGATTTTTCTTCTTATTTGTGTTCCAATCTTTGTGATAATTGTGTGCCAAGTGTTTAGGGACCCATACCTTTTTGAACTTCTGAATTTTACTGCTAAACTTGCAATTTTCATGACTGTGACCAATCACCCCACATTTTACACATTTGGGAAAAATACTTTTACCTTTAGCATTGTCACTTCCAGTTATTTCTTGTATTTTCCCAAAACCCAATCCTTTTCTATTATTCCCAACCAATTGGTTTCCAAGTAACATTTTAAAAGATGTTTGACCAATTGAGAATTTGTTCAATGTGACTTCTAGATCTTGGACTCTTGTTTTTAAGATTGTGTTCTCATTCACAAGTGAAATGCATCGTTTAATGTAGTTCTTTCTTTTAGTGTCATCTTCAACTTTTAGAGTCATGTTTTCTTTTTCAAGATTCTCAATGGTGCTCTTGAGTGTTAAAATTTCTAGATTCACATCTTTACACATTTCACAATCTAGATTATTGGTTTTTGAAGCATTTTTAATCTCAGATTCCAACTTCTTATTATTGTGAACAAGGTTGAAGTTTTCCGCTTTCAGTTTCTCTGCGTCTGATTCTAACGTGTCAATAATTTCAGAAAGATGTTTACACATTAAAACTAGATCGTCATAACTGTATACCTCAGTGGTTTCCTCGTCAGTATCTTCTAGGTCTGATTTTTCCATGAAGCACAAATTGCTTTCCTCCTCACTGCTGTCTGAATCTTCTTCTCCTTCCTCGTCATCCCAAGTTACGGCAAAAGCTTTCTTTTTCTTCTTGTTTCTTTGGAGAAGTGGACAATTTGGTTTTATGTGTCCAGGCTTTTGACAGTTGTAGCAGAGTGGTTCGTCTTCTGAATTGTTGGTCTTTGGTTTATTTCTTCGAGGTTTGAATTTTCTCCACTTCGTGAGTTGTCTGACTGCCATGGCAAGCTGTTAAATAGGATCTTCACTATCGCTAGTGACAGTGTTGGACAAAGCTATTGACTTCTTTTTCAGATCTGAGTTGTTGCGATCTTCTCTTGCTTTCAGCTCCATTTCATATGTCATCAGATTCCCGATAAGCTCTTCCATGCTCAGCTTGCTCAGATCTTTGGATTCTTGAATGGCTGTGACTTTTGCTTCAAAGTTCATGGGCAAAACACGCAGAATCTTCCTCACAAGCTCCACTTCTGTATAGACCTTTCCAAGGGCTCTGGTATTGTAAACTAGTACGGAGAAGCGACCATACATGTCCTTGATGCTCTCGTCCTTCTGCATGTTGAAGTTTTCATATTCATTACTGAACATGGCAAGACGGGATTGTTTAACCTGAGAAGTTCCTTCGTGTGTGACTTCCAGAGTATGCCAAATTTCCTGGGCTGTATTACAATGAGAAATTCTGTTATATTCTGTTTTATCAAGAGCACAAATCAGAGCATTCATAGCTTTAGAATCTATAGAGTATAATTTCTTATCATTTGCATCCCACCTACTTTTTGGTTTAGGTGTTGCAATACCATTAACAGTTTCAGTCGGAGGTGTATATCCAGTTTCAATGATATCCCAGACATCATAATCAACAGACACTAGATAAATTTTCATCCTAGCTTTCCAATACGCGTAATCACTACCATTGAACATGGGTGGTCTAGCAATAGATTGACCTTCAGAAAAAGCATTGTTCATTGAAGTCATGATTCTAGGGTTCAAACACCTGCTCTGATACCAATTGTAGGATCGATAATAACCCTAGAGGGGGGGGGGTGAATAGGGTTTTAACACAAAATTTAAACTAAACACGGTAATAAAGAAATGCAGTAAAAATAAAATCACACGCAGATATACCCAGCTTCGGCAAACTGTGCCTACTGCTGCCTTTCTAAGATTTTTACTAGGAGATACAAACAGATCCCGCTTACAATCCTATGTAAACTCGCAACTCCTGCTCCTGTTTATCCCTAAGCTCAAAATCCTAGACTAGTCTGTATACCCTAGACTAGATTTTCTCAGATTACACTTCAATATTCTGTGCTCCCTAGTTTTACAATAAAACAAGAAAAGAAATTTCAAAAAATTCAATGACAAAAAAAAACTTTAAAGGAAATAAGGTGAGGAGTTAAAAGTGGGGGTCATCCCCTTTTCCTTTGCACTAGTCCAAAGTGGTCGGGCCACTTTAATTTTGCGGTGCTCCCTTGTGTTTTCTTTAGCCCGATCCTCCCTTATTCTCTGAAACAAAAGAATGGCGGCTGCGATTAGGGTTTCAGTGATTTTTCCCTAAATCAATCTCGGTGATGTGTGTAATGGATCTCTGGAAGCTTGTTTTGCTTCTCCAGTGTATCTCCTTCGTCCTTGCGATCAATCTGAGTAAGTTTTATCAACTCTTGCAATTTAGGGTTTCGGATTTCTTTTGTGTGTGTTGATGAAAATGTCGATGATGAATTGTGTGCTTTTATAAGGGTTTCTACACCCTGGTGCTCTGATTTCGTTGATGACTTGCTCGATTTGAATTTTGGAATTCCTTGAATTTGATTTGCTGTCTGTACGGCCTTGATTGAATCGGCCCTTGAGAGTTTTGTGAAAATCCCTTTTGAATTTTTGCTTTGAGCATTAAAAATTGTCTTGTTTGTCTTGATTGATTGAAGAACTTCGGCTTTGATTGAAATGATCCTGGCCTTGAATGAATGAGACAGATTCCTCTTTCCTTGTTTGGATTTCCTGATTGATTTATTTGCCAACAAAAAACAGGAAAGAATTAATTTGCATTTCTGGTCTTTGACAATTGTATTTCTGGAAATTAAGTGATGTCTTGGTTTTGCTCCTTTGAATGAATTTGTGGACCACGGCTTTGAAAACTCTGCATAGATTTAGCTGAGTATTTGCCAAAATTTGTTTGCATCATTTCTGGAAAGCAATGTACTGATTTTCTGTTGATATTTCCCTGATTCCTGAAATATTAAAACTGATTTGATGATACATATATTTGGAAACATCACCATAATTTCTTTGACTTCTTTTCTCTGAATTTATCCCTTGCATGATCAATAAAGATGCGTGATTTATGCCATTGACATCAGTGTTGCCTCTCATAAAATCTGTCTTGAATGGTGTTCATCCATTTATGTTGCTCACCCTAAACTTGAACTTGATTTACAAAAAAAAACTGTTGCAAATATACTTGTGTATGTATGTAACCAGTCACATACATATATATATACTTATATATATATATATACTTATATATATATATATGTATATATATATATAAACATGTATGCTCAGTCCATCTCATAGCTGTAACCATAATTGAGGCTGACTTGTGCTTCACACAGGTTGAACTCACATGCTATAGGCATATCCAGATTTCTTTGCACCATTGTATATTGCATGTATATTTGTTTATATGAATTCATTTGCACTCTTGAGACACATTGTGCAACTGTATTGCTCCTTGCTGTCACTGTTCACTTCATTTCGCACCACTGAACTTTGCTGAATTACCATCTGCTTGACCATGTTGTCACCTGCCATCACTTGCTTTGTTTGAATCTGGCTCGACCATGTATTTTGTACCTGTGCCTTTGTTCCATGAAAACTTGAACTGTATTTTCCATTTGAGTTGTTCCATGTTGCATGAGCACACTTTTGTTTTGCTGACTTGTCTCAAGTTCATGCATTTGTAATTTGCTGAATCATCAAATTTTCACCTTGTCTTACCATGTTTATGTTTACACTAGCTCGACTATGCTGTTGAGCTTGACTGAATACACTTGCACCATGTTATTGTGTTCTGTCATACTTGTGATGGTTGTCTTCACTTGTTTTTGTTGCATATGTGTGCTAAACTTGTTCATGTACACGGCTTGACCATTTAGCCTTTATCACCCTTGTTTTTGCTGTTTTGGCTTGTACTTTGACTTTGTACTTGAACCATGATTTCAATTTCTTTCTCATTTTCTTTTGACTTTGATTTTGTCTTGTGACCCTGAAACATTAACAAAAAAAATAGCAGTCAAACTGTACTGTGTTGAGGCTGGTCAGAATCAGTTGGTTCTGATCAGCAAACCAGTATGGTTTTGATGTGGCTGTTCAAGTCTGAAATATGATGAGAAAAACACACAGAAAGCTGAGACAAAAAAAATTGAATCAATCACACAGAGAATCATTTTTGTCAAAAGTATTTGTTTTAGTTCCAGTGTACTGTGTATTTTTCTTTCTTTTGTGACAGGTTACAGGATGATGCTTTGGACAGCTAAGGTGTTCTTAACAAGAATAATCCAGCAAGAAATGAGAAGAAAAGAAAAAAAATGAAGTGCTTGTAAAAAAAATTGTATGTACTGAAATTATTTGTAAAGTGATTTGTAAAGTCTTGTGTGTAAATGAATTGTAAAATAAATAATATTATTGGGAATAAAATTTATTTGATTTTTCTATATTCTGTGTAAATTCTGTGTTATTTTATTTTTCAATAATACTAGATATTCCACAATCAAACACTCCAGTAACAAAAATCTATTTGTTATCATCAAACAAAATATTAGTATCAACAAGTTTAAGTTCAAGTGACACACCATCAAGTTCAATACACAAATGGAAAAACAAAAGGGTACACAATAATACAAAAGAAACATCAACCCACAACTCTCAAATACAAGGTACTGCAAAGCAACAAGGCAATGTACAAGCTCAGGTGAAAAGGCATTATAGTGTGTGAAAACCCGTAACTTCCCCGTAAAGGAAAGCGTCGGATAGTTCGAGAACAAGCCATAACAAAACTCATACAGAAGAACATTTCATTGTATATTACAACAATGCATCAGATTACAAGAATATACAGAGTATAAATGAATATTACACAGAAATATCAGAGATTTAAATTACATTTAAATACATAGCAGCGGAAAATAATACAATACACAACTAGAAGTAGATATACGGATACAAAGCTTTCCGGATATCGTTCCAGCTGTAAACCAGGATCCTGTGAATATAAATCTGCAAAACCAAAACTACTAGCTGCCCATGTCAAAATAAGGGCACCCAGAGTTTAGGTTAAAACAATAAACTCCAGGTCAGTCATGTGACTGGTGTGAGAACTAAAACAGTTATTAATCTTTATTTTAAATCATTAGGTAAATCAAGGGACCACGCCGTATAACACGGAACGGGTTTCCTCCCAAGAATACCAGTGCATAAAACAAACAGCGCAATGCTAAATAAAGAAAAATGAAGCTGTTATAAGACCCAGGTCCCATCACACAATGCAACGCAGCCGAGGATAGGGTTTTCCCTTATAACAGCCAAAGAGTGCTTGATACGTTTAAAACAAATCGTTTGATACTATTATAAGTGCATAGTGTATAAAACCACATCAAATCATAAGTATCAATCATAGGCGGCATGGGTACCATATATCATGTCGCCATACTAGGCTCTACAAATAAAACCGCAAATGTCACGTATTTGGAAATTGGATTTCCGTCTATGAACCGAGGCAAAAGATAGTCCTCAACCGATTCGTGACTCTCTAGCCCGAGCCACAGGGTCAGAGCGCATCGACCCTTGGAGCGACAGGGCCGGTCCACCGATGTGGATTAAACTTAAACCCTGAACATGCGTTCCCCCACCCTATGGGGCGTAAATGAGCCAACTAAATGACTCCATCGGTTCGAGAACGACCGATCGATCCGAGGCGCCTCGCAACAACAACAACCACATAAGTCAAACTCGTCAGGGCGTGTAAAACCACTGACGCCACTTCTAACTAGAAAGAAACGCATGCCCTCCCTGAGGTCTGTCTCCCGTTTTTGGTTCATACCGGGTGTGAAACTCGCGAAGTAAACGTTACACAAAGCTACGCCACAAAGGCCTTGCTTTGATCATCACCACAAGACTTTGCTTTTCAACAGAAGCCTCGATCAATTGCCACTTAGGCATGCCACACAGGCAATTCACTCCATGCGTTTGATATCCATCAATATATAACCCCTGAGCTCGTACGTCTCAGAGAAGGGCGTTAAGCAAGAGAATAAATTCTCCGCCGCCAAACAGATATATATTTAATAGAGATCAATCACACGGACTAAAATCCAATGTCAGACATACAATGCATTTACAAGTCCGTTCTGGGTCTGAACGAAACCGGAGGCACCTAGTACCCCGCATATCCATCGATCTCCAAGTACGTCTGGATGATCACTAACTGTTTCCATCTTCTTGGGTGTACAGCCCAATCAAGATCATCAGTAATTACCCAAACGACGTGAAGACCTCCGGTCTTCGACCGCCGTCTTCATCTTCGACTTATCGTCGTATCAGTTATCCAGAATGGGATAAACCCGGTCTTTTCGAATAACTCGCGTATATTTTAAATAAGTGTTACACAAACACAACATACGCCTCATTCCAATTCATTAGTCACTAACCGTAAATTAATCAAGAGAATAACTCCCCAAATATTAACCCCGAAGGCCGAAACCAACATCAGATCAATATCCAGAAAACCATTCTGCTTGGCTAACCGACAGTTAGTTTCTAAATTTCACATTCATAGGGAAAGGTTCCCATTAATTTTATACAAGATAAATTCCTTGAATTTATTCTTTAATCATCTTTTGAATTTCGATTCAACTAGTCGGGATTAACGAACCTTACCGAAGTAATCATTTGTTTTAATTTCCCAATCCCAACCTATTCATCCCATGAAGTAAAACTGGTGATACTTCATATCTAACACCACCGTGTTATCGGTAAATTCAACTACCATTTCACGTTCAAATCTAATTAAAGATTTAACTAACGCCTGGAGCAAAACTGGTGATACTCCATTTCGATTATTTCAATCTAATTAAAGATTCATTAAAACTCCACTTAGTTTTAATCTTCGACTGGGTTAAAGAATCAGTGTCATTTAAAACACGGTTCACGATAAACCCAAAATCACATTCCATTAATTATCGGGTTAAAGAACAAGTGTTATTTAAAACACTGTTCACGATAAACCCAAAAATCATTCCATTAATTATCGGGTTAAAGAACAAGTGTTATTTAAAACACTGTTCACGATAAACCCAAAAATCATTCCATTAATTATCGGGTTAAAGAACAAGTGTTATTTAAAACACTGTTCACGATAAACCCAAAAATCAATACCAATTCAATTCCAATTAAATATTATTTAATTGGTACCTTTCATTAAATCTAAATAAAAAGATTTAATCATTTCTCAACTGGGTTCAAGAACAGTGTTAGTGAAGACACCATTCACGACAAACACAAATCACATTCGATATTCAATACAAGGCTCTGAATAGAAAATTTATCGTCTTATATTCAATATCAAATTCTACGACTAACAAATGTCATATTGGAAATAACGATATAAATATATATCTTTCAAATTTCCATAACAACACCTGTATAATCACTAATTCCAACATCGAAATATTCCGAAGACAATTTCGATTCAAATCCACTCCAATGCAATCATTGGATATTCTGGTATTTTTAAAACCCTTTTTTTTAAATTCAATTTATTTATTTAAAAATAAATAGAATTATAATTCTAGTTCAAAACCAGTTCATTTCGATAAAAATCTATTTTTATCTTTTCAAATATATAGTTTTTCATCCCAAATTTTCCCAAATCATTTCTTATGATTTTACACAAATTATTACTATTTTTAATAATTTTATCAAGGCCCGTACCGTCGATTTCCATCAATGGCCGTCGAACTGCACTTACAGCGACCTTTTTCGAATTTGATTTGGACGTATCTCCAAATCCAACCGTTAGATTTTGAATTTCTAATATTCATTAGAAAGCTCTTTTCGATACGAACCCAACGGTTCCGGTTTTAGGAGAATCTGACGGTCGGATCTCCCGTAATGTCCGTTTGAAATAAATGGTCGAAATTCACGAACTGCCGCGGCGCGGCGCGTTCTATTCAGGCCATTATATTATATATATATAATATATATATAATATATATTTCGTCGATTTATATTTAAAACGAATTATATAAATAGTTTTAAAATCGTTTTCAAAAGCAATTTCAACTTCCTTTTCAATTCAAATCAAAATTGAATTCTTCTTTATAAATTCGTTTTAAAATTCATTTCTATTCAATTCAAATTTCAATTCAATTTGAATTCATTTCAATTCGTTTTCAATTCAATTTGAATTCGTTTTCAATTCAATTCATTTCGAAATCGTTTTCAATTCAATTCATTTCGAAATCGTTTTCAATACAATTCATTTCGAAATCGTTTTCAATTCAATTCATTTCGAAATCGTTTTCAATTCAATTCATTTCGAAATGAATAAAATCGAAATAAATATCGTTCACGTCAAAACGGCGTCAATCTAATCAACACGGCTTCATAAATTTCTATTTTCAAATATTCTATTTCAAATATTTCTTTTTCAAAATAGTTGTTATTATCAAAACATTTCGTTCAACACATGACCAATCTCAATGGATGAGTACTGTCAACACATGAACCTTTATTTTATATTGATAAAGATGTAAATTTTATTACTAAAATATTTCGTTCAACACATGACCAATCTCAATGGATGAGTACTGTCAACACATGAACCTTTATTTTATATTGATAAAGATGTAAATTTTATTACTAAAATATTTCGTTCAACACATGACCAATCTCAACGGATGAGTACTGTCAACACATGAACCTTTATTTTTCAAATTCTTAATTTTTCAAATTGGAATGAGGCCCAATCAATCACCATATAATGTTAATTATATGGATTTTCATACATTACACACATATAATAGCATTGAAAAATAATCAACCATCAACCAAAGTGCACTACACTGTATAAGCATCAAATATAGATATCTAACGCTTATAACAGCCTGTCAATCAATCGATCGACATATTTGATCAATCAGGATGAGTGAACTTCAAATTTCATCCCAACACCTGTGTGGGGTTTCAAACAATCAAACACAGATTTTAGTTGTGCAGTTGGGCGATGTGTAAAATTTATCGACCCAATCAATGTCCTTCAAATAGGTGTACATAAACAAACCGTCTGGTTTGTAAATGAATATTTATTTATTCATATTCACGCTAAAAATTATATTTTTAACGATAAAACATTTTATTCAACCTATGAATATTCTATTCGGTTCATTTATTCAATAAAATGATATTTTTATTTTTCTAACATATTTTAGAAAATTTCGGCGGCATAACGGCACGATACTAGAAACGGGACAAGGCCTAGCCTTATCCCCGGTCTAGTGAAGGCCCACGCCATTCACACATCAATCAATCCATTCATTTCACCAAACAATTCAATTTCAAATCAAATCATCTAACTAATCTATGCAACCAAACAAACAAGTCCATGGTCTGTGGACGATTGTGTCGGGTGCTACTAAACACCGTCTGCATCCTAGTATATATATATAACTAGAAAAATTAAATTGAAAGGTGAGAAGTTCTCACGGATAGCTATCCTAGCTCCACGGCACTTCCTTTAGAGAAATCGTCTTCGTTATCGCATCTTTGTCAACTTCGTTGCCCGTAGCCACTACATATATAAAAATCGAATTTTTACTTCGTTATTCAATATATAAAAATCACATTTTTACTTCGATGTTCAATATATAAAAAACTGAATTTTTATTTCGTTGTTCAATATATAAAAATCGAATTTTTATTTCGTTATTCAATATATAAAAATCACATTTTTACTTCGATGTTCAATATATAAAAATCACATTTTTACTTCGATGTTCAATATATAAAAAACTGAATTTTTATTTCGTTGTTCAATATATAAAAATCGAATTTTTATTTCGTCGTATGGATAAAAATTCTATTTTTTACATTGCTATTATATAGATAAAAATTATATTTTTACCTCGCTATTCTCTATATAAAGGTTCTGCCTTTTCACTTTTAAAGATTTCGCCTTCTTACTTTTAAAGATTTCGCCTTTATAAAAATATAGATTTCGCCCTTATGAAAATATAGATTTTATTTTCATTTCATCACTATAAAAATTACCTCTTTATTTCAACATATATATCATAAAAATCAGATTTTTATTTTGCTACATATAAAAAGATGGTATTTTTACATTCTATATCTCATAAAGATTATATTTTTATAGTTCCTACTATGCAAAGATTATATTTTTATAGTTCCTACTATGCAAAGATTATATTTTTATAGTTCCTACTAT
Organism: Allium sativum; assembly: GCA_030737875.1. NCBI lineage: Eukaryota > Viridiplantae > Streptophyta > Magnoliopsida > Asparagales > Amaryllidaceae > Allium > Allium sativum. The sequence goes on along the minus strand of CM060921.1, from coordinate 327,867,956 downwards.
GCAAAGATTATATTTTTATCTTTCTACAATACAAAAGATTATATTTTTACTACTTTAAAAATATAAAAATCATATTTTTATAACCGCTATATGGTAAAGACTATATTTTTAATACTTTAACAAATATAAAAATCATAGAATTTCACTCTCTTTTCTAAAACTTCAGTTTTAAAACATATAAAATCAGAATAAGAAAACATATATATAAAAAAACATGTAAGATCGGATTTTTATATAAAACAAAATGAAACAGAAATCAGAAAACTCACTACGTTTGATCGGAGGAGGGGATGGGTTCGCTGCGGGCGGTGAAGGCGGTGATGCTGAAGGCGACGCTGGAGGTGGCCTTCACGAGGCGGCTCAGGTGGTCTTCGATTTGATGGTTGCCTCGGTTTCTGGATTCGAGAGGAGGGGATGGGTTCGAATCGGTCTGGGTGGGGGGGGAGGCTGCTTCGCGATAGGGGGGGTTCTGGGTGGCTCGCGGCGCTGCTGGGGGGGGGGGGGGGTGGGGGTCTCAAGCGAGGTGGCGGCGATTGACTGGGGAGGGTGGCGGTGGTACGACGCCACCTGGGGCGGCATCGACGATCGTTCGTCGCCTCCTCCCTTTTTTTTTTTTTTTTGAAAGAAGTGATTTCGGGTTTGAAATAAGAGGGGGGGCCAGAGGGGTTTAAGGGGAAAGGAAGAGGTACCTTTATTTTATTTTATTTTATATTATTTAATTTCTAAAAGTTGACCTTTACATACGACCTCGAAACGAGGCCCACCGCCTGTCGTCCATAGCGTTTTACCCCCATCCCGAACACAATGGGATATGTATCGCAAGCTGATTTGATCGATTCGATTAGTTTCCGTTGAATTTACATTTAAATCATTATATTGAATTTTAAACGTACGTTTCAAATTACCGGGGTCACATACTAACTCCATAAATTTCATAAAAATATTTTCTAGCTTCGCATTGACGATACGGTCCAAACAAAACTAGTTTCGTCGAATTCTGAGACCGTTGGAAAAATGGCCAATTTCCAGTCGATTAAAATCAACTAAAACTGGTCAAACGCGTTTTCCTTTGCCACGCTCACATATTGATTTGAAAAATTATGAAATTTGGAATCTAGCAATAACTTAACATCACGGACCCAACAAAACTGGTTTCGTCGAAATCCGAGGCCGTTTGCAAAATTTCCATTTTTTAAGGGCCTGAATTCTATAGCGACTATTCAGAATTTTCAACTGGACATATCTTTTGATTCCCGCTATGAAATCTTGATTTTTCGGATTCGATAGAAAGATATTATCAATTAGATCCTATCATTTTTGGTTTCACTAAAATCCGGATTGTTTTGCACCCGGTACATTCAATTGAAGTTTGAAATCGAATTATCGAACTACCGCGCCATTTTCAATTCTATTTATAATTATATATAAATATTTATATTCTAACGACGACGTATATAATATATACGTTCTAATGCTATTGAAAATAAATTTCTCGTAGATATTATTTAAAATAATTCATTTTAAATAATCAAAATTCGCTAAAATGGCCAAAGTAAAAATTTTAAACTGGCCCAGATTTTCGGGTTGTTACAATCTCCCCCACTTAAAACTTTTCGTCCCCGAAAAGGAACAAAGTCGAAAGTGGTTTGATTAATTAGCTCTACGCTCGATCTGGCTTCTATTCTCCAACTTTTCAGTTCCTGAGAATTTTCTAAAATTTCAAAAATTTGGCTAACACCCTAAATTTTTGAAAAATTTCGCCACAACCTCCCCTGCACCGGGAGCATCGGGGAATTTCAAATAGCTTCCCCGGTCCTTCAGATCTCAAAAAGAAAAAGAAAAAGCCAAGCGGCTAGCCAATAGGCTCATAAAATCATCATTACCCAAACAAAACAGTAAATTATGTAGTAAACATGTACCTATTTGTCGGGCAAACAAATTTTATTCTTCGGCTCTAGCCTCCTTGCTATGACCTGTTCAATGATATATATGTATATGCAAGCAAATGAGACCAATTTTCAATACAATTCAATATGTGATTCGATTAGGCTAAATGGCTAAGAATTAGCAAACAAATAAACAAACAACCCAAACATCAATCAATTTGTTGATTAGCTTTTGAAATTCATAACTTTGATACATATACAAAAATCAGATTTTTGATGCCAAATCACAACAATAAGCCCTATCTAATTTTGGTTCTCACACCAGTCTAATGGAGATATATAGATATTACATCTTCAAAACACGAACATAAATTCTGATAATGATCGATCAATCATCAGAACCATCTCCGGGTGTCTAGAATGTGATTCTATATCGATCCAGTATATTAAAATTTCAAATACACGTTTGCAAGGCGTATATGCAAAATCTTTATATACTGGACTGTCCAAATCAATATAAACTAAATAATCAAATACGAATAATTGATTTTAAATTTTCAAAACAAAATTGGTTTTCATTTTTCAAATATACTCTTCACACTCGTTCTAGGATACTACTGATCCCATCTCTAACGAGTCATTCCCATCAGATATTACTAATCCAATATCTGATGAATTCTTTCGTATGGTTCTAATGTGCCTTGTTCTCTGAGCTTTGTAAACCAAAGCTCTGATATCAACTGTGAAAACCCGTAACTTCCCCGTAAAGGAAAGCGTCGGATAGTTCGAGAACAAGCCACAGCAAAACTCATACAGAAGAACATTTCATTGTATATTACAACAATGCATCAGATTACAAGAATATACAGAGTATAAATGAATATTACACAGAAATATCAGAGATTTAAATTACATTTAAATACATAGCAGCGGAAAATAATACAATACACAACTAGAAGTAGATATACGGATACAAAGCTTTCCGGATATCGTTCCAGCTGTAAACCAGGATCCTGTGAATATAAATCTGCAAAACCAAAACTACTAGCTGCCCGTGTCAAAATAAGGGAACCCAGAGTTTAGGTTAAAACAATAAACTCCAGGTCAGTCATGTGACTGGTGTGAGAACTAAAACAGTTATTAATCTTTATTTTAAATCATTAGGTAAATCAAGGGACCACGCCGTATAACACGGAACGGGTTTCCTCCCAAGAATACCAGTGCATAAAACAAACAGCGCAATGCTAAATAAAGAAAAATGAAGCTGTTATAAGACCCAGGTCCCATCACACAATGCAACGCAGCCGAGAATAGGGTTTTCCCTTATAACAGCCAAAGAATGCTTGAAACGTTTAAAACAAATCGTTTGATACTATTATAAGTGCATAATGTATAAAACAACTTCAAATCATAAGTATCAATCATAGGCGGCATGGGTACCATATATCATGTCGCCATACTAGGCTCTACAAACAAAACCGCAAATGTCACGTATTTGGAAATTGGATTTCCGTCTATGAACCGAGGCAAAAGATAGTCCTCAACCGATTCGTGACTCTCTAGCCCGAGCCACAGGGTCAGAGCGCATCGACCCTTGGAGCGACAGGGCCGGTCCACCGATGTGGATTAAACTTAAACCCTGAACATGCGTTCCCCCGCCCTATGGGGCGTAAATGAGCCAACTAAATGACTCCATCGGTTCGAGAACAACCGATCGATCCGAGGCGCCTCGCAACAGCAACAACCACATAAGTCAAACTCGTCAGGGCGTGTAAAACCACTGACGCCACTTCTAACTAGAAAGAAACGCATGCCCTCCCTGAGGTCTGTCTCCCGTTTTTGGTTCATACCGGGTGTGAAACTCGCGAAGTAAATGTTACACAAAGCTACGCCACAAAGGCCTTGCTTTGATCATCACCACAAGACTTTGCTTTTTCAACAGAAGCCTCGATCAATTGCCACTTAGGCATGCCACACAGGCAATTCACTCCATGCATTTGATATCCATCAATATATAACCCCTGAGCTCGTACGTCTCAGAGAAGGGCGTTAAGCAAGAGAATAAATTCTCCACCGCCAAACAGATATATATTTAATAGAGATCAATCACACGGACTATAATCCAATGTCAGACATACAGTCCATTTACAAGTCCGTTCTGGGTCTGAACGAAACCGGAGGCACCTAGTACCCCGCATATCCATCGATCTCCAAGTACGTCTGGACGATCACTAACTGTTTCCATCTTCTTGGGTGTACAGCCCAATCAAGATCATCAGTAATTACCCAAACGACGTGAAGACCTCCGGTCTTCGACCGCCGTCTTCATCTTCGACTTATCGTCGTATCAGTTATCCAGAATGGGATAAACCCGGTCTTTCCGAATAACTCGCGTATATTTTAAATAAGTGTTACACAAACACAACATACGCCTCATTCCAATTCATTAGTCACTAACCGTAAATTAATCAAGAGAATAACTCCCCAAATATTAACCCCGAAGGCCGAAACCAACATCAGATCAATATCCAGAAAACCATTCTGCTTGGCTAACCGACAGTTAGTTTCTAAATTTCACATTCATAGGGAAAGGTTCCCATTAATTTTATACAAGATAAATTCCTTGAATTTATTCTTTAATCATCTTTTGAATTTCGATTCAACTAGTCGGGATTAACGAACCTTACCGAAGCAATCATTTGTTTTAATTTCCCAATCCCAACCTATTCATCCCATGAAGTAAAACTGGTGATACTTCATATCTAACACCACCGTGTTATCAGTAAATTCAATTACCATTTCACGTTCAAATCTAATTAAAGATTTAACTAACGCCTGGAGCAAAACTGGTGATACTCCATTTCGATTATTTCAATCTAATTAAAGATTCATTAAAACTCCACTTAGTTTTAATCTTCGACTGGGTTAAAGAATCAGTGTCATTTAAAACACGGTTCACGATAAACCCAAAATCACATTCCATTAATTATCGGGTTAAAGAACAAGTGTTATTTAAAACACTGTTCACGATAAACCCAAAAATCATTCCATTAATTATCGGGTTAAAGAACAAGTGTTATTTAAAACACTGTTCACGATAAACCCAAAAATCATTCCATTAATTATCGGGTTAAAGAACAAGTGTTATTTAAAACACTGTTCACGATAAACCCAAAAATCAATACCAATTCAATTCCAATTAAATATTATTTAATTGGTACCTTTCATTAAATCTAAATAAAAAATTTAATCATTTCTCAACTGGGTTCAAGAACAGTGTTAGTGAAGACACCATTCACGACAAACCCAAATCACATTCGATATTCAATACAAGGCTCTGAATAGAAAATTTATCGGCTTATATTCAATATCAAATTCTACGACTAACAAATGTCGTATTGGAAATAACGATATAAATATATATCTTTCAAATTTCCATAACAACACCTGTATAATCACGAATTCCAACATCGAAATATTCCGAAGACAATTTCGATTCAAATCTACTCCAATGCAATCCTTGGATATTCTGGTATTTTTAAAACCCTTTTTTTTAAATTCAATTTATTTATTTAAAAATAAATAGAATTATAATTCTAGTTCAAAACCAGTTCATTTCGATAAAAATCTATTTTTATCTTTTCAAATATGGAGTTTTTCATCCCAAATTTTCCCAAATCATTTCTTATGATTTTACACAAATTATTACTATTTTTAATAATTTTATCAAGGCCCGTACCGTCGATTTCCATCAATGGCCATCGAACTGCACTTACAGCGACCTTTTTCGAATTTGATTTGGACGTATCTCCAAATCCAACCGTTAGATTTTGAATTTCTAATATTCATTAGAAATCTCTTTTCGATACGAACCCAATGGTTCCGGTTTTAGGAGAATCCGATGGTCGGATCTCCCGTAATGTCCGTTTGAAATAAATGGTCGAAATTCACGAACTGCCGCGGCGCGGCGCGTTCTATTCAGGCCATTATATTATATATATATATATATAATATATATAATATATATTTCGTCGATTTATATTTAAAACGAATTATATAAATAGTTTTAAAATCATTTTCAAAAGCAATTTCAACTTCCTTTTCAATTCAAATCAAAATTGAATTCTTCTTTATAAATTCGTTTTAAAATTCATTTCTATTCAATTCAAATTTCAATTCAATTTGAATTCATTTCAATTCGTTTTCAATTCAATTTGAAATCGTTTTCAATTCAATTCATTTCGAAATCGTTTTCAATTCAATTCATTTCGAAATCGTTTTCAATTCAATTCATTTCGAAATCGTTTTCAATTCAATTCATTTCGAAATCGTTTTCAATTCAATTCATTTCGAAATGAATAAAATCGAAATAAATATCGTTCACGTCAAAATGGCGTCAATCTAATCAACACGGCTTCATAAATTTCTATTTTCAAATATTCTATTTCAAATATTTCTTTTTCAAAATAGTTGTTATTATCAAAACATTTCGTTCAACACATGACCAATCTCAATGGATGAGTACTGTCAACACATGAACCTTTATTTTATATTGATAAAGATGTAAATTTTATTACTAAAATATTTCGTTCAACACATGACCGATCTCAATGGATGAGTACTGTCAACACATGAACCTTTATTTTATATTGATAAAGATGTAAATTTTATTACTAAAATATTTCGTTCAACACATGACCAATCTCAACGGATGAGTACTGTCAACACATGAACCTTTATTTTTCAAATTCTTAATTTTTCAAATTGGAATGAGGCCCAATCAATCACCATATAATGTTAATTATATGGATTTTCATACATTACACACATATAATAGCATTGAAAAATAATCAACCATCAACCAAAGTGCACTACACTGTATAAGCATCAAATATAGATATCTAACGCTTATAACAGCCTGTTAATCAATCGATCGACATATTTGATCAATCAGGATGAGTGAACTTCAAATTTCATCCCAACACCCGTGTGGGGTTTCAAACAATCAAACACAGATTTTAGTTGTGCAGTTGGGCGATGTGTAAAATTTATCGACCCAATCAATGTCCTTCAAATAGGTGTACATAAACAAACCGTCTGGTTTGTAAATGAATATTTATTTATTCATATTCACGCTAAAAATTATATTTTTAACGATAAAACATTTTATTCAACCTATGAATATTCTATTCGGTTCATTTATTCAATAAAATGATATTTTTATTTTTCGAACATATTTTAGAAAATTTCGGCGGCATAACGGCACGATACTAGAAACGGGACAAGGCCTAGCCTTATCCCCGGTCTAGTGAAGGCCCACGCCATTCACACATCAATCAATCCATTCATTTCACCAAACAATTCAATTTCAAATCAAATCATCTAACTAATCTATGCAACCAAACAAACAAGTCCATGGTCTGTGGACGATTGTGTCGGGTGCTACTAAACACCGTCTGCATCCTAGTATATATATATAACTAGAAAAATTAAATTGAAAGGTGAGAAGTTCTCACAGATAGCTATCCTAGCTCCACGACACTTCCTTTAGAGAAATCTTCATCGTTATCGCATCTTTGTCAACTTCGTTGCCCGTAGCCACTACATATATAAAAATCAAATTTTTACTTCGTTATTCAATATATAAAAATCACATTTTTACTTCGATGTTCAATATATAAAAAACTGAATTTTTATTTCGTTGTTCAATATATAAAAATCGAATTTTTATTTCGTTATTCAATATATAAAAATCACATTTTTACTTCGATGTTCAATATATAAAAATCACATTTTTACTTCGATGTTCAAGATATAAAAAACTGAATTTTTATTTCGTTGTTCAATATATAAAAATCGAATTTTTATTTCGTCGTATGGATAAAAATTCTAATTTTACATTGCTATTATATAGATAAAAATTATATTTTTACCTCGCTATTCTCTATATAAAGGTTCCGCCTTTTCACTTTTAAAGATTTCGCCTTCTTACTTTTAAAGATTTCGCCTTTATAAAAATATAGATTTCGCCCTTATGAAAATATAGATTTTATTTTCATTTCATCACTATAAAAATTACCTCTTTATTTCAACATATATATCATAAAAATCAGATTTTTATTTTGCTACATATAAAAAGATGGTATTTTTACATTCTATATCTCATAAAGATTATATTTTTATAGTTCCTACTATGCAAAGATTATATTTTTATAGTTCCTACTATGCAAAGATTATATTTTTATAGTTCCTACTATGCAAAGATTATACTTTTATAGTTCCTACTATGCAAAGATTATATTTTTATAGTTCCTACTATGCAAAGATTATATTTTTATCTTTCTACAATATAAAAGATTATATTTTTACTACTTTAAAAATATAAAAATCATATTTTTATAATCGCTATATGGTAAAGACTATATTTTTAATACTTTAACAAATATAAAAATCATAGAATTTCACTCTCTTTTCTAAAACTTCAGTTTTAAAACATATAAAATAAGAATAAGAAAACATATATATAAAAAAACATGTAAGATCGGATTTTTATATAAAACAAAATGAAACAGAAATCAGAAAACTCACTACGTTTGATCGGAGGAGGGGATGGGTTCGCTGCGGGCGGTGAAGGCGGTGATACTGAAGGCGACGCTGGAGGTGGCCTTCACGAGGCGGCTCAGGTGGTCTTCGATTTGATGGTGGCCTCGGTTTCTGGATTCGAGAGGAGGGGATGGGTTCGAATCGGTCTGGGGGGGGGGGAAGGCTGCTTCGCGATAGGGGGGGTTCTGGGTGGCTCGCGGCGCTGCTGGGGGGGGGGGGGGTGGGGGTCTCGAGCGAGGTGGCGGCGATTGACTGGGGAGGGTGGCGGTGGTGCGACGCCACCTGGGGCGGCATCGACGATCGTTCGTCGTCTCCTCCCTTTTTTTCTGAAAGAAGTGATTTCGGGTTTGAAATAAGAGGGGGGGCCAGAGGGGTTTAAGGGGAAAGGAAGAGGTACCTTTATTTTATTTTATTTTATATTATTTAATTTCTAAAAGTTGACCTTTACATACGGCCTCGAAACGAGACCCACCGCCTGTCGTCCATAGCGTTTTACCCCCATCCCGAACACAATGGGATATGTATCGCAAGCTGATTTGATCGATTCGATTAGTTTCCGTTGAATTTACATTTAAATCATTATATTGAATTTTAAACGTACGTTTCAAATTACCGGGGTCACATACTAACTCCATAAATTTCATAAAAATATTTTCTAGCTTCGCATTGACGATACGGTCCTAACAAAACTAGTTTCGTCGAATTCTGAGACCGTTGGAAAATGGCCAATTTCCAGTCGATTAAAATCAACTGAAACTGGTCAAACGCGTTTTCCTTTGCCACGCTCACATATTGATTCAAAAAATTATAAAATTTGGAACCTAGCAATAACTTAACATCACGGACCCAACAAAACTGGTTTCATCGAAATCCGAGGCTGTTTGCAAAATTTCCATTTTTTAAGGGCCTGAATTCTATAGCGACTATTCAGAATTTTCAACTGGACATATCTTTTGATTCCCGCTATGAAATCTTGATTTTTCGGATTCGATAGAAAGATATTATCAATTAGATCCTATCATTTTTGGTTTCACTAAAATCCGGATTGTTTTGCACCCGGTACATTCAATTGAAGTTTGAAATCGAATTATCGAACTACCGCGCCATTTTCAATTCTATTTATAATTATATATAAATATTTATATTCTAACGACGACGTATATAATATATACGTTCTAATGCTATTGAAAATAAATTTCTCGTAGATATTATTTAAAATAATTCATTTTAAATAATCAAAATTCGCTAAAATGGCCAAAGTAAAAATTTTAAACTGGCCCAGATTTTCGGGTTGTTACATTGTGTGCGCTGCATCTATGTACAACAATGACATACACACATATTTGTGTATATGTATATATGTATTTGTGCATATGCAGTCATAAAGCAACAAGGCAGAATGCATATATAAATCCAAGACAAACACAAGTGAAAAGCAGTTCAAATGGGTTAAGAAGAAAAGGAAATTTCTTTAAAAAATTCAATGGTTCAAAAATGGAAATGATCACAAATTTTATTCTTGGCAAATGTATATTTATCAAGTAAATTTTCGGACAAAAGTTTTCAATCACACAGGTGTGAATGTTGCAAAAAATCAATGCTGAAATGAATTAGCAATTTATTCCCAAAATGCATAGTGAGCAAAAACTTGGCATAATACATCAAAGAAAATCAGGCAAGAATTTATCAACGTGACCAGGGTCGTATTTTTAGGTAAGAATGTTGTTTTTTTCAATTTCAAAACAATCCAGAAATTCGCAAGCATTGTTTTTGGGCATGAAAATCAATCGAGGGTTTCCAGAAATCAAACAACTACACATCGCTAGTTTTATATGAAATCAGAGAAATTTAGGGTTCGAAAACCCTATAAAATCACCCATTCATCACAAGCAGAATCATAAAAATCGAAGCAAACAACTTGAGTAATTCAGTTTCAAATCGTGGAAGAAAACCAACATACAACAAATTGAAAATCACCAGAAATCAATCGAAGCAAATCCACAATTTGGAGCAAGTTTAAAAAACCCTAATTTGTCACCATTGATAAGAGAAAAAGGAGGAAGCTGAGAGTTACAAAAGACAAAGCAGAAAAGAGGCCAAGTTTTTTTTTCTTCTTATTCAAATGTTTTATTTTGGGTTTTATTCTCTTATTATTTGCTTGTTGTTAAAACTTGTTCTGGCTGAGTCGTGTAACTATAGGATTTTCTTGAGAAAATCACAATTAGTTGTGCCAAGATTTTGAGCATAGGACTAGAGAAGTAGTAGGGTTTGTGATTTACTGGGTTTTGTAAGCAGGAATCTATTTTAAAACCTAGTAGAAATCTTGGGAATGTAGCAGTAGGCAGCATTTGGCGAAGCTGGGTAATTATTGCGTGGATTTATCTTTTCTGCAGTTTCTTTATTGTTCTCTGTTAGTTTTTATTTTTTAATTTCCAATAAACCTTATTCACCCTCCTCTAGGGTTAATCTAGATCCTACAGAACTAATATCACTATCCTGGTTTTCTTTATTTTTACCTTTGGTCTTACCATCATCTAGCTGCACACTCTCATGTTCACTACTAACTTTAGCCATAACATTATCACAGTTCTTTGTCTCACTAACATCAGACACAAGAATTTCATGTAAAGTACGGTTTGTTATTTCACCTTGTTTGCCACACTCCTCATTAATTTGTTCATGCAAATCGAAACTATTTGAAATACCTAAACTTTGCTCATTCATATTTTTTTCCTACTTGATCACTCAGACTATCTTGTCCACCTTCACTAACTTTGCACTATTATTATCACTCAACATATTTTCAAGGCAACTTCCTCCATTTCGAGCATCACAAATAACTCCATCTTGCACTTCCTTTTTTTTCTACAAAACTATTTTGGGTTCTACTTCTATAATGTGGTCTACCAACACTTTCTTCTTACTCATAACTTTCTTCCAAATTGCTTTTTTCTTAGGAGCCTGTACTAAGCCAACGTCTGCATTGTTTGAATGAGATATATCACTCTCAGAGAGACCTAATTTACCTCCTACATTAACCCTTGGTTGAGAAGCTTTCAAAGACACACTGTTTCCTTTGGTTATATTGCAACCAGCTACTTCACCAAATACAGTAGGGCTATTATCATGCACAATAGCTTCACTTAACACACAATTTGAAATCACACAACCAAACACTTTACACTTTTCCCAAATTTTTGGCTTCCAAAAATAATGAACAAACATAATTTTTTCAGAACCGTCAGCAAGTTTTACCGGAAATTCAGAGGGTAATGCAAGGTATGCAAACGCATCAACCATAAATTTCACGTATTCATGTATCTTTATTTTTTCTGTTGATGCATCCATACATAAGAAGTTACCCACACGAGACGCTAACCAAATGATTCTTAATTTAGATCAAGCGAACAGTGATACATTCTTTAATTTAATCCAAACAGGAACTCTCTTGAAATTTTTTCTTATTTTGAATTTTCCTCTTTTGATTAAAAGAGTACTCAAAGGTTTTATTTTCTTCTTTTCCTCTACCTTGTGGATTTTAGATGGAGACACTGTTATTTCACTAGTTTATTTATTTCTAAGTTGTTTTTCTACTTGCAAGTACTATGTAGGATTATCCAAACTCATTTCCTCATTCTTGTAATTAAGGATTTTCCTTTATTAATTCCAAGAAGTGGAATGTTTGCCTATTACGGACGACACTTTTATCTCTTCATCCAGAATAATATTATGCCAAATGAACTGGTTTATAATACGCATATTTTGGGTTGAATTTATCTATTATGTTTCTATTAACGATGAATGTTGGATTTTAGCAATGCAATATGTAACCAGTTTGAGAGGAATAAGGTCCGGAAATTGGTCCCTAGGCCAAATGATTATCTAATTGGTTGAACAAAATTGGTGCTTAAAAGTAAACTTAATGAATCTGGAAATATAATTAGAAACAAAGCTAGGTGGTTGCAAAAGGATATAATCAAACAAATGGTACTGATTTTGATGAAACATTTGCACCAGTTGCTAGGTTAGAAGCAATTAAAATTTTGCTAAGTTTTGCATGTTTTAAGGGTTTCAAACTTAAGAAAATAGATGTAAAGAGTTCCTTTTTGAATAGAGAGCTAAAAGAAGAAGTTTTTGTTGAACAACCCCTGGTTTTGAAAGTCACGAGCTTCCAAATCATGTGTATAAACTTGAAAAAACATTTTATGGTCTTAAACAAGCTCCTATAGCTTTGTATGATTATCTTTGTACATATCTTTTGGAGTATGGTTTAAAAAGGGATATGCTGACACAACTCTGTTTCTATTACATAATGGTGATGATTTTTTGATTTTTTAGATTTATGTTGATGATATCATTTATGTTGCTACTAATGAAAGTTTATGTAAGAAATTTGAAAAGGTCATTCAGGATAAATTTGAAATGAGCTTGGAAGAGGAACTGAAATACTTCCTTGGATTTCAAATCAAGCAAAGTAGCAAAGGGATTTTCATTTCTCAATCAAAGTACATAATGGGATTATTGAAAAGATTTGGAATTGAGAATGCAAAGCCACAGAGAACACCAATGAGCACATCAACCAAACTTGACAAAGATGAAAAAGGACCTGCTGTTATAGCGGGATAATCGGTTCACTTCTTTATCTCTTTGCTTCTGGACCCATTTTTTGTCTGCTTGTGTGTTCATTTTCAATCTAACCCGAAAAATCACATTTGAAAGCCACAAAACGAATTTTGAGTTATTTGTTGCACACACAAAAACTTGGTTTATGGTACCTTTCTTGCGGTAACTTTGATTTAGTTGGGTTTTCAGATGCTAATTATGCTAGCTCACTCACTAATAGGAAAAGCACTAATGGAACTTGTATCATGCTGGGACATTCTCTAGTTTCTTGGTCAAGTCAAAATCAAAATTGTATTGCTTTTTCCACTACTAAAGCTGAATATATTACTTCAGGAAGTTATTGTGCACAGATTCTATGGATGATGCAATCTCTTTCTGAGTTTGGCCTAACCTATAAACAAGTACCATTGAAATGTGACGATAAAAGTGCAATAGACTTATCAAATAACCCTGTCCATCATTCATGCACAAAACACATTGATGTGAGACACCATTTCATTAGAGATCGCATCTCTAGAGACGACATTTGTGTATTTATTCTAACTGAATCTCAACTTGTTGGCATTTTTACAAAACCCCTGCCTGAAGATAGATTTTTCGAATTATGCTTGGATTTGGGGATTATAGAAATTTATTCACCCCTCTGCATTTTGTTTAAAATATTCTTAGATGTTTTGTTCTCTAATTCATTTTCTGACAAGTCAAACCATTTTTTGGAAACTATTAAGGAAAGTACAGTTTTTGAAAAATTTATGATGTAAATGTGACTATATTATTTTTCAAAATAAGAGAGAGCTGAAAATTTTCAAAAATCCTGGTATGGTTGAATATATTTCATAATATGATTAATTTAGAGATTTATTTCACGATCATATTTATCCCTACCCTATTTCTATCATCCATTCTGGTTTTATATAATGAGGGGATTTTCATATAATATGTGTTACTCTAATCTCATTTAAAAAAGCTATACGGTCATGCATGGTTAGAGAATGCCGATAATTTAAGTTGCAACTGACCTCATTTAAAGTCCTAATGGTTATGCATTGTTAGTGTGATCCTAAAAAAGGGAAATAGAAATAAATATTATATATATCAAATCCTCCTCGTTATGTAATAACTAATCGTTCAATCCGTCCTCTGAAATGTGAAATGTTTTATATTTTATGAAATATTATGATTTTTTGTTTGATTGTTTTGGGATTTGCGATATTTGAATTTGTCACTTGATTTGAATTTATAATTATAGTATAAATCCATCGCTATTTTCCAATTCTGTCAATTTTTTGATGATAAAAAAGGGGAAGAAAGGTTAAGATTTTGATAAGCATGCAAACATCTAGAGATTTTTTTTTCAAACTTGTTAAGTGTTTAGTAGATTTTTTATATTTCTTACATATCATGCAAATTTGTTATGTGTGTTTTCGGTTGTAGGGGGAGTTCGTTTATAGGGGGAGCATACAAATAGGAGGAGTACTCATACTTCTCATTCAAACGCATTTATTATACTCAAAATCTTATGTGTATGTCTGTCATCATCAAAACGGGGAGATTGTTGAATATAACAATATGATTTCTTGTTTGGTGATAACAAACATATATTATTCTATAATGTGTTTGTAATTGTACTATTTTATATTCCATCTCATATAGGAATGAATATTAATATTGAATGATAATACTATTACAAAAAATTTAAATATTCAAATGGTATTTATTATTCAATAAAATATTTTATTTCCAATATTCAGAATAGTAGATCTTTCAGAACTCACTTCTGTACATTTCAGTTGCCACATTCATTTACATTGATTCCTCATTACATTTCATTTAGTCATACACAAACACTGTAACACCCCACATCCGTTAGTGTCACTCACAAAGGGAATGCACTAAGTTCTGTGGAGCATTATGGGTAAAAGATGCAGATAAATTACAAGACAGACAAACATTAAACAGCGGAAAATAAAACTTTGCTTTGTTGACAAAATAATTTGTACAAGGTTCCTTTACAATATCAGAGTATCAACTGTCTTTAAAAAATAAAGAAGCATAAAATACATTTATATTCCCCAATGTAACAAAAGCCAGCCATAGCAATCCAAAGCCGATGCATCCAAGATTCTTCAAGCTTGGAAAGAGAAATCATCCCAAAACAAATCTGAGCTATCCTATTTCCTCCTTAACAACCTGGGGGGGGGGGGGGAGAACGGAAGAAAGAAGACGAAAGAAAAACAGAGTCAGACATAAAGCCTGAGTAAGTTCAGTAACTTCTAACATGTGAACATGGAAAACAAAACGACATGAATTAACTGAATACAAGATTACACCATGATGATAGGGTCAACAAGATTAGACAAGGTAGTCACAAGATATGCTAAGATAAACTGGATACGCTCTAATACTTTCGCTGCTTCACTATTTACTTGTTATACTGGTTTCTATATCTCTGCACCGCCTAACTAGTGTTTCAACTAGTAACGATAACGTGATCCCAATCCCTGTATTTTCCATCGCCTTCAGGCATCCATTTATTAGTTGTTACCTAGATCTAATCTAGGGTTTTCTATCCACTGCTTTCTAGATTTAACTATAGTTTTACGCTATCTGCTGAACGCTTTTCGAGTTCAGGGTTTATGCCACCTAGTCCAACTAGGGATTACGCCACCTGTCGAACAATGCCCCCAAGTCTAGGACACACTACCTAGAGTGGTATATGTTTCTAGGCTTCCCTACGTATGTATCACGAATCGTTATCGCCTGTCTAGATGCACATGTCCTGTAATGTGCGATCCGAGTCCGGGTCAAGTGGGACCATAGCCACTGGAGTAAAAACAGACCTTAGCATCTGCATCGGCAGATATCTGAAAGCTCCCGACCGAGTTCTGTATTCCTTGATTTGCCCTGTCACAGGACTCGGATCGCACATTACAGGTCATGTACATCTAGACAGGCGATAATGATTCGTGATACATACGTGGGGAAGCCTAGAAACATATACCACTCTAGGTAGTGTGTCCTAGACTTGGGGGCATTGTTCGACAGGTAGCGTAATCCCTAGTTGGACTAGGTGGCATAAACCCTGAACTCGAAAAGCGTTCAGCAGATAGCATAAAACTATAGTTAAATCTAGAAAGCAGTGGATAGAAAACCCTAGATTAGATCTAGGTAACAACTAATAAATGGATGCCTGAAGGCGATGGAAAATACAGGGATTGGGATCACGTTATCGTTACTAGTTGAAACACTAGTTAGGCGGTGCAGAGATATAGAAACCAGTATAACAAGTAAATAGTGAAGCAGCGAAAGTATTAGAGCGTATCCAGTTTATCTTAGCATATCTTGTGACTACCTTGTCTAATCTTGTTGACCATATCGTCATGGTGTAATCTTGTATTCAGTTAATTCATGTCGTTTTGTTTTCCATGTTCACATGCTAGAAGTTACTGAACTTACTCAGGCTTTATGTCTGACTCTGTTTTTCTTTCGTCTTCTTTCTTCCGTTCTCCCCCCCAGGTTGTTAAGGAGGAAATAGGATAGCTCAGATTTGTTTTGGGATGATTTCTCTTTCCAAGCTTGAAGAATCTTGGATGCATCGACTTTGGATTGCTATGGCTGGCTTTTGTTACATTGGGGAATATAAATGTATTTTATGCTTCTTTATTTTGTAAAGACAGTTGATACTCTGATATTGTAAAGGAACCTTGTACAAATTATTTTGTCAACAAAGCAAAGTTTTATTTTCCGCTGTTTAATGTTTTTCTGTCTTGTAATTTATCTGCATCTTTTACCCATAATGCTCCACAGAACTTAGTGCATTCCCTTTGTGAGTGACACTAACGGATGTGGGGTGTTACACGTGGTATCAGAGCTGAAGGTTACCGGATCAGATAAAAGATTTGAAAAATTATTTTCAAAAGGTTTTTAAAGAAGCATTTTTAAAAGAAAGGATTTGTTTTAAAGGCATATTCCCCAAAGCCATACGCATTGTCTTCTCTTCCTCTATTTGAATTCTTGTCTCCTTCTTTCTTGACTCTCTGGGGCTCCTGGCTTTCTGGGAGGTAACCTCATCGAAGGGCGAAGAAGTGCCCGACTTCCATCTATAGCCGTAGTTGTTTTACTTACGGCCAGTCTTCTTTCAAGTTTATAGGGTTTTTCCGTGCGATAGAGGCAACTTTCGAGAGATTTGCCAACATGGTTACACGTGGAAGTTTGGAAAAGGAGCACGACCCAAGGATGAGGAAATTATGGATGTAGACTTGGCTCACTAAGGAGGAAGGGATTATAAAACCTAAGACAAGAGCAAGTATCTTTACTATGGTATGATAGGACATATACTTAAGGACAAGGGCAAGAACGAGGACGAGATTTTCAGAAGGATAAGTACATACTTTCGCCACCAAGCGCACCTAGGAGAAAGGTGGTCCGGTTGGAAGAGTCTAGTTTTCTTTTCGTACTATTTCCTTAGGTTCCAGCGCTTCTTAATTGTTCATACCCACTTCCATAGTTGAGTCTTTGCACCATAGTACGTGTATAGTAGAAAGATCCCACTAGAGTCTCAAATCCAATTGGTGGTCCGACCAGTTTTTGGTTAGTAGGGATTTGAGGATAGCTATCGAGTTTGCTTATATCATCTCACGTAGATCGTCTAAATTCGGTGAAGATATTCCTTGGATGCCTGTCTGATATTGGTTTAGGCCTTTGGGGCTTGTACTTGAGGAATGTCGAGTTCGGTTTGGATGGTTTGCGTGAAAGATGAATAGTTGTGGTTGGTACTCTAAAAAGTACGGAGTGATCTTTTGACTCTCATAGTTATGGCGTGATGGATAAGCTAGGAGGGAGGCCTCTAATCATCTTAGTACATATACTTGGCACCGTGATTGACATCTGTTTATTTTGGAAATGGAGATTAGGAACTTCACAAACGTGAAGATAAATTGGTTAAGATACGGTGGAGTAAAGCTCAAGAAGGCTAGATACTAGCAACATGCCCTTTTTCCTTAAGGGTGCATCCTTGATTTCTCTGTTTAGGAGCTTTACGCGTAGTTGTTTCTCTCTTTCCAAAGTATATCCTCTAGGTCGTATCTGCGATCCTTAGGTAGAAGCCAATGGATGTAAACATGTATTTGAAACATGTTATGGTTGAATGGTTGCAAGTGGTTGCAAATGGTTGCTCGTGTATGCATATGCATACGTATTAGGCACTAGATCAAGTTTGGACGCTCTCATATTGCATTTACATATATGCATTTGTTTATAGTTGAACTTGATATGATATCATATGGACGTTGCATATGGATGAATAGCTGTGCACGCATGTAGTATTTACATGACTAGGGATGTTTGCATGCATGATTGGACGCATGGCACTAACATGATTTGCATTAAGGAGGTCAACTGAATCAGTAGACCGCCTGATTTTGCATTAGATAGAGACATATACACACACTATGCATATGAACATGAAAACATTAGAAATCTTTTAAGGACAATGAATGCCTGTGATTGAATGGTTGAGTAGATGGGTGATTGGATGGTAGGACACATTCTTCCTAACTTGAAGATTTCGGGGACGAAATCCTTTTAAGTGGGGGAGAATGTAACACCCCGTAATTCTGCGACATTAAGATTCTCAAATTAAAGTATAATTAATTTTTAAAAGAAAAATTAAAAGAAAAAGATCCATGCAGTTGTTTAATTTAAGTATTGTAACTAACATGAAAAAAAAAGGAGGTAAGGAGAGAACAATAATTATTATTGTTCTAAGACTTATTAACAAAAGCCTCTGTAGCTCAGTTGGTTAAGGCATTGGATTGGTAGCATGGAGGTCGGGGGTTCGAACCCCGGCGGCGGCATAATTTTTTTATCATTGTTTTAGAGAGGGCCAACTAAACATGCAAATATATGTACGTATACAAATTCAAAATTTGAAAGGATAAGAACGTACGTATAAGGAAATAAAGAATATATATATATATACATATGAGAAATATAAATATATATATATACAAAAATATATGTATACGAAAGATAAAATTCAAGATAAGGCTACAGTCAATGAAATATGGCAACATCATTTGAATTTTGAAAATAAAATGAAAGTTGTGCGTATATATATACGCGTAAAATGGTCGTTAGAGGAATTGTATACATATAAGAATATTTCATGTGAATAAAACAGTTAAATAAATTCCAGAAATTCAAAAGTTTGAAAATCAAACTTTTACGCCAAAATAGCTTGTGGGACCCAATGCTGACTCAGCACTGCGTGTATGATAAGGTTTGGCTAGATTCATCTACGTACCTGGACTATTTTCTTAACTAGGTTCAATGCTGACTCAGCGCTGCGTGTACGATAAGGTCTTGAGCAGCTATATAAACAGCCCTAGTCTTCATTCTCTTTGCACCAATTCTCTTCTATCCTTATGCTGCTAAGATTCATGGCTTCTTCCCCTCTTCTAAATTTTCTTAAATAAATAAAATAAAATATGATTCAAGACGAGGAGATGCTGCTAAAAGACTTTTAAGGAGGGATTCAAATCAAAGTTTCAAGTGAAGAATTCAAAGGCTAGCTCAAACAAGTTTCAAGCAACGACGCACGAATCATAGCCACGCTTTCCTTCTTTTCTAGATCTATTTTCTGTAAGTTGGTTATTTCTAGATCTGAATATTTTGTTTTATTTGTGACATGAAATTAAAGGAATAAAGGAATATGCCAAGTCTCTCTCTCTCTTCGAATCTGTGTTTATACTCTTGGACTGAATTAAGAACTGTTATGATTCGAGGACAAATAAGACTGTAACCGTGACTATGACTATAGAACTGTGGCCTTTGAAAGCATATGCCTTTGGACTATGACATAAGCCTTTGATTTTGGGACATATAAACATTGCCTATGACAATGACTTAGGACTATGGGAATTATTTTCCCTTTTGGATTATGAACATCGCCTATATTGCCTATGACCATGGACATTACTTATGACTAAGAACATAAGCCTTTGAATTAGACATAAACTATTGCTTATGACATAATGAGGACAATTGTGATTTTGACACCCATGATTCATGATTAGGAAAATATTGCTTTAGTTTGGTGATTGTGAAATTGGGTCTAAACCCAATTATTTATTCTACCTGTTCCTTGGTTTTTTCTTTAGTTTTAAGACAGTGGGAATTTACCTATTAAGTTAGGTCTACCCACGTTCTTGAACCTATTTTGCCCATTCTTTGGTTTTAAGACAGTGGGAATTTACCTATTTAGTTAGGTCTACCCATATTCTTGAACCTACATCGTTATCCAAACCTTTTTATGCCAATTATTCCTTCTTGTCATTTTGATTCATTCCCTTTTTATCTACGAATCTAGATTTATTTATAATCTAGGTTGAATCACGATTATTCGAACGGTGGGAATGCGATTTGGGGAAAAACATGGAAATGAATATGAACGTAATTGTAAACTTGGAAATTGGCATAATTTGGAATATGTATTATGACATGCATATTAAAATGAAAACGGTGAAATTTGACATGGATTAGGGAATATGTGATTTTGACATATTAAATTTAGCGTTGGTAAGTAAGCTAAATTTTAGGCATAAAATGTAAACTAGAAAAATAATTCTAGTTTTGCCATAAATTGTGAATTAGGATGTTAAACCAAGATTGGGTTAATTAAGGTTGATTTGGAATAAGTATATTAGCACAATTTTGAATTTATTCATAATTGTGAGCAATTGTCATGTTTAGAATAAATTATGGTTAGCGACACTAAATTTGGTATAATTTACATACCAAAAAAATATAAATATGATAAATAAGAGAGAATGGACCATAATAATAAATGTGACAATGTACATTAAAAGAGTAGTAATGAAATAAGTAAATTAGGAGTAATTTACTTATAGAATTCGTCATAAATGTTAAATTGTTCATTTACCACAAAATATGTAACTTGGTTAAGTTTTGGCCATAAATTATAAACTAGGATATTTAATCTAGTTTCGGCAATGAAATAGGAAATGGCCTAAACTGCATGTTGGGTTAGGACTTGGGCCTAGAATATAAGTATACTAGTAGGCTTGACAAATAAATATAGGCCAAATTTGTCTAAAAAGGGGAAATGGGCTTTTGAAATAAATTGTTAACAATTTATAAACGAAAGAAAAGTATTTTGATAACATCCCTTTTTATAACACATAGACCAGAAGGTTCTAGGGTGACAGAGAGGATAGTGTCTAGGCTTGGGTTTGGAAAATACAAATTTCCTGCCCTCCCTGGCTATCCCTAACTGATCCAAAGGACGGGATGGTTGTTTTCAAAACCAGATTTGGAAATTAATCAAAAACCCTTTGAACTTAGAAAACATGAATATGCCTAACCCGAGGTTAGACTGAGTTGCGGTGTAAACCTGCCCGGAACCGACCGGCACATCCAGTAACCGCAGCAATATCTGTTTAATGTGAGAGGTTGCGGCTTTAATTTATTAATTAAAGCTAGAACAAGAATGGGAGAGTTAAGTCTATAGGAACACTTAACCAACCTAACACGGTTAAGCTAGAATGGGAAGGTTAAGGAACACTTAACCAACTTAGCACAGTTAAAGCTAGAATGGGAGGGTTAAGTCCATGGGAATACTTAGCCAAATTAACATGTTGACTAGACTAGAAGGTGGGGTTAAGTAAAGTTAATACACTTAGCCAATTTAACATGTTAATTAGACTAGAGGTTGGGGTTAAGTAATACACTTAGCCAAATTAATATGTTAACTGGACTAGACCATAGGGTTAAGTAAACTTGAACGCTTAACCATCAGAATATGATAAATGAATAGGGTTAAGTAAAAAGCATGAAGGGATAACACTTAACCAGTGTAATAGGATAAGGGAAGAGGGTTAAGATAGCTTGAATCGACTAAATACACTTAACCAACCCAACCTGGCGAGAAAGAAAACTAAGTAGTAGACCTCAGTTGAAAAAGGGACTAAGTAGTAAAACTTAGTTAAGAAAACAAGGAATTTGGAAACTAAGTGGTAAACCTTAGTTAGTAGAACTAAGTAGTAATTCTTAGTATAACACGAAGGAGCAGACATCCATCTGGTTTTAAGAAAGCTCCAACGAATTGGGTTACGAAGCCCGAGGCTTCGAGGGGACGTGAGGGTACTCTTGGTATCCCTCTGTGAGGCTGCAGATGATCATCCTGGGCTCACAGAGGTTAAGGTCTGCGTTAGAAGAACCGAGGGTATGCCTTGGTTGCAATATATATATGTGGCAACCTAAAGACTAGGATGGACCAGCGTGATTCGGCGAGAAGACGGTAGCCCTGTGATAGCAACTCGTTGTCTACCATCCATCTTGAGTCAATCGAGATACGTGAAGCGGAAAGGCGGAGAACTCCAAAAGACCATATACTTGCTATCTAGTTATGGTTGCGGATGGCCATAGGATAGTGGGGCACCGGGGGCCGGCGTATAGTTCTCATTTTACAAGGTGTGCTTTTCATTAGCTGAGGGAGGGGTCAAGTGGGACCATAGCCACTGGAGTAAAAACAGACCTTAGCATCTGCATCGGCAGGTATCTGAAAGCTCCCGACCGAGTTCTGTATTCCTTGGTTTGCCCTGTCACAGGACTCGGATCGCACATTACAGGACATGTGCATCTAGACAGGCAATAACGATTCGTGATACATACGTGGGGAAGCCTAGAAACATATACCACTCTAGGTAGTGTGTCCTAGACTTGGGGGCATTGTTCGACAGGTAGCGTAATCCCTAGTTGGACTAGGTGGCATAAACCCTGAACTCGAAAAGCGTTCAGCAGATAGCGTAAAACTATAGTTAAATCTAGAAAGCAGTGGATAGAAAACCCTAGATTAGATCTAGGTAACAACTAATAAATGGATGCCTGAAGGCGATGGAAAATACAGGGATTGGGATCACGTTATCGTTACTAGTTGAAACACTAGTTAGGCGGTGCAGAGATATAGAAACCAGTATAACAAGTAAATAGTGAAGCAGCGAAAGTATTAGAGCGTATCCAGTTTATCTTAGCATATCTTGTGACTACCTTGTCTAATCTTGTTGACCCTATCGTCATGGTGTAATCTTGTATTCAGTTAATTCATGTCGTTTTGTTTTCCATGTTCACATGCTAGAAGTTACTGAACTTACTCAGGCTTTATGTCTGACTCTGTTTTTCTTTCGTCTTCTTTCTTCCGTTCTCCCCCCCAGGTTGTTAAGGAGGAAATAGGATAGCTCAGATTTGTTTTGGGATGATTTCTCTTTCCAAGCTTGAAGAATCTTGGATGCATCGGCTTTGGATTGCTATGGCTGGCTTTTGTTACATTGGGGAATATAAATGTATTTTATGCTTCTTTATTTTGTAAAGACAGTTGATACTCTGATATTGTAAAGGAACCTTGTACAAATTATTTTGTCAACAAAGCAAAGTTTTATTTTCCGCTGTTTAATGTTTGTCTGTCTTGTAATTTATCTGCATCTTTTACCCATAATGCTCCACAGAACTTAGTGCATTCCCTTTGTGAGTGACACTAACGGATGTGGGGTGTTACAAACACTCTCTCACATACATTCATACATAGTCATTAAATCTTCATGTGCTTCAGATCCTGTCCAATCACCTGCATACCTATCATAGAAACATACACTATTAAAATAAAACAAAATTAGATTTAAATTCTAGAAAATATAAATTTACTTTAATTTTTATTTGCCTCAGAATTTTTGGTGTGTTTCTCATCATATTTCTAGACTAGTCTCAATTTACATATGTGGTCTTCTGATCTTCACCAGCCTCAACACAACCATAACTGGTTTACTGGATTAGAAATAATAAATATATGTATATGCACGGAGAAAATTTCTCAGGTGAACAGGGGCAATATGGACAAATACAACTCAGCATGATACACTGCTGCCAGCAGTCATGACCAAGAAGCTCACTATCACACATGTATATAAACATATATATATATATATATACATACATACATACATACATACATATATATATATATATATATGCATGTGTACAGATTATATGCACACAAAAATTCAGTATAGCATGGAAGCCAACTATCTCAGTGTTGTGCCCATTGTTCATGCTTCATTAAAGCAGATCAAACAGAAGTGCAACAGCGTTGTGCACAAACACAAGCCAGGCTCAATAAAGCACATAAATGCAGCATAGGCATAACAACAAGGAAGTGCCAGTAACACCATGTAATTTTAACAACACTAAAGAGGAATAATTAAAGAATAATTAATTTAATATTTATAATTGAGTGAAACGGACTGCGCCATTGCGTTCGTCTCGGAATTATGGTCAAAATAGACACCTCGTTTGCGTAAAATAGACACCGTATGAAGAAGTTATGAAGGTTGGAAGTTTGTATACGTGCAAGAGAATTATATATAAATAATTAATCCAAAAATTCAAAAATTAATTCAAAAATTAAAAGCTCGGTGAGCGGAAAAAATCCTGCTCAGGGTTGTTGACCCTTAAGACGGTGTCGATCCCTGGGACGACCCCTCACGGGGGTGTCGACCCATGGGTTGACCCCATAAGGGGGTTCGACCACGCTGCGTCAGATCTGGGAGATTAGGATTTCGGGGCATCTATAAATATGGCCTCATTTCTCATGTTTTTACACACCAAAAATAACGGACAACTAGATGCTGCCTCGGCCCAGATCAAATCAATTCTTTTCTTCTTCTGCAATCAAGTTATTCAAACTTAGAGATCCGTGATTTGATCCTTCAGTTTTTCTAGCCAAACACTATGAGTTTAAGTTACTTTTAGATCTAAATAGTTAAAAAGTTAACCTTGACATGACTATAACTTGGATCTGTCCCTGTGAGTGCTTGAATCATATCAGATCTGTTATAACTTGTGTATCTATGATATTCTGACATGACTATGACTTAGATCTTAACCTTCATCATGTCAGATCTACCTTTGATTGTAAATCTAATTCACTATTTAGATCACCTTATACCTGTTTTATTATGTTTATGGCCAAATTAGATCTGTTATTAGTTGGACATCTAAATCATTATTTAGATCATATCATGCCTTTCCCTATCATGTTAGAATCAATTATATTATCATATGTTCATTAGATCTGTTCCTATATGCCTACCTTGTCTTTATGCCACTATGTGTTTTATGCATGTTTCTGCCATTATACATACATCATGCTAGTATGATCATCTCTTTCCTATTCCCTCTATCTTTTCCCTTTTATTTTTATAGCCAGGCTACCTTCGAGCCTAGGCATACCGCTGAAATATGCGAATGCGTTAGATTAGGAACGGGGGGAAACTTTGAATTGGGTCATAACTTGTAATTGGGAATTTGGGCATAACTTGAATAAAGTATAATAATATTAATTAGGGGCATATGGTTCATTATGAACATAAATTAGGAAAAGAGGCATGAAAACCTATAACTACATATGTGTAATTGATTAATAATGGAAATGCCTAGGATTACAGTAATTAGAAACTGTAACCGGTCCTAGACACGAGGTTAGATTAAAATGGTGGTGGAAGTCTGCTCGGAACCGCCCGGCATATCCAACGACCACAAGTGGTGAATTTAATGTGAGGGGTCTAGGTGCACAAACACGAGACGTGCTAAGACACGAGGTTAAACCTGACTTATGGAAGAAGTCTGCCCAGAACTGACTGACATATCCAGCACCCGCAAGTGGAAGGCTTAATGTGGGAGGTTTAGCACATTATAATCATAAATGGATATGGTAATGAATTGGAATACTTAACCTAGTTTAATCCATAGGGATTTTATGAACATGAACTTGAATAGGGGTTAAGTAAACTTGTTTGAAATAATAGGTGGGTTAAGTAAATCTGGGGTGGGTAGGTATTATTTATATACATAGGCCCATAAACTTAACCTGTGGGGTTTTGCGATCTTTTAAACTGGTAGGGCATAACCTATGGAAAACCTAGTGAGGATGCAAGACAAAGGGGAAAGCTTGCATCATCTTGTGTGTAGGACCTGTTACAGTCAGTAGCCCATATATATGTATCAAACGAGTATCCGAGCTAGTTTGGAGTCGGGGCACACTTATTGGGCTGATTATAAATGATCCAAAATGGGGACGGTGTCCAACGGTGTGTTCCATCGGGGTCATGTGCGTGCATGACTCCGCTTGCTTGGGAAAACAAGTCGTTGTGGCCTCAGTAGATATGGTTGTGCACATCCAGAAAATAAAGGGTTGCCACTTTAGGGAGCGATACACCCTACTGTAGGGCCAGCACAGAGTATCTACGGAGTAGGGAGTCGATTGATTAGGATAGTAGTTATGGTACACTTAGACTCCGATATGTTTAGGAGCCCGTTATTAACCTCAGAGGTGATTCCAAAACGTTGGGTTGCATGTTGATTATATGGGTAAAAACCTCTCAGTGGAAGTACACCTAAGTCTACCATCTTATACATATTGTGGATCATCTCATTTTGGTTATACTATTATCGGTGTAGAGAGTAAAAAGAATCATTAGAGAAGCGCAATATACTCTATCATGTTTATCCTGTTTACCTTGTCATACCTGCCTTTTATGATGTTATCTTTCTTATCCACTTTATATGCCTAGCATGGTACTTTTACTTATTTTTATGCTAAAAGTAACTGTACTCGCCGGACTTTATGTCTAACCCATTTTGTTTTTCTCTTTTTTTTCTCTTCCGTTCCCTCTAAGTTCTCAGGGTGGGAATACTTAAGCTTGTTCAGAATTCTGCTTTCATTTTGCTGGTGCTGCTTAGATATATATCTCAAGTTCTTATATTTGCTACTCTGGCTATGTTTCTTTTGGGGATTATGCTTCTTTTGTTATTATACTATGATATTTTAAGTGCAAGTAGAAGTTTTAATAATGTACCATGTTTATGTATTTTCAAACATATGATGTTTTAAACCACGATGGTTTATGATTAATAAAGTTTTTAATTCTGCTGCTATTTTATATCTATCTTGTAATGTTTCTGTTTCTTTTAACCTATAATGCTTCACGAAACTTAATGCATTCTCTTAATAAGTGGCATTAACGGACATGGGGTGTCACACTTGGTATCAGAGCTGAAGGTTACCAGATTAGATAAAAGATTTTGAAAATTATTTTTAGAAAGGTTTTAAAAGAAAGCATTTTCGAAAAGAAAAGTCTGTTTTGAAAAACATATTCCCGAAAGCCATATGTAATATCTTTCGATCCTTTGTCTGAATCCCTCTTACTCTTACTTTTCAACATGTCTTGGGAACCTATATTCCTGAGGGCGTTACGATACCAGGCTGGTTCCATAGGTATCTAGGGGCTATGGCGCCTGCCGGTGGTCAAGCTGACGTTCTCCCCCAACTGCACCCATCATTCCTTCTCCTCCTCCACATGCAGATAACTTCTCTATGGTCTGCAAAGATTTCCGTGCTATGGGAGGAAAGCCATTCCATGGAACTGAGACATTCGTAGAGGCAAGGAATTGGTTCAAAGAAACGGAGGATCTGTTCAGAATCTTCAAAGTGGACGATCGTAGGAAGATTTAGTTAGCTACATGGCTATTGAAAGACGAAGCTTCTTTCTGGTGGGAAGTGACCCAAGCATGGCATCTGGTGGAAACTTAGGATGATTTTAGACAGAGGTTTGAAACAAAGTTTCTTTCTCTAGCTGAGAAAAGCATGCAAATAGAGAGGTTTCTGGCACTCAAGCAAGGAGGCATGACTGTTAAAGAGTATGTTAACAAATTCAACCAACTAGCGAGGTTTGGGTTAGAGCTAGTAGATACCCTGCATAAGAAAGCTTTGCGGTTTGCTAAAGGACTAAATGAACCCCTTCATGTGTTAGCTATGTCCCATATTCCAATGGGAGTGACTTTTGAAAGGCTTGTTGATATAGCCTTGATGCATGAGGAAGACAAAAGCGATAAGAAGGAAGTTAAGGTTGAGGAAACACAAAACAAGAAAGTATGGCCCAAGAAAGGACAACAACAATAGCAATAACAACAGAAGAAGGGCGGAAAGAATGACAAGGCTAAGGACAAGAGGAAGTGCCATAATTGCGGATGTGAGGGTCACTTGGTAAAGAACTACAAAAGAAGGAAGAATACTTGCTTCAATTGTAGAGAGGTCGGACACTTTGCTAAGGATTGCGCGAAGAAACAGGGACAAGGTCACAGAGCAGGAGCTTCTGGAGGGAAGGTGCATGCTCTCGCAACTAATGCTCTAGATAGAGGTAGGTAAGTTTCGTGGAATGTTTGATTTCTCTTTCCAATCATCCTATTAGAACTTTTTTTGATTTTGGCACTTTATATTCATTTATCTCTAGTTTTGTGGTTGAGTCTCTGTACCTAAATACTAGTATGGCAGTGGATCCCGTAGTTGTCTCAAACGACATTGGTGGTTCGGCTCATTTGTCCATGATTTTTTGGGGTTTGAGAATATCTATGTTAGGCGTTGAATTTGATTGCGACGCATATGTGCTCATTTTTATGGGCTATGGTTTGATTCTAGGGATGGATTGGCTAACCATGTTCGGTGCCATTCTGAATTGTGAGAGGAGGGTCATTAGGCTTTTGACTTTCCATGGGAGGACCCTCGATATTTCTTGTGACCCACAAGGTTCTGTTATGCTTAGTTTCCTAGAGTCTCTTGATGCATCTATCGATGATCTGCGATCTATACCAGTAGTCCGTGACTATTATAATGTTTTTAATGAGGTACGAGGCTTGCCTCCGAGGCGCAAGATCGATTTTCGTATATACTTGGTGGACAATGCAAAGCCAATTGCATTACCTGTGCGCCATATAGCTCCAGGATAAAGGAGGGAGCTTAGTAAGCAAGTAGGGAAGCTACTTGAGAAAGGGTTTATTAGGCGAATCATATCTGAATGGGGTGCTCTGGTGGTATTCACAACTAATACGGATGGTTCGCTTCGCTTAGGTGTAGATTATAGGGAATTGAATAAATTCACTAAGAAGAACAGACACCCACTCCCAAGGATAAATGATCTTTTTGACCGACTTGTTGGTGCATCGGTATTCTCTCAGTTAGACTTGGCCACATGGTTTCATCAGTTAAGGGTGGCCGAGGATAGTATAGGCAAGACCGCTTTTAGGACTCCAGATGGTTTCTTTGAATGGATCATTATGCCTTTTGGGTTGATGAATGCACCCGCCTATTTTATTGATCTGATGAGTTGGGTGTTCCGGGAGTTTTTAAATAAATTTGTCGTGGACTTTGTCGATGATATCTTGATTTGCTCGAAGAGCGAGGAAGGGCATGCCAAACATTTGAGAGAAGTTTTGATAACTCTGGGTGCGCATCAGCTTAAGGCAAAGTTCTCCAAATGCCATTTTTGGAGAAAAGAGGTGAGATTCCAAGGGCACGTAGTTTCTAAAGAAGGGATAGCAGTAGATCCCGCAAAGGTGGTTGCAGTTCAGGATTTGGAGGTCCCAAAGAATGCAACGGAGGTAAGAAGTTTTCTGGGGTTAGCAGGCTATTATAGGAAGTTCATTAAGGACTTCGCAAAGATATCAGCCCTACTTACTAGGCTAATGAAGAAGAATTTGACGTTTTCGTGGGATATAGATTATGATGTTTCTTTCTAGCGATTGAAGATGGCTCTGACAACAGCCCCAATCATGACCTTGCCCGATGGGAATAGAGTGTTTACAGTATACACTGATGCATGTAGACAAGGCTTGGTGCGGTTCTGATGCAAGAGGGAAGGGTAGTATGTTATGGAGGAAGACAACTAAGAGTTCATGAAAAGAACTACCCTACCCATGACTTAGAGCTAACTGCCATTGTATTCACACTTAAGACATGGAGTCATTATGTGCTTAGAGAGAAGTTCGAGTTGTACACCGATCATAAATCTCTCAAGTACTTGTTCTCACAAAAAGATCTTAATTTAAGGCAACAAAGGTGGATGGAATTCCTAGCTTCTTATGATTTCGAGATTGCTTATACTCCTGGCAAGGGTAATGTGGTGGCAGACGCACTAAGTAGGCAGAGGAAGGCCTTAAGTCCTCTGTTTGTGGAGAGGAAAATCTTGGAGTTCATAGCGACATTTGACTTTAGACCCTCCACCGAGTTTTTACCTAGTTTGTTTGCATCGCTAGAGATACGACCTAATCTTACGGATCAGATACAAGCTTCGTAGCGAAAGGATCCACAGATTTCAAACATCTTGGATAGGCTCAGTAAAGGGGAGACTTCTAGTCACCTTAGTAGATATTCCATAGGCGATAAAGGGTGGTTGCAACGAGATGGGAGGCTTTGTGTTCCCCAAAATGGGAGTTTTTTGAAGACAGTCCTAGAGGAAGCCCATCATTCTAAGATGACTATTCATCCAGGCAGTGATAAGATATATAAAGGTATGAAGAGGGATTTTTTTTGGGCTGGGATGAAGAAAGATGTGACAGAGTCTATTTCTCAATGTTTGGTTTATCAGCAAGTTAAAGATGAGCAAAAGAAGCCCAGTGGTTTACTTTATCCCTTGGAGGTTCCACAGTGGAAGTGGGAGAGCGTCTCTATGGATTTCATAGATGGTCTTCCAAGATCAAAGAAAGGCAACACTAGTATTTGGGTTGTAGTAGATAGGCTTACTAAGAGCGCTCATTTCATTCTGATTAAGAGCAAGAGGACAACAGCTTGGTTGGCGGAAATTTATGTCCGTGAGATAGTCCATCTTCATGGAGTACCTTCCAGCGTCGCAAGTGATCGTGACCCCATTTTCACCAATGAATTTTGGAAGAGCTTGCAAGAAGCATTAGGTACAAAGTTATGTTTGAGCACTACTTATCACCTTCAGACGGAAAGGGTGAATGGAGTTCTTGAGGATCTTTTAAGGCTATGTATCCTAGACTTCGGAGGGAGTTGGGAAGAGAATCTTCCTTTAGTAGAGTTCGCCTACAACAACATTTATCAAGCTAGCATTGGCATGACACCCTTCGAAGCATTGTATGGACGACCCTGTAGATCACCGACTTGTTGGTGGGAGTCTACAGAAAGACTACTACTTGCACTAGATATGGTTTGAGAAACGTCCGAGAAGATTGATCTTATTAGACGGCGAATGAAGACAGCTCAGGGTAGGCAAAAGCCCTACACAGATAAGAGAAGGTATGACATTGAATTTGAAGTGGTAGACATGGTTTTTATTAAGCTGTCACTTTTAAGGAATGTAGTTCGCTTCGGATCTATTGGGAAATTGGCACCAAGATTTGTAGGGCCATTTCCCATAACAGAAAGGATTGGCCAAATGGTCTATAGAGTAAAGCTACCCGAGAGACTATCCGGCGTTCATGATGTCTTCCATGTTTCTCATCTGCTGAAATGCTTGCATGATACCACAGAAGTAGTTGAGCCGAGTATATTGGAGGAAGTAGAGGTGGAATGGGAGGCGACATTCAGACGAGTTCCTACCCAAATTCTTGGATCAGAAGTTAAGAAGCTACTCAATATAGAAGTCAAGTTGATGAAGGTTCAGTGGGGAGATAACCCAGAGGACGCAACTTGGGAGATTAAAGATAAGATTCGTCCTTTGTACCCGTTCCTTTTCGAGAGTATGATCTTAACTTCCTTTCCAAAGCTTTTATTTATACTTGTTTCTATCATTTAAAGTATATCACATCGATCAAATCTTCGACCTTTAGGTAGGAATCCCATGGATGTAAACATGTGTTTGAAACATGTTATGTTTGATGGATACAAGTGGATGCTAGTGGTTGCTCGTGGATGCATATACACACATATTAGCTATTAGATTGGCTCAATCACTCTCATACTGCATATGGATGTATGTGCATTTTTCTTCTTTTTATGGATGGAAATGGATGTATCATCATATGTATGTTGCATTTGGATGGATGAGTGTGCACGCATATAGAACTTACAAGTTATAATAGGAATATTTGCATACATGTTGGATTCGTGGCACTAACATACATTGCATTAAGGAGGTCGACTGAATTAGTAGACCGCCTGATCTTCGAATTAGTATTAGGACATATAAACACACCTTTGTATATGTTCATATAAGCATTAGAAGTCTTTAAGGACAATGGATGCCTCTGATTGGTGGATGAGTAGATGAGTGATGGATGATAGGATATACAATCTTCTTAAGTTGGAGATTTCGAGGATGAAATCCTTTGAATATGGGAGAATGTAACACCCCATATATTTAACAACACTAAAGAGGACAAATTAAAGAATAATTAATTTAATATTCAGAATTGAGTGAAACGGACTGCGCCATTGCATTCATCTTGGAATTTTGGTCAAAATAGACACTGGTTTGCGTAAAAAGGACACTGCATGAAGAAGTTATAAAGGTTTGAAGTTTGTATATGCGGAATAGAATTATATATATATAATTAATCCAGAAATTCAAAAATCGGTTCAAAATCAAAAGTTCGGTGAGCGACAAAAATCCCGCTCAGGGGTGTCGACCCCTTAAGGGGGGTGTCGACCTCTAGGTCGACCCCTCAATGGGGTGTCGACCCATGGGTCGACCCCCCCCCCCCCGGTTCTGATCTTTCAGATTAGGGTTTCAGGGCATCTATAAATGTGGCCTCATTTCTCATGTTTTTACACACCAAAAATAATGGAGAACTAGATGTTGCCTCTACCAAATCAAGTCAAGTATTTTCTTTTTCTGCAATCAAGTTATTCAAGCTTAAGGATCTGTGATTTGATTCTTCAGTTTTTCTAGATCCAAACACTATGAGTTTAAGTTACTTTTAGATCTAAATAATTAAAAAGTTAACCTTGACATGACCATAACTTGGATCTATGCCTGTGACTGCTTGAATCATATCAGATCTGTTATAACTTGTGTATCTATGATATTCTGACATGACTATGACTTAGATCTTAACCTTCATCATGTCAGATCTACCTTTGATTGTAAATCTAATTTACTGTTTAGATCACCTTATACCTGTTTTATTATGTTTATGGCCAAATTAGATCTGTTATTAGTTGGACATCTATCATGCCTGTCCCTATCATGTTAGAATCAGTTCTATTATCATAAGTTCATTAGATC
The DNA here is from genome assembly GCA_030737875.1 of Allium sativum. NCBI lineage: Eukaryota > Viridiplantae > Streptophyta > Magnoliopsida > Asparagales > Amaryllidaceae > Allium > Allium sativum. Next base: position 327,834,751 of record CM060921.1, on the reverse strand, counting down.
TATTCCTATATGCCTACCTTGTCTTCATGCCACTATATGTTTTATGCCTGTTTCTGCCATTCTACATCCATCATGGTAGTATGATCATCTCTGTTCTATTCCCTCTATATTTTCCCTTTTATTTTTATAGTCAGGCTATCTTCGAGCCTAAGCATGCGGCTGAAATATGTGAATACGTTAAATTAGGAACGAGGGGAAAACTTTGAATTGGGCCATAACTTGTAATTGGGAATTTGGGCATAACTTGAATAACGTAAAATAATATTAATTAGGGGCATATGGTTCATTATGAACATAACTTGGGAAAAGGGGCATACAAACCTATAACGACATAGGTATAATTGATTAATAATGGAAATCCCTAGGATTACAGTAATTAGAAACTATAAACGCGCCTAGACACGAGGTTAGATTACACCGGTGGTGGAAGTATGCCCGGAATCACCCTGCATATTCAGCGACCACAAGTGGTGAATCTAATATGAGAGGTCTAGGTGCACAAACACGAGACGTGCTAAGACACGAGGATAAACCCGACTTATGGAAGAAGTCTGCCCAGAATCGACCGGCATATCCAGCATCCACAAGTGGTAGGCTTAATGTGGGAGGTCTAGCACATTATAACCATAAACGGACATGGTAATGAATTGGAATACTTAACCTGGTTGAGTCCATAGGGATGGTATGAACATGAACTTGAATAGGGGTTAAGTATACTTGTTTGAAACAGTGAGCGGGTTAAGTAAATCAGGGGTGGGTAGGTAATATTTATATATATAGGCCCACAAACTTAACATGTGGGGTTATGCGATCTTTTAAACTGGTAGGGCATAACCTATGGAGAACCTAGTGGGGATGCAAGGCAAAGGGGGGAGTTTGCATCATTTTGTGTGTGGGACCCATTTCAGTCAGTAACCCATATATAGGTATCAAACGAGTACTCCGAGCTAGGTCGGAGTCGGGGCACAATTACTGGGCTAATTATAAGTGATCCAAAAGTGGGGACGGTGTCCGACGGCGCGTTCCATCGGGGTCATGTGCATGCATGACTCCACTTTCTCGGGAAAATAAGACGTTGTGAAATTAGTAGATATGGTTTTGCACATCCGAAAATTGAAGGGTTGCCACTTTAGGGAGTGATACACCCTACTGCGGGGCCAGCTTTGGGTATCTACGGAGTAGGGAGCCGATCGATTAGGGTAGTGTTAGGGTACACATAGACTCCGGTATTTTAGGAGTCCGTTATTACCCTTAGAGGTGATTCTGGAATGTTGGGCTGCCTACTGATTGTATAGGGTGAAAAACTCTCATTGGAAGTACACCTAAGTCTACCATCTTATACATATTGTGGATCATCTCATTCCAGTTATACTAGTATCGGTGCAGAGAGTAAAAAGAATCATTAGAGAAGCGCAATATACTCTATCATGTTTATCCTATTTACCTTGTCATACCTGCCTTTTATGATTTTATCTTTCTTTTCCACTTTATATGCCTGTCATGGTACTTTTACTTATTTTTATGTTAAAGTAACTAGACTCGCCAGACTTTATGTCTGACCCATTTTGTTTTCTATTCCTTCTCTTCGGTTCCCCCCAGGTTCTCAAAATGGAAATACTCAAGCTTGATCATAATTCTGCTTTCATTTTACTGGAGCTGCTTAGATGTATTGCTCAAGTTCTTTTCTTTGCTACTATGGCTATGTTTCTTTTGGGGATTATTCTTCTTTTGTATTTGTACTCTGATATTTTAAGTGCAAGTCAGAAGTTTTAATAATGTATTGGGTTTATGTATTTTCAGACATATGATGTTTTGAACCACGATGCTTTATGATTAATAAAGTTTTTAATTCCGGTGTTATTTTATATCTGTCTTTTAATGTTTCTGTTTTTGTTTACCTATAGCGCTTCACGAAACTTAATGCATTCTCTTAATGAGTGACATTAATGGACGTGGGGTGTCACAGTGTAGTAGCACAAGCAAGTACATAACATGGAAAGAACAACACAGATGTGCAACTAAACATGGTGATGTGGCAAAGCAAAGAATCGTTAAGGACTAGCATAAGTGAAAGTGCACAGGCACAACATGATGCAACACATTAAGTGGCTACTGGACATGCCCAAGATGATAACCAGCCAAACAACAAGTGGCAAGGGTAGCAGATACAAGAAAGGAGATTCATATGTGAATAGCTCAGGTATAAGGCAGATTTCAATGCACATGCAAAGCAACAAGGTGACAAGAGCACACCTATATATGCACAACAATAATACAATGCAACAAGCATCAGTGCATAAGTCAAGCAGTAAGGCATGGTACAGAGAAAATACACAAAGCAATGTGCGTAAATCGAATAGCAAAAGCAAAAGTTTACAGCTAAGGGATGCCATGGCAGCAACAAGTTTGTATGCACAAATATATGTGTGTGTGTAAATTTATACGCACACATACACATGTATATACTGACAGCCATGACCATAGCAATGCAACCTTGAAGCAGGTGCTAGAACCCATTAGGGTAAAGAAGGGCAAACAAGACACAAGTGTACACATACATGACAAAGCAACATGAACCAGCAAGCAAGAAGAAAGTCAGTGCAAGCATTAAACCAAGGCATGCAAGACACATATAACAACAATAAGGCAGATTCCAAACGTATGTGCTAATGCAAACAAAAGTTGTCCGAACGGTTTCAGAAGAAAAGGAAATTCTTTTTAAATTTGACCGGTTTAAAAATTGAAAAGATCTCCAATTTGCATTTTTGGCTAATATAAAACCATCATAAAAATATTTGGACAAAAGATTTCAATCGCACAATTTTCGTTTTGGATATTCAATATTGCCAAGAAATCAATGTAGAAATGGATTAGTAATTTATTACCAAAATGCACAATGTGTTAAACTCAGCTAGATACATCATAGAAGATCGTGCATGTTTTTATCAACGTAATGGAAGTTTCTGTTCTGGGAAAGTATGAATTTTTGATTTCAAAAAGCTCCAGATAAAACACAAGAGCGGTTTTGGGCAAGAATTTCAATTGAGAGTTTCTAGAAATCAAACAAGTACACACAACAAGTCTTAAATGAAATTAGATAAATTTAGGGTTTGAAAACCATATAAATCCACCATTTTATCATCGGCAATAGCATCCAATCAACGAGGACAATACAAATAATCGAATAAATAAAATTAGAGTGCTTACAATTTGTTCGACTGAGAGAGTGATTGGAGTTTCAAATCGTAGAAGACAACCAACGTTCAACAAATTAAAGATCACCTGAAATCAATCCAAGCAAGTCGCGATTCATCAAAGAATCAAAACTCTAGATTTCATCACCATTGAAAAAGAAAAAGGGGTTGCCATGTATCAAAAAAGACAAAAGAAATAGGGGCCATCCCTTTCTTCTTTTTATTGTTCTTATTTTGGGTTTTGTATTTGTTTTTATTCTGATAAAACTTGTTTTAGTTGAGTTGTAACTGCAGGATTTTTGAAGTTGAGAAAATAACAATTCAGGAGTTAAGTCATGTCAAGATTTTGAGCTTAGGATTAGAGCAGTATCAGGGTTTGCGAGTTTACAAGGTTTTGAGAATCTATTTCAATACCTAGTAGACATCTTGGGAATGCAGTAGTAGGTAGGGTTTGCCAAAGCTGGGTAATTCTTGTGTGTGATTTAGCTTTTCTGCAGTTTCTTTATTATTCTGTTACAGCTTTTATTCTTTAATAAACCCTATTTATCCCCCCCTCCAGGGTTAATCTTGATCTACAAGAAGTGTAGTTGCACAAGACCACGTTTAGGATTTTCACATGAAGGGTAATTTCACTAACACAAATGTTTCCTTCAGAAAGGGTAGCACAAAGTATAAATCAAATGAAATCACGAAAAGGAAACCACAAAAGCCAAAAAAATCATAGAAATTTCAGAACTCAGTTAACAGCTAAAAACCTGAGAAATGAAATCACTATATACATATGACTCCACATTGACTCAAAGCTATGTATATATAATAATAGTCTTCTCAAAATGGAGAAGTCAGAAATAACCTGATTTTGGATCTAGAACAAGATTGGCAAGCCAAAACTATGCCTGCACATGGTAACCACAAAAAGGCTCGAACCCATGCCAATACTAATATCCACAAGAGAGGTACCTTTATAAAATACTAAATGGTTATAATGCAACAAAATTAACCAAAAGGTCAGGAATGCCACAAGATCCACAAGAGTGGCCCAAAGGTCATAAATATCATGAGATTGACTTGAAGCTCTAGTACAGACAAATCAAATGGAATGTGTCAAACTCTCAGACAGTAACTCAAATAGCAGTAACTGTGCATCCATGTCACATGTTATCACTACTGGTTTAATACCCTCAAGTTAATTCCATACTAAAAAACATAAGAAAACAATAACAACAATAGCCTCGAACAGACAAGTTTGAATAAATTGAATGTAACAAACCTGCTTGTCCTATACCATAAGGTTTACTAAATTGTTTGATACACAACCTCTCCATCACGAAGGGTGCAAAAATATGTGATTTTATATAAGAAAATATATTTTGAAATAATTGGGTTTTAAATCAATTTTGGAAGATATTTGAAAATCATCAAGTTTGGAAAACTCTCTTCTAAATAAAATTATTCATATATTTATAAAATAACATTATAAAATAATCTTCCTTAAAACAATATTTATATAAGAAAATGATTCAACATCGATTTTAGAAATATGTGCGTGTGTACTCAGAAAGCACAAGAAAATAACAAAGAAAATTTTACATAAAACACATCAAATTGCAACTATGGATTCTTAATAAACTAAACTTCTTTATTGTTGAAGAAAGCCAAAATAGATATAAGAGGCATGTTTTTGAATAGTAGATTAAATGTGCTACAAAGCATTTAGGAAATCACTTGAATTCTATCACTATACCATGTTTTAAATCTCACATGAAATTCAATAGAGTATGGAGACAACAGCACAAGGGAGCTACCTTGGCATTTTACGTAGGTTCGGTCGAACCGCCCAGGCTTGGATCGACCTCTTGGTTGACCCACCCAGGCTTGGGCCGACTTGGGTCGACACAAGTTCATATTGGGTTGACCGGGACCCAGGCGCGGAAATGTTCCCAAGCTAGAAACAAGCTCCAGGTTGAAATTTCTAATCAAATTCAAGCACTCAAACAATTTTAGAATTTGCTTAAGATTTACATGCATATACTATAACAACATGACTATCAACAGAAGAAATAATGACAACATTTTGATAAAGAATAAAGAAGATATGCAACCCCAAACATGGATTTAAGCCATGTTTTGCTGTTGCTGAACAAATCAAATTACATTACATGATTTTCAGCAAATATCACAACAAATCAACATTTTTGTAACAACCCGAAAAATCTGAACCAGTTTGAAATTTTTAATTTGGCTATTTTAGTGGATTTAAATTATTTGAAATAAATATTTTAAATAATAACGACGAAAAGTAAGTTTGAATCGACGTTTGAAAATAAATATAATTAATTCTAATTATAAACAAGGCCTGAAATGGCGCGGTAGTTTCAAAATTTGAATTCAAACTTTGATTGACTGTACCGGGTGCAGAACAAAACGGATTTTAGTGAAACACATAATATTTAAATCTGTTAGTGAATATCTTTCTAACGAATCTAAAAAATCGAAGTTTCATAGCGGAAAGCAAAAGTTATGGCCAAATGAATTTTCAGAAAGGTCGCTATAAAGTTTATATAGCCCGTGAAAATAGCCATTTTACAAACGACCTCAGAATTCGACGAAACCACTTTTGTTGGATCCAGGATGTCAAATTATTTCTAGGTTTCAAATTTCATAATTTTTGAATCTAGTATGTGAGCGTGGCAAAGGAAAATGTGTTTGGTCGATTTCTATTAAATTGGATCGACCAGAAAAGGGCCATTTTTCAAACGGTCTCAGAATTCGATGAAACTAGTTTTGTTGGGACCGTATCGTCAAAACATAGCGAGATGTATTTTTCGGGAATTTTTTGAATCAATATGTGGCCCCGGCAAATTGAAATGTACGTTCAAATTAAATATTGATTGTTTTATATTTTAGTTTGAAGGAAAACTGACTGAAACAATCGAATGGGCCTACGAAACATAACCCATTGTGTTCGGAATGGGGGTATTTGTCTAGGGACGACAGTCGTTGGGTTTGGATTAGAGTTAGTATGTGGAGAGGGGTATTTTCGAATTTTTAAAAATATATAAATATAAAAAAATATCATTGGTCAGTTGTTTTCTTTCTCCCCGACTAAACCCTCCAGACGCACGACGGAATTCGTCCTTGCCTTCTCTCTTCATTTTCTCCCTCTACAAGCAAAACCAGTCCCTCCTCCAGTTGAAGATTTTGAAGAGCTCGAGACGAGCTTCAAATCCATGTAGGGATTGGATTTTTTCGTTCAGCATTCAAGGAGAATCGAGCTCGGGAAGTTCAGACGTTCAAGCCGCCGCCGAGACCCCTACCGACCGTCGAGTTAACCAACTCCCCTCGGTGCCGGAGCGCCACTCCTCCCCCTTCGACCCTGCATAGCCCGATCCTCTTCAAGCTTCACGGATTTCGAGTAAAATCGAAACCTAGTTTCGAACCTTTCAGCTAAGGTACGGAAAAATATAATTTCAACTATATTATAGCACTTTAAAGCGCTATGGTTTTTGATTTCACTGTAAAAATCATATATTTTTCGTTTGTTGACGAAATTCAGTGAAACAAGAGACACATGTGGACGTCTTCTACGTTCTAGAAGAGACCGCATATTTTTCTGAGCCTTCTGCTATTTTTGGTGGAGTGGAACCCAATGTGAGATTTTTGAATTATAAATGATATGGAAAACGACGATGTATAAATTATATAGTCGATGTGTGAGTTATATAAGCGTTGTACACCTCATGTATAAGCGTTGTACAAGTTGTATGTTCGATGTATAAGTTATATATGTGTTAGCCCACTTTGTGAACTGGGCAACACAAAGTCGAGATGTGAAACATTGAAGAACTTGGAAAGCAATATAGCGGGTCGGATCGGAGAAGATATAGCGGGTCGGATCAGAGCGGTCTTGCTGTTCGGATTGGTGAGCTGTTATTGTTGGAATCAGAGAGGCACTGCTGTTCGGATCGGAGAGCAACCTGCTGCCAGTTAGAGCGGAGGGCTACCTGCTACAGAGACAGATCGGAATGGAGCAAAAGTGGATGAAGACTTGGCCTTGGGACAAACCGGATCGCATCGGATATCCCGATCCGAACCCCTCCTGCACGCTCCTCCGATCCGAACCCATATTCCTCATCACACTCCCCCACGATCGCCTGAATATGCGGAACGGCTATGACCAGTTCCTGCCCACAACGTCCACTGCTCTGATGCGTTGTCAAAACTGAAATCCATCCGAACCCGAGACTGATGGGATGGAAGACACGTGGCTCCGATCCGGATCGGGTTTTTTTAGCAAATTTTCACCTATAAATACCCTGTCTGGAAACAATGAAAAGGATCTTCTTTTTAGCACTTTCAGAGTTCAACCACTTTCAAAAACCGAATTCCAGCACTCCCGGATAATACAAATCGTCTTTCAACATTTGTTTTGAGACAATTGAGTGAATGTATGGGAGTTGTGAGTGAAATTGAGTGAATATCTCATTGTAATTGCAACTATATCATTGAGAATAGTGATTGACAAGTGGACGTAGGCTTTTCTTCGCCGAACCACTATAAATTCTGTGTCTCTATTTTACTTTTGATCTTATTTCATTCTGCTTTTAGTCAGTTTGGGTGTTAGAACCACTTTTTGGTCTAACATTTTGGTGCTTTCACTGAGAAACATCTGAATTCTTTGTTTTTCGGGATTATCGTTCTACTTTTTGGACCGTTGAGTTCAAAGAAGTTAATCCTCAAGTTTCGACGCTCTTGAGTATTTGTTGAATTGATTGTTGAAGAACTATGGCCAAAGGAAAAGGTAAGGAAGTTCAAACTAGTCGAGGAAACGGAGTTGGTGAAGATCAGCAAAATGCAGTTGTGACAAGGTCTCGTGGGCAGAGCTCAGTAGCAGGACGGACTGATACAGGAAATCCGAACCGCACTCAGGGGGAGAGCTCCGATCCGATCTGGGTAGGAGAATCTGAAGCAGTGCATTCCCCCAACTTGAACCGACCCGAGCAGCTCGCCCTACACCGACCCGACCTGGCTTTCCAGCTCCGACCCGAACAGGCTTCCCAGCTCTGATCCGACCCGATTTCCCATCTCCGAACCGACCCGACACTTGGTTATGTTGGAACTTCTACTCGAGCCCTCACAAATGCTCCGATTCCAGCCACCATGGTTAGTGACCAGGTCAATCCATCCGCACCTATTACTCAAGGAGATTTCTCGCGCCTACTTGACATGCTTGAGAGTACTAGGGAGGCTATGAAAATCCACGAGCGTACCAATCTCATGATGCAAGAAAACATGAGACTCATGAGCAGGGAAATTAGCGAACTCCGTAGACAGAGAACCCGTCCCCGGTTCGCCACACACCAATGGATCAGTCTTCTTCTTCCGAGGAAGAACGGCCCCGTGAAAGAAGGCCGCTAGAACGACCTCAGAATTTGGAGCAGCTAACGTTCGGATCTTTGGGGTCTCGCGAGGATATTGCACGAGCACTAGGAACCAATGATCCAGGCTTGAGAGACCCTAACAATACTAATCCCACTCAGGGGCAGATGCTCCAGCCCCTCCTCCCGAGATCGACCAGGGGCATAGGGAACGAAGCAGAGCAAAAGCAGCTCAAAGAAGAAGGGCATCTCCTGAACAAGAGCCCAGAAGGAACCTGGATACCAGGGCCATGGAGCCTGAACGGCCCCTAACTAACGCTGATGTACAGACAATGGTACGCCAGATTATGTCCGAAAGCCGGAACTATACCAATGATGATTATGGCATTGAGCGAAGCCATACTCCTTTCACTGACGACATCCTCAATTTTCAATTTCCCTGACGTTTTAACCTACCGCAGATGGACAAGTACAATGGGAGAACCGATCCGGGACAGCATTTGATGCGATACTCGTGGCTCATGAATGCTGCTGCTGCTCCTGATGCAGTAAAGTGTAAAGCATTCCCGATCTATTTAGAAGATGTGGCACTGCTATGGTTTACCCGACTCCCCCCTCGTTCGATATCGAACTATAGGGAATTGAGCGAACGTTTTATGAATCAGTTCCGACTCCATACCCGAAAGTCTAAAAGTGTTATTGAATTATCAAGAATTAAGCAGGCGCCAGGAGAGTCTTTGAGGTCATATCTCGACCGATTCAACTTAGCTGTGACTGAAGTTAGTGACCCGCATGAGCCCACCATCTTGATGGCTTTGATGAAAGGAGTCGATCCTGACTCCGAGTTTGGAGATTACCTTTCTGGAAAGACACCCTCCACGAGAGAGTTATTTTATGAAAAGGCCGATATTCACTTAAAACGAGAGGAGGCCAGGGCAAACCGAAAGAGAAAGTCCGAAGCGGCCTCAAAAGAAAATGTTCAGAGTAACGTTGCCGTGAAGCAGTCTGGGGAAAGTTCCAGAAAAGTTGAAGTGAATGTGGGAAACAAGAGTGGAAACGACAATTCTGGAAACGGGGGCAACAACAATAACCGTAACGCGAATGGTAGCAGAAGAAATAGAAATAGGGGAAGTGATCCTAACAAAAGACACCGATTCCAGACTTATGAGAATTATACACTGTTGAACGACACTCTGGAGAACATTTACTTGGATACATACAATGTTTTGTAATATAAAAGACCGCCACCTCGCGACTCAATGGAGAAAGAAATGGCAACTGGGAAGTTTTGTTTGTTTCATAGAACTCATGGGCATTCAACCAATGAATGTCGACATTTGAGAGACGTGATTGAGAAGCTGCTACGCGAAGGGAAACTGGATGAATATAAGGTTGCCCCGAGGGACAGGGGGCAAGGAGAGCAGGCTCCAAAACAGATTCAATCTGCTCCCAAGCCTACGGCGCAGTAGAAAGGCAAGGGAATTGTTATCAACTCCATAGTGGGTGGACCCCACCCAACAATCCGCAGTTTTAGAGCGATGGATCAATATGTAAATGCTGCCAAGCACGTAGATGTGGATGAATGTGATGATTTGGAAGATATCGCTCCCATAAAGCAACAAAAGACAATGTTTGACGACGTGGTATTCCGTAGCGGAGATAATACTGGGATCCAGTCACCCACCGATGATCCGTTGGTCATTACTACCACCATTGGGCCGGCCTTGGTTCATAAGGTGTTAGTAGACAACAGGAGCTCTGCTAATATTTTATTCAAAAAGTCATTCGATCAGATGAAGCTTGAATCTGAAGATTTGAAGCCATGCGAAGGTTGGATCCGAGGCTTCAACGGGGCGTCGACAGCCCCAATGGGGTACATAGAATTTCCCGTAACCTTGGGACAAGGAGAACGCCGAAGAGTACGGATGCTTCAGTTCTTAGTGTTGGACGTAGATTCGCCTTATAATGCATTTTTGGGAAGGCCTGCCCTTGCTGAGTTCAGGGCTTGCATCGCCCCTTGGTGTTTATTGCTTAAGTTCCCAACTGAAGCCGGAACTGGAGTAATGAGAGGGGATCAAGTCTCCGGACGGGCCTGCTATGTTGCCGAATTAAAGATGTTGATGAAAGGACTTAACATCGAGAGTAAAGATGCCTCACCTCCTCCAAAGGAGGACTCGGCGTAGCAATTAGAGGGATCGGCCCCAAAAGAGTTGCCCAAAGGAACGCCTGAAGACCTGGATCCCAGAAAAGACGAGGAACCAGAGACTAGAAATGCAACTCCTAATGAAGCGACAGTGGACATTCCCATTGATGAAGCTGATCCAACAAGAGTTTTGAAGATTGGATCTCAGTTGGATCCACGTCGGGCCGAAGAACTAACGGACTTCTTGAAGGCGAACTTGGACGTGTTTGCCTGGACCCACGCTGACATGTGTGGGATATCGTCATCCATCATAAGTCACTCACTAAATGTAAACCCGAAACACCCGCCTGTGAAGCAAAAGAGACGTATGCTGAGCCTAGAGAGGTCGGCTGCCCTCAAAGAAGAAGTGGAGAAGCTGAAACAGAACAAATTTATTCGAGATTCGACATATCCCGACTAGATATCGAATCCTGTCTTAGTAAAGAAGCCGAATGGAAAGTGGCGGACTTGCATTGATTTTTCAGATTTGAACAAAGCTTGCCCAAAAGACAGTTTCCCACTTCCCAGGATTGACCAGCTTGTAGATTCGACAGCGGGACATGAACTTCTCTCTTTCATGGATGCATATTCCGGATACAACCAAATTCCTATGCACGTGCCAGATCAAGAACATACGAGCTTCATTACAAATTTGGGGTTATATTGTTATGTTGTAATGCCATTCGGATTGAAAAACGCCGGAGCCACTTATCAGCGCTTGGTGAACAGAATGTTTTATAATCAAATAGGGAAGACTATGGAAGTTTATGTGGATGATATGCTTGTCAAATCGAAACAGTCCTCCAGCCATACGCAAGACTTGGCAGAAATGTTCGGTATCCTGCGAAAGTATCGGATGAAGTTGAATCCTTTAAAGTGTTCATTTGGAGTGGCATCGGGAAAGTTTCTAGGCTTCATTGTGAGCTCCCGAGGAATTGAAATCAGTCCCAGCCAAATAGCAGCGATTAGAAACATTGAAGAGCCGAGAAGAATTAAAGATGTCCAAAGTCTTGCAGGGAAAGTAGCCGCGTTGAGTAGATTTATCTCCAAAGCCACAGATAAATGCGTCCCGTTTTTTGATTTGATTAAAAGGGGAAAGAAGAACTTCGAGTGGACTCCGGCCTGTGTTGAGGCCTTTCGAAATTTATTGGAACTACTAGAAAAACCGCCGATTCTGTCAAAGCCAGTGGATCACGAAGAATTGTTTGTTTACTTGGCAGTCTCGGCTCACGCTGTTAGCACAGCCTTGGTTCGAGAAGAAGACAAAGTGCAAAGGCCAGTATATTATGTAAGCAAGAAATTGGCAGCGGCAGAACGCAACTACCCAAAGATTGAGAAGCTCGCTTACAGCCTCCTAATCGCATCCCGAAAACTTCGTCACTATTTCCAAGCTCATCCAATAACCATATACACGGACCAGCCTCTGAGGCAGGTGTTGCAGAGACCCGAAGCGTCGGGAAGGTTGATCAAATGGAATATAGAATTAAGTCAGTTTGATTTAAATTTCCAGCCACGAAGGTCGATCAGGGGGCAAGCTCTGGCAGACTTTATAGCAGAGTTCACTATCCCAGAGGAGGAAGTGATCGATGACAGAGTGGTCAAGTCCGAAGATGAGTTAAAGATAGATTCATGGAAGCTATACACTGATGGAGCCAAAAACGACCAAAGGTCCGGAGCTGGAATCGTCTTAGTTACTCCTGAAGGGCGGTCGTTATATTACGCTCTATGATTAGAATTTTCGGCGACTAACAATGACTCTGAATATGAAGCCCTGATTTCCGGGCTGAAGCTTGCTAAAGACCTCGGAATAAAAATGTTGGACATATTCTGCGACTCCAAAATCGTTGTCTGCCAAGTGCGAAAGGAATTTGTGGCTCGGGGACCTCGACTCATCGCCTACCTCGAGAAAGTGGAAAAGCTGTTGAACAACCTGGAGCGGTACAGTATAACGCATATCCCAAGAGCCGAAAACCAAAAGGCAGACAGGCTGGCAAAGCTAGCTAGTTCCGACAACCCAAAAGAAACTGAAATAATTCCAATTGAAACGTTGGAATCACCAAGCTTTGAATCGATGGAAATTGAGTTCGCTTTCGAAGCGGAACCGGAGAAGGAGTAGTGGATGACCCCAATTAAGAACTTCCTTAAGAATGAGACACTCCCATCAAAGAAGAGTGAGAGAAGGGCTATAGTTCGCAAGGCCACTAGATATGTCCTACAAGATGACACTCTTTATAGGCAAGGATTTTCTATGCCCCTGTTATGATGTATAGCACACGACGACATTAGACGTGTACTAAGAGAAGTATACGAAGGTGAGTGTGGAGATCATACAGGAGGTGAGACTTTAGCAAAAAAGATATTGCGGTATGGATACTTCTGGCCCACAATTAATAAAGATGCAGCTGATTATTCACGACGCTGCGATAAGTGCCAAAGATTCGCCAAAATCCCCAGAGCACCGTCGACCCGACTCAAATCGATGGTGAGTCCTTGGCCTTTTGCCACGTGGGGAATTGATATCATCGGAGTTCTACCGATTGCTAAAGGAGGAGCGAAATATGCAATAGTCACTGTGGACTATTTTACGAAGTGGGTGGAAGCTGAGCCCTTAACCAAGATCACAGCGAGGAAGGTGATAAGTTTCGTGGTTAGAAATATTATATGCCGATTCGGGATCCCAAGGACCATTATAACTGACAACGGAACCCTGTTCGATGGTACTGAATTCAGAAATTTCTGCCAGAAATATAAGATTGACAAACGGTATACTGCGGTTGCTTATCCGCAGTCGAACGGGCAAGTTGAAGCAATAAACAAAGTTATAAAATCCATCCTCAAGAAACGGTTAGAGCGCGCAAAGGCAAAATGGGTTGACGAATTGCCCTTAGCTTTGTGGGCATATCGAACAACATTTAAGACCGCTACTGGTCATACCCCTTTCTCTCTCTCTTTTGGTTCAGAAGCAGTAATTCCAGTAGAGCTTGAAGTTCCTTCCCACCGGGTGACGTATTATGACCCGATGACGAATCGGGCACTCTTACTCGAGTCTCTTGATGAAATTGAAGAAAAAAGGGATGAAGCGGATTTGTGTGCGGTAAGACATAGATGTCAGATGGCACGCTATTATAACAAAAAAGTTTGCCTTATGACTTTTGAACCAGGAGATTTGGTGCTAAAGAGAGTCTTTCCATCCCTTTCTCACCTCGGTCCAAAGTGGGAAGGACCCTTTGTCATCCAACGGAAACTTGAAAAAGGAACCTTCAAGTTAACGACCGTAGATGGCGAAGAAGTCCCTAGGGCATTGAATGCCCAACACTTGATGCGATATTTGGATTAGAAATGTTGTACTCTTTGTTATTTTTCTTATGAACTCTGTAAAAAGGCACGACTTGCCTTAGGAAAATCTGATGATATGAATAAAGGACTATAAAGTGGATGTAGGCTACGACTTAGCCGAACCACTATAAAAATATCGTGTGTCATTTACTTTCATGCATTATATATATATATACCTTCATCTACTATTCTGTTGCGATTATGGAATATAAGATGATTTAAAACCTGAAAGGTTGAACACAGTTTATATGCAAGAAAAAGCACAACGACTATTTGTGCGACAAGACATAAAAGAATGGGAAAACGACATTCTTAACTCTAACTCTCGAGAATTGAGAGAGAGTATAAAAGGACGGGAGGACGACGTCCTCTGAGGCGTGAAGGTCCACCTAGATAAGAGACCGCCTCAGTAAGAACTCTAACCTAAGTATAAGACAGGAGAGTATATAAAAAAATGCCAGAAAAAACGACAGGCATTGACCACACAGAAAATGCAATCCCGTCAGAAAATCGGGGACATTCAGACTACTTGATTAAGTCTTGAATAGTTTTTTGAGATCGACTGGGGGCATAAATGTATACACATATTTCCCCTACCATAACTTCATTACACAACTAAAGTAAAACATGCATTCTTACATAAGTGCAGAACTAATGGTTAACAGACATTGCAGAAAATGAATTATTTTTTATTTACGAATGAATGAATTTGTACAGGAAAATAGCCAAAAAGAAGGTGCAAGAGCCGCCTTATAGCAGTAATTGTTGGTCCACCGAATGCTAAAACAACGCAAAACAACCCACTATTTAGATTTCGAGTGAGGCTTGGACTTCTAGGCGGCTTTCTCTGCATCCTTTGCCTCTTTCTCGGCCTCCCTCAAGATGCGCTTTGATTTTTTCTTTCCTAAAGATGCGGCGCTGGAACCGGTTGACTTCTTCCCGGAGGGCGGAGCGCTGGAATCAAGAGAAGATTTTTTTAGCGAGTTCCTCTGTAATAGATCTAGTTGAGAGCTTAACAATTAACCTTGATCCCGCATCCACAACTGCGAGAGGCTTGAGGATTTCAGGGTCTAAGTCTTCAGCTTTTAGCTGCAAGCGTTTATCTTGGTCAGCTTTCATTGCAGCCAAAGTAACATCATCTGCACTTTTCGACTCCCCGACTATTGCCACCTCTGGATCTTCCTCATGTCCTCCGTCGCCGCTATCATTCTTTAAGGCTGTTATCATTTCTTCATCACGGGGAGTGTCAGCCTTAGACGGTTCGCTTCCTTCTCCCAAATCTATAGGAGCAGCCTTGTCCTTCCCCCCTTTTGCCTTCTCCGTAGGCTCTGCCCCAGAGCCGGCTTCCTGAGTCACATCTGCCTTTCCGGATGGCTCAATACCTACAGAGTGAGAAGCAACAGTTATCAACTCAGGAGAAAATAATGGGTTTTTCATCGATTGCTCAATCACGTGGCGAAAGGTAGAAATAGCCTTGACGAATTGAGGAGAAAATGTAGGGATACCTTCCGAAGACTTCTCGGCAAGGGTAACTGCTGTCTCTGATGCCATTTCGGGGATAGGTGATAGCAGAGTTGTTCGAGGGATTCCCGGGTTTTCAGGATCATACCCCTCTACTTCAGAAGTTGCGGGGGCAATAGAAGAGGAACCAGCATCAGGAACGTTCTTCTGTTTAGTCCTCCGCCTCTCTTCTTCCATAGCATCAGCAATGAGGCGACGCCCTTCAGCTAGGCGTTCTGGCTCATCATCCCTTAAGTATTTCTCCATCGGCTTGTCTTCATCGATGGAATCAACCTTGAGCTCCTCTTTTTCTCACTCAATGATCTGAATCCATACTTGGACTAGAGTAGATGGATAATCCTCAATCCAAGAAATGTTCCGACGACGGATGATGTGTGCAAAGAATTCAATCATTAATTCGCCGAAACCCTGAATCTCTGCCTCCGCCTCTGACAATTGTTTGCGGGCCTCCTCAGCGGATTTGATAGCACATTCGACGTTACCCTCCGCCAGGGCAGCTCTGTTCTCCGCCTCCATTAGCTTAGAAGCCAAGTCAGCGTTTTTCTTTTCAAGCTCAGCATTCCTCCTTGCTAACTCGGCATTTTTCCGTTCAAGGTCAGCGTATGCAAGGCGCGTTTTAGCGGCATCTGACTTAGCATCTTCAGCTTGCTTTTTTAACTCAGAATGCTCTTGAGTGTGAGATTCAAGCAAATCATGATAACGTTTTTGCATATCTTCAAATTGTTGTTTGAAGCTAGTAGCGTCCCTTTGAGCAACAGCAAGCTGGGCCTGTGTGTCCTCTAATTCTTTTCCTAGATTTTTTAAGGCCTTTGCATCTTCTTCCGCGGTTTTTTGCATTGAATCAGCATTCGTGATTAGAGTACGGATGATTCTGGAAAGGTTGCGTGAATATTTGAACATTTCAGAATACTGTTTCTCGACCGCATCTATCTTTGCTTTGGCCTCATCTGCCCACCTGGAAGAAATAGGCTCGAGGGCAGGTAAAAAAGTCAAGCTCTCGAAGTAATGTTCAGGAAATTGCTCCTCCAAATATGCCCGCTTGATTGCAGTTTCAGCATCTAGTGGTGTAGGGGCGGGGATCGTCAATTCAGTGTCCCTGTGTGTGGAGGACTCAATAGTTTCTTTATCTTGTCTAGGCCGTTTAGCAGGGACCTTGCGTTTACTCCGCGATTCAGTATCTTTTGGTGGACTTCTCTCCCTGCTGCGCTTTTCTTGGGAAGAGGTGGAGTCTTTTGGTTGCGGCCTGTCCTCTTCCCTACGACCTTGATAACCTTTATATCTCTCTGGTCCGACCGAACGGGAGAGCGAGAACACGAGGTTCGAGAGCGATAGGGTTCATATGGCCTTTTCTCCTCCCTACTGCGATCGTCGCGGCGATCATACTCAGTGTCATAAGGTGGATTAGACATGCTGCAGCGGAGCTTCCTGATATCATAGTAAGATCAGGACATCGTGCCTGCACAATAAGACAAATGAAATTCAGAATCAATAGTTTCACAGAGAGAGAGGTGCAATGAGTGGCAATGCTATTGTGTAAAGTGTGTCCTAAGTGGTGTGTTTCCCCCCAACCAACCCGAGTCCGAAGCTAGACTAGTACGGGCCGGCTCTTTGGCCTTAGCAGGAGTGGTCTCTTCAGAAGAGGTGAAAACTAAAGGATCCTTCCTAAAATCCTCTGAAGTGTATATAGTTTCAGGTAAGGGGAGATCCCCCAAACCCTGAAATAATGGGTCATCAGTACTAGGGACATCTCCCTCGGAAGCATCAAGTGGCGACTCTTTGGAGGACGTTGACCTTTCTAGAGAAATGGCATCCTCAGGAGCAGTATACCCTTCGCGATGCTTTTCGGCCAGGTTAGCCAATTCATCATCTTGAGTAGAAGATGGAGAAGGTGAAGTTTGAAGAGGCATTGTAGGAGCTCCCGAACCTCCTCCTGTCTCTGGGACTACATCCACTGGAGGAATATATACGTATGGAGCCGTCCCATGACCGATACTACGAGTAACAGATAGCAGCCCATGAAAATGAAGATATTCGTCCTTAAGGACTTCATCAATAGTCAGGAACTTCTGATCGCCATTAAGGAGCTGGTGCATCCGGTCAAAGAACACCTGGTCTGATATTTGTTTTGGGTTGTCGACTGCAAGCAAAAAGAAAAACGAGTTAAGGCGATGACTTGAATGTATAGAGCCAAGATTTAGAAAATCAATGCTTTACTTGATTTCGTCCACCTCCTGGCACACCCAGGCTTTCGCTTCACATAAAACCATTCCAGTCTGGAATCTCCAGCTTTACTACTGAATGGCACTGAAATTATCTTCCTCTTAGGGACAGACTCAAAATAGCAGAAAGAAGGAGTTTCTCGAGTCCGATGCTTGAAGTTGTAGAAGAAATGAACGTCATCGAAAGTGAGCTCTATGCCTAAGATCTCACGGTATGCTATATATAAGGTGTGTAAGTAAGCATAAGAGTTGGGATGCAGCTGCATGGGGGCAATCCACATTTGTCTTAGAAAATCAACGATGAAGGGAGAAAATGGAGGGATAGCACCGACCATGCACATCAACCGAGTGATTGCCATATATCCTTCTGGAGGGTTGTGGGGACGGTCAGATCTCGAAGGCACTAGAGTGTCCCTTTTTAGTATCCTGTATTTTAAACAAATTCGGATAAGTCTGTTGTTGTCGATTGTTGATTCAACAGAATCTTGGGGTGATTCCAATATGACAGCCGATTCAAACTCATCAGGAGCCCGGTCGTCACCAATCCCTCCTTCCTCTTCAAAACCTAGAGAAACTTCATCCTCCGAAGACACATTGTCGCTTTCGCGATTTCCAACCTCGTAATCTGAACCCTCATCATTCCATTCCGGATCCGAAGGGGAAGATATGTCCTCGAGAGTAACTTTGTTGGATGTCTCCGGGGCCTCTTTCTTCGCAGCTAGTCTAGAAGAGCGTCTGGGTCTCATGGTCATAAAACTATTGAAGAAGCAATAGCACAAATTAGAGTAAATTAGCCTGTATCCCCCCGTGCGTGTGTGCAAACTAAAGTGTAAACAGTGTATGCGGAAAGTGTAAAGTAAATGTTTAAAAGTGCGACGCAAAAGTTTGGCAAAGTATAAAGAATTGAAGTAGTTCTTGATGTCCAGCTACGTTCGCAAGGCACTATCCTAACTGTCCATTAAGTTGAAGATTATACCAAAAGTTGATTGAGCCAGTTAAACAAGTTTTTATGCATTAAGATGGACTGCCCTTCGGTTCGGTTCGGGCGCATTCATTGGGATCGGATCAGGGGCGTGGCCTTGTCTTGGGGTCGGATAAACTTTGGAACTCAGAAATCAAAGTCGGATCGACTCGGAGGTAGATTCCCTTAACGGTTCGGATCGGACCACGTAGTCATGCTTCTCCTCCTTTATTCTACAGTCCGACCCGATCCGGTTAGGTGCACACCCTTCTCCTCTTTTTCACTTTCCGGTCCGATTCGATTTTGAGAATCCTCTCCGACCCGATCCGGTCAAATGAGCTCTGTTTCTATCTTTGACCTTTGCCCCGACCCGATCCGGACTTGTGAACCTCTCTTCTTTTCCTTTTTATCCATCTTCTATACTCCAACCCGAACCGATCCCCCCAATCCTCTTCTTCTTCCCCGTCCTTAACCACAGTCAAATTCACATCCATCTCCAAAGCTCCAGTTAAAGTCGAGCGCATGCTTCATTTAACCTCTCAGCGCCTCGAGATGGTGGTAGAACCACTCACGACGACGGCAGGGGAGGAGGGAGACACGACATCGAAGCAGGAGAGGATCAGTGCTCAAATCATTCAAAATCAATAGCAAATCTCAATTGAAACCCATTGTTACGAAATTAATTGAAGTTTTAAAACCTACCGAGGTGTTTAAATCGAAGATTGACGAGATAATTTCAGATTTTCTAAAATCCTGAGAGTTAGGGTTTCATAGTGGAATCAGTCAGGCGAAGAGCAATAAAAAAGAAAGAAAGGAAAGAGAAGGCAGACGATGGATTTATATACAGTCGTGGTGACTACTCGTATTCCCATCTTTTTTTTCGTTCGGATCGGTTCGAAGGCCCAGTAGTGTAGCCTGGCCCACTAGTCCAAAGTGCAATAGAATTGAAAGGGGATCCATTCGGGTCGGAATCCGAACCGAACAGGATGTCATATCTTAGCTTGGTCCACTAGTCTAATGAGAAATAGGAGGAAGAGGGGGATCTGTTCGGATCGAGATCCGAACCGGACGGAAGGTTGTAACCCATCCTGGCATATGGATTAAATTAAAATTTAAAGAAGAGGATGAAAGCATGAGGAAAGTCGAAGGAAAGATTACCTAGCAGGCGATATGCAATGATAATCAAAGCATGCTCCGTCTCCAACAGAAGCATCCTTTGAGGGGGCAAAATGTTAGCCCACTTTGTGAACTGGGCAACACAAAGTTGAGATGTGAAACATTGAAGAACTTGGAAAGCAATATAGCGGGTCGGATCGGAGAAGATATAGCGGGTCGGATCGGAGAGGTCTTGCTGTTCGGATCGGTGAGCTGTTATTGTTGGAATCAGAGAGGCACTGCTGTTCGGATCGGAGAGCAACCTGCTGCCAGTTGGAGCGGAGGGCTACCTGCTACAGAGACAGATCGGAATGGAGCAAAAGTGGATGAAGACTTGGCCTTGGGACAATCCGGATCGGATCGGATATCCCGATCCGAACCCCTCCTGCACGCTCCTCCGATCCGAACCCATATTCCTCATCACACTCCCCCACGATCGCCTGAATATGCGGAACGGGTATGACCAGTTCCTGCCCACAACGTCCACTGCTCTGATGCGTTGTCAACACTGAAATCCATCCAAACCCGAGACTGATGGGATGGAAGACACGTGGCTCCGATCCGGATCGGGTTCTGAGCAAATTTTCACCTATAAATACCCTGTCTGGAGACAATGAAAAGGATCTTCTTTTTAGCACTTTGAGAGTTCAACCACTTTCAAAAACCGAATTCCAGCACTCCCGGATAATCCAAATCGTCTTTCAACATTTGTTTTGAGACAATTGAGTGAATATATGTGAGTTGTGAGTGAAATTGAGTGAATATCTCATTGTAATTGCAACTATATCATTGAGAATAGTGATTGAAAAGTGGACGTAGGCTTTTCTTCGCCGAACCACTATAAATTTTGTGTCTCTATTTTACTTTTGATCTTATTTCATTCTGCTTTTAGTCAGTTTGGGTGTTAGAACCACTTTTTGGTCAAACAATATGCGTTGTAAAAATTATATATGTATTGAAATAGAAGTGAAATTTACTTATATATATATATATATACGCCCCTCGTCCACAAACCATGGATGATATTTATTGGTTGTGATTGGTGTGAAAATTGGTTGATAACGAATGGTTGATTTGAATTGTTTGTGGTTGAAATTGATTGATTGTGGTTGAAAAATACCCGTTTGTGGTTGAGAATTATTTGGCTGAAACCACATAGGATTAGTTTGTGGAAAAGAAAAATATAAACATGCCGCCTGCGTGCGAACTAGATGCATGAAATCTCCATTGTCAAAAGCTGCGAGGCTTTAAGGTAGAGCGAGGAGCCGTACTAGGGACGGCCCCGGTTTTAACTACCCTGCCGTTATGCTGCCGAAATTTTTAATAATATTCATGTGTTAGAGTTATTTTCATGTGTTGAAACTATATTCGTGTGTTGAATAGAAATCCATGTGTTAAAACTATATTCGTGTGTTGAATAGAAATTCATGTGTTGAATGGTATTCGTGTTTTAAATAAATTGTTTTAACAATAAAAATCACATTTTTATTTTATATATACGAAATATAGAAAACATTCATGTGTTGAATAGAAATTCATTCGTTGAATAGAAATTCATGTGTTGAATGGTATTCGTGTTTTAAATAAATTGTTTTAACAACAAAAATCACATTTTTATTTTATATGTACGAACTATAGAAAACATTCATGTGTTGAATAGAAATTCATTCGTTGAATAGAAATTCATGTGTTGAATGGTATTCGTGTTTTAAATAAATTGTTTTAACAATAAAAATCACAATTTTATTTTATATATACAAACTATAGAAAACATTCATGTATTGAATAGAAATTCATTCGTTGAATAGAAATTCATTCGTTGAATAGAAATTCATGTGTTGAATGGTATTCGTGTTTGAAATAAATTGTTTTATAATAAAAATCATATTTTTATCATCTATATAAACTATATAAAATAGTCATGTTTTGAAATAAATTGTTTTACAATAAAAATCACATTTTTACTATATACATGAATTGTTAAAAATAGTGAAGTGTTGAAATAAATGTCGGTTGGATAAAAATCTCATTTTTATCAAATGTATGAAACGAATATGGTTTTGAAATCGAAGAATAGATTATATATATATAAATATAATTAAAATAAATCGAATAACGAAGCTGCAGTTCGTGTTTTGAAACCGTGATTTCAAATGATTAGGGCGGGAGATCCGACCATCGGATTTTCCCGAAACCGAAACCGTTGGGTTCGCTTTGGAAATATCTTTCCAACGACACCAACTTTGTGAAGATCCAACTGTTGGATTGTCTGGAATGTTTAATTCAAATCTGAAGAAAAACAGCGCCAGAGTTGATTATATATATACATATATATGATTAAATTAGATCGAATAACGACGCTGCAGTTCGTATTTTGAAATCGAAACTTCAAACGATTGTACCGGGAGAACCGACCGTCGGATTTTCCCAAAACTGGAACCGTTGGATTCGTTTTGAAAAGATCTTTCTAATGATATAAAATTTGTGAAGATCCAACGGTTAGATTTTCAGATATGTGTAAATCAAATCTGAAGAAAAACAGCGCCACGACCGCGTTATGGCCTGAAGCGTCGTTTGAATAAATTGGCTATTTTTAAATAAATAGAAATAGTGACAAATCGTTATAAAATATTATAAACAATATGGAATGTGAAATTTAGAAACTAACTAAATCTTAGCTAAGTCGAATGGTTTCCTGGGTTTTGATCTGATGTTGGTTTCGGCCGTCGGGGTTAATATTGGGAAATTGTTCTCTTACTAATTTACGTTTAGTGACTAATGAATTGGAATAAGGAGTATGTTGTGTTTGTGTAGCACTTGTTTATTATATACGCGAGTTGCTCAGAAAGACCGGGTTTATCCCATTCTGAATAACTGAATCGACGATAAGAAATCGATGATGAAGACGGTGGTTGAAGACCGAAGATCTTCACCTCAGTTGGATGATAACTGATGTCCTGATTGGGAGGCATCCTGAAATATGGATGATGACGTACGTGGAGATCGATGGGTATGCGAGGTATATAGTGCCTCCGGTTTCGTTCAGACTCGGAACGGACTTGTAAATGGACTGTGTGTCTGACATTGGATTTCATTCTGTGTGATTGACAGACGTCAGTTACATGGCGTGAATTGCCTGTGTGGCATGCTAAGATGCAGTGATCAAGGCTTCTGTTGAAAAGCAAAGTCTTGTGGTTGATGATCAAAGCACGGCCTATGTGGCATAGCTTTGTGTATAACGTAAATCCGCGAGCCTCACACCCCGGTATGAACCAGAAACGGGAGAGGACATCAGGGAGGGCATGTGTTTCCTTCTAGCTAGAGGTGGTGTCGGTGCTTAAACTGGATGACATTTATATTATTTTCACCTACGTAGTTGTTGTTGTTGCGAGGCGCCTCGGTTATATCGGTTGATCCGGGACCGATGGAGTCATTCGTTGGCTCATTTACGCCCCAAAGGGTGGGGAAACGCAGTGTTCAGGCATTTTAATCCACGTCGGTGGACCGGCCCTGACGATCCAAGGGCCTACCTGAGTCTGGGTCCTGAGACACAGGCTAGAGCGTCTCGAATTCAGTAACGACTATCTTTTGCCTTGGTTCATGACAGAAATCCAATTTCCAAATACGACATCGTGCGGTTTTGATTGTAAACCTATATTTGGCGACATAGTGGCATGGGACGCTCATGTCGTCTATGATTGATATTTATGATTGTTTTATAAAATTAGAAACTAACTGGAAACGAGCTAAGATGGCTAGTTTCCTGGGTATTGGTCTGATGTTGGTTTCGGCCTTCGAGGTTAATACTTAGGGAATCGTTCTATTACTAATTTACAGTTGGAGTCTGGTTAAGAATTGAACGATAAAGTTTACATTTTAAGTGATTTTACTTTACACGTATTAAGCATATCTTGGTCGATATAAGGTAAAACTCTATCCTCTGGTTTGCGTTGCATTGTGTGATGGGACTTGAGTCTTATATCGGCTTCATTTTTATAAAAAGCATTGCGATGTTTAAAAGATTTACTTGTTTTAAAGCACTGGCAATCCAATGGAGTAAACCCGTTCCGCGAAAGTGGCGTGGTCCTGTGATTAGCCATATTATAAATGTGTTAAGTAGATTTCTCATACCAGTCCCATGACTGACTCATAGTTTGTTTCACTTGCAAACTCGGGTGCCCCTTTTTCTACACGGGCAACCTTGTGTTCAGGTTTTAGCAGGCTCTTTCTGGATAGCTGGAGCTGAAGATGGATTCTATCATTTATCTCTTTTTATGTTGTTCAGCTCCTATTGTAGATATTATATTTGTTTTCCACTGGAGACATTTATGTATAGCTGAACTATATTTGTACTAAGTATGATCCTGTATATTGTGTAACTCTGATGATTATGTTTATCCAGTGTACTATTTGTGCATTATCTAGTGTATTTATTTAATTTTGTTCTGCTATTATCTGTTTTTGTGTTATATTCCAAAGATAACCCTTGCCACCGCAGTACGGGGTTTGGGGTCGTCACATCGTGGTATCAGAGCTTTGGTTAAGCTTAGTGCTAGAATATAACATATTAACGAACTCGTCAGAAATAGAACCAGTACTGTTCTAGGACGAATAACTCATTACAGATAGGATCAGTAATATCCTAGTATGAGTATAACAGAATGAAATACACACCGATAGACACATTTACATTCAAGTATATGTTTCTATGTTTTAAAATATCTTTTCTGTTGACCTGACACTTGATCTGCTATTTGCAGAAGTACTAGAAAATGAGTGCCAAAAACAGAAGACGTAATACTGACCCGGATATTAAAGCTCTATTTATGAAATATAGAAATCTGGGTGGAATACCATTCTTGGGCGAAGAATCTATTATGAAAACACAAGCTTGGATTCGTTCTGCAGAGAAAATCTTTGACGGTTTAAAGCTGAGAGATGACCAGAAAAGATTACTGGCATCTTAGGCACTCAAAGATGAAGCCTTGTTCTGGTGGGATTCGATTATTAAGGATAATCCAGAAGGTGATATTACCTTGGTTAGATTTAAAGTGATTTTCCTAGAAAGATTTACTCCTCCTGAAGCAACTGAGCGGTTATGTGATGAATTCTCTTATCTGATACAAGGAGATATGACCATTCCAGAATATCATAAGAGATTCAATGAACTTTCTCATTTTGCTCCGCATCTGATTCAAGATCCAAAGAGGAAGAATCTGAGGTTTATTCATGGCCTGCAAAGAAAATACCAGAATAGTGTAATGAGGAATGTGAAGCTTCCATTTTATGAAATGATATACATGGCTTACCAGTATGAGGATCTCGACAAGAAAGGTATGTTGCGTTACGATGAGGTAGTCAATTCTAGTAATAAAGGTGAGTCTGAAACTGATATTCCTGAGGCCAGTACGATGTCTTAGGTGAGTAAGAAGCCCAAAGTCAATCGAAAAAGGGCCAGGTCTGGGAAAGAACCAATAACAACTGCCATATGCAATAACTGCCATCAGAAAGGGCATTTGTCGATAAATTGCGGACCCTTAAAGAAACGAATCAAGAGTGGATTTAAACCCAATAAGAAGGTTCATGAGGGTAGAGGATGCCATAAGTGCCATCAGGCTGGTCATATTGCGAAAAATTGTCAGCTATCAAAGAAATCTGAAAAGGTACATGTAAATGAAGTGGCAGAAACCTCAGCACCCTCAACTAGTTAGGGAAGGCTGATGTTTTAGAAGGCACGCTTAATGTCAAAAACATTCCAGTTAAAGTATTGTTTGATACAGGCACGTCACGAAGATTTATTGCAAAGAATGCAGTTAAGAAGTTGGATTTGAAATTCAAGAAGCTCAAAGAACCCATCACTGTCCATAATCCGGTTGGGGGTTCTCTCGATCTTAGCTGGATTTGTGCGGTGCCTGTCTCTTTTTCCTGTTATAAGTTCCCTACCATCTCTGTCATCATGAATTTTACTGAATTCGATCTTATTTTGGGATTGGATTGGCTAACCAAATATGAGGCAGAGGTTAGATGCGCCAAGAGAGTTGTTAGGGCAAATATTAAATCAGGGAAATATATAACCATACCATGTGAAGGCCCGAATTCAAACAGAAAAGACTTTTGGTCATCTCTAGATGTTTCTCCTGCTCAAATAGAAAATATCCCTGTAGTCACAGAGAATATTCCGGACCTCATCAAAGATATTCCTGTAGTAAAGAATTATGCAGATGTGTTCGAAGAAGTTGTCAGCTTACCTCCGCAGAGAGAAATTGATTTCAAGATCGCTTTAATTCCGAACGCAAGGCCAGTAGTGCACGCTATTCGGAGAATGACTCTAAAGGAGAAAGAAGAACTAGACAATCAAACTCGACAGCTTGTATGGAAGGGTCTGATCAGGCCTAGTTTCTCTGATTGGGGGGGGGGGGCAGCAGTGGTGTTTGTCCCAAAGTCTGACGGTACTCTGCGACTATGTGTGGATTATCGTGACTTGAATAAACAGACAATAAATAATAAATATCCATTGCCGCGAATCGATGATTTATTGGATCGTCTAAACGGAGCACAAGTATTTTCAAGGATGGACCTAGCTACAGGCTTCCATCAACTTCGTATTGCCGAAGAGTGTGTTCCTATGACAGCATTCAGAGGTCCAGACTTATTCTATGAGTGGTTAGTAATGCCGTTTGGCTTATGTAACGCTCCAGCTTACTTCGCCGATTTGATGAATCGAGTGTTCAGAAGAGTCCTGAATAAGTTTGTTCTGGTTTTTATTGATGATATTCTAATCTTCTCTAAGTCAAAGGCCGAACATGAAAAACATTTGGAGCAAGTTCTAGAAATTCTGAGAAAGAATGTATTGAAAGCTAAACTTTCCAAATGTATATTCTGGCAAGATGAAGTAAAGTTTCTTGGCCACGTCGTATCAAAAGAGGGAATTACTATGGATCCAAGTAAAATCACCGCTATTCAAAATTGGAAACAGCCTAGTACTCCCACAGAAGTCCAAAGTTTTCTTGGATTGGCTAGTTATTACCGGAAGTTCGTTAAAGATTTTTCGAAGATATCTAGTCACTTAACAAAGCTTACAAAGAAGCACTCAAAATTCAAGTGGACTCCAGAATGTGAGGAGGATTTTGAGAAGCTAAAGTTAAGATTAACAACGGCTCCAGTGTTAACGATAATCGACGACAATCAGGACTTGAAAGTCTAGACAGATGCCTCTAGAGAAGGCCTTGGTGCAGTATTAATGCAAAGAGGCCAAGTGGTTGCTTATGCTAGTCGTCAGCTGAAGACACATGAAAAGAATTACATCACTCATGATCTTGAGTTGTTGACTATCGTATTTGCTTTGAAAATCTGGAGACACTATCTTCTAGGTGAGAAATTCTAATTGTTTACAGATCATCAGTCACTAAAGTATCTGTTCACCTAGAAAGACTTGAATCTGATGCAGCAACGTTGGCTAGAGTTCCTTGTAGCATACAATTTTGAGATTCTGTACACTCCAGGGAAAGTCAATGTCGTGGCCGATGCGTTAAGTAGAAAGAATGTAATGATCACCAGTTTTATTATTGTGACTTCTTTGATTGACAAGATATCTTCTCTCCAAAAAGACGACAAATTTATTAAAGGAATGAGCCAGCGGATTCGTGAAGGCAATGCTTCAGATATCCAACTCGATAGCGAAGGGTTTCTGAGGTTACAAGGACGAATTTGTGTTCCAGAAGTTCCTGAACTCAGAAGAGATGTGCTTGATAAATGCCACAAATCAAAGCTCAGTATCCATCTGAGTGTGAGTAAAATGTATAACGATATCAAACGAACATTCTGGTGGAAAGCGACCAACAGAAACTGGCTGGATTGTTGCAACCGCTGGACGTTCCAGGTTGGAAGTGGGAACATATTTCCATGGATTTCATAGATGGTTTGCCCAGAACCAGAAAAGGAAATGACGGTATTTGGGTGATCGTAGATCGCTTCACGAAGACCGCCCATTTCATACCTATCAGATCGAACAGAACTGCTCAGAGTTTAGCGCAGATATACTTCAAGGAAATTGTTAGGCTACATGGAGTGTCGATCAGTATAGTTAGTGATAGAGATCCAATATTTACTAGCAAATTCTGGGAGGCATTTCAAGTAGAACTGGGAACGAAGTTGAATCTAAGCACCGCTTATCATCCTCAGACAGATGGTCAGACTGAGAGGGTGAATCGTATACTAGAAGATTTATTGCGGACTTGTGTTCTTGACTTTGGTGGATCATGGGAAGACCATTTGCATTTAGCTGAATTCTCATATAACAAAAGCTACCAAGCGAGCCTAACGATGTCACCATTCGAAGCATTGTATGGTAGACCGTGCCGATCTCCTGCTTGTTGGGTCTAACCTGGTAATAGACTTGTATTGGGACCTGATATGATCCACGAAGCTGCAGACAAGGTCGATTTCGTTAAGAAACGATTACTTGCCGCTCAAAGTCGACAGAAGAGCTATGCTGATTCGAGAAGAAGAGATTTGGCTTTTTCTGTTGGTGACTATGTGTATATAAGGGTTTTTCCGATGAGAGGAGTGATTCGATTTGGCAAAACTGGGAAGTTGGCGCCTAGATTTATTAGACCATTCCCTATTCTTGAACGGATTGGGACTCTGGCTTATAGAATTCAATTGCATGATTGGTTGCCTGGAGTGCATGATGTATTTCACATATCTCAACTTCGAAAGCATGTTCATAACCCAGACTTGGTTGTGGAAGAGGCCGCATAACAGGATATTGAAATTACTCCAGAATTGGCAGTGAGAAGAGAGCCGCTAAAGATTATTGGCAAAGAATCCAAAGAGCTGAGGAACAAGAAGGTTCACTTAGTCAAAGTCCAATGGAGTGGAGATCTGCGAGATTGTACTTGGGAAACAGAGGAAAGCATTAAGAAAGCCTATCCTAAGTGCAAGGTGGATATCTCTGATTGACTCCGGTGCAAGGTACAATTAGCATACTTTGCCTTACCATTTTGTTCTCTATTTTGTTGTTATTTTCTTTTCATGGATGTAAACTTTTAATTCTATAGTCTGAATGATTTTAAAAAGAGTATAGGAATTGATTACTATAGTTTTGAAAAGTTAAAAACAAATTGGTTGTTGTTTGCACTGTTTGATAGTGGATTTGATTAATTATATTATTAGAATGATAGTTAATTAAATCACGTATTGAACTGATTTAAAATTAGATAGAAATGTATACATGTGCATTATATATGTTTGAACTGGTAAAAGGAGTAGCTGTTGAGTAAAGAATTTATTTGCGTGCCCGACAAATAGGTAAACCTTAATGAGTTGGATGCGAAATATTATTATATCAACTCCTGTGAATGCCATTGGATGCGGAGTGCTGGTTGTTCTGTGTGCAATAATAAACGTCGCCACAGGATAGAAACAATTAATTTTGAGCTACACTACATGGAATACTTCTTGAAGATAGGCATACTTCATCATATACCACATAAGCATTTGGAGCTTGTGTGGCGAGGTTGAAGATTTACCATACGGGCGAGAGGCTTGTATGGCGATGACTATATTTTACAGGTTGAACTGATGACTGATATGGACCATATAAAATGTAACGGTAAATTGCCAGATTAATAAAAAAACCCACACGGGTCTGGAGATGACAATAAACACGTTTCTCTGGTCATTAAGGCACAAAAACCATTTATAGGGTGACGAGAATTTATTCTCTGGAGTTATGATCTATACACACTCCCCTGTGGACACCGGAATATATCACTATAAATATATGCATGCCTATTAGGATTTATTGGGTATCTAATACGGCCCAATAAATTTCCAAACCCCTCCCCGTACAAAGGAGGTTATGGCGAAATTTTTCGAAAATTTAGGGTGTTAGCCAAATTTTTGAAGAATTTGGAAGTTCTTAGAAACTGAAAAGTTAGAGAATGGAAGCCAGATTGAAAGTAGAGTTGATTAATCAAACCACTTTCGACTATGTTCCTTTTCGGGGACGAAAAGTTTTAAGTGGGGGAGATTGTAACAACCCGAAAAATCTGAACTAGTCTGAAAATTTTAATTTGGCTATTTTAGTGGATTTAAAATAAATATTTCAAATAATAACGACGAAAAGTAAGTTTGAATCAACGTTTGAAAATAAATATAATTAATTCTAATTATAAACAAGGCCTGAAATGGCGCGGTAGTTTCAAAATTTGAATTCAAACTTTAACTGACTGTACCGGGTGCAGAACAAAACGGATTTTAATGAAACCAATAATATTTAAATCTGTTAGTAAATATCTTTCTAACGAATCTGAAAAATCAAAGTTTCATAGCGGGAAGCAAAAGTTATGGCCAAATGATTTTTTAGAAAGGTCGCTATAGAGTTTATATAGCCCGTGAAAATAGCCAATTTGCAAACGACCTCAGAATTCGACGAAACCAATTTTGTTGGATCCGGGATGTCAAATTATTGCTAGGTTTAAAATTTCATAATTTTTGAAGCTATTATGTGAGTGTGGCAAAGGAAAATGTGTTTGGTCGATTTCTATTAAATTGGATCGACCAGAAAAGGGCCATTTTTCAAACGGTCTCAGATTTCGATGAAACTAGTTTTGTTGGGACCGTATCGTCAAAACATAGCTAGATTTATTTTTTGGGAATTTTTAGAATCGATATGTGGCCCCGACAAATTGAAATGTACGTTCAAATTAAATATTGAATGTTTTATATTTTAATTTGAAGGAAAACTGACTGAAATAGTCGAATGGGCCTACGAAACATATCCCATTGTGTTCGGAATGGGGGTATTTGGCTGGGGACGACAGTCATTGGGTTTTGATTGGAGTTAGTATGTGGAGAGGGGTATTTTCGAATTTTTAAAAATATATAAATAAAAAAAATTATCATTGGTCAGTTGTTTTCTCTCTCCCCGACTAAACCCTCCAGACACACGGCGGAATTCGTTCTTGCCTTCTCTCTTCATTTTCTCCCTCTACAAGAAAAACCAGTCCCTCCTCCAGTTGAAGATTTTGAAGATCTCGAGAAGAGCTTCAAATCCATGTAGGGATTGGATTTTTTCGTTCAGCATTCAAGGAGAATCGAGCTCGGGAAGTTCAGACGTTCAAGCCGCCGCCGAGACCCCTACCGACCGTCGAGTTGACCAACTCCCCCCGGCGTCGGAGCGCCACTCCTCCCCCTTTGACCCTACATAGCCTGATCCTCTTCAAGCTTCATGGATTTCGGGTAAAATCGAAACCTAGTTTCGAACCTTTCAGCTGAGGTACGACCAAATATAATTTCAACTATATTATAGCACTTTAAAGCGCTACGGTTTTTGATTTCACTGTAAAAATCATATCTTTTTAGTTTGTTGACGAAATTCAGTGAAACAAGAGACAGTGGACTCATGTGGACGTCTTCTACATTCTAGAAGAGACCGCGTATTTTTCTGAGCCTTCTGCTATTTTTGGTGGAGTGGAACCCAATGTGAGATTTCTGAATTATAAACGATATGGAAAACGACGATGTATAGATTATATAGTCGATGTATGAGTTATATAAGCGTTGTACATCTCATGTATAAGCGTTGTATAAGTTGTACGTTCAATGTATAAGTTATATATGCATTGTAAAAATTATATATGTTTTGAAATAGAAGTGAAATTTACTTATATGTGTATATATATATATATATATATATACTGTGACGGCCCGCCCCGCACCAACCGACATTTACTCCAAAGGTGCGCTGTACACATGTTCAGTTAGCACGGAACGGGTCGTCAGAAGGAAAGGGAAGAAGGAAATGAACATACAAAGAACCTGTAGAATGTCTCACAGCTCATAGAACAAAATATAATAATAACATACTTGACATAAAACAGGAGAGACAGTGCATAAGCTAAAAACCAGAACTAAGCATCATAGCAGCGGAAATCCAAAATATAGCTTATTACAACTTTCAAACTGTCTCAAAGCAAAAGCAAGATAAAGGAGGTACACTACTAATGCCCAAGTAGCGACCACCAACGACACAGGGAGAATGTGTATATATATATATCATACGTGGTAGCCTCCTGCCCGCCTCCGAATCAGCTACTCGCGCATCACCAGCTAACCTGTCTCTAGTCTGCTCGTGTGAGCACCCAGAGTAATAAGAGGAGACATAAAACTCTGGGTCAGACATAAAGCCTGGTATGAGCGATAAGCATCTAAAGTGAACAATAACAGGTAGACTAAAACATACCTGAACCTGGACCTGCAACCAAAGAGTTAGCACTACATACTGTACAACACTCTAAGGTGCCATATCAAACGGTATAAAGATACGGAGGTGGGGGAGGTGTGCATATCATAGTGATGGAAAACAATCAAACATATCATCCATCCTCAAATCTCTCACTCAGTGCGTAAAGCATACTCACCACTTCGATCACCCACCCTTGCTACGATCACTTTGCCCCATGAAGTCATAAAATGGCTTCACTGCACTGATAATGTAGTCACTAATCCTTCGCTATGTCCACTTGCCCCATGGAGTTACTCACCCCATCTGCGCTGGCTCATAGCCTTACCAATCCTTACTATGTCCACTTGCCCCATGGAGTTATTCACCCCATCCGCCCTGGCTCATAGTCTTACCAATCCTTTACTATGTCCACTTGCCCCATGGAGTTATTCACCCCATCTGCGCTGGCTCATAGTCTTACTACGCATCACCTTGCCCCTCGAGTCGTAATGACTCTACTGCACTGATAACGTAGTCTTGCTACCATCACCTTGCCCCTCGAGTCATAATGACTCTACTGCACTGATAAGTTGCCCATCATTCATTTTTAGTGGTGGATCGAAGTTATGAACGTCGACAACTCCTTAGCACACGTCCCGCAGCAAATCCCAATCATGAAGTGAACTCATTGGTTCCCAACTGGATCCTGAGCTCTAACTTCCCATATTTGACTACCTTTGCATCTCGGGTTATTGGTCAATACTGGGTCGGGTCGGGTTCTTTTCAAACTATCGGTTCGGGTCGGGTGTCCTCCATCGGTTCGGCTCGGGTCTTCTTCTGGTACGGTTTGGATCGAGTGGTTCTCCTCGGGTCAGGTCGGGTGTCTCACTTCGGGTCGGGTTGGGTGCCATCTTCCCTCCAGTTCGCGCTTCCGCTCCGATCCGCTTCATCATCTTTCACGTGCTCCGATCCGATCCATCCTCCTCTATCCGCTCTGATCCCTCCTCCTTAATCCGATCCGATCCTAGTTTAGTTAGCGTGGCCTTCCTTTTTGCCAATTTTCTCAAGTGTCAGGTTCCGATCCGATCGAATCCCTTGCCCAGTTCAACATACCCGATCCGAGTTCCATATCCGATCCGATCCGGAACCTGCACTGCTTTCTGAAATTGTTCCAGCAAGTGTTTACGCCATTCGACGACGTTTTCGATCATTCTAACTATTGAAATCAATCATAAAGCATTTCATACAGTCATAGCAACATGCATAATCAACCACAAACATCAAAACATCAATATGATAGGTTAAAATGGATCAAACATACCCCAAAACCCCATATTTCCCCTTAAGCATGTTTAGGTGAAACTAATGATAGGATTAGCAAAACTTAACCAAATTAACCCAAATTCATATAAGAGGTCTAAAACATCATTTAGGAATTTATGAACATTTTTCCCGAATTTATTAGTGTATAAATTCGCTAATTAACACTAATTACCCTTAATTAGCCATAATTAGTGCAAAACTAGGCAAATCACTCACCTTAGCCACAAATAAACTAAGATCTGAAATAAATCTCTGATTTGATGTGAATCCCAATGCCAAACAGCAGCTCCAATGTTGATTTGGTGTAGATCTCCCTTGATTAGATGTTGCTAAGCTTAATCCTTGACCAAAAGATGATTTGGAGGTGATTTAAAGGTTGGAGGCCATTTTTAGGGTCTCTTGGTGATAAGTGGAGGCTAGAAAACTGAAATGGAATGATTCTCCATCTCATTTCAGCCTTCCCATAACCCCAATCCCGAAATGGGTTATGGGCCTACTCACTAATCACCCGATTTGGCCCGGTTAAGCAGTTTTCACCCTCCAAACCTTATTTCAGCCATATCTCCCAAACGGTAAGTCCGTTTGGCTATTATGACCACTCTACGGAAATGTAAACCATCAAACGAATCCAATGGAAGTGGTTTCAGGTCAAAATTCCTTTCCAATCAAAAGTTATGGCCAAAACAGTACCAACTAGGGGCAAAAGGGTCATTTAAAAATCAACAAAAATCATGAACATGGGAAATGACTCTGATGGATGCTTCCCAAAGTTACATGACCATACGGCTTCACATGGGAAAGAAATAAATATTCTACGATCCTATGATGTGTAGAATACGGGTCGTTACACTCTCCCCCCCTTAAGAAATTTCGCCCCCAAAATTCCCCAATCAAAACACACACAAAGGTTCTCGCATGCCTATCAATCATAAACAACAATCAAACATGCAAACAAGTAAAATAAGTCTATCCTAGCATGCGGAATAACTAAATCGCAAAGTAAATCTTACCAGGCAAAGAGTTCTGGATATGCCTTCCTAATGCTCTCCTCTGTCTCCCAAGTACAATCATTCTCGTCCTCGCCCCACTGAACCTTGACTAGCTTCACCGCCTTCCTTCGAAGTTGCTTCGTATCGTGCCTCACAACATGGATCGGCTTGCGGTTCCCAACCGCCTCGGGTTCTACTTCGAAGTCCTCTAATTGATCAGGTGAAATAGTCATATCTGAGTCGTGAACGAACTTCCTTAGTTGGGAAACATGAAATACATTGTGAACTCCCGCCATCTTCTCTGGTAAGCCAATTCTATATGCCAAATTCCCGACTAATTCTAGAACAGGGAATGGGCCAACAAATTTTGGTGCCAACTTGTCTCTCCTGCCAAATCGTATCACGCTCTTCAACGGAGAGATCTTGACAAACACTAAGTCACCAATGGAGAATTTCAAGTCTCTTCTCCTCTTATTAGCATAACTCTTCTGCCTATCTTGGGCAGCTTTCATTCGTTGCTGAATGATCTTAATCTTATCGGAAGTTTCCCTCACCACATCGAGTCCAAGCACAAACTTCTCGCCAGTCTCTATCCAACATGATGTTGAGTTGCACGGTCTTCGTACAAAGCTTCATATGGAGCCGTACCGATACTGGATTGGTAGCTATTATTATATGCAAACTCTACTAGATGCAAATGGTCATCCCATGATCCACCAAAATCCATTATACACGCTCTCAAGAGATCTTCCAAAATATGATTCACCCTCTCTGTCTGACCGTCGGTCTGAGGGTGATATGCGGTACTGAGATGTAACTCTGACCCTAGAGCCTCTTGTAAGCTCTTCCAAAACCCACTAGTGAACAACGGGTCTCGGTCACTCACAATGCTTTTAGGTACTCCGTGAAATCTCACTACCCACTTCATATACAATTCTGCCAACTTGGTTGCCGTTCTGGTCGATTTGACTGGTATAAATCTTGCGCTCTTAGTCAATCGATCCACAATTACCCAAATGCTATCATATCCCGATCTAGTCCTTGGTAAACCATCGATGAAATTCATCGAGACTTGCTCCCATTTCCATTCGGGGATTTCTAATGGTTGCAACAACCCACTAGGCTTCTTTTGCTCGGCTTTAACTAGCTGGCAATTCATGCATTTGGATATAAACTTCCCAACGTATCTTTTCATCCCTTCCCAGTAGTAAGTCTGCTTCATGTCTCGATACATCTTATTACCACCGGGATGTATAGTCAGTTTTGAGTGATGACATTCTCTAAGCACTTCATCCCTCAAACCATTCACGTTGGGCATAACTAGCCTTCCATTCTTCCGAAGCCATCCATCTCGATCAAGCCCATACACATTCATCTCCTCATCGATACCCATCTCTAACTTGGAGATGATTTCCAATAGATTATGATCGTTCCTTTGGTTGGAACCAATCCGCTCTATCAAAGTGGGTCTGATCGTCAAACTAGCTAGCATGACTGGATCCAACTCGCACCTTGGTCTGAAATCAAACCCCGCGATATACTCCAGTTGCTTCCATTCAAGAAACATAACCCCTAAACTGGCATGTCTCCTACTCAAGGCATCGGCTACCGCATTACCTTTCCCAGGTGTATATGCGATATCAAAATCATACGAAGCCAAGAACTCTAACCATCTCTGCTGACGGAGATTCAGATCTTTCTGAGAGAAAAGATACTTTAACGATTTATGATCGGTAAACAACTCAAATCTTTCTCCCAAGAGATAATGTCTCCACATCTTCAGCGCAAACACGATCGCTGCTAATTCCAAATCATGGGTAGGATACTTCTTCTCATGTGGCTTTAGCTGTCGACTAGCATAAGCTACAACCCTACCTCCTTGCATCAATACAGCACCCAGTCCGGTACCACAAGCATCCGTGTATACCGTCATCTCTTCATTCCCTTTAGGAATGACTAACACTGGCGCACGCGTCAACTTCTCTTTTAGACTCTTGAAGGCATCCTCACACACTCCGTCCCTGACGAAGGACTGATTCTTCTTAGTCAACTGAGTCAACGGTGCTGCTATCTTGGAGAAGTCCTGGATAAACTTACGATAATATCCAGCCAACCCCAATAAACTTCTTACATCTGTTGCATTCTTGGGTGTAGGCCAATCCTGTACCGTAGCCACCTTCGCAGGGTCCACGGCAATACCACTCTCGGAAACAACATGACCCAAGAATCTCACATCCCTTCTCCAAAAGTGACACTTAGAGAATTTCGCTTTCAATTGGTGTTTCCTCAACACCTCCATTACTATCCTCAAGTGTCCCTTGTGTTCGTCCTCTATCCTTGAGTAAACAAGGATATCATCCACGAACACAAGAACAAACTTATTCAACTGATCTTTGAATACTCGATTCATAAGATCCACAAAGTAAGCTGGTGCATTGGTCAACCCAAATGGCATGACCAACCACTCATAAAATCCAGACGGCGTCCTAAATGCCGTTTTCGGAACACTCTCATCCGCTACTCGAAGCTGATGAAATCCTGTCGCGAGGTCCAACTGGGAGAACACACTTGCTCCTTCCAGTTGATCAAACAAATCATCTATCCGCGGTAGAGGATACTTATTCTTCCTCGTCACCTTATTCAACTCGCGATAGTCCACACACAAACGAAGGGAACCATCTGCCTTAGTGGCAAACACAACTGGTGCTCCCCACTCGGAGACACTCCTTCTAA
Organism: Allium sativum; assembly: GCA_030737875.1. Taxonomy (NCBI): domain Eukaryota; kingdom Viridiplantae; phylum Streptophyta; class Magnoliopsida; order Asparagales; family Amaryllidaceae; genus Allium; species Allium sativum. The sequence goes on along the minus strand of CM060921.1, from coordinate 327,797,531 downwards.
TAAATCCCTTCTTCAAAAGATTGCTGACTTGCACCCCGAGCTCTCGCTGCTCCCTTGGTGCCATACGACGAAGTGGCATCACTATAGGTCTGGCATCTTTCACTAAATCAATACGGAACTCAATCTCTCGGTGTGGTGGAAGCCCGGTCACCTCCTCGAAGACGTCCGGATACTGGCCAACCATGGGCACATCTGACAACTCATCCTGCGGGATGTCGAGGGAATTTACAAAACTAGCCATAACCCCATCACTAGGTGGACTACCAAACACTACCCTCCGCCCATCATCCGCCCTCACTATCACCAAAAAGCCCTCACAGTCTACCACCACCCCGTATCTTTGGAGCCAATCGACTCCCAATATAATGCCATACCCAGTAAAGCCCAAAACAAAGCAATCACATACAAATATACATCCATGAGTCGATAAGACCAAATTTCTGCAAATCATACTAAGGCTAGTCGAACCACCAATCGGGTTCGTCACAACCAATGGTCTATCGACTATCTCAGTTCCAGTCCCGACCTATCTACCAGGTCACTAGATATGAAGGAACGGGAAGCCCCAGTATCAAACAAAACTCGAACTGGTACATCATAAATAGAAAGCATACCTTGAATAACAACATTCTTTCCTTTTTCCGCCGCAGTTGGGGCATTCGACGAAGAAGGAACAACATCAATAGCATATGCTTTCACAATCTGCTTCTCTTTAAGAGGTTGTAGACACTTATCCTTGAAATGTCCCACTTGACCACAGATGAAGAACTTCTTATCCGCTGGCTTGGCCCGACAATCTTTAGCATAATGGCCGTTCTTTCCACAGCTGAAGCACTCAACATCTTTCTTGCTCTTTTTCCGGCCACCTTTAGATTGGTCCTGCTTCCTCTTATTCTGAGAGTTATTCTTTCCTCCACCGCCTGCTTGCGACTTTGGCCCTTCTGCAGATGCAGCCTCAGTCTTTGACTTAGGGTAAAGACTCTCTGATCTCAAAGCTTTCCCCACCATCGATTCAAAAGTCTCATCGATGTGGTTGATAAGCCTTTCCTCCAAGTACCCATCCAAACCAGTAATGAACTTCTCGTTCTTCTTCTTAGGAGTGTCGATAGGAGACAGTCCATACTTCGACAAAGTGTCGAACTCAGCAATATATTCAGAAACTACCCTTCCGCTCTGCTTGAGTTCCAAGAACCTCTTGAACAACACTAACTTCTGGGCAGCTGGAATAAACTTCTCGCTAAAGCGAGCCTTGAACTGAACCCAAGTAACCTGGTCCTCTGGAGTAGCGGTTCTAATGGCATTCCATCAATTCATTGCTCGCCCTTGCAGCTTACGAGATGCTAGCCTTCTCTTCATCGCATCCTCAAGACCTAAGTCATCGAAGATACGATCACAGCTATCCATCCAATCTTGAACATCTGTGGCCGACTCCGTCCCGTGGAACGGCTTCCCACCAAGGTTAGTGTAATCCTTGCACAACTTGGCAAAATCGACCCTAGGCGCCTGCACTACAGGGCCAACACCAACTCCGAGATTGGGAGCTGCCCCTTGCACTTCTCTAAGCATGTCTCTCATGAGGTCAGTAAACATTGCCCTCATGTCAGCAGCCGTCCCATAGTTGGTTCCTCAACCAGCATCCCTCGTGTCTCAGCTCATCGTCAATCAGAAAAAGGGAAACGATTAACGACCCCATAGTGGTGCTAGTGCAGTGCGACTTCATTCTTATACTACTAATAGTATATATATACATAGCTTTTGAAAACCAAAGTAATCACAAATACGCGCTCTTATATACGTACTATCTCTCCTTGGTGTCTTTCCCTAGGTTAACTACGCAACCTAGAGCTCTGATACCAAGTGTGACGGCCCGCCCCGCACCAACCGACATTTACTCCAAAGGTGCGCTGTACACATGTCCAGTTAGCACGGAACGGGTCGTCAGAAGGAAAGGGAAGAAGGAAATGAACATACAAAGAACCTGTAGAATGTCTCACAGCGCATAGAACAAAATATAATAATAACATACTTGACATAAAACATGAGAGACAGTGCATAAGCTAAAAACCAGAACTAAGCATCATAGCAGCGGAAATCCAAAATATAGCTTATTACAACTTTCAAACTGTCTCAAAGCAAAAGCAAGATAAAGGAGGTACACTACTAATGCCCAAGTAGCGACCACCAACGACACAGGGAGAATGTGTATATATATATATATATCATACGTGGAAGCCTCCTGCCCGCCTCCGAATCAGCTACTCGCACATCACCAGCTAACTTGTCTCTAGTCTGCTCATGTGAGTACCCAGAGTAATAAGAGGAGACATAAAACTCTGGGTCAGACATAAAGCCTGGTATGAGCGATAAGCATCTAATGTGAACAATAACAGGTAGACTAAAACATACCTGAACCTGGACCTGCAACCAAAGAGTTAGCACTACATAATGTACAACACTCTAAGGTGCCATATCAAACGGTATAAAGATACGGAGGTGGGGGAGGTGTGCATGTCATAGTGATGGCAAACAATCAAACATAGCATCCATCCTCACATCTCTCACTCAGTGCGTAAAGCATACGATATTCACCACTTCGATCACCCACCCTTGCTACGATCACTTTGCCCCATGAAGTCATAAAATGGCTTCACTGCACTGATAACGTAGCCACTAATCCTTCGCTATGTCCACTTGCCCCATGGAGTTATTCACCCCATCTACGCTGGCTCATAGCCTTACCAATCCTTACTATATCCACTTGCCCCATGGAATTATTCACCCCATCCGCGCTGGCTCATAGTCTTACCAATCCTTTACTATGTCCACTTGCCCCATGGAGTTATTCACCGTATCTGCGCTGGCTCATAGTCTTACTATGCATCACCTTGCCCCTCGAGTCGTAATGACTCTACTGCACTGATAACGTAGTCTTGCTACCATCACCTTGCCCCTCGAGTCATAATGACTCTACTGCACTGATAAGTAGCCCATCATTCATTTTTAGTGGTGGATCGAAGTTATGAACGTCGAAAACTCCTTAGCACACGTCCCGCAGCAAAGCCCAATCATGAAGTGAACTCATTGGTTCCCAACTGGATCCTGAGCTCTAACTTCTCATATTGGATTACCTTTGCATCTCGGGTTATTGGTCAATACTGGGTTGGGTCGGGTTCTTTTCAGACTATCGGTTCGGGTCGGGTGTCCTCCATCGGTTCGGGTCGGGTCTTCTTCTGGTACGGTTTGGATCGAGTAGTTCTCCTCGGGTCGAGTCGGGTGTCTCACTTCGGGTCGGGTCGGGTGCCATCTCCCTTCCAGTTCGCGCTTCCGCTCTGATCCGCTTCCTCATCCTTCACGTGCTCCGATCCATCCTCCTCTATCTGCTCCGATCCCTCCTCCTTAATCCGATCTGATCCCAGTTTAGTTAGCATGACCTTCCTTTTTGCCAATTTTCTCAAGTGTCAGGTTCCGATCCGATCGAATCCCTTGCCCAGTTCAACATACCCGATCCGAGCTCCATATCCGATCCGATCCGGAACCTGCACTGCTTTCTGAAATTGTTCCAGCAAGTGTTTACGCCATTCGACGACGTTTTCGATCATTCTAACTATTGAAATCAATCACAAAGCATTTCATACAGTTATAGCAACATGCATAATCAACCACAAACATCAAAACATCAATATGATAGGTTAAAATGGATCAAACATACCCCAAAACCCCATATTTCCCCTTAAGCATGTTTAGGTGAAACTAATGATAGGATTAGCAAAACTTAACCAAATTAACCTAAATTCATATCAGAGGTCTAAAACATCATTTAGGAATTTATGAACATTTTTCCCGAATTTATTAGTGTACAAATTCGCTAATTAACACTAATTACCCTTAATTAGCCATAATTAGTGCAAAACTATGCAAATCACTCACCTTAGCCACAAATAAACTAAGATCTGAAATAAATCTCTGATTTGATGTGAATCCCAATGCCAAATAGCAGCTCCAATGTTGATTTGGTGTAGATCTCCCTTGGTTAGATGTTGCTAAGCTTAATCCTTGACCAAAAGATGATTTGGAGGTGATTTAGAGGTTGGAGGCCATTTTTAGGGTTTCTTGGTGATAAGTGGAGGCTAGAAAACTGAAATGGAATGATTCTCTATCTCATTTCAGCCTTCCCATAACCCCAATCCCAAAATGGGTTATGGGCCTACTCACTAATCACCCGATTTGGCCCGGTTAAGCAGTTTTTCACCCTCCAAACCTTATTTCAGCCATATCTCCCAAACGGTAAGTCCGTTTGGCTATTATGACCACTCTACGGAAAGGTAAACCATCAAACGAATCCAATGGAAGTGGTTTCAGGTCAAAATACCTTTCCAATCAAAAGTTATGGCCAAAACAGTACCAACTAGGGGCAAAATGGTCATTTAAAAATCAACAAAAATCATGAACATGGGAAATGACTCTAATGGATGCTTCCCCAAGTTACATGACCATATGACTTCACATGGGAAAGAAATAAATATTCTACGATCCTATGATGTGTAGAATACGGGTCGTTACATATATATATATATATATATATATATATATATATATATATATATATATACACGTCCCTCATCCGCAAACCATGGACGATATTTATTGGTTGTGCTTGGTGCGAAAATTGGTTGATAACGAAAGGTTTATTTGAATTGTTTGTGGTTGAAATTGATTGATTGTGCTTGAAAAATACCCGTTTGTGGTTGAGAATTATTTGGTTGAAACCACATAGGATTAGTTTGTGGAAAAGAAAAATATAAACATGCCGCCTGCGTGCGAACTAGATGCATGAAATTCCCATTGTCAAAAGCTGCGAGGCTTTAAGGTAGAGCGAGGAGCTGTACTAGGGACGGCCCCGGTTTTAACTACCTGCCGTTATGCTGCCGAAATTTTCAATAATATTCATGTGTTAGAATTATTTTCATGTGTTGAAACTATATTCGTGTGTTGAATAGAAATCCATGTGTTGAAACTATATTCGTGTGTTGAATAGAAATCCAGGTGTTGAAACTATATTCGTGTGTTGAATAGAAATTCATGTGTTGAATGGTATTCGTGTTTTAAATAAATTGTTTTAACAATAAAAGTCACATTTTTATTTTATATATACGAACTATAGAAAACATTCATGTGTCGAATAGAAATTCATTCGTTGAATAGAAATTCATGTGTTGAATGGTATTCGTGTTTTAAATAAATTGTTTTAACAATAAAAATAACATTTTTATTTTATATATACGAACTATAGAAAACATTCATGTGTTGAATAGAAATTCATTCGTTGAATAGAAATTCATGTGTTGAATGGTATTCGTGTTTTAAATAAACTGTTTTAACAATAAAAATCACATTTTTATTTTATATATACGAACTATAGAAAACATTCATGTGTTGAATAGAAATTCATTCGTTGAATAGAAATTCATTCGTTGAATAGAAATTCATGTGTTGAATGGTATTCGTGTTTGAAATAAATTGTTTTATAATAAAAATCATATTTTTATCATCTATATAAACTATATAAAATAGTCGTGTTTTGAAATAAATTGTTTTACAATAAAAATCACATTTTTACTATATACATGAATTGTTAAAAATAATGAAGTGTTGAAATAAATGTCGGTTGGGTAAAAATATCATTTTTATCAAATGTATGAAAAGAATATGGTTTTGAAATCGAAGAATAGATTATATATATATATAATTAAAATAAATCGAATAACGAAGCTGCAGTTCGTGTTTTGAAACCGTCATTTCAAACGATTAGGGCGGGAGATCCGACCATCGGATTTTCCTGAAACCAAAACCGTTAGGTTCGCTTTGGAAATATCTTTCCAACGACACCAATTTTGTGAAGATCCAACGGTTGGATTGTCTGGAATGTTTAATTCAAATCTGAAGAAAAATAGCGCCAGAGTCGATTATATTTATATATATAATTAAATTAAATCGAATAACGACGCTGTAGTTCGTATTTTGAAATCGAAACTTCAAACGACTGTGCCGGGAGATCTGACCATCGGATTTTCCCAAAAATGGAACCGTTGTGTAACAACCCGTAAATTCTGGGCCAGTTTAAAATTTTTATTTTGGCAATTTTAGTGAATTTTGATTATTTAAAATGAATTATTTTAAATAATATCGACGAGAAATTTATTTAGAATATAAATCGAACGTATATATTATACGCGTCGTCGTTAGAATATAAATATTTATATATAATTATAAATAGAATTGAAAATGGCGCGGTAGTTCGATAATTCGATTTCAAACTTCAATTGAATGTACCGGGTGCAAAACAATCCGGATTTTAGTAAAACCAAAAATGATAGGATCTAATTGATAATATCTTTCTAACGGATGTAAGAAACTGAGATTTCACTTTAAAAATTGAGAGATATGTCCAGTTGAAAATTCTGAATAGTCGCTATGGAATTCAGGCCCTTAAAAATGGACATTTTGCAAATGACCTCGGATTTCGACGAAACCAGTTTTGTTGGGTCCGTGATGTCGAATTATTGCTAGGTTTCAAATTTCATAATTTTCTGAATCAATATGTGAGCGTGGCAAAGGAAAACGTGTTTTGACCAGTTTCAGTAGATTTTAATCGACTGGAAAATGGCCATTTTTCTAACGGTCTCAGAATTCGACGAAACTAGTTTTGTTAGGACCGTATCGTCAATACGAAGCTAGAAAATATTTTTCTGGAATTTTTCTAGTTAGTATGTGACCCCGGTAATTTGAAATGTACGTTTAAAATTCAATATAGTGATTTAAATGTAAATTTAAAGGAAACTGATTCAAACAGTCGAATCAGCCTACGATACATATCCCATTGTGTTCGGAATGGGGGTGAAACGCTATGGACGACAGGCGGTGGACCTCGTTTCGAGGTCGTATGTAAAAGTCAACCCTTTGGCGAAATTAAATAAATTAATGATATATATATATCTTTTAACCCTAAACCCCACACAAATTTCTAAGCCGTCACTCTCTAAAAAAAAAAAAAAAAAACCGATCCCTGCTTCAGCCCCTCTCCCAAAACTCCCGTCGCGACCGCCAACCACGCCCCGGCCATCGTGCCGGCCCTCCGATCAACCACCCCACTGCCCTCTCTTCCTCCCTTTGCTCTCCTCGCTCCTCTCCTTCTCTCTTCCCTTCGAGAATCAAAACCCTAGCCCCCTCGCTGGAACACGCCGCGCCGCCCAAGCCTCCTGACGTTTGCCGCCGACGCCATCAACTTTCCCCGCCACCTCAGGCGACGGCGTTGCCTCTAGCCCCCCCTTCTCCATAGAAAATCCTGTAAGTTTCTCTTATCTATTTATTTACAGTAAATAAGGTTTTAAAATGATAAAAAAAAATCAATCAAATCAGTTCTACATGTATTATGATTTTTAATAATAAACAAAATATGATTTTTAATAATGTAAAAATATGATTTTATGTTGGAAGCGAGGTTATAAAAATACGATTTTTATTGAATGTATAAAAGAAAGATTGGATTTTTAAACACATGAAAAGATTGATTTTTTATATTAGAAAAGATTTGATTTTTGTTTAACGTTAAAAACTGATTTCTGATTTTTATTTAAAGTTAAAAACTAATTTTTGTTTACAATTTTAAAACTGATTTAAAGGGAATTTTAAAACTGATTTTATTTTTAAAAGGTTTAAACTTTAAAATAGAAAAGGCGGAATTTTTATTGAATAGAAGTAATAAAAATATGATTTTTATATTTTTAAAGTATTAAAAATTCAATCTTTATAGGATAGAGAATATAAAAATATCATCTTTGTATATGTAGCGAAATAAAAATCTGATTTTTATTTTGTATACGTTGAGATAAAGTGGTAATTCTTATAAAGGTGAAAACTTTATTTTTATAAAGGCGAAAACTTTATTTTTATATATTGAACTTCAGAATAAAAATAGAATTTTTATATATTGAACTTCAGAATAAAAATAGAATTTTTATATATTGAACTTCAGAATAAAAATAGAATTTTTATATATTGAACTTCAGAATAAAAATAGAATTTTTTTTATATATTGAACTTCGGAAAAAAAATTCGATTTTTATAAATTGAATAGCATAGTAAAAATTCAATTTTTACATATGTAGTGAAAGCGGACAACGAAGGTGACAAAAAGGCGAAACGACGAAGACTTCTGCAAAGGAGTGCCGTGGAGCTTGGATAGCTATAAGTGAGAATTTCTCACCTTTCAAATTTATTTTCTAGTTATATATATATATACTAGGATGCAGACGGTGCTTAGTAGCACCCGACACAATCGTCCACAGACCATGGACTTGTTTGTTTGACTGTTTGGTGATTGATTGCGGTATTGGTTTGAATGTGGTTTGTGGTGTGAAAAATCGAATCGATAAATTTGTTAGGATTAGACGTGCGCCGTTATAAGGCGAAGGAGTAAGGCTAGGTTAGACCCTTACTCCAAACTTTGTGGTTTGCATAACGAAATTGATTTGATTGATGTGTGAATGGCGTGGGCCTTCACTAGACTGGGGATAAGGCTAGGCCTTGTCCCGTTTCTAGTATCGTGCCGTTATGCCGCCGAAATTTTCTAAAATATGTTAGAAAAATAAAAATATCATTTTATTTAAAGAATGAACTGAATAGAAATTCATATGTTGGAATAAAATGTTTTATCGTTAAAAATATAATTTTTAACGTGAATGTGAATAAAATAAAATATTCATTTACAAACCAGACGGTTTGTTTATGTACACCTATTTGAAGGACATTGATTGGGATGATAAATTTCACACATCGCCCAACAGCACAAATAAAATAGGTGTTTGATTGTTTGAAACCCCACACGGGTGTTGGGATGAAATTTGAAGTTCACTCATCCTAATTGATTAAATATGTCGATCGATCGATTGACAGGCTGTTATAAGCGTTGAATATCTATATTTGATGCTTATACAGTGTAGTGCACTTTGGTTGATGATTGATTATTTTTCAATGCTACGATATACATGTGTTGTATGAAAATCCATATAATTAACTTTATATGGTAATTGATTGGGCCTCATTCCAATTTGAAAAATAAATAATATTATAAAATAAAAGTTCATGTGTTGACAGTACTCATTCATTGAGATTGGTCATGTGTTGAACGAAATATTTTAATATTAAAATTTACATCTTTATCGATATAAAATAAAAGTTCATGTGTTGACAGTACTCATTCATTGAGATTGGTCATGTGTTGAACGAAATATTTTGATAATAACAACTATTTTGAAAATAGAAATTTATGAAGCCGTGTTGATTAGATTGACGCCATTTTGACGTGAACGATATTTATATCGATTTTATTGAATTCAAAATGAATTGAAAACGATTTCGAAATGAATTGAATTGAAAACGAATTCAAAATGAATTGAAAACGATTTCGAAATGAATTGAATTGAAAACGAATTCAAAATGAATTGAAAACGATTTCGAAATGAATTGAATTGAAAACGAATTCAAAATGAATTGAAAACGATTTCGAAGTGAATTGAATTGAAAACGATTTCGAAATCAATTGAATTGAAAACGATTTCAAAATGAATTGAATTGAAAACGATTTCGAATTGAATTGAAAACGAATTGAAATGAATTCAAATTGAATTGAAATTTGAATTGAATAGAAATGAATTTTAAAAACGAATTGAAAACGAAGAATTCAATTTTGATTTGAATTAAAATGGAAGTTGAGATTGCTTTTGAAACGAATATTAAAACTATTTATATAATTCGTTTTAAATAGTAATCGACGAAATATATATTATATATATTATATATATAATATAATGGCCTGAATAGAACGCGCCGCGCCGCGGCAGTTCGCGAATTTCGACCATTTATTTCAAACGGACATTACGGGAGATCCGACCGTCGGATTCTCCTAAAACCGGAACCGTTGGGTTCGTATCGAAAAGAGCTTTCTAAAGAATATTAGAAATTTGAAATCTAACGGTTGGATTTGGAGATACGTCCAAATCAAATTCGAAAAAGGTCGCTGTAAGTGCAGTTCGATGGCCATTGATGGAAATCGACTGTACGGGCCTTGATAAAATTATTAAAAATAGCAATAATTTGTGTAAAATCATAAGAAATGATTTAGAAAGAATTGGGATGAAAAACTCCATATTTGAAAAGATAAAAATGGATTTTTATCGAAATGAACTAGTTTTGAACTAGAATTATAATTCTATTTATTTTTAAATAAATAAATTGAATTTGAAATGGTTTTGAAAATAACCAAAATTTCCAATGATTGCATTGGAGTGGAGTTGAATCGAAATTGTCTTCGGAATATTTCGATGTTGGAATTCGTGATATTACAGGTGTTGTTATGGAAATTTGAAAGATATATATTTGTATCGTTATTTCCAATACGACATTTGTTAGTCGTAGAATTCGATATTGAATATAAGCCGATATATTTTCTATTCAGAGCCTTGTATTGAATATCGAATGTGATTTGGGTTTGTCGTGAATGGTGTCTTCACTAACACTGTTCTTGAACCCAGTTGAGAAAAGATTAAATCTTTTTATTTAGATTTAATGAAGTGTACCAATTAAATAATATTTAATTGGAATTGAATTGATATTGATTTTTGGGTTTATCGTGAACAGTGTTTTAAATAACACTTGTTCTTTAACCCGATAATTAATGGAATGTGATTTGGGTTTGTCGTGAATGGTGTCTTCACTAACACTATTCTTGAACCCAGTTGAGAAAAGATTAAATCTTTTTATTTAGATTTAATGAAGTGTACCAATTAAATAATATTTAATTGGAATTGAATTGATATTGATTTTTGGGTTTATCGTGAACAGTGTTTTAAATAACACTTGTTCTTTAACCCGATAATTAATGGAATGTGATTTTGGGTTTATCGTGAATCGTGTTTTAAATGACACTGATTCTTTAACCCAGATAATGATTAAAACTAAGTGGAGTTTTAATGAATCTTTAATTAGATTGAAAAGATCGAGAATGGAGTATCACCAGTTTTGCTCCAGGCGATAGTTAAATCTTTAATTAGATTTGAACGTGAAATTTAGAAACTAACTGTCGGTTAGCCAAGCAGAAGGGTTTTCTGGATATTGATCTGATGTTGGTTTCGGCCTTCGGGGTTAATATTTGGGGAATTATTCTCTTGATTAATTTACGGTTAGTGACTAATGAATTGGAATGAGGCGTATGTTGTGTTTGTGTAACACTTATTTAAAATATACGCGAGTTATTCGGAAAGACCGGGTTCATCCCATTCTGAATAACTGATACGACGATAAGTCGAAGATGAAGACGATGGTCGAAGACCGGAGGTCTTCACGTCGTTTGGGTAATTACTGATGATCTTGATTGGGCTGTACACCCAAGAAGATGGAAACAGTTAGTGATTGTCCAGACGTACTTGGAGATCGATGGATATGCGGGGTACTAGGTGCCTCCGGTTTCGTTCAGACCCAGGACGGACTTGTAAATGGACTGTGTGTCTGACATCGGATTTCATTCTGTGTGACTGATATCGGTTGCATAGGATGGTTTGCCTATGTGGCATGCTAAGATGCAAATGATCAAGGCTTCTGTTGAAAAGCAAAGTCTTGTGGTGATGATCAAAGCACGGCCTTTGTGGCGTAGCTTTGTGTAACGTTTACCTCGCGTGTTTCACACCAGGTATGAACCAAAAACGGGAGACGGACCTCAGGGAGGACTTGCGTTTCTTTCTAGTTAGAAGTGGCGTCAGTGGTTTTACACGCCCTGACGAGTTTGACTTATGTGGTTGTTGCTGTTGCGAGGCGCCTCGGTTATATCGGTTTCGGCCGATGCTTCTGGTCGGCTGACGGACCAGACTTACACCCCATAGGGTGGGGAAACGCAGTGTTCAGGCATTTTAATCCACATCGGTGGACCGGCCCTGACGATCCAAGGGCCCACCTGTGTCTGGGTCCTGAGACACGGACTAGAGCGTCTCGAATCGGTTGAGGACTATCTTTTGCCTCGGTTCATAGATGGAAATCCAATTTCCAAATACGTGACATTTGCGGTTTTAATTGTAAAACTAGTATGGCGACATGATATATGGTACCCATGCCGCCTATGATTGATACTTATGATTTGAAGTTGTTTTATACACTATGCACTTATAATAGTATCAAATGATTTGTTTTAGACGTATCAAGCATGCTTTGACTGTTATAAGGGAAAACCCTATCCCCCGGCTTGCGTTGCATTGTGTGATAGGACCTGGGTCTTATAACAGCTTCATTTTTCTTTATTTAGCATTGCGCTGTTTGTTTTATGCACTGGTATTCTTGGGAGGAAACCCGTTCCGTGTTATACGGCGTGGTCCCTTGATTTACCTAATGATTTAAAATAAAGATTAATAACTGTTTTAGTTCTCACACCAGTCACATGACTGACCTGGAGTTTATTGTTTTAACCTAAACTCTGGGTGCCCTTATTTTGACACGGGCAGCTAGTAGTTTTGGTTTTGCAGATTTATATTCACAGGAACCTGGTTTACAGCTGGAACGATATCCGGAAAGCTTTGTATCCGTATATCTCATTCTAGTTGTGTATTGTATTATTTTCCGCTGCTATGTATTTAAATGTAATTTAAATCTCTGATATTTCTGTGTAATATTCATTTATACTCTGTATATTCTTGTAATCTGATGCATTGTTGTAATATACAGTGAAATGTTCTTTTATATGCGTTCTGTTGTGGTTTGTTCTCGAACTATCCGACGCTTTCCTTTACGGGGGAGTTGCGGGTCTTCACAGTTGGTATCAGAGCTTTGGTTTACAAAGCTCAGAGAACAAGACACATTAGAACCATACGAAAGAATTCATCAGATAATTGGATTAGTAATATCCAATGGGATGACTCGTTAGAGATAGGATCAGTAGTATCCTAGAACGAGTGTGAAGAGTATATTTTTGAAAATGAAAACAAATTTTTGTTTTGAAAATTTAAATCACTTATTCGTATTTGATTATTTATTTATATTGATGTGGACAATCCAGTATATATAGATTTTGCGTATACGTCTGATCCGCGTATATTCAAAGTTTTAATATATTGGATAGATATAGCATCGCACTCTAGTCGCCCGGAGATGATATTGATGATAGCGATCGCATCATCAACATTTATGTTCGAGTTTCGAAGGTGTGATTTTCTATATATTTCCATTAGGCTGGTGTGAGAACCAAAACTTATATATAGCTAGAATACATTGTTGTGATTTGGCATCAAAACATGATTTTTTGTATATATATCAAAGTTATGAATTTGAGACTCTAATTCACTAATTGATTGATGTTTGTGTTGTTTGTTCATTAGTTTGCTAATTTTGAACCATTATGCTTAATCGAACCAAATATTGAATTATATCGAAAATTGGTTGCGTTTGCTTGCATATACATATATATCTTTGAACAGGTCATAGCAAGGAGGCTAGAGCAGAGAATAAAATTTGTTTGCCCGACAAATAGGTACATGTTTACTACATAATTTCCTGTTTTGTTTGGGTGATGATGATTTTGTGAGCCTATTGGCTAGCCGCTTGGCTTTTTCTTTTTCTTTCTGAGATCTGAAGGACCGGGGAAGCTATTTGAAATTCCCCGATGCTCCCATTGCAGGGGAGGTTATGGCGAAATTTTTCGAAAATTTAGGGTGTTAGCCAAATTTTTGAAATTTTGAAAATTCTCAGAAACTGAAGGGTTAGAGAATGGAAGCCAGATCGAGCGTAGAGTTGAATTATCAAACCACTTTCGACTTTGTTCCTTTTCGGGGACGAAAAGTTTTAAGTGGGGGAGATTGTAACAACCCGTAAATTCTGGGCCAGTTTAAAATTTTTATTTTGGCAATTTTAGTGAATTTTGATTATTTAAAATGAATTATTTTAAATAATATCGACGAGAAATTTATTTAGAATATAAATCGAACGTATATATTATACGCGTCGTCGTTAGAATATAAATATTTATATATAATTATAAATAGAATTGAAAATGGCGCGGTAGTTCGATAATTCGATTTCAAACTTCAATTGAATGTACCGGGTGCAAAACAATCCGGATTTTAGTAAAACCAAAAATGATAGGATCTAATTGATAATATCTTTCTAACGGATGTAAGAAACTGAGATTTCACTTTAAAAATTGAGAGATATGTCCAGTTGAAAATTCTGAATAGTCGCTATGGAATTCAGGCCCTTAAAAATGGACATTTTGCAAATGACCTCGGATTTCGACGAAACCAGTTTTGTTGGGTCCGTGATGTCGAATTATTGCTAGGTTTCAAATTTCATAATTTTCTGAATCAATATGTGAGCGTGGCAAAGGAAAACGTGTTTTGACCAGTTTCAGTAGATTTTAATCGACTGGAAAATGGCCATTTTTCTAACGGTCTCAGAATTCGACGAAACTAGTTTTGTTAGGACCGTATCGTCAATACGAAGCTAGAAAATATTTTTCTGGAATTTTTCTAGTTAGTATGTGACCCCGGTAATTTGAAATGTACGTTTAAAATTCAATATAGTGATTTAAATGTAAATTTAAAGGAAACTGATTCAAACAGTCGAATCAGCCTACGATACATATCCCATTGTGTTCGGAATGGGGGTGAAACGCTATGGACGACAGGCGGTGGACCTCGTTTCGAGGTCGTATGTAAAAGTCAACCCTTTGGCGAAATTAAATAAATTAAATAATATATATATATCTTTTAACCCTAAACCCCACACAAATTTCTAAGCCGTCACTCTCTAAAAAAAAAAAACCGATCCCTGCTTCAGCCCCTCTCCCAAAACTCCCGTCGCGACCGCCAACCACGCCCTGGCCATCGTGCCGGCCCTCCGATCAACCACCCCACTGCCCTCTCTTCCTCCCTTTGCTCTCCTCGCTCCTCTCCTTCTCTCTTCCCTTCGAGAATCAAAACCCTAGCCCCCTCGCTGGAACACGCCGCGCCGCCCAAGCCTCCTGACGTTTGCCGCCGACGCCATCAACTTTCCCCGCCACCTCAGGCGACGGCGTTGCCTCTAGCCCCCCCTTCTCCATAGAAAATCCTGTAAGTTTCTCTTATCTATTTATTTACAGTAAATAAGGTTTTAAAATGATTAAAAAAAAATCAATCAAATCAGTTCTACATGTATTATGATTTTTAATAATAAACAAAATATGATTTTTAATAATGTAAAAATATGATTTTATGTTGGAAGCGAGGTTATAAAAATACGATTTTTATTGAATGTATAAAAGAAAGATTGGATTTTTAAACACATGAAAAGATTGATTTTTTATATTAGAAAAGATTTGATTTTTGTTTAAAGTTAAAAACTGATTTCTGATTTTTATTTAAAGTTAAAAACTAATTTTTGTTTACAATTTTAAAACTGATTTAAAGGGAATTTTAAAACTGATTTTATTTTTAAAAGGTTTAAACTTTAAAATAGAAAAGGCGGAATTTTTATTGAATAGAAGTAATAAAAATATGATTTTTATATTTTTAAAGTATTAAAAATATAATCTTTATAGGATAGAGAATATAAAAATATCATCTTTGTATATGTAGCGAAATAAAAATCTGATTTTTATTTTGTATACGTTGAGATAAAGTGGTAATTCTTATAAAGGTGAAAACTTTATTTTTATAAAGGCGAAAACTTTATTTTTATATATTGAACTTCAGAATAAAAATAGAATTTTTATATATTGAACTTCAGAATAAAAATAGAATTTTTATATATTGAACTTCAGAATAAAAATAGAATTTTTATATATTGAACTTCAGAATAAAAATTGAATTTTTATATATTGAACTTCAGAATAAAAATAGAATTTTTATATATTGAACTTCAGAATAAAAATAGAATTTTTTTTATATATTGAACTTCGGAAAAAAAATTCGATTTTTATAAATTGAATAGCATAGTAAAAATTCAATTTTTACATATGTAGTGAAAGCGGACAACGAAGGTGACAAAAAGGCGAAACGACGAAGACTTCTGCAAAGGAGTGCCGTGGAGCTTGGATAGCTATAAGTGAGAATTTCTCACCTTTCAAATTTATTTTCTAGTTATATATATAAACTAGGATGCAGACGGTGCTTAGTAGCACCCGACACAATCGTCCACAGACCATGGACTTGTTTGTTTGACTGTTTGGTGATTGATTGCGGTATTGGTTTGAATGTGGTTTGTGGTGTGAAAAATCGAATCGATAAATTTGTTAGGATTAGACGTGCGCCGTTATAAGGCGAAGGAGTAAGGCTAGGTTAGACCCTTACTCCAAACTTTGTGGTTTGCATAACGAAATTGATTTGATTGATGTGTGAATGGCGTGGGCCTTCACTAGACTGGGGATAAGGCTAGGCCTTGTCCCGTTTCTAGTATCGTGCCGTTATGCCGCCGAAATTTTCTAAAATATGTTAGAAAAATAAAAATATCATTTTATTTAAAGAATGAACTGAATAGAAATTCATATGTTGGAATAAAATGTTTTATCGTTAAAAATATAATTTTTAACGTGAATGTGAATAAAATAAAATATTCATTTACAAACCAGACGGTTTGTTTATGTACACCTATTTGAAGGACATTGATTGGGATGATAAATTTCACACATCGCCCAACAGCACAAATAAAATAGGTGTTTGATTGTTTGAAACCCCACACGGGTGTTGGGATGAAATTTGAAGTTCACTCATCCTGATTGATTAAATATGTCGATCGATCGATTGACAGGCTGTTATAAGCGTTGAATATCTATATTTGATGCTTATACAGTGTAGTGCACTTTGGTTGATGATTGATTATTTTTCAATGCTACGATATACATGTGTTGTATGAAAATCCATATAATTAACTTTATATGGTAATTGATTGGGCCTCATTCCAATTTGAAAAATAAATAATATTATAAAATAAAAGTTCATGTGTTGACAGTACTCATTCATTGAGATTGGTCATGTGTTGAACGAAATATTTTAATATTAAAATTTACATCTTTATCGATATAAAATAAAAGTTCATGTGCTGACAGTACTCATTCATTGAGATTGGTCATGTGTTGAACGAAATATTTTGATAATAACAACTATTTTGAAAATAGAAATTTATGAAGCCGTGTTGATTAGATTGACGCCATTTTGACGTGAACGATATTTATATCGATTTTATTGAATTCAAAATGAATTGAAAACGATTTCGAAATGAATTGAATTGAAAACGAATTCAAAATGAATTGAAAACGATTTCGAAATGAATTGAATTGAAAACGAATTCAAAATGAATTGAAAACGATTTCGAAATGAATTGAATTGAAAACGAATTCAAAATGAATTGAAAACGATTTCGAAGTGAATTGAATTGAAAACGATTTCGAAATCAATTGAATTGAAAACGATTTCGAAATGAATTGAATTGAAAACGATTTCGAATTGAATTGAAAACGAATTGAAATGAATTCAAATTGAATTGAAATTTGAATTGAATAGAAATGAATTTTAAAAACGAATTGATAACGAAGAATTCAATTTTGATTTGAATTAAAATGGAAGTTGAGATTGCTTTTGAAACGAATATTAAAACTATTTATATAATTCGTTTTAAATAGTAATCGACGAAATATATATTATATATATTATATATATAATATAATGGCCTGAATAGAACGCGCCGCGCCGCGGCAGTTCGCGAATTTCGACCATTTATTTCAAACAGACATTACGGGAGATCCGACCGTCGGATTCTCCTAAAACCGGAACCGTTGGGTTCGTATCGAAAAGAGCTTTCTAACGAATATTAGAAATTTGAAATCTAACGGTTGGATTTGGAGATACGTCCAAATCAAATTCGAAAAAGGTCGCTGTAAGTGCAGTTCGATGGCCATTGATGGAAATCGACTGTACGGGCCTTGATAAAATTATTAAAAATAGCAATAATTTGTGTAAAATCATAAGAAATGATTTAGAAAGAATTGGGATGAAAAACTCCATATTTGAAAAGATAAAAATGGATTTTTATCGAAATGAACTAGTTTTGAACTAGAATTATAATTCTATTTATTTTTAAATAAATAAATTGAATTTGAAATGGTTTTGAAAATAACCAAAATTTCCAATGATTGCATTGGAGTGGAGTTGAATCGAAATTGTCTTCGGAATATTTCGATGTTGGAATTCGTGATATTACAGGTGTTGTTATGGAAATTTGAAAGATATATATTTGTATCGTTATTTCCAATACGACATTTGTTAGTCGTAGAATTCGATATTGAATATAAGCCGATATATTTTCTATTCAGAGCCTTGTATTGAATATCGAATGTGATTTGGGTTTGTCGTGAATGGTGTCTTCACTAACACTGTTCTTGAACCCAGTTGAGAAAAGATTAAATCTTTTTATTTAGATTTAATGAAGTGTACCAATTAAATAATATTTAATTGGAATTGAATTGATATTGATTTTTGGGTTTATCGTGAACAGTGTTTTAAATAACACTTGTTCTTTAACCCGATAATTAATGGAATGTGATTTGGGTTTGTCGTGAATGGTGTCTTCACTAACACTATTCTTGAACCCAGTTGAGAAAAGATTAAATCTTTTTATTTAGATTTAATGAAGTGTACCAATTAAATAATATTTAATTGGAATTGAATTGATATTGATTTTTGGGTTTATCGTGAACAGTGTTTTAAATAACACTTGTTCTTTAACCCGATAATTAATGGAATGTGATTTTGGGTTTATCGTGAATCGTGTTTTAAATGACACTGATTCTTTAACCCAGATAATGATTAAAACTAAGTGGAGTTTTAATGAATCTTTAATTAGATTGAAAAGATCGAGAATGGAGTATCACCAGTTTTGCTCCAGGCGATAGTTAAATCTTTAATTAGATTTGAACGTGAAATTTAGAAACTAACTGTCGGTTAGCCAAGCAGAAGGGTTTTCTGGATATTGATCTGATGTTGGTTTCGGCCTTCGGGGTTAATATTTGGGGAATTATTCTCTTGATTAATTTACGGTTAGTGACTAATGAATTGGAATGAGGCGTATGTTGTGTTTGTGTAACACTTATTTAAAATATACGCGAGTTATTCGGAAAGACTGGGTTCATCCCATTCTGAATAACTGATACGACGATAAGTCGAAGATGAAGACGATGGTCGAAGACCGGAGGTCTTCACGTCGTTTGGGTAATTACTGATGATCTTGATTGGGCTGTACACCCAAGAAGATGGAAACAGTTAGTGATCGTCCAGACGTACTTGGAGATCGATGGATATGCGGGGTACTAGGTGCCTCCGGTTTCGTTCAGACCCAGGACGGACTTGTAAATGGACTGTGTGTCTGACATCGGATTTCATTCTGTGTGACTGATATCGGTTGCATAGGATGGTTTGCTTGTGTGGCATGCTAAGATGCAAATGATCAAGGCTTCTGTTGAAAAGCAAAGTCTTGTGGTGATGATCAAAGCACGGCCTTTGTGGCGTAGCTTTGTGTAACGTTTACCTCGCGTGTTTCACACCAGGTATGAACCAAAAACGGGAGACGGACCTCAGGGAGGACTTGCGTTTCTTTCTAGTTAGAAGTGGCGTCAGTGGTTTTACACGCCCTGACGAGTTTGACTTATGTGGTTGTTGCTGTTGCGAGGCGCCTCGGTTATATCGGTTTCGGCCGATGCTTCTGGTCGGCTGACGGACCAGACTTACACCCCATAGGGTGGGGAAACGCAGTGTTCAGGCATTTTAATCCACATCGGTGGACCGGCCCTGACGATCCAAGGGCCCACCTGTGTCTGGGTCCTGAGACACGGACTAGAGCGTCTCGAATCGGTTGAGGACTATCTTTTGCCTCGGTTCATAGATGGAAATCCAATTTCCAAATACGTGACATTTGCGGTTTTAATTGTAAAACTAGTATGGCGACATGATATATGGTACCCATGCCGCCTATGATTGATACTTATGATTTGAAGTTGTTTTATACACTATGCACTTATAATAGTATCAAATGATTTGTTTTAGACGTATCAAGCATGCTTTGACTGTTATAAGGGAAAACCCTATCCCCCGGCTTGCGTTGCATTGTGTGATAGGACCTGGGTCTTATAACAGCTTCATTTTTCTTTATTTAGCATTGCGCTGTTTGTTTTATGCACTGGTATTCTTGGGAGGAAACCCGTTCCGTGTTATACGGCGTGGTCCCTTGATTTACCTAATGATTTAAAATAAAGATTAATAACTGTTTTAGTTCTCACACCAGTCACATGACTGACCTGGAGTTTATTGTTTTAACCTAAACTCTGGGTGCCCTTATTTTGACACGGGCAGCTAGTAGTTTTGGTTTTGCAGATTTATATTCACAGGAACCTGGTTTACAGCTGGAACGATATCCGGAAAGCTTTGTATCTGTATATCTCATTCTAGTTGTGTATTGTATTATTTTCCGCTGCTATGTATTTAAATGTAATTTAAATCTCTGATATTTCTGTGTAATATTCATTTATACTCTGTATATTCTTGTAATCTGATGCATTGTTGTAATATACAGTGAAATGTTCTTTTATATGCGTTCTGTTGTGGTTTGTTCTCGAACTATCCGACGCTTTCCTTTACGGGGGAGTTGCGGGTCTTCACACGTTGGATTCGTTTTGAAAAGATCTTTCTAATGATATAAAATTTGTGAAGATCCAACGGTTAGATTTTCAGATATGTGTAAATCAAATCTAAAGAAAAACAGCGCCACGGCCGCATTATGGCCTGAAGGGTCGTTTGAATAAATTGGCTATTTTTAAATCAATAAAAATAGCTGTGACGATCCCAAAATCCGTGTGATGGTATTAGGGATAATCATTGGAATATAACACATCAATCATCATAGCAGAGTAAAGATAATTGCAAAAACAATAAATAGAATAATTTTACATGGATATGACAGCGGAATCACAACATGTAACAACATCAGAATAGCACAGCGTAGGATATAACTTAGTAAATGAATGGGAAGTGATCAGTCATCATCGCCAGAGGCAGAGTACATACATGCAGTGAGACATAATAAGGGTATCAGTCTACATCGCCGAAGGCGGTACATATACATACGAGAATAAATACTGAAAGTAAAGCAGTCTGCATCGCCTGTGGCGGAATCATAATATAAGTACAATAATGGCGGAAAATGTCAAAGTCATCTCTGTGAAGTCAGCCTCGCCCTGAGCCAAAAAGCACTCTATGCAACAGTGCAGAGCCAAAAACAACCTGTCACCTATGAACTAGGCTGCCCGTGTGGAAATAAGGGCACCCGCGTTTGCAAAGTGAAACAAACAACGAGTCAGTCATGCGGACTGGTATGAGAAATCTATTTAATAGTTAAACAACAGTAATAAGCAAATCATAGGACCTCGCCACTTTCGCGGAACGGGTTTACTCCAGTGATTGCTGGTGCATTTAAACAAAGTAAATTCTTTAAAACAACGCAATGCTTTTGAAAAGAATGAAGCCATTATAAGACTCAAGTCCCATCATACAATGCAACGCAAGCCGGAGGATAGAGTTTTACCTTATAATGGCCAAATATGCTTGATACGTGTAAAGCAAAATCATTTGGTATTATTACTAGTGCATATATGTTTCAAAAGCGAATAGCATCATAAATATCAATCATAGATGGCATAGCTACCATATACTATGTCGCCATACTAGTTCTACAATCGAATCCGTTATTTCGTATTGGAAATTGGATTTCCGTCATGAGTCGAGGCAAGGGGCAAGCTCCTCTCCGCTTCGAGACATTCTAGCAAATGCCTCAGGACTACACACTCTGGGTAACCTTGGATGCTTCAGGGCCGATCCTCTCTTACATTTGAGGATTAATTATGCCTGAACACACGTTTCCCGGTCCTTATAGACCTATAATCGAGGCGCCTCGCATTCCAACAACCACATAGGTGAAAAATAGATATAAATGTCAGGGCTGGTAAGTCACTGACACCACCATAGCTAGAAAGAAACGTCATGCTCTCCCTGTAGTCCGTATCCCGTTTTTAACTCATACCGGGGTGTGAGGCTCGCGAATCCATGCTATACACAAAGCCAGGTCACGCAGACCGTGCTTTGATCATCATCCACAAGACTTTGCTTTGCAATAGAAGCCTTGATCACAGCATCTTGGCATGCCACATAGGCAGTCCACTCCATACAATTGATTTCTTTCGATATATAACCTCTGAGCTCGTACGTCTCAGAGAAGGGCGTTAAGCAAAAGAATAAATTCTCCGCCGCCAAACAGATATATATTTAACAAAGATCAATCAGTATAGAACAAAATCCAATGTCAGACACACAGTCCATTTACAAGTCCGTTCTGGGTCTGAACGAAACCGGAGGCGTCAAATTCCTCGTATATCCGTCCAATCAACACATACGTTCAGAAGACTACTACTTCCGTTCCTTCACGGTAGCTACTCCGGTCAGGAACCTCAGCAGCGCCCATCCAACCGATACGAAGATCGTCGGTCTTGAATCGTCTTTGTATTTTCCAATTCGAATCGCTCGATAAATTATTTGAAATGAGGGTTAGCTCGGCCTTTTCAAATAATTCACGTAATTAGAATTTAAATCAATTCTTTCCATGGTTATATTATTCGACATCCATTTTTCAGTTCTTTAGTGTTATTTTCATGTCAAACACATACAACCATCAAATATTAAACAAATCAAGCCAAATTGGTTTATTTTCAATCTATGATGCTTATAATATTTTATAACGATTTTTCGCCATTTTTATTTATTTAAAAATGGCCATATTTAATTAAACGACGTTTCAGGTCGTGCCGTGGCACTGGCGCTGTTTTTCCCCTAATTTGTATTACACATATCGGAAAATCTAACCGTTGGATTTCTACAAAGTCTATATCAGTGGGAAGATATTCCCAAAGCGAACCCAACGGTTCCAGTTTCGTGAAAATCCGACGGTCGGATCTCCTACACTAGTCGTTTGAAGTTACGGTTTCAAAATTCGAACTACAGCGTCGTTATTCGATTTAATTTAATTATATTTATATTTATATATAAATATAAACGATTCTAGCGCTTTTTTTCTTCAGATTTGAATTTAACATTCCGGACAATCCAACCGTTGGATTTTTACAAGGTTGGTGCCGTTGGAAAGATATTTCCAAGGCGAACCCAGCGGTTGCGGTTTCGGGAAAATCCGATGGTCGGATTTCTCGTACTAATCGTTTCAAACTACGATTCCGAAACACGAACTACACGGCTTCAATTCCTTTTAATTATATTTATATTTATATTTATAAATATAATTCATTCTATAATTTCAAATATAGTTTATTCATTAATTTCAACCTCGTTTTCACTTCAAATATTTCACTAACGCCTTAATATTTCAAAAAAATTCGCCATAACCTCCTTTGTACGGGGAGGGGTTTGGAAATTTATTGGGCCGTGTTAGGTACCCAATAAATCCTAAAAAGCATCCACATATTTATAGTGATATATTCTGGTGTTTACGGGGGAGCGTGTATAGATAATAACTCCAAAGAATAAATTCTCGTCACCCCGCTCCGTATGGGAATAAATAGTTCGTGTGTCGTATCTAATAACTAGAGAGACGTGATTATTCTCAACTCCAGACCCGTGTGGGGGTTTTTATTAATCTGGCAATTTATCGTTATATTTTATATAGTCCATATCAGTCATCAGTTCAACCTGTAGTATATAATCATCGCCATACAAGCCTCTCGCTCGTATGGTAAATCTTCCACCTCATCACACAAGCTCCAATTGGTTATGTGGAATATGATGAAGTATGCCTATCGTCAAGAAGTATGCCATGTGGTGTAGTTCAAAATTAATTGTTACTATCCTATGGCGATGTTTATTATTTTCACACAGAATAACCAGCACTCCGCATCCAATGGCATTCACATGAGTTGATATAACAGTAAAATTGCGCAGCCAACTCATCAAGGCTTACCTATTTGTCGGGCACGCAAATAATTTCTTTACTCTACAGCTAATCCATTTTCCTTGTTCAACACATGTATATATATGCAGAATAAAGCTAATAATAATATTTCTAGCAAAATATTATTTATTTCGACACGTGTGTATTTTTATCAAAGCGTATATATGATAAAAGAAATATTTTTATCATCAAAAATATTTATTCAACACGTGAATGTTTTACACACTTTATATTAACAATAAAGATGTAGTTTTTATTGTCTATTCATTTTATTCTAAAATACGATAACATTCAACACATGAATTTTGATTCAACGAATGAATTTCAACTCAACACATGAATATTCTTTATAGTTCGTATATATATAAAAATGTGATTTTTTATCGCTAAAGCTATTTGTTTAAATTCAAATAATATTCAACACATGAATTTCAACTCAACGAAGGAATTTCAACTCAACACATGAATTTTCTCTATAGTTCGTATATATATAAAAATGTGATTTTTTATCGCCAAAGCTATTTGTTTAAATTCAAATAATATTCAACACATGAATTTCAACTCAACGAATGAATTTCAACTCAACACATGAATATTTTCTATAGTTCGTGTGTATATATATATATATATATATATAAATGTGATTTTTATCGCTAAAGCTATTTGATTAAATTCAAATAATATTCAACACATGAATTTCAACTCAACGAATGAATATCAACTCAACACATGAATATTGGTTTCAACATATGTAATTTATTTCAACGAATGAAAATTATTCTAACACATGAATATTTCAGAAAATTTCGGCAGCATAACGGCAGGGTAGTTAAAACCGGGACCGTCCCTAGTACGGCTCCTCGCTCTACCTTAAAACCTCGCGGTTTTTGACAATGGAGATCATGCATCTAGTTCGCATGCGGGCGGCATGTTTTATTTTCAATTCCACAATCCTATTCTAATTTGTTTCAACCACAAGAGGGTATTTTTCAACCACAAAGGTATTTTTCAACCACAATATCAACCGCAAACAATAATTTCCAACCATTCGTCATACCATATAATATCACGTCAATCACAAGCAATAAATATCGTCCATGGTCTGTGGACGAGGGGAGTATATATATATATATATTATTTCTATAATTCACTTGCATTTCATCACAATTCAAAGCATATATGTTTCGTACAATGCTTGTATAACTTATACATCGCTAATATAACTTATACAACACATGTACATGAGGTATACAATGCGTATATAATTTACGCTTCGCTTACATAATTTATACAACGCGATTCCATTCACACAATTTAGTTTTGATTCCTCACATTGGTTTTTGCAGTGCTAAAAATCGTAGGAAGATCAGAAAAATCCGCGGCTTCTGCTAGATGGTAGAGAGCCTCCTTGCGGTCACGGTGTCTCCTGTTTCATCAAATTTCATTAACGAATGAAAAAGATATTATTTTTCAAAGTTTTGCAACACTTAAAAGTGTTATTTTCATTTCAGAATAATAAAGGTCGAACCTTTATATTTCGTTCAGAACTAGGTTTGGGATTTTCGAAAAATCGGTGCAGTGTTGGGATGATCGGCGGTACTGACGTGAAAGAGGTGGGTGGGGGCTTCCTGTCGACGGTGGTGCGGTCTCCTCCGATGGCCTGTGGCGTTGTCGGCGGCGCTGGGAAGTCCCTAAGTTTGGGGGCTCGATTCAGGCGGAGGAGGTGATGGTGGAGGTCGCGTCAGGGTCGGATGTGAAGAGGGGCGAAGGGGCTTTCGAGTGGTGGTGGTGGCGCGGCCTAGTTTCGCCTGTGGCGGCGGGAAACGAGGGTGAAGGACGGAGCACTATGAACCGTCGAGAGCGAGAGGCGGCGAGGGTTTTCAGTGATTTTTTTTTGAAAGAAAAAATCCTATTAGCCGAGGATTTATAGGAAATTTTAAATAGTGTTTTTACAAACGAACTCGAAATCAAACCCAACGACTGTCGCCCCTAGCTAAATACCCCCATTCCGGACACAATGGGATATGTTTCGTTAGCCATTTCAACTGTTACAGTCAGTTATTTTTCAAATTAAAATATAAAACATTTAATATTTAATTTGAACGTACATTTCGATTTGCCAGGGCCACAAACTGAATCGAAAAATTCCAGAAAAATAAATCTAGCTTGGTTTTGACAATACGGTCCCAACAAAACCAGTTTCGTCGAATTCTTAGCTTATATGAAAAATGGCCATTTTTAGGTCGACCCATTTTAACAGAAATTGACCAATCGCATTTTCTTTTGCCCCGCTCAAATACTAGCTTCAAAAATTATGAAATTTGAAACCTAGCAATAATTTGACATCCCGAACCCAACAAAAGTGGTTTCATCGAATTCCGAGGTCGTATGCAAAATATCTATTTTCAAGGGCTATATATGCTATATTGCGACCTTTCTGAAAATTCATTTGGCCATAACTTTTGATTCCCGTTATGAAACTTCGATTTTTCAGATTCATTAGAAAGGTATTCATAAACAGATTTAAATATTTTCAGTTTCGCTAAAATACTTTATATTTTCCACCCGGTACAGCCAGACAGAGTTTGTATTCAAATTTTCAAACTGCAATACTAGCCCCAATTCTTTATTTTATTGAAATATGCTATTTCAATTATTCAAATTCTTTGGTAATAACCAATTTTAAAAAATTTAAATTTGTTCACATTTTCCGGGTTATTACAATCTCCCCCACTTAAAACTTTTCATCCTCGAAAAGGAAATAACAGCAAAGTAGGAAATAAAATGTAAATGCATAGTATTGTAAAGGTACCTTGCACCGGAGTTAGTCAGAGATGTCCACTCTGCATTTGGTGTAGGCTTGTTTAGTGCTTTCCTCAGTCTCCCAAGTACAGTCTCTAGGATCACTACTCCACTGCACTTTGACTAAATGAATCTTTTTGCTCCTTAGCTCTCTAGTTTCTTTGCCAACTATCTTTAATGGCTCTCTTCTGAGCGCTAATTCTGGAGTTATGTCTATATCCTGTTGCGCTGCTTTTTATACAACAAGATCTGGATCATGAACATGTTTTCTGAGTTGAGACACGTGGAACACATCATGTACACCAGGCAACCAATCAGGTAATGAAACTCTATATGCAAGAGTTCCAATCCGTTCAAGTATAGGAAAGGGACCAATAAATCTCGGCGCCAACTTCCCAGTTTTTCCAAACCTGATTACTCCCCGCATTGGAGAAATTCTTAAATAAACATAATCGCCAACGGCAAATGATAAATCTCTTCTGCTCGCATCAGCATAACTCTTCTGTCAGCTTTGTGCGGTTTTCAATCGCTTCTTTATGAAATCAACCTTATCCGATGCTTCTTGAATCATATCGGGCCCTAACACAAGTCTGTTGCCAAGTTCTACCCAACATGCGGGAGATCTGCACGGTCTACCATATAATGCTTCAAATGGAGACATTCCCAAACTTGCCTGATAGCTATTGTTATAAGAGAATTCGGCTAAATGTAAGTGATCTTCCCATGAGCCTCCAAAATCGATAACGCAAGCCCGCAGTAAATCCTCTAGAATTCTATTCACCCGCTCAGTTTGGCCGTCTGTCTGTGGGTGATAAGCGATGCTTAAATTCAATTTGGATCCCAATTTTGTCTGGAATGCTTCCCAGAATTTGCTAGTAAATAGGGGATCTCTATCACTGACTATATTGAGCGGCACCCCATGTAGTTTAACTATTTCTTTGAAGTAAATCTGTGCTAAACTTTGAGCCGTTCTGTTGGATCGGACAGGTATGAAATGGGCAGTCTTCGTGAAGCGATCTACGATTACCCATATACCGTCATTTCCTTTCTTAGTTCGAGGCAAGCCATCAATGAAGTCCATCGAAATTTGCTCCCACTTCCATCCTGGAATTTCTAATGGTTGTAATAATCCAGCCAATTTCTGTTGGTCGCTTTTAACTAGCTGACAAGTGGAGCACCTGCTAACATATATTGAAATATCTCTTTTCATTGATCTCCACCAGAATGTGTGCTTGATATCATTATACATTTTTCTAACACCGGGATGGATGTTGAGTTTGGACTTGTGGCACTCATCAAGTATTTCTCGTCGAAGCTCTGGAAGATTTGGGATGCAAATTCTGCCCTTTAATCTAAGAACTCCTTTGTCATCGAGTCGGAAACTTGTGGGTTCACCTCCCTTGACTCTCTGACTGATTCTTTGAATAAATTCATCGTCTTTCTGAAGGGTCAAGATCCTGTCAATTAATGAGGACGTGATGACAAAAATGGCGATGATTTCATTCTTTCTTCTGAGCGCATCTGCTACAACATTGGCTTTCCCTGGAGTGTATAGGATCTCAAAATCGTATGCTGCAAGGAATTCTAACCAACGCTGTTGTCTCAAGTTTAGATCTTTCTGAGTGAATAGATATTTCAAGGATTGATGATCGGTAAATAGTTCGAACTTCTCGCCTAATAAATAATGCCTCCAGATTCTTAAAGCAAACACGATAGCTAATAACTCAAGATCATGAGTTGCATAGTTTCTTTCATGCAGCTTCAGCTGACGGCTGGCATAAGCGACCACTTGGCCTTTTTGCATTAATACTGCGCCTAGCCCTCTAATAGAAGCGTATGTCCATACAGTCAAGTCTTGGTTGCCTTCTATAATTGTCAACACTGGAGCAGTTGTCAACTTCAGTTTCAGCTCCTAGAAAGCTTCTTCACATTCGGGAGTCCATTTGAATTTCTCATGCTTCTTTGTAAGCTTTGTCAATACACCAGATATCTTTGAAAAATCCTGAACGAATTTCCGATAGTAAGTAGCCAATCCAAGGAAACTTCGAACTTCTGTGGGGGTAGTAGGTTGTTTCCAGTTCTGAATCGCTGTAATTTTGCTTGGATCTACAGCAATCCCTTCTTTTGATACGACATGGCCTAGGAACTTAACTTCATCCTGCCAGAAGACACATTTAGAAAATTTAGCTTTCAAGACATTTCTCCTTAGAATTTTCAACACTTGTTCTAAATGTTTTGCATGTTCGCCTTCCGACTTGGAGTAGATTAAAATGTCATCGATGAAGACTAGAACAAATTTATTCAATACACCACGGAACACTCTGTTCATAAGATCGACGATGTATGCCGGGGTGTTACACAAGACGAACGCCATTACTAACCATTCTTAGAATAAATCGGGACCCCTGAAGGCTGTCAAAGGAACACAGTCTTCGGCTATACCTAATTGGTGGAAACCTGTAGCTAGGTCCATTCTGGAGAATACTGTCGCCCCATTTAATTGATCTAACAGATCATCTATCCGTGGCAAGGGATATTTGTTCTTCAGTGTCTGCTTATTGAGATCTCGGTAATCAACACAAAGTCGTAGAGTACCGTCTGATTTCGGGACAAACACTACTGCTGCTCCCCAAGCTGAAAAGCTCGGTCTGATCAGACCTTTCCAAAGCAATTCTCGGGTTTGACTACCTAACTCTTCTTTTTCTTTCGGGGCCATTCTTCTAATTGGGTGTACAACTGGTCGGGCGTTAGGAATTAGATCTATTCTAAATTCCATTACTCTTTGCGGCGGTAAGTTTTCTACTTCTTCAAACACATCTGCATAGTTTTTAACGACCGGTATCTTTTCTAATGAAGGGGGAGTAACTTCTAAAGAAGATCAAAATTCCTGTTCTATTAATTTCAAAACCGTGACATGGTATATATATAGGTCCAAGCTTCGTTTTAACTTTAACGATTCGTTCGGCACATCTAACTTTGGCCTTATATTTGGTTAACCATTCCAAACCGAGGATAACATCGAATTCAGATAAATCCATGACGATTAAGTGGATGGGAAACTTGTAACATGAATAAGAGATAGGCACTCTGCAGTATGAACTGAGACTAACGGAACCTCCTATCGGGTTTTGAACTTTAATTGGTTCCTTTAGACTTCTTACTTTTAACTTTAACTTACTAACAATGTTACTAGAAATGAAGCTACGTGATGCACCAGTATCAAAAAGTACAGAAACAGGAATATTTTTAATGGTAAGGGTACCTCCCAAGACATCGGGTTTACCTGATCCATCGGTGGTAGCTGGCACTGTCTCCCCGTCATACACATGAGCTACTTGTGCATTCTGCTTCAGAGGACAGTTCCTGCTGTAGTGCCCCTTCTTATGGCAGTTGTAGCATTCGGCTGAGCTGTGGTCTGGATTTGTCTTTGGCTTCTTTGGGGCTTTGCAAACATTAGAAAAATGTCCTGGCTTCCCGCAGTTGTAGCAATTCCCCTTCGGTATCTTTCCAGGTTTCTGAGTAGCGGCCGCTGTAATGCTAGACTCTGGCTGATCTGCTGAAGCTTTGCGCTTATTTCCAGCTTGGCTTTTGACGCGGTCTTGGTTGGCATGTCTTTCATCCATATCTTCATAATTGCAAGCCATTTCTACCAATTCTGAGAAGGAGTGTTTGATGTTGCTCATGGCTCTGTCATGGTACTTGCGCTTTAGCCCAAATATAAACCTCTTGTTCTTAGCTTTGTTAGTCATAATAAGCTCTGGAGCATAGCGCGACAACTGAGTGAATTTATTGAGGTAATCCTAGATAGAGAGATCTCCCTGCTGGAGATTAGCAAACTGCTCTCGCATCCTCTCTAAGGCCTGCTCAGGTACAAACTTCTCGTTGAACATGGTCTTGAATTGCTCCCAGGTCCTGACAGTACCTGCTGCATCCTCTGAGGTGATGGCATCCCACCACAGCTCTGCTTCTTCCTGTAAGAGCCAGATACCTAGTCGTGCTTTATTGTTGGTCCCCAAACCCATGCCTTCAAAGATCTTTTCACAGGTCTTCAACCAAGCTATAGCCTCTGTCACTATACCAAGGCCAGAAAAGGGTTTACCCCTCGGGTTCCTATACCTCTTCACTACTCTGTCTAGCTCAAAGGGCTGGTGGCTGAATAATAGGGCCTTCCTCAACTACGGGAATATTCCCCCGTCCTCCTGCTACTCCTGCTCGGCCTCCACGGCCTCCTCTAGCTGCTGCTGCTCGTGTAACCATCAGAAAGAGTACTGTATAAGCAACAAAAGAGTCAAGCTCACAGATTTGATAAATTTCATAAATGATAAAGCAGGGGAACATAAGGAAAGGTAATGATGTACTGATCAAATTGTTTTGCTAATCTGCTTAGCTCATTCTAGGACATTGCTAATCCTATCTCTAATGAGCTACTCGCCTTAGAACACTACTGATTCTATTCTAACGAGGTGTTTAATGTGTTAGATCCCTGAACTAAGGTTAACCAAAGCTCTGATACCAAATGTGATGATCCCAAAATCTGTGTGACGGTATTAGGGATAATCATTAGAATATAACACATCAATCATCATAGCAGAGTACAGATAATAGCAAAAACAATAAATAGAATAATTTTACATGGATATGACAGCGGAATCACAACATGTAACAACATCAGAATAGCACAACGTAGGATATAACTTAGTAAATGAAAGGGAAGTGATCAGTCATCATCGCCAGAGGCGGAGTACATACATGCAGTGAGACATAATAAGGGTATCAGTCTACATCGCCGAAGGCGGTACATATACATACGAGAATAAATACTGAAAGGAAAGCAGTCTGCATCGCTTGTGGCGGAATCATAATATAAGTACAATAATGGCGGAAAATGTCAAAGTCATCTTTGTGAAGTCAGCCTCGCCATGAGCCAAAAAGCACTCTATGCAACAGTGCAGAGCCAAAAACAACCTGTCACCTATGAACTATGCTGCCCGTGTGGAAATAAGGGCACCCGCGTTTGCAAAGTGAAACAAACAACGAGTCAGTCATGGGGACTGGTATGAGAAATCTATTTAATAGTTAAACAACAGTAATAAGCAAATCATAGGACCTCGCCACTTTCGCGGAACGGGTTTACTCCAGTGATTGCTGGTGCATTTAAACAAAGTAAATTCTTTAAAACAACGCAATGCTTTTGAAAAGAATGAAGCCATTTTAAGACTCAAGTCCATCATACAATGCAACGCAAGCCGG
The DNA here is from genome assembly GCA_030737875.1 of Allium sativum. NCBI lineage: Eukaryota > Viridiplantae > Streptophyta > Magnoliopsida > Asparagales > Amaryllidaceae > Allium > Allium sativum. Next base: position 327,765,413 of record CM060921.1, on the reverse strand, counting down.
AGGATAGAGTTTTACCTTATAATGGCCAAATATGCTTGATACGTGTAAAGCAAAATCATTTGGTATTATTACTAGTGCATATATGTTTCAAAAGCGAATAGCATCATAAATATCAATCATAGATGGCATAGCTACCATATACTATGTCGCCATACTAGTTCTACAATCGAATCCGTTATTTCGTATTGGAAATTGGATTTCCGTCATGAGTCAAGGCAAGGGGCAAGCTCCTCTCCGCTTCGAGACATTCTAGCAAATGCCTCAGGACTACACACTCTGGGTAACCTTGGATGCTTCAGGGCCGATCCTCTCTTACGTTTGTGGATTAATTATGCCTGAACACACGTTTCCCGGTCCTTATAGACCTATAATCGAGGCGCCTCGCATTCCAACAACCACATAGGTGAAAAATAGATATAAATGTCAGGGCTGGTAAGTCACTGACACCACCATAGCTAGAAAGAAACGTCATGCTCTCCCTGTAGTCCGTATCCCGTTTTTAACTCATACCGGGGTGTGAGGCTCGTGAATCCATGCTATACACAAAGCCAGGTCACGCAGACCGTGCTTTGATCATCATCCACAAGACTTTGCTTTGCAACAGAAGCCTTGATCACAGCATCTTGGCATGCCACATAGGCAGTCCACTCCATACAATTGATTTCTTTCGATATATAACCTCTGAGCTCGTACGTCTCAGAGAAGGGCGTTAAGCAAAAGAATAAATTCTCCGCCGCCAAACAGATATATATTTAACAGAGATCAATCAGTATAGAACAAAATCCAATGTCAGACACACAGTCCATTTACAAGTCCGTTCTGGGTCTGAACGAAACCGGAGGCGTCAAATTCCTCGTATATCCGTCCAATCAACACATACGTTCAGAAGACTACTACTTCCGTTCCTTCACGGTAGCTACTCCGGTCAGGAACCTCAGCAGCGCCCATCCAACCGATACGAAGATCGTCGGTCTTGAATCGTCTTTGTATTTTCCATTTCGAATCGCTCGATAAATTATTTGAAATGAGGGTTAGCTCGGCCTTTTCAAATAATTCACGTAATTAGAATTTAAATCAATTCTTTCCATGGTTATATTATTCGACATCCATTTTTCAGTTCTTTAGTGTTATTTTCGTGTCAAACACATACAACCATCAAATATTAAACAAATCAAGCCAAATTGGTTTATTTTCAATCTATGATGCTTATAATATTTTATAACGATTTTTCGCCATTTTTATTTATTTAAAAATGGCCATATTTAATTAAACGACGTTTCAGGTCTTGCCGTGGCACTGGCGCTGTTTTTCCCCTAATTTGTTTTACACATATCGGAAAATCTAACCGTTGGATTTCTACAAAGTCTATATCAGTGGGAAGATATTACCAAAGCGAACCCAACGGTTCCAGTTTCGTGAAAATCCGACGGTCGGATCTCCCACACTAGTCGTTTGAAGTTACGGTTTCAAAATTCGAACTGCAGCGTCGTTATTCGATTTAATTTAATTATATTTATATATAAATATAAACGATTCTGGCGCTGTTTTTCTTCAGATTTGAATTTAACATTCCGGACAATCCAACCGTTGGATTTTTACAAGGTTGGTGCCGTTGGAAAGATATTTCCAAGGCGAACCCAGCGGTTGCGGTTTTGGGAAAATCCGATGGTCGGGATTTCTCGTACTAATCGTTTCAAACTACGATTCTGAAACACGAACTGCACGGCTTCGATTCCTTTTAATTATATTTATATTTATATATATAAATATAATTCATTCTATAATTTCAAATATAGTTTATTCATTAATTTCAACCTCGTTTTCAATTCAAATATTTCACTAACGCCTTAATATTTCGAAAATTTTCGCCATAACCTCCTTTGTACGGGGAGGGGTTTGGAAATTTATTGGGCCGTGTTAGGTACCCAATAAATCCTAAAAAGCATCCACATATTTATAGTGATATATTCTGGTGTTTACGGGGGAGCGTGTATAGATAATAACTCCAGAGAATAAATTCTCGTCACCCCGCTCCGTGTGGGAATAAATAGTCCGTGTGCCGTATCTAATAACTAGAGAGACGTTATTATTGTCAACTCCAGACCCGTGTGGGGTTTTTATTAATCTGGCAATTTATCGTTATATTTTATATAGTCCATATCAGTCATCAGTTCAACCTGTAGTATATAATCATCGCCATACAAGCCTCTCGCTCGTATGGTAAATCTTCCACCTCGTCACACAAGCTCCAATTGCTTATGTGGAATATGAAGAAGTATGCCTATCGTCAAGAAGTATGCCATGTGGTGTAGTTCAAAATTAATTGTTACTATCCTATGGCGATGTTTATTATTTTCACACAGAATAACCAGCACTCCGCATCCAATGGCATTCACAGGAGTTGATATAACAATAAAATTGCGCAGCCAACTCATCAAGGCTTACCTATTTGTCGGGCACGCAAATAATTTCTTTACTCTACAGCTAATCCATTTTCCCTGTTCAACACATGTATATATATGCAGAACAAAGCTAATAATAATATTTCTAGCAAACTATTATTTATTTCGACACGTGTGTATTTTTATCAAAGCGTATATATGATAAAAGAAATATTTTTATCATCAAAAATATTTATTCAACACGTGAATGTTTTTAACACTTCATATTAACAATAAAGATGTAGTTTTTATTGTCTATTCATTTTATTCTAAAATATGATAACATTCAACACATGAATTTCGATTCAACGAATGAATTTCAACTCAACACATGAATATTCTTTATAGTTCGTATATATATAAAAATGTGATTTTTTATCGCTAAAGCTATTTGTTTAAATTCAAATAATATTCAACACATGAATTTCAACTCAACGAATGAATTTCAACTCAACACATGAATATTCTCTATAGTTCGTATATATATAAAAATGTGATTTTTTATCGCTAAAGCTATTTGTTTAAATTCAAATAATATTCAACACATGAATTTCAACTCAACGAATGAATTTCAACTCAACACATGAATATTTTCTATAGTTCGTATATATATATATATATATATAAATGTGATTTTTATCGCTAAAGCTATTTGTTTAAATTCAAATAATATTCAACACATGAATTTCAACTCAACGAATGAATATCAACTCAACACATGAATATTGGTTTCAACATATGTAATTTATTTCAACGAATGAAAATTATTCTAACACATGAATATTTCAGAAAATTTCGGCACCATAACGGCAGGGTACTTAAAACCGGGACCGTCCCTAGTACGCCTCCTCGCTCTACCTTAAAACCTTGCGGTTTTTGACAATGGAGATCATGCATCTAGTTCGCACGCAGGCGGCATGTTTTATTTTCAATTCCACAATCCTATTCTAATTTGTTTCAACAACAAGAGGGTATTTTTCAACCACAAAGGTATTTTTCAACCACAATATCAACCGCAAACAATTATTTCTAACCATTCGTCATACCATATAATATCACGTCAATCACATGCAATAAATATCGTCCATGGTCTGTGGACGAGGGGAGTATATATATATATTATTTCTATAATTCACTTGCATTTCATCACAATTCAAAGCATATATATTTCATACAACGCTTGTATAACTTATACATCGCTAATATAACTTATACAACACATGTACATGAGGTATACAATGCGTATATAATTTACACTTCACTTATATAATTTATACAACGCGATCCCATTCACACAATTTAGTTTAGATTCCTCACATTGGTTTTTGCAGTGCTAAAAATCGTAGGAAGATCAGAAAAATCCGCGGCTTCTGCTAGATGGTAGAGAGACTCCTTGCGGTCACGGTGTCTCCTGTTTCATCAAATTTCATTAACGAACGAAAAAGATATTATTTTTCAAAGTTTTGCAACACTTAAAAGTGTTATTTTCATTTCAGAATAATAAAGGTCGAACCTTTATATTTCGTTCAGAACTAGGTTTGGGATTTTCGCAAAATCGGTGCAGTGTTGGGATGATCGGCGGTGCTGACGTGAAAGAGCGGGTGGGGGCTTCCTGTCGACCGTGGTGCGGTCTCCTCCGGTGGCCTGTGGCGTTGTTGGAGGCGCTGGGAAGTCCCGAAGTTTGTGGGTTCGATTCAGGCGGAGGAGGTGATGGTGGAGGTCGCGTCGGGGTCGGATGTGAAGAGGGGCGAAGGGGCTTTCGAGTGGTGGTGGTGGTGGCGCGGCCTGGTTTCGCCTGTGGCGGCGGGAAAACAAGGGGGAAGGACGGAGCACTATGAACCGTATAGAGCGAGAGGCGGCTAGGGTTTTCAGTGATTTTTAATTTTATTTTTATTTTTGAAAGAAAAAATCCTATTGGCCGAGGATTTATAGGAAATTTTAAATAGTGTTTTTACAAACGAACTCAAAATCAAACCCAACGACTAACGCCCCTAGCTAAATACCCCCATTCCGGACACAATGGGATATGTTTTGTTAGCCATTTCGACTATTACAGTCAGTTATTTTTCAAATTAAAATATAAAACATTCAATATTTAATTTGAACGTACATTTCAATTTGCCAAGACCACAAACTGAATCGAAAAATTCCAGAAAAATAAATCTAGCTTTGTTTTGATGATACGGTCCCAACAAAACCAGTTTCGTCAAATTCTGAGCTCATATGAAAAATGGCCATTTTTAGGTCGACCCATTTTAACAGAAATTGACCAATCACATTTTCTTTTGCCCCGCTCACATACTAGCTTCAAAAATTATGAAATTTGAAACCTAGCAATAATTTGACATCCTGGACCCAACAAAAGTGGTTTCGTTAAATTCCGAGGTCGTATGCAAAATATCTATTTTCAAGAGCTATATATGCTATATAGCGACCTTTCTGAAAATTCATTTGGCCACAACTTTTGATTCCCATTATGAAACTTCGATTTTTCAGATTCGTTAGAAAGGTATTCATAAACAGATTTAAATATTTTCAGTTTCGCTAAAATCCGTTATATTTTCCACCCGATACAGCCAGACAAAGTTTGTATTCAAATTTTCAAACTGCAATACTAGCCCCAATTCTTTATTTTATTGAAATATGCTATTTAAATTATTCAAATTCTTTGGTAATAACCAATTTTAAAATTTTAAAATTTGTTCACATTTTCTGGGTTATTACAATAGCGATAAATCGTTATAAAATATTATAAACAACATGGAATGTGAAATTTAGAAACTAATTGAAGGTTAGCTAAGTCGAATGGTTTCCTAGGTTTTGATCTGATGTTGGTTTCGGCCTTCGGGGTTAATATTTGGGAAATCGTTCTCTTACTAATTTACGTTTAGTGACTAATGAATTAGAATAAGGCGTATGTTGTATTTGTGTAGCACTTGTTTATTATATACGCGAGTTGCTTAGAAAGACCAGGTTAATCCCATTCTGAATAACTGAATCGACGATAAGAAATCGATGATGAAGACGGTGGTTGAAGACCGGATATCTTCACCTCGGTTGGATGATAACTGATGTCCTGATTGGGAGGCATCCCGAAATATGGATAATGAGTGGTGATCGTCCAGACGTACGTGGAGATCGATGGGTATGCGAGGTATACAGTGCCTCCGGTTTCGTTCAGACCCAGAACGGACTTGTAAATGGACTGTGTGTCTGACATTGGATTTCATTCTGTGTGATTGACAAATGTCAGTTACATGGCGTGAATTGCCTGTGTGGCATGCTAAGATGTAGTGATCAAGGCTTCTGTTGAAAAGCAAAGTCTTGTGGTTGATGATCAAAGCACGACCTGTGTGGCATAGCTTTGTGTATAACATAAATTCGCGAGCCTCACACCCCAGTATGAACCAGAAACGGGAGAGGACATCAGGGAGGGCATGCGTTTCCTTCTAGCTAGAGGTGGTGTCGGTGCTTAAACTGGCTGACATTTATATTATTTTCACCTATGTGGTTGTTGCTGCTGCGAGGCGCCTCGGTTATATCGGTCGATCCGGGACCGATGGAGTCATTCGTTGGCTCATTTACGCCCTAAAGGGTAGGGAAACGCAGTGTTCAGGCATTTTAATCCACATCGGTGGACCGGCCCTGACGATCCAAGGGCCCACCTGAGTCTGGGTCCTGAGACACGGGCTAGAGCGTCTCGAATTCGGTAAGGACTATCTTTTGCCTTGGTTCACGACGGAAATCCAATTTCCAAATACAACATCGTGCGGTTTTGATTGTAAACCTATATTTGGCGACATAGTGGCATGGGGCGCTCATGTCGTCTATGATTGATATTTATGATTATTTTATAAAATTAGAAACTAACTGGAAACGAGCTAAGATGGGTGGTTTCCTGGGTACTGGTCTGATGTTGGTTTCGGCCTTCGGGGTCAATACTTAGGGAATCGTTCTCTTACTAATTTACAGTTGGAGTCTGATTAAGAATTGAACGATAAAGTTTACATTTTAAGTGATTTTACTTTACTCGTATTAAGCATATCTTGGTCGATATAAGGTAAAACTCTATCCTCCGGTTTGCGTTGCATTGTGTGATGGGACTTGAGTCTTATATCGGCTTCATTTTTATAAAAAGCATTGCGATGTTTAAAAGATTTACTTGTTTTAAAGCACTAGAAATCCAATGGAGTAAACCCGTTCCGCGAAAGTGGCGTGGTCCTGTGATTAGCCATATTATAAATGTGTTAAGTAGATTTCTCATACCACTCCCATGAGTGACTCGTAGTTTATTTCACTTGCAAACTCGGGTGCCCCTTTTTCTACACGGGCAGCCTTGTGTTCAGGTTTTAGCAGGCTCTTTCTGGATAGCTGGAGCTGAAGATGGATTCTATCATTTATCTCTTTTTATGCTGTTCAGCTCCTATTGTACATATTATGTTTGTTTTCCGCTGTAGACATCTATGAATAGCTGAACTATATTTGTACTAAGTATGATCCTGTATACTATGTAACTCTGATGATTATGTTTATCCAGTGTACTATTTGTGCATTATCTGGTGTATTTATTTAATTCTGTTCTGCTATTATCTGTTTATATGTTATATTCCAAAGATTACCCTTGCCACCGCAGTACGGGGTTTGGGGTCGTCACAATTTTAAACTTGATTCAAGTTAGAAAGTGTAAGGAGAAGGACTCAAAATCACTTAAATTCAGACCTAATTTGGTGCTTTATGGCATCTTCCCTTACGTCAGCACCTAAAGAACAAGTTATAGGAACATGCAAAGGATTTTCAATATATTATACACATACTTTCACATTTGAGATGAAATTGAGAATATATTTAGGGTTTAATTGATTACTTGTGTTTAGCACTTCATTTAGTACTTAATTTCACTTTAAATTGAGTTTTTGAAGCTTGGATATTAGATTTTGCAAGAGGTTTCACTACTTTTCCTTACTTTGTAAATTTTGAGAAGGAAGGAAATGTTTACAGAGATGAGGATGTACTGGATATTTTCACCAGACTTTTCCTCCTCTGGTTAACCATAAGTGGGCCAAATTAGGCCTTAGGAGAGTGATTAGAGCCTACTTAACGCTTGTGTTAACTAAATGACCTTATTAACACAAGTTTTATGCTATTTCTTCACTAATTACGTATTTTAAACTTTCAACTTGTAAATGCTTGATGCCTTCACCAAAAATACAAGAATATGTTTTAACTCATTTTTAACAACTTAAATATTATTTCGGCTTATTTACACTTTAATTTACAATTTACACGAAAATGTATGTTTTTGATTTTTTTTGAACAAATTATAATTCTTAAAGTTAAAGTTTCTCAAAACACACTATTTTGACATAATTAGATTTTCAAACACATAATATTTATTTTATCACACATTTTAATATTTTTAAACAATATATATGTTTTATTATTTATTTCTATGCAAATTTTATACAAAAATCATGGTTTTCTCAAATATTCACCTTTTACACTGTAACATCACAGATTTTTCGGTCATTTAAATTTAAATAATTAAATTTGTTTTATATATTATATTGGTAATATAATTGGACTTTTATATAGAATTTATTTATAAAACGATGATTTAACGTATAAATTTATAAATAATTTTTAAATGAACTCGAAGTGGCATGGTAGTTCGTAATATTAAGTTTTGAACTTCAATTTAATATACATAATCCATTTTAAGTTGGAATTATTTGAAACAAGAATCGTCTGAATCTATTTGATTATAATTTTCTAATGAAAGAGAAAGATTTATATTTCATATTATAAATTGTTAGTTATAGATAAATCAAATTTTCAAATAATCGCTATGGAATCATTTATAAAATATAACGTTTATTTAATAATCTTAAAAAGGGTATTTTATAATTCAAATATTGTTTAACTCGAAGTCTATTAATATTGAGTATAATTCCATATTGGTTGAATCTGAAGTGATATATTATTCCATTCGAGTATATTCAATAATAACAATTTATTACTTTTGATTTAATGGATTCAGAATTTAATTATACTTTTATCGATATTATATAAGCCTTAAGGATAGTCGTTTTTCGAACAACCCCTGTTTTCGACGAAACGGATTTTATTAGAATACGTCTCACTAATTATTGTAGGATTTCCAGTTTGGAGCCAAACGGGGTTGTTTTGTCAGCAGGCGAAATTTAAATATGAACCAATGAATATTTTGGAATTAAAATAACGTCATTGTGCAAACGGTGTCAGAATTCAATGAAAATAATTCCACTGGATCCGGAATGCCAAGATGTAGTAGTGTTTTTAGTTTCCTTTTTTTGGAGTTCGTGTGTGGCCACACAAAACTAAAATGTCGACTGCGTAAATATGGATTTAATATTTATTAAAACTTACCCACTTTCTTTTTTGTTGGCTTATGTAACAGCCCGCATTTTCCGTATTGGAAGATCTTAAAATATTTTTATTTTATTCTCTAAGGTTTGGATCATTCTTCTATTTTAATATGTTGCTTATGGCGATGCGAGAAATGTCCATAATTTTTACCAATTTTGTTTGTGACCATTTTGCCCCTGTCAGCCTTGTACAGGGAATAACTTTTGATTCAGGTTGAATCAGGAGGAGAGATTTGTGCCATTGGAAAGGAAATGATGATTGCCTTTCTGTAGAGAGGTTACATTAAAGATTTGGCTCAGCGTTTTAAGAGGAATCGATGTTTTAAGGTTTAACAGTTAGCTGTTCAGGTTTTGGGAGCCTTAATGGGTTAATTTGTAGAGGTCCATTAGTGGGATGGTGGAATGCTATAAATAGGGGGTGGGAGGTATGGAGAATTGTTTACTTCCTCCATTCTCTCATTTAGTGGTATACGTTCCTCCTTTCTCTAACAGCTTTCCACCATTAAAATCGAGATCTAAGCTTAGGAAATCGAAGATCTACACCATTCGAGGCTAGATCTACACCAGTGCATAGGAGAATTCATCAAATCAAGGAGTTTTTATCAAGTTCCTTGTTGTCCGTAATCTTAATTCATTGTTTTTTCTTTGATTTGGAGAATTGGTGAGTGATTTGCATCTCTCACATGGATTCAATGAAGTATATGGATGTTTAATCATGTTTTTCATCAAATTCAAGTTGTTTTCCTTAGATTTATATCATGGTAAGCTTTATTTCGTATGAATCGCCATAGGATCTAATTTATCAACTTAAAACCGATCATTTTCATATATGTTTATATGTTTATGCATGTTAGATCCACAATTTAGATCATATGTTCATTTATCTTGATATTAGGTGAAATTTGTATAATTTTAGTGATAATTGACATGTTCATGTTGTTAATGATTTCATAACATGTTTTTGGTTATGTTGAATGAATTAGGCGAGTATATTTCGTCGATTGAATCGATTGGTGAAGTTTTGGTCGAAATCGGGCTTGAATTGGGACTGTACAGGCCACCGGTCGCACGTGGCTTGGGAAGCAAGTCAGAAGGCTCGGTCCAGTGAGGGATCGATCCATTGAGGGATCGGTCCTCTGAGGGATCAGTCAGTAAAGGTTCGGTTAGTGAGGGATTAAGTATGTCTGCTTGACCAAAAGTGTGTCTGCTCAACCAGGACTGCGTCCGCTTGACCTGAAGTGATCAGAAGTTTGTCTACTTGACCAGAAGTGCGTGTTCTCGACCAGGATTGTGTCCGCTTAAACTGAAGTGACCAGATGTATGTCTGCTTGACTAGAAGTGTGTCTGCTTGACCATGATTGTGTCTGCTTGACCAGAAGTAACCAGAAGTATGTTCGCTTGGCCAGAAGTGTGTCTGCTTGACAGAATGTGTCAGCTTGACCAGAAGTGTGTGCGCTTGACCAGAAGTGTGTGCGCTTGACCATGTAAGGTTATTGTAGTGCCTTCAAACGCCGTAACCGATGGTAGAAATGTCGTGTTTTATTTCTTTAGCAAATGAGTGTGAATGTTAAAGATTATATTGAACCCTATATTGAGGTTATTTGGTTCAATGATGATGATGGCTCCAATGTAGTCCAGATGAGGATGTTCGAAGTGATGTAAATTGGTTCCTTGTTCGTCATATGCAATGAATGTGGAAACAACTCAAGGATGTATTGAGTTTTTGTGAATTGGTTGCTCTAAATTGTTTTGAGCTTATAAATAGTCGTGATTGATAACGAATAGAGATGAGAAGGTCGAGGAATTATCGTTGTCGTAGGTTCTAGCGGGCTCAAAGCAAGGGTACGATTGAAAGACCGATTGTAGGTCGAGTACCCTGGGTGTCATGTATGGCCTAAACACGTGTTGTGTATAGCGTGTGGGGTATTTGCTAGAGCCGTGGGGTCGTGTACGGTCCTTGATAGTTGATGGCAAATTGTTTAGCCAGTCATACAATTAATAATGGTTTCAAAGCAAGGTTGGTGCTGATAGCCAGAGTCAATCATGGATTTTCGAATGCTTGGTTATATTAGATGTTGTATGAGTTGATTTTCCCTATGTGAATGGTTGTTCTGATTTCCATGACTGAATGTTTCTTTTGAATGTATGGATCGTAAAGGCTATCACTGTCAGGTGTGGGGAAGGCAGGAGTGAGTTCTTCTCTGGATCTAGGTAGATTAGTTCGTTTATTTACCCATTCTCATATACTTTATTAATGAAGTTTGTTAGCTGTTTTATCACTCACTAAGACTATTGTTTGACTCAAGGTTTTATGTTTCCCTCTTATTACCTTGGGTTTTTCATTCGATTGTTTGGATGGGCAGACTGGGTAGCAGGTGATTGCTTAGTGAGGGCGATGTTGCTGTTCGGAGGCGAGCAGGAGGCTGGCGTACTATTTTTTACTACTATCTAGTACCTTTGTTTTCCGCTGTTTATTATTCTACTCTGAGTGCTGAGTGAGGAAAAATTGTACAAACACTATCGCTGAATCCAAGTGTATGGATACCACTTTCTAGTTGTTATGGAAGTCTAGTGTTTTCGTGCTTCATTAATATTACCTATTGTATAAGTTCTATTATATTTTATCCCTGCGCTGTGAGATTTACAACAGGTTCTGCTTGTGTTTACCTACTCTGATGATCGTCCATAACTGTCATGCACACCTTTCAACGCATTATTCCTCTTGTATAGTGCAGGGGTTATAGGCGGTCATCACAGCTTATGTAACGAACCATTCAATTTCCTTGCACACTGACCTATCCCCACCGTTTTATTTTATATCTTGCGTCCCAAACAAACTTTTTATTGTCTGCCAAACATTTCATTTCCTTGTCTTGCGATCTTCTGCTTTTGTGCCTACCAAATTTTTGAGAAACCCACCCATAGCATATGGCTACACTATCCAAAACGTTCTGGAAACCTATCACCAAAAACTTGATGCCCACATAATTATCACCTATAAGTACATGTGCTCCCCTCTTTTGGTTCCAGTAAGCTTTCCTCTGCCTAAAAAAAATTGAAACTAAAAACTTCTCATCTTCAAAACAAAAACAAAAGCTCCAGATCGTAATAAAATCAAAACTCACGCAAGCACCGTTCACATGAGAACCACACATGTATTTATTAGGTTTCGTGTTCATTCAGGATTAGTGCTCGAAGTTAGTGAGGAAGATCAGGCGAGGTCTGACGTGGAGAACGATGTTAGGGAGCAGTCGACTGTGAACTCATGTACATGGGTTTTGCAACTTTTGGGTGTGTGAGAAGTATTGGAATGAGCAGCCGTGAAGGAGCTTAGGAAGGAGAGTAGGTGGGTCGCTGGTGGTTGGATAGTGGACCACGGCGGTTAAAGGGAGCGTGCGTGGGAGGTCGTGTTTACAAATGAAGAACAGTAGAAGGTTGATGGTGGGTAGCTCAAAGTTTGGGCCAGTTAAAAAAATGTGTTAAAATGGAATCGGCTGAACGAAGCGATGGAGAGATTCTAACTTTCGACAAGAAAATAAAAAAAAGAAATAATATGAAGGGAGGATGGCGTGAAGATGCATCAGCGTATTGTTGAAGAAGAAAGAATGCTGGGCTCAGGCTATGCAGAAAAAAAAGATATATAAAAAGGGAACGAAATCATAAGAAGAAAAATGAGAAGAAGTGTAACGACCCAGAAAATCTAAACCAATTTAAAAAATTTAAATTGGCTAAAATAATGGATATTAAATATTTAAAATAAATATTTTAAATAATGGCGATGAAAACTGAGTTTGAATCGACAATTGAAAACGAATATAATTAATTATAATTATAAACAAGGCCTGAAATGGCGCTGTAGTTTCAAAAATTGAATTCAAACTTTGTCGGACTGTACCGGGTGCAGAACAATCCGGATTTTAGTGAATCCAAAAACATTAGGATCTATTTGATGATATCTTTCTAACGAATCAGACCAATCGAACTTTCATAGCAGGAATCAAAAGATAGGTCCAGTTGAAAATTCTGAATAGTCGCTTTGGAATTCAGGCCCTTAAAAATGGGAATTTTGCAAACGACCTCGGATTTCGACGAAACCACTTTTGTTGGATCCGTGTTGTCAAATTATTGCTAGTTTTCAAATTTCATAATTTTTCAAATCAATATGTGAGCGTGGCAAAGAAAAACGCGTTTGACCGGTTTCAGTTGATTTTAATCGACTGGAAATTGGCCATTTTTCAAACGGTCTCAGAATTTGACGAAACTAGTTTTGTTAGGACCGTATCGTCAATACGAAGTTAGAAAATATTTTTCTGGAATTTTTCGAGTTCGTATGTGGCCCCACTAAATTGAAATGTGCGTTTAAATTGAATATATAAAGAATTGCACTTTAAATTCAACGGAAACTGATTCAAATGATCGAATCAGCTTACGATACATATCCCATTGTGTTCGGAATGGGGGTGAAACGCTGTGGGCGACAGTCGTTGGGCTCGATTTGAGATTCGTATGTAAAAGGCAACATTTAGGAATTAAAAAAAAAATCATTCTCTCTCCCCTCCCCTTTATCTCCTCTGCCCCCCCCCCCCCCCGTTCATTTCGATTTCAAACAAAAAAAGAAAAAGAAAAAACGAACGAAGCAACCCTCGATGGAGCCGCCTCCAACCACCTCCGCGCCATCGCCGGAGGACCCCCACCACGCTGCCGACGCCCTGCTTCTCTCCCGCCATCTCGCGTCTCGTCCTCCCTCTTCTTCCCCAAACCGATTTCCCCTAAATCCCCTAGCCCACCTCGGACGCCCTGGCACCACCGCCTCCCCCTCCTGGAACCCCACCAACCTTCCCGACGCCGCCAAGCAAAGCACCAGTCCCCCCTTCCCCAATTAGATACTGTAAGTTTTTGTATTTCATTTTTATATAATGTAATTGATTTTTTTTTTGTTAGCATAAATTTAAAATCAGTTTTATAAATATTATAGTATTAAAAAGCAATGATTTTTAAAAATAAAAAGTGAGGATTTTTATATGATAAAATATACGATTTGAAAAACTGAAAATATAGGACTTTTGTTCATGTAAAAATATAATTTTTAGCATAGGAAAAATATGATTTTTATATTTTTTAAAGTATTAAAAATATAATCTTTACTATATAGAAGTGGTAGAAATATGATTTTTACATATGTAGAGAATACGGGCAACGAAGTGACAAGAGGCAGAACGACGAAGATTTCTATAAAAGAAGTGTCGTGAAGTTGGATAGCTATTCGGTGAGAATTTCTCACTCTTCAATTTCTTTTTCTAGCTAAATATATATGTGTTGAAATAAAAGTGAATTGCTATATATATATATATATACGCCCCCTCGTCCACAAACCATGGACGATATTTATTGATTGAAATTGTTGTGAAAATTGATTGATAGCGAATGATTGTTTGGGATTGTTTGTGGTTGATATTGATTGATTGAGGTTGAAAAATACCCGTTTGTGGTTGAGAAATATTTGGTTTAAACCACATTGGATTAGTTTGTGGAAATGAAATAAATATATACATGCCGCCTGCGTGCGAACTAGATGCATGATCCCCATTGTCAAAAACCGCGAGGTTTTAAGGTAGAGCGAGGAGCCGTACTAGGGACGGTCCCGGTTTTAACTACCCTGCCGTTATGCTGCCGAAATTTTGAATAATATTCGTGTGTTTGAATTATTTCATTTTCTTAAACTATATTTATTCATTGAATAGAAAACCTTCATGTGTTGAATTAATATTCATTCGTTGATTAAAAATTCATGTGTTGAATGGTATTCGCATTTTAAATATAAAAATCACATTTTTATCTATATATAGAAACTATAGAAAACCTTCATGTGTTGAATCGATATTCATTCGTTGATTTGAAATTCATGTGTTGAATGGTATTCATATTTTGAAATAAATTGTTTGATAATAAAAAAAATCACCTTTTATCGACTATATGAACTGTGTAAAATAATCTTGTTTTAAAAGACATTGTTTTATGATAAAAATCCTATTTTTGTCACCTATATGAACTATATAGAAAAATAGTGTTTTAAAATGAATTGTTTTACAATAAAAATCACATTTTTTATTGTATGCATGAATCGTTGAAATGTGAAGTGTTAAAAATAGCCACTTGTTCAAAATAAACATATATGAGTTGAAATATTCATTAATTAGCTAATGAAATGATTTGCACCTATGTATGTAACATTAGAATGAATGGTGTTTTTAAACCAAATAGAAATCAAATATGAAGTTGAATAGAAAATGATAAATGAAAAGAACTGTATATATATGTACATGCATATTCATTGAACATGTTATAGCAAAGGGGCTAGAGAAGAGGAATAAAATTTTGTGCCCGACAAATAGGTACACATTTACTGTTTTGTTTGGGTGATGATTTTATGAGCCTGTTGGCTAGCCGCTTGGCTTTTTCTTTTTCTTTTTGAGATTAGAAGGACCGGGAAAGCTATTTGCGATTTCCCGATGCTCCCGGTGCAGGGGAGGTTATGGCGAAATTTTCCAAAATTTTAAGGCGTTAGTGAAATATTTGAAGTGAAAATGATATTGAAATCCTTGAATGAACTATATTTATATAAATATATAAATATAAATAAAATTAAAACGAAACGAGGCCGTGCAGTTCGTATTTTGAAACCGTGATTTAAAACAACTAGTGCGGGAAATCCGACCATTGGATTTTCCCGAAACCGCAACCGTCGGGTTCGCCTTGGAAATATCTTCCCAACGGCACCAACTTTGTAAAAATCCAACGTTGGATTGTCTGGAATGTTTAATTCAAATCTGATGAAAAACAGCACCAGAAAAGATTATATTTATATATATATATATATATAATTATATTTAATTGAATAACGACGTTGCAGTTCGTATTTTGAAATCGAAAATTCAAACGATTGTACCGGGAGATCCGACCGTCGGATTTTCCCGAAACTGGAACCGTTGGATTCGTTTTGAAAAGACCTTTCTAATGATGTAAATTTTGTGAAGATCCAATGGTTAGATTTTTAGATATGTGTAAATCAAATCTGAAGAAAAACAGCGCCACGGCCGCGTTATGGCCCGAAGCGTCGTTTTGAATAAATGAGCTATTTTAAAATAAATAAAAATAGCGATAAATCATTATAAAGTACCATAAACAATATGGAGTGGAAATAAACTGAATTTGCTAGATTTATGTTATATTTGATGGTTGAATGTGTTTGGTGTGAAAATTACATTAAAGAACAATATTGGTGTTGTCGAACAATTTAACCATTGAAATAAATTGATTTGAAATTCTAAATATACGTGAATTATTTGAAAAGGCCGAGTTAATTCTCATTTCAAATGATTGACCGACGATTGAAATTCGAAGATGAAGACGACGGTCGAAGACCGGAGATCTTCACCTCGTTTGGATGGTAACCGAGGTCCTGATTGGGAGGCATCCCGAAATATGGATAATGAGTGGTGATCATCCAGACATACGAGGTGATCGATGGGTTTGCGAGGTAGTTAGTACCTCCGGTTTCGTTCAGACCCAGAATGGACTTGTAAATGGACTGTGTGTCTGACATTGGATTTTATTCTGTGTTGATTGATCTCTATTAAATATACATATGTTTGGCGGCGGAGAATTTATTCTTTTGCTTAACGCCCTTCTCTGAAACGCACGAGCTCAGAGGTTGTGTATCGATGGACATCAGTCGCATGGTGTGAATTGCCTGTGTGGCATGCTAAGATGCAGTGATCAGGGCTTCTGTTGAAAAGCAAAGTCTTGTGGTGATGATCAAAGCACCACCTGTGTGGCGTAGCTTTGTGTATAACGTAAAATCGCGAGCCTCACATCCCGGTATGAACCAGAAACGGGAGAGGACATCAGGGAGGGCCTGCGTTTCTTCCTAGCTAGGGTAGTGTCAGTGACCTACCAGCCCTGACATTTATATACTTTTCACCTGTGTGGTTGTTGCTGTTGCGAGGCGCCTCGGTTTGATCGGACGATCCGGGTCCGATGGAGTCATTCGTTGGCTCATTTACGCCCCAAAGGGCGGGGAAACGTAGTGTTCAGGCATTTTAATCCACATCGGTGGACCGGCCCTGACGATCCAAGGGTCGATGCGCTCTGACCCTGAGGCTCGGGCTAGGCAGTCTCGAATTTGGTAAGGACTATCTTTTGCCTTGGTTCATGACGGAAATCCAATTTCCAAATACGTGACTGTGCGGTTTTGATTATATACCTATATATATGGCGACATAGTGGTATGGGGCATTAATGCCGTCTATGATTGATAGTTATGATTTGAAATTGTTTTCAAAACATACAAACACTAGCAATAATATCAAATGCCTTTGTTTTATTCGTATCAAGCATATTTGGCCGTTATAAGGTAAAAACTCTATCCTCCGGTTTGCGTTGCATTGTGTGATGGGAACTGAGTCTTATAATGGCTTCATTTTTATAAAAAGCATAGCGATGTTTAAAAGAAAGATTTGTTTTAAAGCACTGGCAATCCAATGGAGTAAACCCGTTCCACGAAAGTGGCGTGGTCCTGTGATTAGCCATATTATATATATGTTGAATGGATTTCTCATACCAGTCCCATGACTGACTCGTAGTTTGTTTCACTCTCAAACTCGGGTGCCCCTTTTTCTACACGGGTAGCCTTGTATTCAGGTTTAGCTGGTTCTTTCTGGATAGCTGGAGCTGAAGATGGATTCTATCATTTATCTCTTTTTATGCTGTTCAGCTCCTATTGTACATATTTTGTTTATTTCCGCTGTAGACATTTATGTATAGCTGAACTGTATTTGTACTAAGTAAGATCCTGTATACTGTGTAACTCTGATGATTACTTTTATCCAGTATATTCTATTGTTCATTATCTGGTGTAATTATTTAATTTTTTTTGTTCTGCTATTATCTGTTTCTGTGTTATATTCCAAAGATAACCCTGGTCTTCGTCTGAACGGGATTTCGGGGCGTCACAACGTGGTATCAGAGCTTTGGTTAAGCTTAGTTCTGGAATATAACATTTGAACGAACTCGTCAGAAATAGAACCAGTAGTGTTCTAGGACGGGTAACTCTATACAGATAGGATCAGCGATATCCTAGTGTGAGTAAAGCAGAATGAAATTGCACCTCGATAGACACATTTACATTCAAGTATTCGTCTCTATATCTTCAAATATCTTTTCTGTTGACCTGACACTTGTTCTGCTAATTGCAGAAGGACTAGAAAAATGAGCGTCAGAAATAGAAGAAATGCAGAACCCGATCTAGAGGCTCTATTAAAGAAATATCGAAATCTGAACGGAGCACAGTTCTCTGGCAATGAATCTATAATTCAAACTCAAGCTTGGATGAGTTCTGTCGAAAGAATATTTGAGCGTATCCAGCTGAGGGATGACCAGAAACGGTTAGTAGCATCTTGGGCGCTTAAAGAAGAAGCTTTAATCTGGTGGGAAACAATCATCAAAGATAATCCAGAAGGTGATATCACCTGGGACAGATTCAAAGTGATTTTCCTAGAAAGATTTACTCCTCCCGAAGCAACCGAGAGATTATGTGATGAATTTTCTTATCTAATACAAGGTGATATGACCATCCCAGAATATCATAAGAAATTCAACGAACTTGCTCACTTTGCTCCTCATCTGATTCAAGATCCAAAGAGGAAAAATCTGAGATTTATCCATGGCCTGCAAAGGAGATATCAGAATAGTGTAATGAGAAATGTGAAGCTTCCTTTTCCAGAAATGATATACATGGCATATCAGTATGAAGATCTCCATAAGAAAGGAATGTTGCGCAACGAAGAAGAAGTCTGTTGTAGTGACAAAACAGAGTCAGAAACTGATATTCCTGAAGCCTGTATGAGGTCTGAGGTCAGTAAAGAGCTTAAGGTAAATCGGAAAAGGGCTAGATCTGAAAAAGAACCTGTCACAACTGCCATATGCAAGAACTGCAATCAGAGGGGGCATTTGTCCAGAAAATGTAAATCTTTAAAGAAACCAATAAAGGATGGATATAGAGCCAATCGAAAGCAAAAGAAGAAAAGGTTGGGAAAAGATGGGGAGTTTCAAGAGAATAGGCATTGTAAACAGTGCCACGAGGCCGGTCATCTTGCAAAGGATTGCCCGCTCTTAAACAAGGCCGAAGCAGTACATGTAAATGAATTGGCAGAAACTTCTGAGCCCTCAGCTAGTCAAGAAAGGGCAGATGTCTTAGAAGGCACACTCAATGTCAAGAACATTCCAGTTAAAGTACTTCTTGATACTGGCGCATCACGAAGCTTTATTTCGAAGAGTGCAGTCAAGAAGTTGGATTTGAATTTGAAGAAACTCAAAGAGCCAATGACTGTCCGAAATCCAGTTGGAGGTTCCATCAATCTCAGTTGGGTTTGTGCACTACCCGTCTCCTTTTCTTGCTATAAATTCCCTATTATCTCTGTCGTCATGAATTTTGATGAATTCGTTCTTATTTTGGGATTGGATTGGTTAACCAAATATGAAGCAGAGGTTAGATGCGCCGAGAGAGTTGTTAGAGCTAAGATTAAATCAGGGAGTTATATAACCATACCGTGTGAAGGACAGAATGCTAATAGAAAAGACTTCTGGGCAGCTTTGAATGTTTCTCCAGCCCAAATTGAAATTGTTCCTGAAGTCACAGAGAATATTCCTGACCTCATCAAAGATATTCCTGTCGTCAAGAACTATGCGGATGTGTTCGAAGAAGTTGTTCGCTTACCTCCGCAGAGAGAAATAGATTTCAAGATTGCTTTAATTCCCAATGCAAGGCCGGTAGTTCACGCTATTCGAAGAATGTCCTTGAAAGAGAAGGAGGAATTAGACAATCAAACAAGACAGCTAGTATGGAAGGGTCTGATCAGGCCTAGTTTCTCTGATTGGGGTGCAGCAGTGGTATTTGTCCCAAAATCTGACGGTACTCTACGGCTATGTGTGGATTATCGTGATTTGAACAAGCAGACCATAAAGAATAAATATCCATTGCCGCGAATAGATGATTTGTTGGATCGATTAAATGGGGCACAAGTATTTTCAAGAATGGACCTAGCTACAGGTTTCCATCAACTTCGAATTGCCGAAGAGTGTGTTCCAATGACCGCGTTCAGAGGTCCCGACTTATTCTACGAGTGGTTAGTAATGCCGTTCGGCTTATGTAACGCTCCAGCTTACTTCGTCGATCTGATGAATAGAGTGTTCAGAGGGGTTTTGAATAAATTTGTTCTGGTTTTCATTGACGATATTCTAATCTTCTCTAAATCAAAGGCCGAACATGAAAAGCATCTGGAACAGGTTCTAGAAATTTTGAGACGTAATGTATTAAAAGCCAATTTTTCCAAATGTATCTTCTGGCAAGATGAAGTAAAATTTCTGGGCCACGTCGTATCAAAAGAAGGAATTGCTGTGGATCCAAGTAAAATCACGGCTATTCAAAATTGGAAACAGCCCAGTACTCCCACTGAAGTCCGCAGTTTTCTCGGATTGGCTAGCTATTACCGGAAGTTCGTTAAAAACTTTTCGAAGATATCTGGTCACTTAACAAAGCTTACTAAGAAGCACTCTAAGTTCAAATGGACTCCAGAAAGTGAGGAGGCTTTCGAAGAGCTAAAGTTGAGATTAACATCAGCTCCAGTGTTAACCATCATCGATGGCAACCAAGATTTAAAAGTCTGGACTGATGCTTCTACAGAAGGCCTTGGCGCAGTGTTAATGCAAAGAGGTCAAGTGATTGCTTATGCTAGCCGTCAACTGAAGCCGCACGAGAAAAACTATGTAACTCATGATCTTGAGTTATTGGCTATCATATTCTCTTTGAAAATATGGAGACACTATCTTCTGGGCGAGAGATTTGAACTGTTTACAGATCACCAGTCGTTAAAGTATCTGTTCACTCAGAAGGACTTGAATTTGAGGCAACAACGTTGGCTGGAGTTTTTTGCCGCATATGACTTTGAAATTATATATACTCCAGGGAAAGCCAATGTCGTGGCCGATGCGCTGAGCAGAAAGAATGTAATGATCGCCAGCTTTATTATCACGACTTCCTTGATTGACAAAATATCTATTCTTCAGAAGGAGGATAACTTTATTAAGGATATGATCAAAAGGATTCAGAAAGGCCAACCCTCGTGTTTTCAAATAGATAACGACGAGACCTTGAGATTGAAAGGAAGGATTTGTGTTCCCGACGTCCCAGAGTTAAAAAGGGAAGTGTTAGACGAGTGTCACAAGTCCAAGCTGAGTATCCATCCTGGTGTGGCAAAAATGTACAACGATCTCAAACGAACATTCTGGTGGAAGGCTATGAAAAGAGACGTTTCAATATACGTTAGCCGATGCCCTACTTGCCAGCTAGTCAAAAGCGACCAACAGAAATTGGCTGGATTATTACAACCGCTAGAAGTTCCTGGTTGGAAGTGGGAACATATTTCTATGGATTTCATTGATGGTTTGCCCAGAACCAGAAAAGGAAATGACAGTATTTGGGTGATCGTAGATCGCTTCACGAAGACCGCCCATTTCATACCTGTCAGATCAAACAGAACTGCTCAGAGTCTGGCGCAGATATACTTCAGGGAAATAGTTAGACTGCATGGAGTGCCGCTCAGTATAGTAAGTGATAGAGATACAATATTCACTAGCAAATTCTGGGAAGCATTTCAAGTCGAGCAGGGAACGAAGTTGAACTTGAGCACCGCTTATCATCCTCAGACAGACGGTCAGACTGAGAGGGTGAATCGCATTTTAGAAGATCTATTGCGGGCTTGTGTTCTAGATTTCGGTGGATCATGGGAAGACCATCTGCATTTGGCTGAATTCTCTTATAACAACAACTACCAGGCGAGTCTGACAATGTCGCCATTCGAAGCATTGTACGGTAGACCGTGCCGATCTCCTGTTTGTTGGATCGAGCCTGGAAATAGACTTGTGTTGGGTCCCGATATGATTCGAGAAGCTGCCGACAAAGTCGATTTTATTAAGAAGCGATTACTCGCCGCTCAAAGCCGACAAAAGAGCTATGCCGATAGAAGAAGAAGAGATATATCCTTTGAAGTTGGCGACTATGTATATTTGAAAGTATCGCCGATGAGAGGAGTTATCCGGTTCGGTAAAACTGGAAAGTTAGCACCCAAATTTATTGGTCCGTTTCCTATTCTGGAACGGATCGGAACTCTCGCTTATAGGGTCAAACTGCCTAATTGGTTGCCTGAAATTCATGATGTATTTCACATATCTCAACTTCGAAAGCACGTTCATGATCCAGACTTGATCGTGGAAGAAGCAGCTCAACATGACATTGAAATAACCCCAGAATTAGCTGTGAGAAGAGAGCCGCTAAAGATAATAGACAAAGAAACCAAAGAGCTGAGGAACAAGAAGGTTCGCTTGGTCAAAGTGCAATGGAGTGGAGATCCGCGAGATTGTACTTGGGATACTGAGGAGAGCATTCAGAAAGCTTATCCTAGATGCCGAGTAGATATCTCTGATTAACTCCGGTGCAAGGTACATTTACCCTACTTTGCACTACCATTCAATTCTCTACTCTATTGTTATTTTCTTTTCATAGATGTGCACTTTTAATTATATAGTCTGAATGATTTCTAAAGGGTATAGGATTTGATTAGTATATTTTTGAAGGTTAAAAACAATTGGATTGGTTGTTGTGTTGTGTGATTATAGATTTATCAAACCACTTTCGACTTTGTTCCTTTTCGGGGACGAAAAGTTTTAAGTGGGGGAGATTGTAACAACCCAGAAAATCTGAACCAATTTAAAAAATTTTAATTGGCTAAAATAATGGATTTTAAATATTTAAAATAATGGCGATGAAAACTGAGTTTGAATCGACAATTGAAAACGAATATAATTAATTATAATTATAAACAAGGCCTGAAATGGCGCTGTAGTTTCAAAAATTGAATTCAAACTTTGTTGGACTGTACCGGGTGCAGAACAATCCGGATTTTAGTGAAACCAAAAACATTAGGATCTATTTGATGATATCTTTCTAACGAATCCGACCAATCGAAATTTCATAGCGGGAATCAAAAGATAGGACCAGTTGAAAATTCTGAATAGTCGCTATGGAATTCAGGCCCTTAAAAATGGGAATTTTGCAAACGACCTCGGATTTTGACGAAACCACTTATGTTGGATCCGTGTTGTCAAATTATTGCTAGGTTTCAAATTTCATAATTTTTCGAATCAATATGTGAGCGTGGCAAAGGAAAACGCGTTTGACCGGTTTCAGTTGATTTTAATCGACTGGAAATTGGCCATTTTTCAAACGGTCTCAGAATTTGACGAAACTAGTTTTGTTAGGACCGTATCGTCAATACGAAGCTAGAAAATATTTTTCTGGAATTTTTCGAGTTCGTATGTGGCCCCACTAAATTGAAATGTGCGTTTAAATTGAATATATAAAGAATTGCACTTTAAATTCGACGGAAACTGATTCAAACGATCGAATCAGCTTACGATACATATCCCATTGTGTTCGGAATGGGGGTGAAACGCTATGGGCGACAGTCGTTAGGCTCGATTTGAGATTCGTATGTAAAAGGCAACATTTAGGAATTAAAATAAAAAAAAATCATTCTCCCTCCCCTCCCCTTTATCTCCTCTGCCCCCCCCCCCCCCCCCCCCGTTCATTTCGATTTCAAACAAAAAAAGAAAAAAAAACGAACGAAGCAACCCTCGACGGAGCCGCCTCCAACCACCTCCGCGCCATCGCCGGAGGACCCCCACCACGCTGCCGACGCCCTGCTTCTCTCCCCCCATCTCGCGTCTCATCCTCCCTCTTCTTCCCCAAACCGATTTCCCCTAAATCCCCTAGCCCACCTCGGACGCCCTGGCACCACCGCCTCCCCCTCCTGGAACCCCACCGACCTTCCCGACGCCGCCAAGCACAGCACCAGTCCCCCCTTCCCCAATTAGATACTGTAAGTTTTTGTATTTCATTTTTATGTAATGTAATTGATTTTTTTTTGTTAGCATAAATTTAAAATCAGTTTTTATAAATATTATAGTATTAAAAAGCAATGATTTTTAAAAATAAAAAGTGAGGATTTTTATATGATAAAATATACGATTTGAAAAACTGAAAATATAGGACTTTTGTTCATGTAAAAATATAATTTTTAGCATAGGAAAAATATGATTTTTATATTTTTTAAATTATTAAAAATATAATCTTTACTATATAGAAGTGGTAGAAATATGATTTTTACATATGTAGAGAATACTGGCAACGAAGTGACAAGAGGCAGAACGACGAAGATTTCTATAAAAGAAGTGTCGTGAAGTTGGATAGCTATTCGGTGAGAATTTCTCACTCTTCAATTTCTTTTTCTAGCTATATATATATGTGTTGAAATAAAAGTGAATTGCTATATATATATATATATATATATATATATATATATATATATACGCCCCCTCATCCACAAACCATGGACGATATTTATTGATTGAAATTGTTGTGAAAATTGATTGATAGCGAATGATTGTTTGAGATTGTTTGTGGTTGATGTTGATTGATTGAGGTTGAAAAATACCCGTTTGTGGTTGAGAAATATTTGGTTGAAACCACATAGGATTAGTTTGTGGAAATGAAATAAATATATACATGCCGCCTGCGTGCGAACTAGATGCATGATCCCCATTGTCAAAAACCGCGAGGTTTTAAGGTAGAGCGAGGAGCCGTACTAGGGACGGTCCCGGTTTTAACTACCCTGCCGTTATGCTGCCGAAATTTTGAATAATATTCGTGTGTTTGAATTATTTTCATTTGCTTAAACTATATTTATTCATTGAATAGAAAACCTTCATGTGTTGAATTGATATTCATTCGTTGATTAAAAATTCATGTGTTGAATGGTATTCGCATTTTAAATATAAAAATCACATTTTTATCTATATATAGAAACTATAGAAAACCTTCATGTGTTGAATCGATATTCATTCGTTGATTTGAAATTCATGTGTTGAATGGTATTCATATTTTGAAATAAATTGTTTGATAATAAAAAAAATCACCTTTTATCGACTATATGAACTGTGTAAAATAATCTCGTTTTAAAAGACATTGTTTTATGATAAAAATCCTATTTTTGTCACCTATATGAACTATATAGAAAAATAGTGTTTTAAAATGAATTGTTTTACAATAAAAATCACATTTTTTATTGTATGCATGAATCGTTGAAATGTGAAGTGTTAAAAATAGCCACTTGTTCAAAATAAACATATATGAGTTGAAATATTCATTAATAAGCTAATGAAATGATTTGCACCTATGTATGTAACATTAGAATGAATGGTGTTTTTAAACCAAATAGAAATCAAATACGAAGTTGAATAGAAAATGATAAATGAAAAGAACTGTATATATATGTACATGCATATTCATTGAACAGGTTATAGCAAAGGGGCTAGAGAAGAGGAATAAAATTTTGTGCCCGACAAATAGGTACACATTTACTATTTTGTTTGGGTGATGATTTTATGAGCCTGTTGGCTAGCCGCTTGGCTTTTTCTTTTTCTTTTTGAGATTAGAAGGACCGGTAAAGCTATTTGCGATTTCCCGATGCTCCCGGTGCAGGGGAGGTTATGGCGAAATTTTCCAAAAATTTAAGGCGTTAGTGATATATTTGAAGTGAAAATGATATTGAAATCCTTGAATGAACTATATTTATATAAATATATAAATATAAATAAAATTAAAACGAAACGAGGCCGTGCAGTTCGTATTTTGAAACCGTGATTTCGAACAACTAGTGCGGGAAATCCGACCATTGGATTTTCCCGAAACCGCAACCGTCGGGTTCGCCTTGGAAATATCTTCCCAATGGCACCAACTTTGTAAAAATCCAACGGTTGGATTGTCTGGAATGTTTAATTCAAATCTGATGAAAAACAGCGCCAGAAACGATTATATTTATATATATATAAATATAATTATATTTAATCGAATAACGACGCTGAAGTTCGTATTTTGAAATCGAAAATTCAAACGATTGTACCGGGAGATCCGACCGTCGGATTTTCCCGAAACTGGAACCGTTGGATTCGTTTTGAAAAGACATTTCTAATGATGTAAATTTTGTGAAGATCCAACGGTTAGATTTTTAGATATGTGTAAATCAAATCTGAAGAAAAACAGCGCCACGGCCGCGTTATGGCCCGAAGCGTCGTTTTGAATAAATGAGCTATTTTAAAATAAATAAAAATAGCGATAAATCATTATAAAGTACCATAAAAAATATGGAGTGGAAATAAACTGAATTTGCTAGATTTATGTTATATTTGATGGTTGAATGTGTTTGGTGTGAAAATTACATTAAAGAACAATATTGGTGTTGTCGAACAATTTAACCATTGAAATAAATTGATTTGAAATTCTAAATATACGTAAATTATTTGAAAAGGCCGAGTTAATTCTCATTTCAAATGATTGACCAACGATTGAAATTCGAAGATGAAGACGACGGTCGAAGACCGGAGATCTTCACCTCGTTTGGATGGTAACCGAGGTCCTGATTGGGAGGCATCCCGAAATATGGATAATGAGTGGTGATCATCCAGACGTACGTGGTGATCGATGGGTTTGCGAGGTGTTTAGTGCCTCCGGTTTCGTTCAGACCCAGAACGGACTTGTAAATGGACTGTGTGTCTGACATTGGATTTTATTCTGTGTTGATTGATCTCTATTAAATATACATCTGTTTGGCGGCGGAGAATTTATTCTTTTGCTTAACGCCCTTCTCTGAAACGCACGAGCTCAGAGGTTGTGTATCGATGGACATCAGTCGCATGGTGTGAATTGCCTGTATGGCATGCTAAGATGCAGTGATCAGGGCTTCTGTTGAAAAGCAAAGTCTTGTGGTTATGATCAAAGCACCGCCTGTGTGGCGTAGCTTTGTGTATAACGTAAAATCGCGAGCCTCACATCCCGGTATGAACCAGAAACGGGAGAGGACATCAGGGAGGGCCTGCGTTTCTTCCTAGCTAGGGTGGTGTCAGTGACCTACAAGCCCTGACATTTATATACTTTTCACCTGTGTGGTTGTTGTTGTTGCGAAGCGCCTCAGTTTGATCAGACGATCCGGGTCCGATGGAGTCATTCGTTGGCTCATTTACGCCCCAAAGGGCGGGGAAACGCAGTGTTCAGGCATTTTAATCCACATCGGTGGACCGGCCCTGACGATCCAAGGGTCGATGCGCTCTGACCCTGAGGCTCGGTCTAGGCAGTCTCGAATTCGGTAAGGACTATCTTTTGCCTTGGTTCATGACGGAAATCCAATTTCCAAATACGTGACTGTGCGGTTTTGATTGTATACCTATATACATGGCGACATAGTGGTATGGGGCATTAATGCCGTCTATGATTGATAGTTATGATTTGAAATTGTTTTCAAAACATATAAACACTAGCAATAATATCAAATGCCTTTGTTTTATTCGTATCAAGCATATTTGGCCGTTATAAGGTAAAAACTCTATCCTCCGGTTTGCATTGCATTGTGTGATGGGAACTGAGTCTTATTATGGCTTCATTTTTATAAAAAGCATAGCGATGTTTAAAAGAAAGATTTATTTTAAAGCACTGGCAATCCAATGGAGTAAACCCGTTCCACGAAAGTGGTGTGGTCCTGTGATTAGCCATATTATATATGTGTTGAATGGATTTCTCATACCAGTCCCATGACTGACTCGTAGTTTGTTTCACTCTCAAACTCGGGTGCCCCTTTTTCTACACGGGCAGCCTTGTATTCAGGTTTAGCTGGTTCTTTCAGGATAGCTGGAGCTGAAGATGGATTCTATCATTTATCGCTTTTTATGCTGTTCAGCTCCTATTGTACATATTTTGTTTATTTCCGCTGTAGACATTTATGTATAGCTGAACTGTATTTGTACTAAGTAAGATCCTGTATACTGTGTAACTCTGATGATTACTTTTATCCAGTATATTCTATTGTTCATTATCTGGTGTAATTATTTAATTTTTTTTGTTCTGCTATTATCTGTTTCTGTGTTATATTCCAAAGATAACCCTGGTCTCCGTCTGAACGGGATTTCGGGTCGTCACAAGAAGTATATAAAAGAAGAGCAGGCAGATGGGGGAAGCGGGCTGAGAACTGTTGGACTACGAGCCTTAGTTAAAAAAATAAAAAGAATAAAGGGCCTGGGCCTCGGCCCATCATAAAAAAATGGAAAGAAGAAATAGTAGAGCGGTAGCGTCATAGGAATGAAGGAAGCTTACATGAAGATGAGGAAGTGTAGGTTTCAAAACTAAAGTGGGAAATATTGGGCATTGCCTGGTATGCATGTGTGCCTAATTATCTTTTAACATGCTTAATTTTAATTTAAACCATGCCTAGTCAGTATTAAGTAACGCCTAATAGTATATACATGACGTAGCCTAATGTGCCAAATTTCTTAGAGCTGCCTAATCCTAATTTATAGGGCCTAAGTGGTATAGTTTATATATAAAAAAATTGACATATAGTTGAAGGTTTTGCGTTACATATATATATTTATATATGTGTGTGTGTGTGTGTATTTATTTATATTTATATTTATATGCCTTATTAAAATTTAGTCTACCTACCCTATTGTTGATGTAGCCAATTATATAGACACATAATTATATAACATTAATTATTATAAATTTCAATTTAAATACTATAATAGTATTAATTTTGTAATGTGCTCGCATGTTGTCAGAATTCGACAAGATTAAAGGCGCTGAAACCGTATCAGTAAGCACGACATGAGGTAGCCGATTTGATTAGAGTTGGATACAGCTGGAAGCTATAATTAAATTAAATGCTTGTTTAATTCAATCACAACAAACCGTTTTGACGATGAATGGAAATTCAAAGTGAGTTTAACTCGCTCAGGTGTCCCACTTATATTTTACATAAGTCGGGTTTATTGTTTGTGTGTTATGTTTGTTAATTGTTGGATGATTTGATGAATGTTTGAATATATGCAGAATATTTTTATATAACTAATCAAATTAAACATTCATTTAATTTAATCAAAACCAGTCGTTATTTTTAACGATTATTTCCAACTAAGGTAACTTACTTTGTTGGTTACGTTTATAATAATATAAACGTATTAGATTGAATTGGATGCTTGAATTGTTATTATTAGTCGACTGTTATCTGTTGAATTACTTTTTCGTGTTTATTATGATTATCACACTGAATAATATTATTTGAGGTAACCTATTTTGATGTAGTGAAAACAGGTTGGAGGAATCCAACTGGATTCCTCAAATTTATTGTTTATTTCCATATTATCATTATATGAACTGTTGACAAATATAATTAAATTATTGACTGGACAATTGATTGTTGAATCTAAATTCAACATTGTTTGTTATTAACCAATGGGTAATATTGGTTAAGGAATTAATAGCAAATGGCCCAAATATACACTACTTTATAAGAATTGATTTACCATCAGGTAAACCGACAAAAATGAAGTTAGAAATTTTATTTATGACTAAGGATGGATTTTGAAATATATTATTTTGAAAGGAAGTTTATTAAAAGGGAAATAAATGTTTATTATTTATTATTTGACTTTTAAGAAATTATTGAATGATTTTATAATGAAAATTCTTATGTTATTAAGTTTTTAAAAACAGATGGGATTATATTGAAAGTGATTATTATTTAATAATAATCAAAGTAAATGGGATTTATTTAAACTAATTATATTTGTAATTAATTCAAATGGAAAGACGAATTGGATTTGATTAACGAATTAATCATGTTTGAGTCAACCGATTCAACCGAGTTAACCGAAATTGAATATTAAATTTGTTTACCAATTTAATGGAAATAGTTAATGGTGAATAAACGGTTTTTTTATAAATGTTGATATTTGCTTATTAATTATTTAGTAATATTCAAAGTGGTAAATCTTGGGATTTAAAATGTATTAATGGAGGTTTATAAAAATATAAGTCCTATTTATGATTAAATGAAGTTTAAAAGCAAATTATATTAATAGTAATACAAGTTATGTTTAAATTTAAGTTTTAAATTGAATTCTTATTGAAATTCCATTTGAATGGATTTGTAAAATCGAATAAATTTCAATTTTTATTGAGATATTATTGGGAAGAGCTATTAGAAATGGTTTATGAATGAAATAAAAACCCAAGATGTGAAATTAAAGAATTGGAACCTAACTGGAGATCGGTTGAGTTAAATGATTTTCTAAGTATTGATCAGAAGATTGTTTCGGCCTTCGGGGTTAATACTTACGAAATTATTTCTTACTGATTTACGGTTAGGGACCGATGAAGGTAGGAAATGGAAATCGAAAGGAAACCCGAATTTGAATTAAAGTGGTTAGGTGAATTAAGTTATAAAGAGTTAATCAAATTTCACATATTTTGGGAAAGGAATGAAGTTTTTGTTGAGTTATTGTTTGAAATAAACTTACTAGAAGTTTGTACAGGAATTCAATTTATAATAGAATTAAGATTTGTATATTATTAGAGTTAACAAAAAGGTTTAAATAATAGTCTATTAATACCCAATGTAAGTAAACGTGTTAAGATTTAAATAAGATTTCAAGAGAGAATATGTTATTAAACTATGGTTTAAAGCGGATAGTAAATGGAATATGTGTAATAATGACTGGAACATGGTTTTGGTTGATAAACTTCTATCCATTCTGAAGATATGAATGTTTTTGACTCAAGGTCTGAGAGGTAAATAAAGTACCCCAACTTGAACGACTTCATGATTATCCTAGGATGATATTAGTTTAGAAATGAGAGTAGTTAAGAGAGATAAAATATTTATTTTTGAGAATGATATTATAAATTATAATTTGAGAAGATTTGGAGTATAATAGTATTTTTTTAATAAGAAGTAAAAAGCTTTGTTCCAAATATTGGAAGATTTTAAGGTTTTGATTAACGAATGAGAAATTAAAAAGGCCAAGTGATGCTGAGTACTGAACAATGAACTTGTTTATTTCATGGTTGAATGGTTATTTTATTTTAATAGTTAAATAACTGACTATCAAAATCTGACATATACGGTTGTTAGTAGGAAAGACCGGGATCGAATTCGTATTCGAAAACCATTCCGACCAACAAATACGTGAATATGGAAGATATCAGATGATGATGAAGATGGAGCAATTAAAGGCCGTAGATCTTCATACATCGGAAGAGTTACTTAAAATCTCCGACTTGCAATCAGAGATATATTTTGATTCTGTTGTGGTTGAAATCTATGAATTGCAAGGCTGCTTGCTACTAATCTATAGGGTGATTCCTAGGATGTTGTAGGAGGGTGCCTTCGGTTTGTCCAGTCCTAGGATAACTTGTATGGATGGACATCTAATAAAATATTTCCAAAAGAGTCACGTGCGTTGATTTCTTCAAATGTACCAAGTTGGT
Source organism: Allium sativum (assembly GCA_030737875.1). Lineage (NCBI taxonomy): Eukaryota > Viridiplantae > Streptophyta > Magnoliopsida > Asparagales > Amaryllidaceae > Allium > Allium sativum. The sequence continues at coordinate 327,734,079 of CM060921.1, read as the reverse complement.
GGTAGAGAAGGACATTTCTTTTAGCTTAACAACTAGAGTATTTTTGTGGACATCAATTAGTGATTTTTTGCCGGATCTGACAATGTGATATTCAAAGTGAATGGTGGCCAGATGTTCTAGAGATATTTATAACCCAGGCCTCTTCAATCGGGAAATGACAAAAATCAGGCATGCAGCATGGCTAAGTGGATTGCTCCCAATTAGGGTATATTGTAACCATCTAGAAATTTCATTATTGTTCTTTTTTTTTCGCTTCTATATCTCTCGAGAACGATTATGTTGCTAGCAACCGTAAAGTGATAGTATATTCAGAACATTCAAGCGAAAAGAATGGTCGGTCATGTATGGCCGAGTTGCAAGATGTTCTTGTTGAACTCCAGTGTATCCCTTCTAGAGTACACTGATCGGAAGGTGGTTCCATACCTTGTCATAGTCAGAATCCAATCTCCGACAAGCGCCCACAGTTTTTGATTGTATATTATATATGTAGAGCGTGGATGCAAGCGTTGTGCTGGATGGTTATTTATTTGATTTAGACACTGTTATAATATCAGAAAAGATATGATTTAATTTTTTTGGGTTATTGTAAGGTAAAAGCCATTTATACTTATGTGTGGATTTGGTCTTATGATCATCCTTTCTTTTGAAAAGGATTTTCACTTTAAAATCAAGTTGGTTGTTAATTATAAACTTAGTGAGTTTTCTCATGTTAGTTCACCAAACTGATCCTGGCATTTGCAATGCTCGGGTTAGACCACATTTTACAGGTTTAGGTTATCGGATGTTGTGAAGTCCAGAGATGTACTGGAGGAGTCTAGACGTATAATCTATATAGTATTATTCCGTTGTGTGTTGTAATGAGGACAGATTGTTATAACTATCCAGATGTATGATGTACTCTGATGATTGTAGTATTTTCAAGCTCTCAATAAATATTATTTCTATATTATATTTTGTTCTGTTGCAATGTGAGACTCTGATTATGTGTTGGTTCTTCTTCTTATTCTTCTATTATTAATTTTCTTTCTTTTCTCACCCTCTAATTTCTTTCTCATATCTACTTTTTTGTGCAATTCTAGTTGACATGTGTCGTAAAATACTGGCTTAAACTGTATGTAAAAAGTGGCTAGTTATAGTTGGCATCAGAGCATAAGGTTTAGTAATAACCTTGACACTGTGGCGTAACTCGATAGAGATAGGGTTAGTAATACCCTAGATTGATTTTGAGTATATATTTATGAGAGCGCATATTAATGAATTTTTATAAAATTATTTTATATTGTGTTGTTTGATTAATTCAAGTGTTGAGAAGTGTTTGAACTAACAATTGACACTATATTATTTTGTAAAGAGGGTAAATGAAATAATTTTACTCAAATTATATTTTTATATTGTAAAGGGAATATTTTTCTCAAATTATTGAGATATTGGTAGATTAATTGATTTGATTGGAATTAAAATGAAAGTCAACTAATTAGAAAATCAATTGGTTAATCGAATATGGAAATCAAACTTAATTTTGTAAAGTTGATTGTGTATTTATTTGGATGCTAGATTGGTTGAAATAGAATTCATCAACAGGCTAATAAGAAGTTGAATGAATTCAAAACTAAAGGAGACGAATTCTAATACAATGAGTCTGAATATAATCAAATATGAAATGAAATTAAATGATTTAATCCTATATTTGTTATTGCATTGAAAATTGAGTTAAGTGTAGGTTTGAAGGAGATGGAGATTTTCGATGTTATGCTATTGGAGTTTGATTTCATGACAAATAGGTAAACCTTAATATTATTGATTGAGTGGTTGATTTATACACCTAAGTTGGGCAGTCGTTTGTCTTTTATTTTCTTTGAATTGATGTGAGTCCAGGAATGGCAGTTGTAGTTGTTTCGATCGAACCATGCAGAGGAGACGTGTAATGACCCGGATTTTCCAGCTATTTGAATTGAATATTTGAATCTGTTTTAAATATTATATTTGAATTATTTATGGATTTTAATATTGAATTCGTTAATTAAACGATGATTGACTATTTATATTTATATTTATTTTAAAAAGAACTCGAAATGGCATGGTAGTTCTTAATATTAGGTTTGAACTTCAACTGAATATATAGAATCCGATATAAGTCGGAATTCTGTGAAACAAGAAACGTTGGAATCGATTAGATTATAATTTATAATAAAAGAGAAAAATTGAATTTTTATTGTATATATTGTAAGTTATGGCTAAACCAAATTTTAAAATAGTCACTATGGATTAGTTTATGGATTATAACGTTTATTTAATATTATTTAAAGGGAATTTTATTATAATTTATATATTGTTTAACTCGAATTGTTTATACCGAGTTAGAAATCAATACTGGTTGAATTTGAAATGATATAATATTCCATTTATTTGATAATAATAATTTTATTTATTATTATGTAATTGTTTTGGATTTATTTAATATTTAATCGATATAATGTAAGCCTTAAGAATAACGGTTTTTTAAATGACATCCATTTTTCGATGAAACGAATTTTATTGCAATGCATATCGCTAATTATTGCTAGATTTCCAGTTTGAAGCCAATCAGAGTTGTTTTGTCGATAGACGAAATTTTAAATACGAACCGGTCAATCATACTTTAGTCTTGCAACAAGGTAGCTAAGGGATGTAACGGGTTACTTGTTTAATCAAGAGAATCTAAATGGCGAGTTATTATCATATATAGAAACGGTCTGATAAAATTTTACATTCCACATATGATTTTACCTTAACTCTTTTGACATCCTTACTGACTTGAGTAATATGGGCAAGATCGAATATATATTTTATAATATCACCTCTTGTATTAATTTAGACCGTCTAAACAGTTACTGATTTCGTTTGTTACTGCAAATCCTTTCATAAAACATCTCTTGATTCTCCTGTACTCCACGTTTTGGTTATGCAAGTGATACAAGTCAAATTTTTGTACACATTTTATATTTATATTTTTGGTGTAATAAAACTTTTTACTGTTCCCTCGCTTGCCTTGCGCCCCACACCATTTCAGTTCCTTGCGCTGCAAACCATCTAAATACCATGGCAGCCATGGTATGTATCGAGAATTTCACCCCACGCAACAGCTATCTAAATTTTACTGCAACCCTAGAACCTACTCCTTGCTGCCCACGCTCTATCCCCTATATAACACGATGCTCTATCTCTTCTTTTCCTCCAGCACCATTGTAAACGAAAAACTCCTACAACCTAAATAAATTAAAACTACTTCCTCTCTGCTATAAATAATATCGCCTGCTTCTTCTTTTTTTGCTTATTTCGCAAACAAATGAAGGAGCCACAAGTTTCTCTTAACACTAAAAATCTGAAGCCTGGGACTGTGAGGTGACGGTGTCGATGGAGCGTGGAGGGGAGTCTGCCATGGGGTCAGACAGGCCACAGTGGCAGCTCGAGGTCGTCTCCGACGAAGCTCAGGGGAAACGGGGTGGTTCAAATGGATAGAGGCGGCAAATGTGTGCGAGGTAAGGTACGCACGTGATCGAACTGCAAGGAAACAATAGTTAGTGGAGGAATTAAAGCGTAGGGGTGTACATTCGGTTGAGGTTACGTGGGTTTGTAAGAAGTGGAGATGGGAGGCAAACCCTGTAGCAGATGTTGGAGCGAAGGACTGAAGGAAGAAGGGGAACAACAAGCGGAATGGTAATAACGTGGTGAAGGAGTTCCTATACAATTATTTGTTCCATTAAAAGAAAGTGGAGTAAAAAGGTGGCGTGAGAACAGTAAGGCAAATATGGGGGAAGGTGTGGCATATAGAAGAAATCACGCAATGAACAGTAGTGCGTGAAGGAAAGTAAAATAAAACTGTAACCTTGGAAGGAGTTGGGAGTGTATATAAATAGAAGTAGAAGGGGAACGTGTTGGCTGTAGCAAGTAGATGGGCACGACCCTTTTATATATAATAAAAACAAACAGAAATGATGGAGCGGGTAAGGCACGACATGGTGGAGAGTGTAAGGGAAAAATGAAAGAACGTTGTGAACTGGGAACGAAATGGGGGCAAGGCAGCTGAACGTGGGACAAAAGGATAAAGTAGACCTTGCTAGCATACTGTACACAGTAAAAGGAAACGAACTGACGTGGTTTGGCCTGGAAAAGGTAAGTAACCATAGTAGGTGAGGTAGTTGTTTAACATACCAAACAAAGGAATCTACGTAACCATAAGCTAAACTCTTAATTAGAGAATTTATTTAATACATATGAAAATCAGTTAGTTGAAAACAATGATACAGTGAGAATACAATTAGGAACTAGTGAAGCAAAAACAAATGGGAAGAAGTGATATATGTGGGTTTGTTAACATGCCTGAGTATCAATATAATATGCTTACCCTGATCTAACCATGCCTAATTAGAAGTAACGAGGCCAAACAATATTTATATGCCCAATCACCTATTACACTTGGCCATTTCTTTAAACTATATATTTTAAGTGCCAAACCGTTAATTTGAACCTTGTTGTTTTAGCGGCTAATAAAATATATTAAAAAAATATTAGATAAAATCTAATAAATGTTTAATTAGGATCTAATTAGTATAATATAAATATTAATTTAAAGTTTAATTAATTTTAATTAAAAATGTGAATGTATAATTGGTATACCGTTCTCATATGTTGACAGAATCAGACCAAAGTAGGAATGGTGGAACAATATCGATAGGCAAAACCATATGAAGCTGGATTGAGAGCAACTAATATATTCAGTTAAATTAAACGTTGTTTTAATTCAACTGAAATGAACTGTCTCGACAACAAAAGGAAACCAAAGATGAGTTTAACTCACTCAGTTATCCCACTTATATTTATTATAAGTCGGGTTTTTTGTTTGTGTGCTATGATTGCTAGTTGTTGGTTAATATGTTGATTGTTTGAATATGTTGCATATTTTTACATAACTGATTCAAATTAAGCGTTTTTTGAATTTAATCAAAAGCAATCGTTATTTATAACGATTATTTCCAATCGTGGTAACTTACCTTGTTGGTTATGTTTATAATAATATAAACGTATAATGTTTAATTGGATGCTTGAATTGTTGTTATTAGTCGACCGGTTGAATTGATTTTTCATGTTATCATCAAATTTATTGTTTATTTTTATTATCATTATATAAACTGATTGAGGAATATGGTTATTGAATTGATGATTGATTGATTTGTTGAATTTAAATTCAAAATTGATTGTTGTTAACCAATGGATAATATTGGATAAGGAGTTAATAACAGATGGCCCAAATAATACACTGTTTTATTAGAATTTATTTACCGTCAGGTAAACCGATAAAATGAAGTTATAAATTTTATTTATAACCGAGTATAGATTTTCAAATATATTTAAAAAGGAAGTTTATAAAAAGGGAAATAAATGTTTATTGTTTATTATTTAATTTGTAATGTAATTTATTGAATGGATTTTTAAATGGAAATTCTTATGATATAAAGTTGGAATTAAAATAGTGAGGCGAGTAAGTTATTAAGATGCGATCTAAATTCACGATATTAAATAGGAAATGAGGTTTAATCAAAATATAGCCAAATGGGTTTGAAATAAACTTATCAAAATATAGCCAAATAGAGATGTTTTAATAATAGTTTATTTAAATTAAGTAAATGCACTAAGGTTTGAAATATGATGTCCAAGTAGAAGTATAATGAAACGACCCAAAATTCCCGGTAAAGGAAAGCCCGGATTGAATTGAGAGCAACACTCATCAAAACACAAACAGAAGAACATTTCATTGCTTATTACAACAATTTACATCAGAGTACAAGAATATTTCAAAGTATGATTAATCATACAACAGAAAATAATATCAGAGGTTTAAAATTACATAGCAGCGGAAAATAATACATAAGTATAATGCATAGTGGAAAAGCTTTCCAAATATAGCTCCAGCTATAATCTAGGATCCTGTTAAATAGAAATCTGCAAAACCAAAACTACTGACTGCCCGTGTGGAAAATATGGGCACCCAGAGTTTAGGAAGGAACAATAAACTCTAGGTCAGTCATGGGACTGGTATGAGAACTCAAAAAAGTTAATAATTTGATTTTAAAGTTAGGTAAATCAAGGGACCACGCCGTATAACACGGAACGGGTTTACCCCCAAGAATACTAGTGCATAAATAAACAGCGCAATGCTAATTGAAAAAATGAAGCTATATAAGACTCAGGTCCCATCACCCAATGCAAAGCAAGCCGGAGGATAGAGTTTTACCTTATAATATCCAAATACGCTTGGTACGCGAAAATTCTCTTTTATTATTATTATAAGTGCATAGTGCAGAAATCAATTTCGAAAGTAAATGTATCAATCATACACGACATGAGTGCCCCATCCCACTATGTCGCTATATATAGGTTTACAATTAAAACCGCAAAGCTCGTATTGGAAAGTTGGATTTCCATCATGATGGCTCCTGATTCGAAAGATCTATCACATAGTGTAACACTCCATGGCTTATGTCCCAGCTAGAGAAAACACCGTAATGCACATCCGCACTTTTGGGAAATCAAATATCACCGCGGCTTACGTCCCAACGAGAGAAAACACCGCTTACTCAATCCCTATGTGGGAATCGGGGGAAATGCCCTATCCCTCATCACGGTCGACCCAATCCAAACTAATATCGAAAGCATACTGATCTGACCATCAGTTCACCATCATACCGGGGTGTGAGGCTCGCGAAGTCACGCTGCACAAAGCTATGCCAAATAAAGTTGTGCTTTGATCATCATCCACAAGGCTCTGCTTTTCAACAAAAGCCTTGATCCATGCATCTTAGCATGCCACATTGTCAATCCATACCATACCATTGATTTCTGCCAATATATAACCTCTGAGCTCATACATCTCAGAGAAGGTTGTTAAGAAAGAGAATAAATTCTCCACCACCAAACAAATATATATTAGCAGAGATCAACGAATATAGCGTAAAAGGAATACAACGTCATACATACCATCCATTTAAAAGTCCGTTCTGGGTCTGAACGAAACCGGAGGCACCTTATTCCTCGTCCCATATATCCAATATGGAAGAGAGGCCCTCGCATATCCGAACAATCAATAAGTATGTTCGGACAACCACCACTGTAGCCCCTTCAAGGTAGCTACTCCAATTATGGGCATCTGTAGCAACTCATCCAATCGATGTGAAGATCATCGGTCTTGCACCTTCTTCAATCTCTTCGACTGTTATTCGTCGTATTCATTATTCAGAAAGGGTTAAACTCGGTCTTTTCGAATAATTCGCGTAATTTATAATCAGGTGCTATAAAAACACATTCAATGCCTCATTCCAATTTAGAATATTCTTTTAATAAAATATTCACAATTTTAGGGAAAGGTTCCCATTAATTTTATCAAAGATAGATCTTTTTAAATTTATTCTTTTTAATCTCAAAAATCATTACTTAATGATTATTCGATTTTAAGAAATAAATCTTATTTTTAACTGGGTTAAAGAACTAATGTCTTTTAAAAACATTGTTCACAATAAACCCTAAATCATCGTCCGTTAAAATGGAATCTACACGGAAATCATAACGGTGTATAATCGATATAAATTCCCGTATCAGACTAATGATATAAATGGAATAACATCAAAGCCTTTTAAATTCAATATATAATAACAACCTTCACTCACTCATCTTGATTATTATAGAATCGACTTCCTTTCAATTCGAATTTAATATATTAAATTGGAAAACTTTGGAAAATTATCATTCAAATCTTAATAAAAGTTTTATAAAATCCAAATTATTTCTTCATTATTAATTGGGTTAAAGAACAAATGTTATTTAAAACATTGTTCACGATAAACCCAAAATCCAATTCTTTTCAATTCTAATCAAATATAAATTAATTGGTAAAATTTCCTAAATCTTAATTAGAAGATTTATTCTAAGCTGGGTTTAAAAACAATGTTAGACACCATTCACGACAAAACCAAAATCCAGTTTGACATTAAATATAAGGTTCTGAATAGAAATTATATCAGCTTATATTCAATATCAAATTCTGAAACCAACAAATATTGTATAGGGGATAAAGATATATATCTTCCAAATTCCCATAACAATATCTGTATAATCACGAAATCTAATATCGAAATATTCCGAAGGTAATTTCCATTCAAATCCATTTCAATATATATATAATGGAAAACTCTAGTTATTTTAAAACCATTTTTAAATCCAATTTATTTATTTCTAAAAATAATTAAATTATTATACAAGTTAATAACTAGTTCATTTTGATAAAAATATATTTTTATCTTTATAAAATTGGAATTTTTCATCAAAATTTTTTCCAAACCATTTATTATGATTTTACATAAATTTTCCATATTTTAAATAATTTTATTATCGCCCGTATAGTTGGTTTCCAATAACGACCACCGAACTGCATCCATAACGACTTTTCTGAAATTGATTTGGACATATATCCAAATCTAACCGTTAGATTTCAAATCTCTTACATTCATTGGAAATCTCTTTTCGATACGAACCCAACAAGTCCGGTTTTAGAGAATTGGACGGTCGTATCTCCCGTAATGTCAATTTGAAGTTAGTGGTCGAAATTCGCGAACGGTCGCTGTGTGGCGCGTTCTATTCAGGCCATTAAATATACATATATTATATATATTTCGTCGATTTCCATTTAAATCATATTTTATAAATCGTTTATAAATTCATTTTATAACGATTTCAACTTCTTTTTCAATCTTAAATTAAAAATTGAATATTCTATATTTTTATCATATTAATATGATAATCTTTCCTATTTTTCTATCATGTAAATGATTTACATTTTAATTATTTTACAATACAATAACCATGTAATTTCTTTGTTTAAACATTTTATTTGAAACATTGAATATTTTAAATCATTCCTACATACACAATAAAAATGTATCTTTTTATTGTTAACATATTCTATTTCAAACAATGGATATTTTAAATGATTCCTACATACGCAATAAAAATGTATACTTTTATTGTCAACATATTTTAGTCCAAACAATGAATATTTTAATGATTTAAACATACAATAAAAAATGCAATTTTTATTGTAAAAACATTATCGTTTAAACATGGAACTTTTGATGATTCAAAGTGAAATAAAAATGTAATTTTTATTGTGACAACATATTCTTTTTAATAAATCAACAGTACAATAAAAATGTAACTTTTATTGACTAATTATTTTCTTCAGTCATGCGTCGTTTTAATTTCACTTACATGTTAAAGGTTACCTTTTTTTTAAGTAAACAAAATCATATTTTTAACATATGATTATTTTTATATTAACATCGCTAACATGTTAATAACAATATTTTAATCCAACCTTCATACAATAAAAATGTAAGTTTTTATTGTTAACCGATTATTGTTTCAAACAATGAATACTTCATATAATTCTAATATTAAAATGATAATATTTTCAAAATATCAGATTTTGAAATCACTTTTCAATATTCACTATAAAATGAATAAAATCAATATAAATTTCATTCGTTTAAAAATAGCGTTTAACTACTTAACATGGCTTCACATTTCAATATTTACTAAATATTATTATAAAACATTCTTTATTTTCCAACTTGAAATGAGACCCAATCAATTACCATATAATGTTATTTATATGGATTTCATACATCACATGTATACAACAATAATGATAAACAATCATTAGAAATTCATACAACATCCAGAGTGCATTTTACAACTGTGTGAGCATTAAAATAAATAAATAAATAATGCTCATCATAGACTGTCAATCCATCGATTGACATACAACTAAATATTGGGAATAGTGTATGTCAAATATCATCCCAATACCCACGTGAGGTTTTCTGTAACGTCTCGCATTTTTGTCAGTTCATATTTGAATATTTAAATCAGTTTAAATATCGAATTCGAAATATAAATGGATTTATATATTAATTAAAACAAAGTTGAACGTATATAAATATATATTAATTATAATCGAGCTCAGAACGACCCTACAGTTCGTAATTTAACGTCCTGAACTTCAACTGAGTATACGGGACTCGTTTTGAATCGGATTTCTTCAAAACGAGAAACGTTGGAATCTGTTGAACTGTATCTTTCCAACGGAAGTGGAAAATGGAGATTTCGTCGTACGGACTGCAAGATATGTCCAAATCAAATATTCAAAAAGTCGCTATGAAATCGTATATCGACCGTAACGGTTATTTGAATATAACTTGATATCGGTTGCAAATCGGGACAAGGTTCTTGTGAGGCGCAGCGATAATTTAATTTTTAGAATTTTACTGTAATTTTTAATTAATTAAATATACAACTTTTTATTTGGAGTATTTCGCACCCTGTATCGATATTTCGGGGTTTCACAATATAAGTCAAACTACCGATATTATTATATTTTTGGGATCGTGGCACCTCGCTGGACACGACTGTATTTTTATTTCTGTCCGTAATGACTCGAACATGAATTTAATTTTACGTAATACGGTGTAGTTAAATTTTAAAACATGGAAATAGATGACAAACCATAACAAGAATGATTTCTTTAAAGGAAAGAGGAGGAGCATGGACCAACATAATATCTCCTGCTTTCATTTTTCCCTTACGACATTCATGTCTAACTAACAGACCATCACCCTATTTTTTCAAAGTGCACACAAGCAACATGCCGAAATCTGTAAACCATACGTGCCGTGTACAAACCGTACTCTAAACCATGAACTACCCTAACCTAATGCTCATGAAAATGACAAAACACGGTCCTATAAGTTAATGCCAAACAGTAGCCTATGTTTGAAATATACGTGCACCTACCATATGAAAGCAGACATGGATCAAATTATATACAGCTATCCGTAAATCACGCATGACCTAGCCTACCTTTGTATACGTGATGCCCATGCTTCCAAAACCATTTCAACACGGTGCCTCCCATACCCTTTCCATTATAAATAGAATACTAACAAATAGTTCACTACCAGAAACAACAGCAATACAAGAAAATGGGAAATTATAATATATATATAAAAGGCGAACTCAAAAAATCGAAACAAGACAGACGTATCCTACCTAGCACCATCCCATACCCTAAGACGTGTAAACCATGAAGGAAAACCTACCCTATCCACCAATATAACGTTATTTCTATCCTCAGCCTTCCTCTATAAGTAGTGCTCTCTGGTTTCCTCTCAGGAAACGAAAGCTGCCTTATATTAAAATACATACTTTTCTTTGGAAAATTTTATAAGATAAAATACTAAATGGTCGCGAGGTGTTGGATCCATCATCGGTGCAGAGGCGGAGCGTCGTGATCGTTCTAGGGTGGAAGTCTGAAGTCCATGAAGCGGTTCAGGGTGACACCAGCGTGATGCGTGGTGTGTGAAATTACATACAGGCGAGGGAGTACATGCGGAGGGCGGAGTGTGGTCGTAGAAGTTCCTTTTGGGTTCGATAATGTGGAGGTGAGCGCGGAAAGATGAAAAAAATGGAGTATGGCGCGTTGTTTCGGGGATGAGGCACATGGGTGAAGTCGAGCGGGAGTGCATGGAGCGGATCCAGTTAAGTGGGGCTGCGCAGGCGTGTATTGGAAACAGAAAGGTGGTTATAAGTTGCGGAAAATTTGTTTGGGGAGAACTTGTGCACTGTTGGACGTAAAGAAATCAATAGTTGTGTGCATGAAGGGAAATATATGAATGGAGGAAGATGAGTGTTTGAATGGGACAGTATGGAAGCGGCGCCATGATTGGGTAAGTCGTATGGAGGCATTCACGTTTCATGAAGGGGAGGCTTTCCACCTTTCAAATGCATGCGTGGGGAAGTTTCCGAAATGATAGTATACATATTGTTTTACATGTTGGTGATATGTTTGAAAGGAAGGGGAACTGTGTGAGATTTGTGGAGCTCGCGTGTTAACAAGGCAAGTTTGGGATGGGGAGGTGAGTGCATGTGCAAAGTGGGGTTTAAAGTAAGGGATACTGCTGTGATGTAAATTTGGAAATAAACTATATGTTTACACCTAAGCATTTGTGCCAGAAGGGTTCAAGTATCATGTTGGTTGATCGGTTGGCATTTTAGTGCCATTAAAGAATAATCATGTTGAGATGAAAACGTGGTAGATGGCAGAAGTCGTTGAGTATTGTAATGATGAATGAAGAACTGTTCATGTTTAAGGGTACGACAGACTTCAAATTAGTTTTAGCGAGTTAAAGGGTGGAAGAACCCTTTCAGTTGCGGGTATTATGGACTAACACAGACTGTTTGGTAATAGTAGATAAAAGGAAAACTAGGAGATGAGACTGTTTTAAGCAAGTCGGGACGGGATTCAGCATGACATGTGTGAGGAGCAGTCGCGATCGTGAAAAAGACTGCTGAGCGAGATGGATGATGTTGAGATCGATCTGTACTCGATGCCCGTGGTAGTGATGGAGTGTGGAGTCACGTTATTTTGGGATGGACATTCTTGTCTATTTTGGTTTAACAAAGAAGTAAGGAGCTTTGTACAGGGTGAAAATGTTATACAAAGGAAGTTCGACAAGAAGTACTATTGGTATTGGGTTGGACGGACGTATATGCAGTCAGAAGTAGGAACGGCCCGTCACATCGAAACCATACGGAAGCAGGCTGCATTATGAAGCTGGATCGGAACAATTTGAAGCTTGTCAGAAATTATGACGAAACAAAACCACTGATGAGAATCAACGGACGTAAACCGTTATTTAACGTTTAACGCGCCAAGGTGAGTAAAATCACTAACTCTGATCTATTTTAAAATATTTTAATTATATTTTAATGTTGTTTGAATGCTGTGTGATGGTCGATTAGGTAGATTCAAATTAATTTGGTCGAATATTATATACCGTCACATATGTACACACCATCGGTTGGATACCGATTCCATCAATTTGAATATTCCCTAGTATAGAGTTAGTGTAAATTGTGTTGACTGACATCTGTGGATGCGGAAACCGGTTGGAGGAATCCGACCGGATTCCTCGATATTTATATGTATTGTTTGTTTTGTATGCACTGTTTGAACCCGAATTATATTTAAAACCCCATGAGAATATTTATGTTGAACGGATATTCAACATCCGTTCGATAAATAAATAAATGATATCGATTTAGAAAGTGGTGACAGCCAACCGTAAAACCATCATTTTGTTAAAGAGTTGATTGGCCGTCAGGCAAATCAACGAGGTTAATTATAAAAATTATATTTTTATAATTAAAAAGAAGATTTAAATTTATGATAGAAGTTCTATTATAAACCAGTATTTTAGAGTTCGTTTTATAAAATAAATAAAAACGATTGTTGGCATTTAAATGAGTTTATAAAGCAGAAATTATCCGACGATTTAATATTTGGATAATAATATTATTAGATTAATTATATTAATCTAATGTTAAGAAGTAATTAAAATCAGTTAACGAATTTACTGATGGAATGAAGTTGATTAAATCAACTGTTATTTGGGAAAATAATTATTAGGATAATTGGTCTTCAATTAATCTAATGAAACAGTTTAGAAATAAATTAATCCAAGGTAATAAGATTTAATTACCTTTTGGTTAAGAAGTTATAAATAGAACTGTGGAATGGAGAAAGCAAAGAGTAAATGTTTAACATAAATAATCAAACACCAGAGATTTCAAATTAACGATATGGTGTTATAAAACCATAGTTAAAAATAAACATGAAAGTACGATCGGATAGATATTATAAGTAATAAGGGATTAGAGTGCAGACTTGTATCGGTTCTAAGGTAAGAACGTTGTCGATCAAGGTCTGAGAGGTAAACAGAATACCCCAACTTGAACGACTTCACTATTATCGAGGAACGATATCAGTTTGTAATGGAAAAAGAGGTCAAGATTAGTATCACAGCGTATTGCAAGTCTTAAAACTATAGCGATAAAATAAACGCTGTTACCTAGGCTTAAGCGCGACTGTTAGGTCAAGATTAGTATAAAAGGAATACGGCAGCGTATTGCCAGTCTTAGAATTATAGCGATAAAATAACGTTGTTGATAAGAAAAGTGTGACTGTTATGTCAAGATTAGTTATAACAAAGAATATTACAGCGTATGACAAGTTGAACTATAGCAATAAAATAACGCTGTTGATAAGGTAAGTGTGACTGAAATGTTGAGATTAGTTATAAGGAGAATATTACAGCGTATGACAAGTTTAGAACTATAGCGACAAATTAACTGCTATTAATTTGACTTAAGCGTGACTTTTATATATAGCAGCACTTCCTAGGAAATATAACAATTGGTTTGAAATCCACTTATTCTAGAGTAATAAGTAACGACGTTTGTTCAAAGAAATATAAGAAAGAGTTTAGAAAAAGAATTGGGGAATCGTATTAGAAACTGATGACAACATTTCGATGTTCGAAATGTGATTAGAATTAAACCGTTAGGATTTGTAACTAGAATTCGACGATGTCGAATGTATTAAAAGTAAACTATTTTTAGGGATTATAATCTGATAAAATAATTAACATTTAGTTTAAACAAATAAATGTTGATAGGATAGGAGTCAGTATTTAGTTATAAACTTGATATCGATTTGATAAGAAGTTGTCTTAGAAAACAGAGTTTATAAAGTGGATTGGGAATATAAAGTATGAAAGAGGTTTCGGTAAACGAGATAAGTATTACTTGAATAAAGAGTTAATTGATAAAGGTATTCAGATTTCTATAACAGGAATGGTATTCACATTTTAAAGTGAATTATGTTTTAAAAGTAAACGGTTGGCCGATTAAAATATTTATAATGAAATGGGAAATATTTTCCAATGAAGATAGGGTATACGATCCAAGTGTAGAAACCAAGGAATGTGAAAAGAATGAAAATGTTTCGAACGTTAATAACGTATGTTTCTGGAACATGAAAGAATAAGAGTTTATAATAACTGGAAATGTTTTCCAAGAAGTATGAAAAGGCTAAAATGGGATTTGAGAAATATCTGGTAAGATATGGGAATTCGAAAAATAAAACGAATGTCAAATAAAAGTGCCTGTGGTTGTGTGGTGTTTAGTTATACATTAGAATGGATGTTTGTTTTTACTCCGATGGTTAAATAACCGACTATCGAAGTGTTTTGACCATCGTTGTCAATACGGAGAGTCCGGTTGGATATATTATCCGGAAACCACTCCGTATAGGCATAATCGTTGCAAATTAGATATGCTGAAGATAATTGAAGACGGAGTTAAATGCAAGGATCGACCAGTTATAGAATGGTGTGTTTTGTTTGTCCAGTCCCAGGACAACTTGTATGGACGAGTGTCTGACAGAGGATTTCCAACGGTCACACCGTTAATTTTACGAATATACCAAGTTGGTGGGGAGAAGATAACTTCTCTTTATTCTACACCCAGTGTGCATTTGTGTAATCAATGTGTGATTACGGATTTGACGATGTGGCATTCAAAGTGAATGGTGATCAGATGTTCTGAAGATAGACGTAGCCTCTAGCCTCACAACCAGAAAGTAACAAAAGTTGGGCTAGGCAGCATGGCTAGTTGGGTCATCCCCAAGCAGGGTGTATTGTCACCGATCTAGAGAAAATTCATATTTATACTTCTTTTCGATTTTGTATCTTCGGATGACGGTTGGATGGCCTACAACCGTGGTGGCAATATATTCGCGACACTCAAGCTAAATGAGTGAGCGGTCATGTGTGGCCGGGTTGCAAGACGTTCTTGTTGAACCCTGAGTGTATCCCCTCTAGAGTACACTATTCAGAAGGTGCTCCCATACCTTGTTTGTTGAAATC
Source organism: Allium sativum (assembly GCA_030737875.1). Lineage (NCBI taxonomy): Eukaryota > Viridiplantae > Streptophyta > Magnoliopsida > Asparagales > Amaryllidaceae > Allium > Allium sativum. Next base: position 327,718,225 of record CM060921.1, on the reverse strand, counting down.
CAATCTCCAATAAGTGCCCTGCGGTTTATGATTTTATACTATATATATGTGGAGCGTGAGATGCAAGCGTTCTACTACTTGGATAATTATTTGTTTAGACATTATCATAATATCACTAGTTTTGATATCAAGAATATTTCGGGTTATAGTAAGGTAAAAACCGTCCATATTTATGTGTGGGCTGGTCTTACTATTATCTTCTTGTTTTGAAAAGGATTTTCAAAGTAAAACAGTATGGTTGGAATTTACTCACACCAGTCCCATGACTGACCCAGAGTTTATTTTGTTTGTTTTCCCTAAACTCTTGGGTGCCCAAATTTGTACGGGCAGTCAAGTGTTTCAGGCTTTGCAGATTCACTTGGAGGAGCTCAAAAGCAGGAAGCTTCACCATTAGTTATGTAGAGTTATTTCCGCTGTGATATGATGTATTGTACTCTGATAATGGTATGTATATACAGTACAGTTTTGTATTCAAAGTTATGTTATATAATACATCTTATTTTGTTCCGCTGCGAGTTTTGTGCTACTCTGATTCTGTTCAGTTGTGATCTTCTTCTTCTCCTATTCTATTAGTTCTATCTTTTCTTTCTCACCCTCTAAATTCTTCTATTAATGTCCTGGTGTTTTCGATGCTTGAATAGTCAACAGTGTGTTTTTATGTTGATTTTCTGGGTCGAAAATTCCATCCGTTACAGATGGTATCAGAGCAAAAGGTTAAGTTATTACCTTGGCTCTGTGGCGTGACTCAATAGAGATAAGGTTAGTAATACCTTAGATTGAGTATGAGTGTATATATATGAGCGCGTATTTGTAAATTAATATAAAAACTGTTTTATATTGTGTTGACTGGTCAGTCGAGTGGTTTATAAATTCTGGTCGAAACAGTAATGCAAACTGCGTCGATAGGTGTTTCTAAACTCTTGAACAGAGTAATTCGACATAGTATGTTTTGAAAAGGGGTAAATGAAATAATTTTACCCAAAATATATTTTGATATAAAAGAAATATATATCTTGAGAATATTATAGTATATTAGATGTATGATCATTATTATGATCAAATAAGACTTATAGTTGAGATGGTTATATAAATAACCAAAAGAAATATTATATAAGCATGATATGCAAAATCAGATGAGCTGAATCTGAATTGAAAACCAGAATTGAAATAAAACTCTAGAAACTTGAAAAAGAATTGAAATTGAATTTGAATTAAATATAAGGGAATTTTAAAATCCTGGGAGATTTGAAAATTTGTTTTCCAAGTGCTATGAAAGATATTTTGAAGTAATTTCAAAAATAGAGTGATTATAAATGAGTTTTTAAAACAATATAGCATTGAACTCACTTCGATGGTCGGAAAATAAATTCCGATGATGATCGCGACATTGTCGGTGTTCATTTTCGAGCTGGTAAGTGACGGATTACTACCAAAGATTTTGTTTTGTATTGTTTGAGAAACAAGTTGTCAGAAATTCAAATGTTTTGAATTATAAATGATTTCAAATTGATTTGAAATAAATCCCAGGAATTTGAATTCTGAAATAAAAATTTAACTTATGGAGTTAAAATGGTAAAAATGGAATTTAAACAAAGATAACAAAACTGGACTGAATTTGGAAAGATCCAGAATGAAAATTATAAAAGAAAAATATTGGAGATTCGAGTTATTAAAAATGAATTGATTCTTGGAGAATAAGAATCGAATTTTGAATTAGAGATGGAGATAACTGATTTGAGAAATAAATCAGTAAATGGAATGTCATAATAAAACTTAACAAGGTTAAGAACTGAGAGTGGAATCAGAGTTGAAATAGAAATTTGGCTTAGTAAAAGAGAAAGACTGGTTTGAGAACGGATTGATGGGAGATCAACCAAGGATGCTTGGATATGCTGGTTTGATAGCAGATGGCAGAGATAGAGTTGAATGCCCAACAGAGAAGGTACACGTTTATATACGAGTATGAGATTTTTTATGAGTCAGTTTGGGTAAGCCGTTTGGCTGTTTGATTTTCTTTTGGATTGGAGAAGGCCGGGAGTGGCAAGTTATTGTAGTACCGAGTGAGCCGTGCAGAGGAGATGCTGGCGAGATTCTCTGAAAATTTAAGCTGTTAGGAAATTTTCAGAAATTTTGAAAATATTCAAAATAATAAGGAATTAATATTTTAATTGGAAATAATCAGTTCAGTGGAAACTGGAATTATGAAGTAAACCAAAAAGATTTTTAACCATGTTATAACAGAGATTGTAGCATTTTCCCTGCTTAGCAATTTCGAGGACGAAATTATTTTAAGGGGGAAGGTCTGTAACGTCTCGCATTTTTGTCAGTTCATATTTGAATATTTAAATCAGTTTAAATATCGAATTCAAAATATAAACGGATTTATATATTAATTAAAACAAAGTTGAACGTATATAAATATATATTAATTATAATCGAGCTCAGAACGACCCTGCAGTTCGTAATTTAACGTCCTGAACTTCAACTGAGTATACGGGACTCGTTTTGAATCGGATTTCTTCAAAACGAGAAACGTTGGAATCTGCTGAACTGTATCTTTCTAACGGAAGTGGAAAATGGAGATTTCGTCGTACGGACTGCAAGATATGTCCAAATCAAATATTCAAAAAGTCGCTATGAAATCGTATATCGACCGTAACGGTTATTTGAATATAACTTGATATCGGTTGCAAATCGGGACAAGGTTCTTGTGAGGCGCAGCGATAATTTAATTTTTAGAATTTTACTGTAATTTTTAATTAATTAAATATACAACTTTTTATTTGGAGTATTTCGCACCCTGTATCGATATTTCGGGGTTTCACAATATAAGTCAAACTACCGATATTATTATATTTTTGGGATCGTGGCACCTCGCTGGACACGACTGTATTTTTATTTATGTCCGTAATGACTCGAACATGAATTTAATTTTACGTAATACGGTGTAGTTAAATTTTAAAACATGGAAATAGATGACAAACCATAACAAGAATGATTTCTTTAAAGGAAAGAGGAGGAGCATGGACCAACATAATATCTCCTGCTTTCATTTTTCCCTTACGACATTCATGTCTAACTAACAGACCATCACCCTATTTTTTCAAAGTGCACACAAGCAACATGCCGAAATCTGTAAACCATACGTGCCGTGTACAAACCGTACTCTAAACCATGAACTACCCTAACCTAATGCTCATGAAAATGACAAAACACGGTCCTATAAGTTAATGCCAAACAGTAGCCTATGTTTGAAATATACGTGCACCTACCATATGAAAGCAGACATGGATCAAATTATATACAGCTATCCGTAAATCACGCATGACCTAGCCTACCTTTGTATACGTGATGCCCATGCTTCCAAAACCATTTCAACACGGTGCCTCCCATACCCTTTCCATTATAAATAGAATACTAACAAATAGTTCACTACCAGAAACAACAGCAATACAAGAAAATGGGAAATTATAATATATATAAAAGGCGAACTCAAAAAATCGAAACAAGACAGACGTATCCTACCTAGCACCATCCCATACCCTAAGACGTGTAAACCATGAAGGAAAACCTACCCTATCCACCAATATAACGTTATTTCTATCCTCAGCCTTCCTCTATAAGTAGTGCTCTCTGGTTTCCTCTCAGGAAACGAAAGCTGCCTTATATTAAAATACATACTTTTCTTTGGAAAATTTTATAAGATAAAATACTAAATGGTCGTGAGGTGTTGGATCCATCATCGGTGCAGAGGCGGAGCGCCGTGATCGTTCTAGGGTGGAAGTCTGAAGTCCATGAAGCGGTTCAGGGTGACACCAGCGTGATGCGTGGTGTGTGAAATTACATACAGGCGAGGGAGTACATGCGGAGGGCGGAGTGTGGTCGTAGAAGTTCCTTTTGGGTTCGATAATGTGGAGGTGAGCGCGGAAAGATGAAAAAAATGGAGTATGGCGCGTTGTTTCGGGGATGAGGCACACGGGTGAAGTCGAGCGGGAGTGCATGGAGCGGATCCAGTTAAGTGGGGCTGCGCAGGCGTGTATTGGAAACAGAAAGGTGGTTATAAGTTGCGGAAAATTTGTTTGGGGAGAACTTGTGCACTGTTGGACGTAAAGAAATCAATAGTTGTGTGCATGAAGGGAAATATATGAATGGAGGAAGATGAGTGTTTGAATGGGACAGTATGGAAGCGGCGCCATGATTGGGTAAGTCGTATGGAGGCATTCACGTTTCATGAAGGGGAGGCTTTCCACATTTCAAATGCATGCGTGGGGAAGTTTCCGAAATGATAGTATACATATTGTTTTACATGTTGGTGATATGTTTGAAAGGAAGGGGAACTGTGTGAGATTTGTGGAGCTCGCGTGTTAACAAGGCAAGTTTGGGATGGGGAGGTGAGTGCATGTGCAAAGTGGGGTTTAAAGTAAGGGATACTGCTGTGATGTAAATTTGGAAATAAACTATATGTTTACACCTAAGCATTTGTACCAGAAGGGTTCAAGTATCATGTTGGTTGATCGGTTGGCATTTTAGTGCCATTAAAGAATAATCATGTTGAGATGAAAACGTGGTAGATGGCAGAAGTCGTTGAGTATTGTAATGATGAATGAAGAACTGTTCATGTTTAAGGGTGCGACAGACTTCAAATTAGTTTTAGCGAGTTAAAGGGTGGAAGAACCCTTTCAGTTGCGGGTATTATGGACTAACACAGACTGTTTGGTAATAGTAGATAAAAGGAAAACTAGGAGATGAGACTGTTTTAAGCAAGTCGGGACGGGATTCAGCATGACATGTGTGAGGAGCAGTCGCGATCGTGAAAAAGACTGCTGAGCGAGATGGATGATGTTGAGATCGAACTGTACTCGATGCCCGTGGTAGTGATGGAGTGTGGAGTCACGTTATTTTGGGATGGACATTCTTGTCTATTTTGGTTTAACAAAGAAGTAAGGAGCTTTGTATAGGGTGAAAATGTTATACAAAGGAAGTTCGACAAGAAGTACTATTGGTATTGGGTTGGACGGACGTATATGCAGTCAGAAGTAGGAACGGCCCGTCACATCGAAACCATACGGAAGCAGGCTGCATTATGAAGCTGGATCGGAACAATTTGAAGCTTGTCAGAAATTATGACGAAACAAAACCACTGATGAGAATCAACGGACGTAAACCGTTATTTAACGTTTAACGCGCCAAGGTGAGTAAAATCACTAACTCTGATCTATTTTAAAATATTTTAATTATATTTTAATGTTGTTTGAATGCTGTGTGATGGTCGATTAGGTAGATTCAAATTAATTTGGTCGAATATTATATACCGTCACATATGTACACACCATCGGTTGGATACTGATTCCATCAATTTGAATATTCCCTAGTATAGAGTTAGTGTAAATTTTGTTGACTGACATCTGTGGATGCGGAAACCGGTTGGAGGAATCCGACCGGATTCCTCGATATTTATATGTATTGTTTGTTTTGTATGCACTGTTTGAACCCGAATTATATTTAAAACCCCATGAGAATATTTATGTTGAACGGATATTCAACATCCGTTCGATAAATAAATAAATGATATCGATTTAGAAAGTGGTGACAGCCAACCGTAAAACCATCATTTTGTTAAAGAGTTGATTGGCCGTCAGGCAAATCAACGAGGTTAATTATAAAAATTATATTTTTATAATTAAAAAGAAGATTTAAATTTATGATAGAAGTTCTATTATAAACCAGTATTTTAGAGTTCGTTTTATAAAATAAATAAAAACGATTGTTGGCATTTAAATGAGTTTATAAAGCAGAAATTATCCGACGATTTAATATTTGGATAATAATATTATTAGATTAATTATATTAATCTAATGTTAAGAAGTAATTAAAATCAGTTAACGAATTTACTGATGGAATGAAGTTGATTAAATCAACTGTTATTTGGGAAAATAATTATTAGGATAATTGGTCTTCAATTAATCTAATGAAACAGTTTAGAAATAAATTAATCCAAGGTAATAAGATTTAATTACCTTTTGGTTAAGAAGTTATAAATAGAACTGTGGAATGGAGAAAGCAAAGAGTAAATGTTTAATATAAATAATCAAACACCAGAGATTTCAAATTAACGATATGGTGTTATAAAACCATAGTTAAAAATAAACATGAAAGTACGATCGGATAGATATTATAAGTAATAAGGGATTAGAGTGCAGACTTGTATCGGTTCTAAGGTAAGAACGTTGTCGATCAAGGTCTGAGAGGTAAACAGAATACCCCAACTTGAACGACTTCACTATTATCGAGGAACGATATCAGTTTGTAATGGAAAAAGAGGTCAAGATTAGTATCACAGCGTATTGCAAGTCTTAAAACTATAGCGATAAAATAAACGCTGTTACCTAGGCTTAAGCGCGACTGTTAGGTCAAGATTAGTATAAAAGGAATACGGCAGCGTATTGCCAGTCTTAGAATTATAGCGATAAAATAACGTTGTTGATAAGAAAAGTGTGACTGTTATGTCAAGATTAGTTATAACAAAGAATATTACAGCGTATGACAAGTTGAACTATAGCAATAAAATAACGCTGTTGATAAGGTAAGTGTGACTGAAATGTTGAGATTAGTTATAAGGAGAATATTACAGCGTATGACAAGTTTAGAACTATAGCGACAAATTAACTGCTATTAATTTGACTTAAGCGTGACTTTTATATATAGCAGCACTTCCTAGGAAATATAACAATTGGTTTGAAATCCACTTATTCTAGAGTAATAAGTAACGACGTTTGTTCAAAGAAATATAAGAAAGAGTTTAGAAAAAGAATTGGGGAATCGTATTAGAAACTGATGACAGCATTTCGATGTTCGAAATGTGATTAGAATTAAACCGTTAGGATTTGTAACTAGAATTCGACGATGTCGAATGTATTAAAAGTAAACTATTTTTAGGGATTATAATCTGATAAAATAATTAGCATTTAGTTTAAACAAATAAATGTTGATAGGATAGGAGTCAGTATTTAGTTATAAACTTGATATCGATTTGATAAGAAGTTGTCTTAGAAAACAGAGTTTATAAAGTGGATTGGGAATATAATGTATGAAAGAGGTTTCGGTAAACGAGATAAGTATTACTTGAATAAAGAGTTAATTGATAAAGGTATTCAGATTTCTATAACAGGAATGGTATTCACATTTTAAAGTGAATTATGTTTTAAAAGTAAACGGTTGGCCGATTAAAATATTTATAATGAAATGGGAAATATTTTCCAATGAAGATAGGGTATACGATCCAAGTGTAGAAACCAAGGAATGTGAAAAGAATGAAAATGTTTCGAACGTTAATAACGTATGTTTCTGGAACATGAAAGAATAAGAGTTTATAATAACTGAAAATGTTTTCCAAGAAGTATGAAAAGGCTAAAATGGGATTTGAGAAATATCTGGTAAGATATGGGAATTCGAAAAATAAAACGAATGTCAAATAAAAGTGCCCGTGGTTGTGTGGTGTTTAGTTATACATTAGAATGGATGTTTGTTTTTACTCCGATGGTTAAATAACCGACTATCGAAGTGTTTTGACCATCGTTGTCAATACGGAGAGTCCGGTTGGATATATTATCCGGAAACCACTCCGTATAGGCATAATCGTTGCAAATTAGATATGCTGAAGATAATTAAAGACGGAGTTAAATGCAAGGATCGACCAGTTATAGAATGGTGTGTTTTGTTTGTCCAGTCCCAGGACAACTTGTATGGACGAGTGTCTGACAGAGGATTTCCAACGGTCACACCGTTAATTTTACGAATATACCAAGTTGGTGGGGAGAAGATAACTTCTCTTTATTCTACACCCAGTGTGCATTTGTGTAATCAATGTGTGATTACGGATTTGACGATGTGGCATTCAAAGTGAATGGTGATCAGATGTTCTGAAGATAGACGTAGCCTCTAGCCTCACAACCAGAAAGTAACAAAAGTTGGGCTAGGCAGCATGGCTAGTTGGGTCATCCCCAAGCAGGGTGTATTGTCACCGATCTAGAGAAAATTCATATTTATACTTCTTTTCGATTTTGTATCTTCGGATGACGGTTGGATGGCCTACAACCGTGGTGGCAATATATTTGCGACACTCAAGCTAAATGAGTGAGCGGTCATGTGTGGCCGGGTTGCAAGACGTTCTTGTTGAACCCTGAGTGTATCCCCTCTAGAGTACACTATTCAGAAGGTGCTCCCATACCTTGTTTGTTGAAATCCAATCTCCAATAAGTGCCCTGCGGTTTATGATTTTATACTATATATATGTGGAGCGTGAGATGCAAGCGTTCTACTACTTGGATAATTATTTGTTTAGACATTATCATAATATCACTAGTTTTGATATCAAGAATATTTCGGGTTATAGTAAGGTAAAAACCGTCCATATTTATGTGTGGGCTGGTCTTACTATTATCTTCTTGTTTTGAAAAGGATTTTCAAAGTAAAACAGTATGGTTGGAATTTACTCACACCAGTCCCATGACTGACCCAGAGTTTATTTTGTTTGTTTTCCCTAAACTCTTGGGTGCCCAAATTTGTACGGGCAGTCAAGTGTTTCAGGCTTTGCAGATTCACTTGGAGGAGCTCAAAAGCAGGAAGCTTCACCATTAGTTATGTAGAGTTATTTCCGCTGTGATATGATGTATTGTACTCTGATAATGGTATGTATATACAGTACAGTTTTGTATTCAAAGTTATGTTATATAATACATCTTATTTTGTTCCGCTGCGAGTTTCGTGCTACTCTGATTCTGTTCAGTTGTGATCTTCTTCTTCTCCTATTCTATTAGTTCTATCTTTTCTTTCTCACCCTCTAAATTCTTCTATTAATGTCCTGGTGTTTTCGATGCTTGAATAGTCAACAGTGTGTTTTTATGTTGATTTTCTGTGTCGAAAATTCCATCCGTTACATTTTCAAACAACAACATTTTATTTATTTGTGCAGTTGGGCAATATGTGAAATTTATCGTCCCAATCATATCAGATAAATGGGTGTACATAAACAAATCGTCCAATTTTTAAATGAATATTTATTGATTCACGTGTACAATAAAAATATGATTTTTATTGTATAAACATATTTTATTAAATATGAACATATTTGTTAAACATGAACATTTTTCTAAACATGAACACTTTTCTGAACATGAACATTCTAGTAAACATCGCTAGTATGATAATGTTTTTAATCTGACCTACATACAAACCAAAAATGTATATTTTTATTGTTAACATATTTTAATGGTTTAAACATACAATAAAGGTGTGATTTTATTGTAAAAAATCCTTGTCTTCTAAACACAAATATTTTATTTTCTTTACAAACATAATAAAGATGACAAATTTTATCAACAAAACATATATTAATAAGTAATTCTTTTATTCTAAATTGTCATGATAAAGATGGCATTTTCTCAACAAAACATATATTAATAAATAATTCTTTTATTCTAAACTAATATGATAAATGTGACATTTTTATTAAGTAAACATATGATTAACATATAATTATCTTATTCTAATTAATATGTTAAAGGGATATTTTTGTCAAATAAAACGTATGATTAACATATAATTATCTTATTCTAAATTGATATGTTAAAAAGGACATTTTTTCGACATTTAATCTTTTAAATGATTCATCCTATACATTAAAATATAATTTTAATGTTAAACATATTTTATCAACATTTAATCTTTTAAATGATTCATCCTATACATTAAAATGTAAATTTAATTTTAAACATATTTTATCAACATTTATACAGTAAAAATGAATCTTTTACTACGTTAACATTTTATACAATAAAAATAAGTCTTTTACTATGTTAACATTTTATACAGTAAAAATGAATCTTTTTATTGATTCATTCGTACGATAAAACGTAATTTTTATTATTAAAATATTTCATTCTCAATTTCATGATAATTTTATATCTAAAGTTTATATAAATAATTTTAATATATGCAACCATATCAATCATTAAAAATCCAAATCACAATCCAGCCAAATAATCAACTGATTTGTACAATCAATGGTGTCAGATGCTGCTAAGCACCGTCTACATCCGTATAAATTTTACTGAAAAAAATTAGAGTGAAAGGAGTTCTCACCGTGGTCGGTTTTTGAAATCGTTGAATAGCGATTATTTTAATAAAATTAAACCAGTGTTTAATTTAGTCAAATTACAAATGGTCTCCGTATCAGATTTGATCTGCTCCATGTTGTAGTGTTCGAATTTACAGTCCCAATGAGCCCTTGTTTGCTGGATTCTGACATCAATTGAATAAGATATGATATTTAAAACCTTAACAACATAAATTAATTTCTTAAATTAATTAATTAATTAGTAAATTAATTCTTTACACTAATCGCCGTTTAATTTTTATCCATCTTCTTCTCTGTTTTGTTAACATACGAACCCAACTTCGCTTAAATTCCATCGCTGCGCACCCAACACCAGACGATCGGAACAAGATCCGAACCCCCCACAACTTCGACCTTTGAACCACCTCCCTCTAGCAGGAACCCTGCCCATCTCGATCGTGATTCACGCCCCCAAACTATCCTCTAACGACGATAGTTTCATGATGAAATATGGCCTCCATGGTTCGACACATTTCATCATCACCGTATCAAACAGACGAGCTCACATTGCTCTTTGTTCTTGCTTTTGAAAAATCTTGAAATGAGTTTATGGATTGAAAGATTATAAGGATTTAATCTAGGAAAAAACTGGCTGCTCATATTTTCTTATGGCGGCGCAGAGCGTTTTAAATGGAGATTAGGGTTTTGTACAGTAATACCGTGTATTTATACACATATTTTTATTTTATTTATTTAATTCTATTTAAATTCAATATAACTCATGTATCGTTCCGGGCTCCAAATCAAACCCAATGAGTGTCGCCCTAGCTAATAACCCCCATCTCTGACACAATGAAATATGTTTCGTAAGTGAGTTCTATTGTTTTGATCAATTTTTATCAAAAACAAAATATAAATCAATATATACTGAATTTATGTTTGATCTTGCTTTTGAAAAATCTTCAAACGAGTTTATAGATTGAAAGATTATAAGGATTTAATTTGGGAGAAAATCGGCTGCTCATTTTTTCTTATGGCAGCGCAGAGCGTTTTAAATGGAGATTAGGGTTTTGTACAGTAATACCATGTATTTATACACGTATTTTTATTTTATTTTATTTATTTCTATTTAAATTCAATATAACTCCTGTATCGTTCCGGGCTCCAAATCAAACCCAATGAGTGTCGCCCTAGCTAATAACCCCCATCCCGGATACAATGGAATATGTTTCGTAAGCGAGTTCTATCGTTTTGATCAATTTTTATAAAAAACAAAATATAAATAAATATATACTGAATTTAAACATACATTTTAATTTACCGGGCCTACATACTGACTCTAAAAATTACAGAAAAATTATATCTAGCTATGTTTTGACGATACGGTCCTGACAAAACTAATTTTGTCGAATTTGGAGATCGTTTGAAAAATAGTCATTTTCTGGTTGATCCAATTCAAATTTAAACTATCAAAACACATTTAAATTTAATGTGCTCGCATATTAATTCCAAAAATTATGAAATTTGGAATCTCACAGTAATTTGACATTCCGGATCCAACAAAAGTTGTTTCGTCGAAAACAGAGGTCGCTTGCAAAATGTATATTTATTATATTAGTATATATATAAATTCCATAATGACTATTTTAAATTTTAAACTGGCATTACTTTCAATTTCCATTATGAAATTTGGATTTTTCACATTTGTTAGAAAGATTTTGTTAAACAAATTCTAATATTTCTTGTTACACTAAAATCTGATTTGTTTTGAATCCTGTATATTCAATTAAAGTTTGAAATCAAATTTTCAAACTACTGCGCCATTTTAAACTCCCTTTTTAATTAAATAAAATATATTCATTCTAACTTCGAATTTAAATAAATTTTTAATCATTATTATTTAAAATAAATCATTTAAAATATTTAAAATCCATTAAAATAACTAAAATAAAAATTTTAAATTTGTTCTGAAAATCCTGGTCGTTACAATCTCCCCCACTTAAAATCTTTTCGTCCTCGAAAAGGAACGGAGCTGAAAGTTGTTTAACTAACCAACTCAACTTTCATTCTGGCTTTAATTCTTCAACCTTTCAGTTTCTGAGAATTTCTAATTTTTCAAAAATTTGGCTAACACCCTAAAATTTTTAAAAAAATCGCCATAACCTCCTTTGTACGGGTTGATATTTAAAACTGAAACTAGCCTCACAAGGCCCTCATCAGTCCAAAAGAAAAACAAAAAGCCAAGCGGCTAGCCAATCGGCTCATAAAATCATCAAACCCAAACAAAACAGTAAATATGTACCTATTTGTCGGGCATACAACTTTATTCCTTTTCTCGAGCCTCCTTGCTATGACCTGTTCAATCTATATACATGTATATGTATGCAATTCTAACCAATTTTCAATTTAGTTCAATATTTTGATTCAATTTGGCTTTACTTGTCATTCATTCTTTTATTGGTTTAATCAATCCAATATATATATATTATTTATTTATTTATTAAACTAATAATCATACAATACAACCAGCAATCAATTAGTTGATTAAATTTTCAAATTCATAACTTTGATATATATATATATATACAAAATCATATTTTTGATGCCAATTCACAACAATACCCTATCTAGTTTTGGTTCTCACACCAGTCAATTGGAAACATAGAGATATACCACTTTCGAAACTCGAACATAAACACTGATGATATATATATATATATATATATCACCAGAAAAATCTTTGGGCGACTAGAGTGTGATTCTATATCTACCCAGTATATTTGAGACTTCGTATACACGTGGATCAGACGCATATTAAAATCTCTATATACTCGATTGTCCAAATTAAAATATAATAATATTTCAAATACGTATTTTAAGATAAAATTTTCAAAAATAATTTTGTCATCATTTTTATTTTAAAAATAACGCTCTTCGGACTCATTCTAGGATACTACTGAATCTCATCTCTAACGAGTCATTCTTATTGGATATTACTAATCCAATCTCTGATGAATTTTTCGTTCGGTTCTAATGTGTCTTGTTCACGAGCTCTGTAAACCAAAGCTCTGATACCAAATGAAACGACCCAAACTTCGCCGTAAAGGAAAGCCTGGATTGAATTGAGAACAACACTCATCAGAACACAAGCAGAAGAACATTTCATTGCTTATTACAACAATTTACATCAGAGTACAGGAATATTCCAGAGTATGATTAATTATACAACAGAAAATAATATCAGAGATTTAAAATTACATAGCACGGAAAATAATACATAAGTATAATGCATAGCGGAAAAGCTTTCAAATATAGCTCCAGCTGTAATCCAGGATCCTGTTAAATAGAAATATGCAAGACCAAAACTACTGACTGCCTGTGTGGAAAATATGGGCATCCAGAGTTTAGTAAGGAACAATAAACTCTAGGTCAGTCATGGGACAGGTATGAGAACTCAAAACAGTTATTAATTCGATTTTAAAGTTAGGTAAATCAAAGGACCATGCCGTATAACACGGAACGGGTTTGCCGCCAAGAATACCGGTGCATAAATAAACAGCGCAATGCTAATTGAAAAAATGAAGCTATTATAAGATTCAGGTCCCATCACACAATGTAACGCAAGTCGAAAGATAGAGTTTTACCTTATAATAGTCAAATATGGTTGGTACGCGAAAATTCTCTTTTATTATTACTATAAGTGCATAGTGCAGAAATCAATTTCGAAAGTAAATGTATCAATCATAGACGACATGAGTGCCCCATCCCACTATGTCGCCATATATAGGTTTACAATTAAAACCGCAAAGCTCGTATTGAAAAGTTGGATTTCCATCATGATGGCTCCTGATTCGAAAGATCTATCGCGTAGTGCAATACTCCACGGCTTACGTCCCGGCCAGAGAAAACACCGTAATGCACATCCGCACTTTTGGGAAATCAAGTATCACCGCGACTTACGTCCCAGCGAGAGAAAACACCACTTACTTTATCCTTATATGGGAATCGGGGGAATGCCCTATCCCTCATCACGGTCGGCTGAATCCAAACTAATATCGAAAGCATACTGATCTGACCATCAGTTCACCATCATACCGGGGTGTGAGGCTCGCGAAGTCACGCTACACAAAGCTATGCTAAATAAAGTTGTGCTTTGATCATCATCCACAAGGCTCTGCTTTTCAACAAAATCCTTGATCCATGCATCTTAGCATGCCACATTGTCAATCCATACCATACCATTGATTTCTTCCAATATATAACCTTTGAGCTCATACATCTCAGAGAAGGGTGTTAAGCAAGAGAATAAATTCTCCGCCACCAAACAGATATGTATTAGCAGAGATCAATGAATACAGCGTAAAAAGGAATATAACATCAGACATACCATCCATTTACAAGTCCGTTCTAGGTATGAACGAAATCGGTGGCACCTTATTCCTCGCCCCATTTGTCCAATATGGAAGAAAGGCCCTCGCATATCCGAACAATCAACAAGTATGTCCGGTCGGCCACCACTATAGCCCCTTCAAGGTAGCTACTCCAACCATGGGCATCAGTAGCAACTCATCCGTTCGATGTGAAGATCGTCGGTCTTGAACCGTCTTCAATCTCTTCGACTGTTAATCGTCGTATTCATTATTCAAAATGGGTTAAACCCGGTCTTCCCGAATAATTCACGTAATTTATAATCAAGTTCTATAAAAACATATCCAATGCCTCATTCCAATTTTGAATATTCTTTTAATAAAATATTCACAATTTTAGGGAAAGGTTCCCATTAATTTTATCAAAGATAAATCCTTTTAAATTTATTCTTTTTAATCTCAAAAATCATTACTTGATGATTATTTGAATTTAAGAAATAAATCTTATCTTTAACTGGGTTAAAGAACTAATGTCTTTTAAAAACATTGTTCACAATAAACCCAAAATCATCTTCCATAAAAATGGAATCTAAACGGAAATCATAATGGTGTATAATCGATATAAATTCCTGTATCCGACTAATAATATAAATGGAATAACGGCAAAGCCTTTTAAATTCCATATATAATAACAGCCTTCGTTCATAGAAGCTCATCTCGATTATTACAGAATCGAATTCCTTTCAATTAGAATTTAATATATTAAATTGGAAAACTGTGGAAAATTTCCATTCAAATCTTAATAAAAGATTTATAAAACCAAATTATTTCTTCACTGTTAATTGGGTTAAAGAACAAATGTTATTTAAAACATTGTTCACGATAAACCCGAAATCCAATTCTTTTCAATTCTAATCAAATATAAATTAATTGGCAAAATTTCCCAAATCTTAATTAGAAGATTTATTCTAAACTGGGTTTAAGAACAGATTTAGTAAAGACACCATTCACGATAATCCCAAAATCCAATTTGACACTAAATGTAAGGTTCTGAATAGAAATTATATCGTCTTATATTCAATATCAAATTCTGAAACCAACAAATATTGTATAGGGGATAACGATATATATATATATATATATATATATATATATATTCCAAATTCCCATAACAATATCTGTATAATCACGGAATCCAATATCGAAATATTCCGAAGGTAATTTCCATTCAAATCCAGTTCAATATATATATATATATAGGAAAATTCTGGTTATTTTAAAACCATTTTTAAATCCAATTTATTTATTTCTAAAAATAATTAAATTATTATACTAGTTAATAACTAGTTCATTGTGATAAAAATATATTTTTATCGTTATAAAATTGGACTTTTTCATCAAAAATCCTTCCAAACCATTTATTATGATTTTACATAAATTTTCCATATTTTTAATAATTTTATTATCGCCCGTACAGTCGGTTTCCAATAACGGCCACCGAACTGCATCCATAGCGACCTTTTCTGAAATTGATTATATCTCCAAATCTAACCGTTAGATTTCAAATCTCTTACATTCATTGGAAAGCTCTTTTCGATACGAACCCAATGGTTCCGGTTTTATGAGAATGGGACGGTCGGATCTCCCGTAATGTCAATTTGAAGTTACTGGTCGAAATTTGCGAACGGTCGCTGTGCGACGCGTTCTATTCAGGCTATTAAATTTATATATTTCGTCGATTTCCATTTAAATTGTATTTTATAAATTCATTTTAAAACGATTTCAACTTCTTTTTCAATCTTATATTGAATATTCTACGTTTTTATCATATTAATATGATAATCTTTCCTATTTTGCTATCATGTAAATGATTTACATTTTAATGATTTTATAATACAATAACTATGTAATTTTGTTGTTTAAACATTTTATTTGAAACATTGAATATTTTAAATCATTCCTACATACACAATAAAAATGTATATTTTTATTGTAAACATATTCTATTTCAAACAATGGATATTTTGAATGATTCCTATATAGGCAATAAAAATGTGTACTTTTATTGTTAACATATTTTAGTCCAAACAATGAATATTTTAATGATTTAAACATACAATTAAAAATGCAATTTTTATTGTAAAAACTTTATCTTTTAAACATGGAACTTTTGATGATTCAACAGTGCAATAAAAATGTAATTTTTATTATGACAACATATTCTTTTAAATATGATTCTTTTTAATAAATCAGCAGTAAAATAAAAATGTAATTTTTTTTTTGTCTAATTATTTTCTTCAGTCATGCATCTTTTTAATTTCAATTACATGTTAAAGGTTACCCTTTTTTTTAAGTAAACAAAATCATATTTTTAACATATGATTATTTTTATATTAACATCGCTAACATGTTAACAACTATATTTTAATCCAACCTTCATACAATAAAAATGTAAGTTTTTATTGTTAACCGATTATTGTTTCAAACAATGAATACATCATATCATTCTAATATTAAAATGATAATATTTTCGAAATATCATATTTTGAAATCATTTTTCGATATTCATTATAAAATGGATAAAATCGATATAAATATCGTTCGTTTAAAATGGCATTTAACTACTAAACACGGCTTCACATTTCAATATTTACTGAATATTATTTTAAAACATTCTTTATTTTTCAACTTGGAATGAGACCCAATCAATTATCATATAATGTTATTTATATGGATTTCATACATCGCATGTATACAACAATAATGATAAACAATCATCAGAAATTCATACAACATCCAGAGTGCATTTTACAACTGTGTGAGCATTAAAATAAACAAATAAATAATGCTCATCACAGACTGTCAATCCATCGATTGACATAAACTAAGTATTGGGAATAGTGTATGTCAAATATCATCCCAATACCCGTGTGGGGTTTTCAAACAACAACAGTTTATTTATTTGTGCAGTTGGGTGATGCGTTAAATTTATCGTCCCAATCATATCAGATAAATGGGTGTACATAAACAAATCGTCCGATTTGTAAATGAATATTTATTGATTCGCGTATACAATAAAAATATGATTTTTATTGTATAAACATATTTTATTAAATATGAACATATTTGTTAAACATGAACATTTTTCTAAACATGAACATTTTTCTAAACATGAACATTTTAGTAAACATCGCTAGTATGACAATGTTTTTAATCAGACCTACATACAAACTAAAAATGAATATTTTTATTGTTAACATATTTTAATGATTTAAACATACAATAAAGGTGTGATTTTTATTTTTTTAAAAAAAAATCCTTATCTTCTAAACACAAATATTTCATTTTCTTTACTAACATGATAAAGATGACAAATTTTATCAACAAAACATATATTAATAAGTAATTCTTTTATTCTAAATTGTCATGATAAAGATGACATTTTCTCAATAAAACATATATTAGTAAATAAATCTTTCATTCTAAACTAATATGATAAAGGTGACATTTTTATTAAGTAAACATATGATTAACATATAATTATCTTATTCTAATTAATATGTTAAAGGGACATTTTTGTCAAATAAAACATATGATTAACATACAATAATCTTATTCTAAACTAATATATTAAAAGGGACATTTTGTCAACATTTAATCTTTTAAATGATTCATCCTATACATTAAAATGTAATTTTAATGTTAAACATATTTTACCAACATTTAATCTTTTAAATGATTCATCATATACATTAAAATGTAATTTTAATGTTAAACATATTTTATCAACATTTATACAATAAAAATGAATCTATTACTACGTTAATATTTTATACAATAAAAATGAGTCTTTTACTATGTTAACATTTTATACAATAAAAATGAATCTTTTAATGATTCATTCGTACGATAAACATGTAATTTTTATTATTAAAATATTTCATTCTCAATTTCATGGTAATTTTATATCTACATTTTATATAAATAATTCTAATATATGCAACCATATCAATCATTAAAAATCCAAATCACGATCCAACCAAATAATCAACTGATTTGTACAATCAATGGTGTCGAGTGCTGCTAAGCACCGTCTACATCCTAGTATAAATTTAACTGAAAAAAATTAGAGTGAAAGGAGTTCTCACCGTGGTCGGTTTTTGAACTCGTTGAATAGCGATTATTTTAATAAAATTAAACCGGTGTTTAATTTAGTCAAAATCCAAATGGTCTTTGTTTCAGATCCAATCTACTCCATGTTGTAGTGTTCGAATTTACAGTCCCAACGAGCCCTTGTTTGCTGAATTCTGACATCATTTGAATAAGATATGATATTTAAAACGTTAACAACATAAATTAATTTCTTAAATTAATTAATTAGTAAATTAATTCTTTACACTAATCACCGTTTAGTTATTTTACCCTTCTTCTCTGTTCTATATAACATACGAACCCAACTTCGCTGAAATTCCATCGCTGCGCACCCAACACCAGACGATCGGAACAAGATCCGAACCCCCCACGACTTCGACCTTCGAACCACCTCCCTCTAGCAGGAACCCTGCCCATCTCGATCGCGATTCATGCCCCCAAACTGTCCTCGAACGATGACAGTTTCATGATGAAATACGGCCTCCGTAGTTCGACACAGTTCATCATCGCCGTATCAAACAGAGCTCGCATAGCTCTTTGATCTTGCTTTTGAAAAATCTTCAAACGAGTTTATGGATTGAAAGATTATATGGATTTAATTTGGGGAAAAATCGGCTGTTCATTTTTCTTGTGGCGGCACAGAACGTTTTAAATGAAGATTAGGGTTTTGTACAGTAATACTGTGTATTTATACACGTATTTTTATTTTATTTATTTATTTATTTCTATTTAATTTCAATATAACTCCTATATCGTTCCGGGCTCCAAATCAAACCCAACGAGTGACACCCCTAGCTAATAACCCCCATCCCAAACACAATGGGATATGTTTCGTAAGCCAGTTCTATCGTTTTGATCAATTTTATCAAAAACAAAATATAAATCAATATATATTGAATTTAAACGTACATTTTAATTTACCGGGGCCACATACTGACTCTAAAAATTACAGAAAAATTATATCTAGCTATGTTTTGACGATGCGGTCTTGACAAAAGTAATTTCATCAAATTTGGAGACCATTTGAAAAATGGTCATTTTTTGTCGATCCAATTCAAATTTAAACTATCAAAACACATTTAAATTTACCGTGCTCACATATTAATTCCAAAAATAATTAAATCTGGAATCTAACAATAATTTGACATTCTGGATTCAGCAAAAGTGGTTTCATCGAAAACGGAGGTTGTTTGCAAAATGGCTATTTATTATATTAAAAAATATATATATTCCATAGCGATTATTTTAAATGTTAAACTGGGCATAACTTTCAATTCCCGTTATGAAATTTGGGATTTTCACATTCGTTAGAAAGGTATTGCTAAACAGATTATAATATTTCTTATTACACTAAAATCCGATTTGTTTTGAATCCTGTATATTCAATTAAAGTTTGAAATCGAATTTTCATACTACCGCGCCAATTTAAACTCCTTTTTAATTAAAATAAATATATTCGTTCTAACTTCGATTTAAATAAATTTTTAATCGTTATTATTTAAAATAAATCATTTTAAACATTCAAAATCCATTAAAATAACTAAAATAATTTTTTTTATTTGTACTGAAAATCCAGGTTGTTACATATAATGTCAAACGAGGTTTAAACCGAGTAGTAAATGGGATATGTGGGATAATTAGTGAAATGGAATTTCATTGATAAACTTCTATTTATTCTAAAGACAAGAATGTTGTTGACTCAAGGTCTGAGAGGTAAATAAAATACCCCAACTTGAATGACTTCATGATTATCCAAGAATGATATTAGTTTAGAAACAAGAGTGGTCGAGAGGAATAAAAATTAGAATTTCTATGAATGGTATTATATAATAAAGCTTGAAATAATTTAAATCAGGTAAGATGAAATTAAGTATAATAGATTTTTTAATTAAGAAATAAAAAGGCTTTATATCAAATACTGGAAATATAAAGGTTTTGATAAAAAAATGAAAATATTAAAAAGGTCCAAGTGATCTTGTATACTGAAACAGTGAACTCGTTTTTATTTTCATGGTTGGATGATTGTTTATTTTGATAGTTAGATAACCGACTATCAAAATTCGACCCATACGATTGTTAGTACGGGAAGACTGGGATCGAACTTATATTCGAAAACCATCCCACCAATAAATACGTGAATGTTGAAGATATCAGATGATGATCGAGTTGGAGTATTGAAGACCGTTGATCTTCATAAAGTGGAAGAATTACTTAAAATCTCTGACTTGCAATCAAAGATATAATGTGATTCTTTCATGGTTGTAATCAACGAATTGCAAGGACTGCTCGCTACTGATCTATAGGGTGATTCCTAGGATGCAGTAGGAGGGTGCCTTTGGTTTGTCCAGTCCTTGGACGACTTGTATGGACAGATGCCTGACAGAGTATTTCCAAAGGGATTACGTATGTTGATTTCTTCAAATGTACTATAGTTGGTGGCGGAGAAGGGCACTTCTCTTAGCTTAACTACTAGCGTATTTTTACGGACGTCAATTAGTGATTTTCTTGAGGATCTGATGATGTAGCATTCAAAGTAAAAGGTGGCCATATGTTCCAAAAGAAGATTTAAACCTCAAGCCTCATCAACCGGGAAATGACTAAAATCGGGCAGGCAGCATGGCTATGTGGGTCGCACCCATTATGGTGCATTGTCACCATCTAGAGAATATTCATATTTGTTACTTCTTTTCATTTCTGTATCTCCCGGGAAAACAGTAGCTGCGCAGCCGTAAGGTGACAATATATTCGATACACTCAAGAGAAATGAGTGGTCGGACATGTATGGGCCGGGTTGCATGACGTTCTTGTTGAACTCAGTGTATTCCTCTCTAGAGATACACTAGCGGCAGATGGTTCCGTACCTTGTCATAATCGGAATCCAATATCCAATAAGAGCCCACGGTTTTGATTGTATACTATATATGTACAGCGTGAGATGCAAGCGTTCTGCTAGATTGATATTTATTTGTATTTAAAAACTCTCATAATATCATAATAAGATATTGGTTTCAAAATGTTTTGGGTAATCGTAAGGTAAAAACCATCAGTATTTGAAACACCCCACCTCCGTTAAGGTCACTCACAAAGGGAATGCCTTAACTTCGATGGAGCAATATAGGTAAAAGACACAGATAATTTACAAGACAGATATATATAAGCAGCGGAAAACAAACATTTCTTTATTTCAAACATGGTTCATAACAAAACATTACAACAAACTGTTTCAAACCAACTCCCAAATTATTACATTGTAATTTATGTCTTGATTATTATATAAAGAAGCATAAATCATAAATGAAACTGCATAAATCCCCAAGTCTAGTGTGTCCAAAGCCATAGCCAAAGATAATAGGTTCCAAGCCGTACATCACAGAGTCTTCAAGCTTGGAAAGATGAACGATCCGAATTAAGCTGAGCAATTCCCTCCCTGGCTACCTAAGGGGGGAGGGAACGGAAGAAAAGAAGACGAAAGAAAAATGGGTCAGACATAAGTCTGAGTAAGTCTAGTGACTTTTCAGTGTGTGAATAAGGAAAAGGGCCATGATAAGAATAAACTGAATCTAGGACATCACCCTAGAAATAAGATAATAAGGTGGAATATGCTATCGCACCCATTTTACTTCTCTGCACCACTTAACTAGTGTCCCAACTAGTGATCTATATAAAATAATTATATGATAACGTGATCCCAATCCCCGCAATTGTGGTAGCCTTCAGTTGTACATCTATTATGAGGATTCCACCTCAATCTGTCTAATTGCCATGAATGTGTTAGATGTACCCTTACTACCCTATCGATCGGCTCCTTACTTGCATTAACATTCCATATGTTAGTGTCAATCGGCCCTCTCTTGCGTGTAGATACCCTGTGTTGGTCCCACCATAAGGTGTATCAATCCTTATGATAGCAACCCGACACGACTCAAGACGCACAGTGTATAACTACTGGTACCCAGTGCCTGCTTTTTCCCACTCTGGAGTACGTGCACGCCCGTAAACTGTCGGAACTTACACTGACGTACCCCCTGTCGCTGCTTTGACCGCTTACAATCAGCCCAGTAATCGTGCCCACCCTGCCTAGTTTCAGGGTACCATGATACATCTATGTGGGTTACTGCTGAAATGGTCCCCGTTACTAGGGTTTCCTGCTGGTTAAGTTTGTGGGCCTATATTTACTAATATTACCCACCAACCCGATATGTATTTAACTCTCCTACCGATTCAAGCATGTTTATTTAACGGTTAAGTTTTGTGGGCCTATATGTACTAATATTACCCACCTACACGAGATGTACTTAACCCTCCCATCGATTCAAGCATATTTATATAACGGTTAAGTTTTGTGGGCCTATATGTACTAATATTAGCCACCTACACGAAATGTACTTAACCCTCCCATCGATTCAAGCATATTTATTTAACGGTTAAGTTTTGTGGGCCTATATGTACTAGTATTACCCACCAACCCGATATGTACTTAACCCTCCCGGACATTATGTCGTATTGGTTAAGTGTTGTCCATTCATGTTAACTTAACCCACCCATTCATCATGTCATGTTGGTTAAGTGTTTCTTATTAACTTAACCCTCCTCGTTTATCATGTTTGATTGGTTAAGTGTTTTCTATTAACTTAACCCCGTTCGTCCACCAAGTTGTGTTGGTCAAGTGTTTCTTGTTAACTTAACCCCACGTGTTCATCATGTTGTATTGGTTAAGTGTCATCAATCAATTCAAGTTAACTTAACCTACCCACTTGTCATATGACTTTGGTTAAGTGTTACCTTCTTGTGTTAACTTATTCCTACCATAAATCAAGTTATATTGGTTAAGTGTTCCTATGTACTTAGCCCTAGTCATTCATCTTGTTATATTGGTCAAGTGTTCCTATGAACTTAACCCTAGTCATCCATCTTGTTCATTAGCATTAATTGATTTATTAATGCACCAACCTCTCACATTAGATATGTGTTGTTGCGGTTACTGGGTGTGACGAGCGATTCCGGGCAGTTTTACACCACAACTCAATATAACCTCGGGTTTTCCTTGGGCATGATGCACTAACCGCTCACATTAGATAGGTGTTGTTGTGGTTACTGGATGTGCCAAGCGGTTCCGGGCAGTTTTACACCACAACTCAGTCTAATCTCGGGTTAGGCACATTCGTCTTTTTCTTAATTTACATATTTATCTTTAAAATTTATATGTAAATTTTCCACAATTATTGCCATTAAAGCCATGCCCGATTTTTCCTCTAAATCATATTAAATATTTTTGGTATATAAATTATACCATTTTTATGCCACTAACCATTCATTTATCTATGGGCTAAATTATGCCAATAATAATTTCTAAGGTTTTCCCAACGTTACCTCCGTCATACGTTCGCAAAATTCACATAGAATGTTAGGCTCATAACTTAGCCTAACTTATATACAAAAGGGGAAAGAAGGGAGCATGTACCATTCACACAACATAAAATAATAAGGAACTATCTAAACATGTGTCATGTAAACGTGGCATAATATAGTGAACTTGCATTTTTGGATCCAACTAACATGAGTCTTTAAGCATATGAAATTACCCAAACCCAATTAGGCATATAAATGTAAACTTTTATTTTGGGTCCAATAAACATATACCTTAAGCATATAGAATTACACAAGTTCAACTAGACATGTGAATGTGAACTTTTAATTTGGATCTAATAATCATGAATCTTAAACATATGGATTTACACAAGTTTAACAAGGCATGTAAATACGAACTTTTATTTTGGATCCAACAAACATGAATCTTAAGCATATGGTTTTACATAAGTTTAACAAGGCATGTGAGTGTGAACTTTAATCTTGGATCCAATTTTCATAGATCTAAATGTAAATCTAAACATAATACATGTCTTGGCCTAATAACTTGCATGATTCAATAAACATAGATCTAAATGTAGATCTAAACATAATACATGTCTTAGCCTAACAACTTGCATGATTCAATAAACATAGATCTAAATGTAGTTCTAAACAACTTGCATGATTCAATAAACATAGATCTAAATGTAGATCTAAACAACTTGCATGATTCAATAAACATAGATCCAAATGTTGATCTAAACAACTTGCATGATTCAATAAACATAGATCTAAATGTAGATCTAAACAACTTGCATGTTCATAACATGAAAAAGTCACCAACTTTACATAATATACGATTGGTTTAATAATAACCACAATAATCTCACAAGCATATACGATAGAATCGTTACAATCAGCATCGTCATTATCTTACAACTAGGAATTACTCTAGTTTTCATTTTATTACAAATCACAACTTTTAATCGTTCACATCTAAATAATAACAGGACTTACAAAGAAAAGAAAGTCTTATTTTCTAGGATCTGTTTTCTGAATTTGTAAAGCTTATCCTTTGATGTTGACTATTGATTTGAAGCAGAAATCCCTTACTTTGAAACAAAAACTTTTTTCTCTAACTTGAAGCTTTCTAATTAGATTATACTTTGTTTAAAAAGAAGGTGGCTAGACAAGATTTGAATTGGATAACATGATGGCTACAAAGAATGTGTTTATGTGTTTTAGGTTTAGGATTTGAGTTGATTATATAGAAGTCTAGGTTTAATTCTAGCCATTAGATCAGTCTAGGAGTAATCAGAGCCATCCAACTAAAGCAATGTGTCACTCAGCCAATTATAGCATGACATATAAGCCCTAACACCTCAGAATTTGTCACAAAGCCAATCAGAGAAGGCCACGTAAAAAAGACAATCCTTGACAACAACAAAAAATGTGCCACGTGCGCCACATGATGCGTACACGTCATATATATATGTATATATATATACATATTCTACATATTTTTTTCTTTTTATCTGTCTTCCTAATTAACCATTTTCACACTAAACCACTTTTTGAACTGCGTTTACACTAAGCCACTTTTTAGCCATTCCCCTAAAACAAAAATATGGCGCTGGCAGGGATCAAACTCTGTACCTCTTGTATGCAAGTCACATGTTCTAACCAAATGAGATACTAAGTCTTTTTCTTACAAAACTTAGAACAATGCTAAAAATTATTCTTTTCTCATTCTTTTTTTTATGTTTTGCGGCAATATTTAATTTAAAGATATCTTCTTTATATAGAGTCTGATTTACGCAAACTCGGACTCTATCTCAAGCAGAATTCCGAGATGAACGCAATGGCGCAACCCGTTTCACCTATTTCTTCTTTTTCAAATTAATTATTCTTTAATTTGTTATTTTAATATTCTTAGAAAATACGGGGTGTTACATTCTCCCCTCCTTAAATGATTTCATACCCGAAATCTTTAAGTTAAGAAGAATGCATATCATAACATCCATCTACTCAACCGTTCAATCACAGGCGTCCATTGTCCTTAAAAAGATTTCTAATGCTTTCATGATCATATGCATAGTGTGTACATG
Organism: Allium sativum; assembly: GCA_030737875.1. Lineage (NCBI taxonomy): Eukaryota > Viridiplantae > Streptophyta > Magnoliopsida > Asparagales > Amaryllidaceae > Allium > Allium sativum. Next base: position 327,692,135 of record CM060921.1, on the reverse strand, counting down.
TCCTTATCTAATGCAAAATCAGGCGGTCTACTGACTCAGTTGACCTCCTCAATGCGAATTATATCGGTGCCATGAGTCCATCATGTATGCAATTATTCCTAATCGTACTTTATAACTTCTACATGAGTGCACAATCATTCATACAAATGCAACATCCATATGATAACACAGCAAGTTTCAATTCAAAAATTCACTCATGCATATGCAATATGAAGTGACTGAGCCGATCTAGTGCCTAATGTGTGTATATGCATCCACGAGTAACCACTAGCAAACACTTGCAACCACTTGCATCCACCAAACATAACATGTCTCAAACACATGTTTACATCCATTGGCTTCTACCTAAGTATTGGGAATATGACCGAGAGGATATACCTAAAAGATAAATATTAGCATGCAAATAAACTTCACAGAAAAAGAGGAATCAAGGATATACCCTCAAAAAGATTATGATGCGCGTATCTAGTCTTCAGTCTTCTAAGTCGCATCTTCTTGAGCTTCACTCCACTGTACCTTAACTAATTTAACTTTACGATTGCAAAGCTGCTTGACCTCCGTTTCCAAAACCCACTAGTAAAGATAGGACCTCGATCACTTACTATGCCAGAGGGTATCCAATGTAGTCGAACTATCTTTCCAAGATAAAAAGATGTTAACCATGATTCCAAGTGTATATACTAAGATGATTATAGGTCTCTCCTCTACTTAGCTTATCCATCATGTCACAAATCTGAGGGTCGATTTCTCTCACGCAAACCATCCTAGTCGAACTTGACATCCCTCAAGTACAAGCCCCAAAGACATAAACCAATAACAGACAAGCACCCAAGGAATACCTCCTCCGAATTTGGATGATCTATGTGAGATGATACTAGCAAAACAACCAAACAATTGAGCACTTAACCGACTCTGGATATCCTCGCCAATCTTGCTCCAAAACTATCGTTGATCGTATAACGGGCTTTGCATTGTCAACTAGATATATGTGGGAGTCTACCTTACGTTTTAGGGGACAAACCCCTAACCTTAATCAAAAACATCTGCGTACTCATCCAACGGATCGAAAATCATCGATAAATACATAAAGTGATTCTTGGTAGCTAAGACAAATTGATCCCTTAGGATCGCATGAAATTTCGAGGGTATTCCCGAGGCAAGCCGAAAGTCTAACTATCCTTCTTTCACAATTACTAACTAACCAATCCATGCCTAGAATCAACCCATAGCCCGTGAAACCAAAAACATAAGTATCTCTAATCCTTACAAACCAAAGATAAATGAGCTGAACCACATATTGGATTTGAGACAATAATGGGATCTTCTACTATACAAGTATTAAGGTGCAGAGACTCAACTATGGAAGCAGATATAAACGAATGTGAAGCGCTAAAATAAAAAAGAGTACTAATAGGATGATCAAAAAGGAAAAACCTTACTACCTCTCTCTCTCTCTTAGGTACGCTGGCAGTGAGAGCATGCACTTGCCCTTCGGAAAATCCTATCCTTAGTTCTTGCCCTTGTCCTGTTATACCATAATAAAGATACTTCCTCTTGTCTTGTGATTCTTCCACTTACACCTTCTCCTTTGTGAACCAAGTCCATATCCATGAGTTCCTCATCCTTGGGTTGTGCTCCTTAGCAAAACTCCCTCAGTCTCATCTTTACTATCCGTGTGTAACACGTTGACAAGTCTCTCGAAAGCTGCCTCCATCGCATGGAAAATCCTACAAAGCTCGAAAGAAAATTAGCCGCAGGTGAAACTACAGCGGCTATAGATGGAAGTTGGGCACTTCTTCGCCCTTTGAAAGGTGTCGTAGTCTCATCAAGCCTACGGAACCATGCTGCGATGAGGCTACCTCCCGGAAAGCCAGGAGCCCTGGAGACTCAGGAAAGAAGGAAACAAGGATTCAAACAGAGGATCAAAAAGATAGTGCATATGGCTTTGGGGAGTATGCCTTTAAAACAAAACCTTTCTTTTGAAAATGCTTCTTTTAAAATCGTTTTAAAAATAATTTTTCAAATCTTTTATCTGATCCGGTAACCTTCATCTCTGATACCAAGTGAAACACCCCTCCTCCGTTAAGGTCACTCACAAAGGGAATGCCTTAACTTTGGTGGAGCATTTAAGGTAAAAGATGCAAATGAATTACAAGACAGAAAAATAAAGCAGCGGAAAATAGAAATCATTTTATAAACAATGTGGTTCAGTCAATCTTTTACAACAGTTGTCTCAATCATACTTAAAAGTAATACATAGAACTTCTGTCCTGAATTAAAACATAAAGAAGCATTAAAACAACAGTAAGATAGCATTAAATCCCCAATAAGAGAGTATCCGAAGCCATAGCCCAAGATAATAGGTTCCAAGCCGTACATCACAGAGTCTTCAAGCTTGGAAAGATGAACGATCCGAATTAAGCTGAGCTATTCCCTCCCTGGCTACCTGAGGGGGGGCGGAAGAAAAGAAGACGAAAGAAAAATGGGTCAGACATAAGTCTGAGTAAGTCTAGTGACTTTTCAGTGTGTGAATAAGGAAAAGGGTCATGATAGGAATAAACTGAAACTAGGACATCACCCTAGAAATAAGATAATAAGGCTGAATATGCTATCGCACCCATTTTACTTCTCTGGACCACTTAACTAGCGTCCCAACTAGTAATCTATATAAAATGATCATATGATAATGTGATCCCAATCCCCGCAATTGTGGTAGCCTTCAGTTGTACATCTATTATGAGGATTCCACCTCAATCTGCCTAATTTCCATGAATGTGTTAGATGTACCCTTACTACCCTATCGATCGGCTCCTTACTTGCATTAATGTTCCATGTGTTTGTGTCAATCGGCCCTCTCTTGCATGTAGATACCCTGTGTTGGTCCCACCATAAGGTGAATCAATCCTTATGATAGCAACCCGACACGATTCAAGATGCACAGTGTATAACTACTGGTACCCAGTGCCTGCTTTTTCACACTCTGGAGTACGTGCACGCCCGTAAATCGTCGGAACCTACACTGACGTACCCCCTGCCGCTGCTTTGACCGCTTACAATCAGCACAGTAATCGTGCCTCACCCTGCCTAGTTTCAGGTACCATGATACATCTATGTGGGTTACTGCTGAAATGGGTCCTCGTTACTAGGGTTTCCTGCTGGTTAAGTTTGTGGGCCTATATCTACTAATATTACCCACCAACCCGATATGTATTTAACCCTCCTACGGATTCAAGCATGTTTATTTAACGGTTAAGTTTTGTGGGCCTATATGTACTAATATTACCCACCTACACGAGATGTACTTAACCCTCCCATTGATTCAAGCATATTTATTTAACGGTTAAGTTTTGTGGGCCTATATGTACTAATATTATCCACCTACACGAGATGTACTTAACCCTCCTATCGATTCAAGCATATTTATTTAACGGTTAAGTTTTGTGGGCCTATATGTACTAATATTATCCACCAACCCGATATGTACTTAACCCTCCTGCACATTATGTCGTATTGGTTAAGTGTTATCCATTCATGTTAACTTAACCCACCCATTCATCATGTCATGTTGGTTAAGTTTTTCTTATTAACTTAACCCTACTCATTTATCATGTTGGATTGGTTAAGTGTTTTCTATTAACTTAACCCCGTTCATCCATTGTATTGGTCAAGTGTTTCTTGTTAACTTAACCCCACGTGTTCATCATGTTGTATTGGTTAAGTGTCATCAATCAATTCAAGTTAACATAACCCACCCACTTGTCATATTACTTTGGTTAAGTGTTACCTTCTTATGTTAACTTAACCCTACCATAAATCAAGTTATATTGGTTAAGTGTTCCTACGAACTTAACCCTAGTCATTCATCTTGTTATATTGGTTAAGTTTTCCTATGAACTTAACCCTAGTCATCCATCTTGTTAATTAGCATTAATTGATTCATTAATGCAACAACCTCTCACATTAGATATGTGTTGTTGCGGTTACTAGATGTGCTGGGCGGTTCCGGTAAGTTTTACACCACAACTCAATCTAACGTCAGGTTTCCCTTGGGCGTGATGCACCAACCTCTCACATTAGATAGGTGTTGTTGTGGTTACTGGATGTGCCGGGCGGTTCGGGGCAGTTTTACACCACAACTCAGTCTAACCTCGGGTTAGGCACATTTGTCTTTTTCTTAATTGACATATTTATCTTTCAAATTTATATGTAAATTTTCCATAATTATTGCCATTCAAGCCATGCCTGATTTTTCCTATAAATCATATTCAAGATTTTTGGTATATAAATTATACCATTTTTATGCCACTAACCATTCATTTATCTATGGGCTAAATTATGCCAACAATAGTTTCTAAGGTTTTCCCAACGTTACCCCCGTCATACGTTCGCAAAATTCACATGGAATGTTAGGCTCGTAACTTAGCCTTACTTATATACAAAAGGGGAAAGAAGGGAGCATGTACCATTCACATAACATAAAATAATAAGGAAGTAACTAAATATGTGTCATGTAAACATGGCATAATATAGTGAACTTGCATTTTTGGATCCAACTAACATGAGTCTTTAAGCATATGAAATTACCCAAATCCAATTAGGCATATAAATGTAAACTTTTATTTTAGGTCCAATAAACATAAACCTTAAACATATAGAATTACACAAGTTCAACTAGACATGTGAATGTAAACTTTTAATTTGGATCCAATAATCATGAATCTTAAACATATGGATTTACACAAGTTTAACAAGGCATGTAAATACGAACTTTTATTTTGGATCCAACAAACATGAATCGTAAGCATATGGTTTTACACAAGTTTAACAAGGCATGTGAGTGTGAACTTTAATCTTGGATCCAATTTTCATAGAACTAAATGTAAATCTAAACATTATACATGTCTTGGCCTAATAACTTGCATGATTCAATAAACATAGATCTAAATGTAGATCTAAATGTAGATCTAAACATAATACTTGTCTTAGCCTAACAACTTGCATGATTCAATAAACATAGATCTAAATGTAGATCTAAACAACTTGCATGATTCAATAAACATAGATCTAAATGTAGATCTAAACAACTTGCATGATATAATAAACATAGATCTAAATGTAGATCTAAACAACTTGCATGATTCAATAAACATAGATCCAAATGTAGATCTAAACAACTTGCATGTTACATGACATGAAAAAATCACCAAATTTACATAATATACGATTGTTTTAATAATAATCACAATAATCTCACAAGAATATACAATAGAATCGTTACAAGAATATGCATAAATCAGCATCGTCATCATCTTACAACTAGGAATTACTCTAGTTTTTATTTTATTACAAATCACAACTTTTAATCGTTCACATCTAAATAATAACAGGACTTACAAAGAAAAGAAAGTCTTGTTTTCTGGGATCTGTTTTCTGGATTTGTAACGCTTATCCTTTGATGTTGACTATTGATTTGAAGCAGAAATCCCTTACTTTGAAACAAAAACCTTTTTCTCTAACTTGAAGCTTTCTAATTAGATTATAATTTGTTTAAGAAGAAGGTGGCTAGACAAGATTTGAATTGGATAGCATGGTGGCTACAAAGAATGTGTTTATGTGTTTTAGGCTTAGGATTTGAGTTGATTATATAGAAGTCTGGGTTTAATTCTAGCCATTAGATCAGTCTAGGAGTAATCAGAGCCATCCAACTAAAGAAATATGTCACTCAGCCAATCATAGCATGACACATAAGCCCTAACACCTCAGAATTTGTCACAAAGCCAATCAGAGAAGGCCACGTAAAAAAGACAATCCTTGACCAAAAAGAATGCTCCACGTGCGCCACATGATGCGTACACGTCATATATATATATATGTATGCTTGTATATATGTATGTATATATATTCTTTTTATCTATCTTCCCAATTAACCATTTTCACACTAAACCACTTTTTGAACTGCATTCACGCTAAGCCACTTTTTAGCCATTGCCCTAAAACAAAAATATGGCGCTGGCGGGGATCGAACTCTGTACCTCTTGTATGTAAGTCACATGTTCTAACCAAATGAGCTGTTAAGTCTTTTGCTTACAAAATTTAGAACATTGCTAAACATTATTCTTTCTCATTCTTTTTTTTAATGTTTTGCTGCAATATTTAATTTAAAGATATCTTCTTCATACAAAGTCCGATTTACGCAAACTCGGACTCTATCTCAAGCAGAATTCCGAGATGAAAGCAATGGCGCAACCCATTTCACCTATTTCTTCTTTTTCAAATTAATTATTCTTTAATTTGTTATTTTAATATTCTTAGAAAATACGGGGTGTTACAGTATTTATGTGTGGATTTGGTCTTACGATTATCCTTTTCCTTCGAAAAGATTTTGAACTTTAAAATCAAGTTGGATGTTCCCCCTTAAACTTTGCGAGTTTTTTTCTCACTCTGGTTCACCAGACTGATTCAGCGTTTTGTAAATACTCGGGTTAGACCGGTTGTACAGGTTCAGGTTATTGGACACCACAAAGTTCAGAAGACGTGCTGGAGTAGTTCAAATGTACTATTATATATTCCGCTGTGTGTTGTATATGAGGACAGATTATTATAACTGTCCAGATGTGTTATAATCTGATTGTACGTTTTAATTCAAGCTCTCAATAAATATTTATTTCTATACTATATTTTGTTCCAATGCTATGTGATACTCTGATTCGGTTGTGATTCTTCTTCTTATTTCTTCTATTTTAATATTTCTTTCTTTCTTATATCACCCTCTAACTTCTTTCTTTAACGTTCTGGATTTTCGGTACTCGTGTTTGGACTTGGGATGTATTTGTGTCGAAAATTCGAGCATCGAATTTTCTGGGCAGTTACAGTGGTATCAGAGCTATTAGTTTAGTAATAACCTTGGCTCTGTGGCGTAACTCGATAGAGATGGGGTTAGTAATATCCTAGATTGAGTTGGAGTGTATATATATACGAGAGAGCATATTTGTAGATTTTATATACAAGTGTTTTGTATTGTGTTATTTGATCGGTCCAAGTATCGAGAAATTATATTGAACTGGAAATTGACACAGTATTGATTTGTAAAGTGGGTAAATGAAATAATTTTACCTAAATTATATTTTTGTATAGAAAGGGAATAATTTTGGTAAATTATTGAGATATTGTAGTTTGATTGATTTATTTGAATATAATTCGAATGGAAGTTTGAATTGGAATGGTTAATATAACCAGAAGATTTCACATATATAGTTTGTGAATGAGAATTTTAATATGAAATTGAAAATCGGGATTTTACTTAAGTTAAAACAGAATGAATTAGAATGATGGCCTTTGAAAATGAATCAGAATCGGGATTATTAAATGGAAAGTGAACTAATTAGAAAATCAAATAGTTAATTGAATATGGAAATTGAAATTGAACTTAGTAAGGTTAATTAATGTGTGTTGTTTGTTGTTTGGATGCTAAATTCATTGAAATGAAATTCATCAATAGTTAAAGAAGCTAAATGAATTGGAAACTGAGAAAATGAATTCAAATACAATGAATTTGAAAAATAATAATTATGAAATGAAAAATAATGATAAGATCATGTATTTGTTATTGTGTTGAAAATGGAGTTAAGAACAGGTTGGAAGAGCTGCTTGTTGCTTTACTGGGTTATTGGAGTATGATGCCCAACAAATAGGTACACCTTGATATTATTCATTGGATGGTTGATTTCACACCAGAGTTGGGTAACCGCTTGGCTTTGTTTTCTTTTGATCGATGCAAGGCCCGGAGTGGCGTGTGTGTAATAACCCGGAAAATCTGGGCCAGTTTGAAATTTTTATTTTGGCCATTTTAGCGAATTTTGATTATTTAAAATGAATTATTTTAAATAATATCGACGAGAAATTTATTTTGAATATAATTCGAACGTATATATTATACGCGTCGTCGTTAGAATATAAATAATTATATATAATTATTAATAGAATTGAAAATGGCGCGGTAGTTCGATAATTCGATTTCAAACTTCAATTGAATGTACCGGGTGCAAAACAATCCGGATTTTAGTGAAACCAAAAATAATGGAATCTAATAGTGAATATCTTTCCAACGAATCCGACAAATTGAGATTTCATGGCGGGGATAAAAAGATATGTCCAGTTGAAAATTCTGAATAGTCGCTATGGAATTCAGGCCCTTAAAAATAGACATTTTGCAAACGACCTCGGATTTCGACGAAACCAGTTTTGTTAGGTCCGTGTTGTTAAGTTATTGCTAGGGTTCAAATTTCATAATTTTTCGAATCAATATGTGAGCGTGGCAAAGGAAAATGCGTTTGACCATTTTCAGTTGATTTTAAATCGACTGGGAATTGGCCATTTTTCAAACGGTCTCAGAATTCGGCGAAACTAGTTTTGTTAGGACCGTGTCGTCAATACGAAGCTAGAAAATATTTTTCAGGAATTTTTCTAGTTAGTATGTGACCCCGGTAATTTGAAATGTACGTTTAAAATTCAATATAGTGATTCAAATGTAAATTAAACGGAAACTAATTGAAAAGATCGAATCAGCTTGCGATACATATCCCATTGTGTTCGGAATGGGGGTATTACCCTAGGGACGACAGTCGGTGGGCTCAAAAAGGAGTTCGAATTTCTAAAGTAACTTTTTGAAGATAAAATTAAATTAAAAATATAAATTAATATATATACTTCTTTATAATAACCCCCCCCCCCTCGTTTATTCTTCAATTCTATCAGAAGAAAAAAAAAGAAAAAAAAAAACAAATCGCGTCGCCTACCAGCCGCCACCCACCTCACCTCCGCCACCGCCGTTCATCACCGCTGCCACCGCCCTTCTTCTCCCTTCCTCCGCCCATCTTCCCATCGTTCTCCACTCCCTCCGCGATGTCGCATCGCTACAGCCCCCAAACCGACGGAAGACCACCGCAACCCTAGCCCAGAGCAGCCTTCGACCTCGACAGCACCTCCTTCCGCCACCACCGCCTGCCGCTCCCCTCTGCCTCCCTGACCGACCACCCAGCGGCGAACCCCATCGAATCCCCTTCGCACCCCAAAAGAAACCGCCCCTGGAACCCCTTTTTTTCCGCAGACCCCTGTAAGTTTTTTTTTAATTTATTTGTTTTATTTTTATTTTATTTAAATAGAGAATTAAAACTGATTTAAAAGGAATTTAAAAACTGATTTTTATTTTAAAGGTTTAAAATAGAAAAAAAGGTTTAAACTTTAAAATAGAAAAGGCGAAATTTTTATTGGGTAGAAGAAGTAAAAATATGATTTTTATATTTTTAAAGTATTAAAAATATGATTTTTATATTTTTAAAGTATTAAAAATATAATCTTTACTATATAGAAATATTAAAAATATGATTTTTATATTTTTAAAGTATTAAAAATATAATCTTTATAGGATAGAGAATATAAAAATATCATCTTTGTATGTGTAGCGAAATAAAAATCTGATTTTTATTTTAAATACGTTGAGATAAAGTGGTAATTTTTATAAAGGCGAAAACTTTATTTTTATAAAGGCGAAAACTTTATTTTTATAAAGGCGAAAACTTTATTTTATAAAGGCGAAAACTTTATTTTTTTGAAATGGAATTTTTGTCTATATAGTAGCAATGTAGAAATAGAATTTTTATCCATAGAACGAGATAATAAAAATATGATTTTTGAATTGAAAGTGAATAAATAAAAATGTGATTTTTATTTTAAAGACATCAAAATATAAAAATGTGATTTTTATATATGTAGTGGCTACGGGCAATAAAGATGACGGAGATGCGATAGCGATGAAGATTTCTATCAATGAAGTGCCAAGGAGCTAGGATAGCTATAAGTGAGAACTTCTCACCTTTCAATTTAAATTTTCTAGTTATATATATATACCAGGATGCAGACGGTGCTTAGTAGCACCCGACACAATCGTCCACAGACCATGGACTTGTTTGTTTGGCTGTTTGGTGATTGATTGCGATATTGGTTTGAATGTGGTTTGTGGTGTGAAAAATCGAATCGATAAATTGGTTAGGATTAGACGTGCGCCGTTATAAGGCGAAGGAGTAAGGCTAGGTTAGACTCTTACTCCAAAATTTTGTGGTTTGCATAACGAATTGAATATGATTGATGTGTGAATGGCGTGGGCCTTCACTAGACCGGGGATAAGGCTAGGCCTCGTCCCGTTTCTAGTATCGTGCCGTTATGCCGCCGAAATTTTCTAAAATATGTTAGAAAATAAAAATGTCATTTTATTGTGTAAATGAATAATAGAAATTCATATGTTGGAATAAAATGTTTTATCGTTAAAAATATAATTTTTAACGTGAATATGAATATAGTGAAAGTGAATAAATAAATATTCATTTACAAACCAGACGGTTTGTTTATGTACACTTATTTGAAGGACATTGATTGGGTCGATAAATTTTACACATCGCCCAACTGCACAAATAAAATCTGTGTTTGATTGTTTGAAACCCCACACGGGTGTTGGGATGAAATTTGAAGTTCACTCATCCTGATTGATTAAATATGTCGATCGATTGATTGACAGGCTGTTATAAGCGTTAGATATCTATATTTGATGCTTATACAGTGTAGTGCACTTTGGTTGATGGTTGATTATTTTTCAATGCTATTATACATGTGTTGTATGAAAATCCATATAATTAACTTTATATGGTAATTGATTGGGCCTCATTCCAGTTTTAAAATAGAAATATTTGAAATAGAAATATTCGAAATGGAATATTTGACAATATCAATATATGAAGCTGTGTTGATTAGATTGACGCCATTTTGACGTAAACGATATTTATATCGATTTTATTCATAATGAAATGAATTGAAAACGATTTCGAAATGAAATGAATTGAAAACGATTTCGAAATGAATTGAATTGAAAACGATTTCGAAATGAATTGAATTGAAAACGATTTCGAAATGAAATGAATTGAAAACGATTTCGAAATGAAATGAATTGAAAACGATTTCGAAATGAATTGAATTGAAAACGATTTCGAAAGGAAGTGAATTGAAAACGATTTCGAAATGAAGTGAATTGAAAACAATTTCGAAATGAAGTGAATTGAAAACGATTTCGAAATGAAGTGAATTGAAAACGATTTCGAAATGAATTGAATTGAAAACGATTTCGAAATGAAGTGAATTGAAAACGATTTCGAAATGAATTGAATTGAAAACGATTTCGAAATGAATTGAATTGAAAACGATTTCGAAGTGAAGTGAATTGAAAACGATTTCGAAGTGAAGTGAATTGAAAACGATTTCGAAATGAATTGAATTGAAAGCGAATTCAAATGAATTCAAATTGAATTGAATAGAAATGAATTTTAAAACGAATTTATAAAGAAGAATTCAATTTTGATTTGAGTTGAAATGGAAGTTGAAATTGTTTTGAAACGAATGTAGAACTATTTATAAAATTCGTTTTAAAAGGAAATCGACGAAATATATATAATATATATATATATATATTATATATAATGGCCTGAATAGAACGCGCCGCGCAGCGGCAGTTCGTGAATTTCGACCATTTATTTCAAACGGACATTGCGGGAGATCCGACCGTCGGATTCTCCTAAAACCGGAACCGTTGGGTTCGTATCGAAAAGAGCTTTCCAATGAATATTAGAAATTTGAAATCTAACAGTTGGATTTGGAGTTATGTCCAAATCAAATTCGAAAAAGGTCGCTGTAAGTGCAGTTCGATGGCCATTGTTGGAAATCGACTGTACGGGCCTTGGTAAAATTATTAAAAATATCTATAAATTGTGTAAAATCATAATATATGGATTGGAAAGAGTTGAGCTGGAAAATTCCACATTTGAAAAGATAAAAATAGATTTTTATCGAAATGAACTAGTTTTGAACTAGAATTATAATTCTATTTATTTTTAAATAAATAAATTGAATTTGAAAAGGGTTTTGAAAATAACCAAAATTTCCAATGATTGCATTGGAGTGGATTTGAATCGAAATTGTCTTCGGAATATTTCGATGTTGGAATTCGTGATTATACAGATGTTGTTATGGAAATTTGAAAGATATATATTTATATCGTTATTTCCAATACGGCATTTGTTAGTCGTAGAATTTGATATTGAATATAAGCCGATATATTTTCTATTCAGAGCCTTGTATTGAATATCAAATGTGATTTGGGTTTATCGTGAACAGTGTTTTAAATAACACTTGTCCTTTAACCTGATAATTAGTGGAATGTGATTTTGGGTTTATCGTGAACCGTGTTTTAAATGACACTGATTCTTTAACCCAGTTAAAGATTAAAACTAAGTGGAGTTTTAATGGATCTTTAATTAGATTGAAATGATCGAAAATGGAGTATCACCAGTTTTGCTCCAGGCGATAGTTAAATCTTTAATTAGATTTGAACGTGAAATGGTAATTGAATTTACCGATAACACCGTGGTGTTAGATATGAAGTATTACCAGTTTTACTTCATGGGATGAATAGGTTGGGATTGGGAAATAAAATAAATGATTACTTCGGTGTGGTTCGCTAATCCCGACTAGTTTGAATTGATATTCAAAGGAGATTAAAGAATAAATTTAAAGAATTTATCTTGGATAAAATTAATGGGAACTTTTCCCAAAGTATAAGAATATTGGAATAAAAGGATATTCTGAATTGGGATGAGGCGTATGTTGTGTTTGTGTAACACTTTTAAAATATATACGCGAGTTATTCAGAAAGACCGGGTTTATCCCATTCTGAATAACTGATTCGACGTGGTGTCGAAGATGAAGACGATGGTCGAAGACCGGAAGTCTTCACGTCGTTTGGGTGATGACTGATGATCTTGATTGGGCTGTACACCCAAGAAGATGGAAACAGTTAGTGATCGTCCAGACGTGCTTGGAGATCGATGGATATGCGGGGTACTAGGTGCCTCCGGTTTCGTTCAGACCCAGAACGGACTTGTAAATCGACTGTGTGTCTGACATTGGATTTTAGTCCGTGTGATTGATCTCTATTAAATATGTATCTGTTTGGCGGCGGAGAATTTATTCTCTTGCTTAACGCCCTTCTCTGAGACGTACGAGCTCAGGGGTTATATATTGATGGATATCAAACGCATGGAGTAAATTGCCTGTGTGGCATGCCTAAGTGGCAATTGATCGAGGCTTCTGTTGAAAAGCAAAGTCTTGTGGTGATGATCAAAGCACAGCCTGTGTAGCACAGCTTTGTGTAACGTGAATTCGCGAGCCTCGCACCCCGGTTGTGAACCAAAAACGGGAGAGGACGTCAGGGAGGGAATGCGTTTCTTTCTAGCTAGAAGTGGCGTCAGTGGTTTTACACGCCCTGACGAGTTTGACTTATGTGGTTGTTGCTGTTGCGAGGCGCCTCGGTTATATCGGTTTCGGTCGATGCATTCTGGTCGGCAGACGGACCAGACTTACACCCTATAGGGTGGGGAGACGCATGTTCAGGGTTTAAGTTTAATCCACATCGGTGGACTGGCCCTGAGGATCCAAGGGTCGATGCGCTCTGACCCTGAGGCTCGGGCTAGAGAGTCTCGAAGTCGGTGAGGACTATCTTTTGCCTCGGTTCATAGATGGAAATCCAGCTTCCAAATACGTGACATTTGCGGTTTTCTTTGTAGAGCCTAGTATGGCGACATAGTGGGATGGGGCACTTATGCCGCCTATGATTGATACTTATGATTTGAAGTTGTTTTATACACTATGCACTTACAATAGTATCAAATGATTTGTTTTAAACGTATCAAGCATTCTTGGCTATTATAAGGTAAAAACCCTATCCTCCGGCTTGCGTTGCATTGTGTGATGGGAACTGGGTCTTATAATAGCTTCATTTTTCTTTATTTAGCATTGCGCTGTTTGTTTTATGCACTGGTATTCTTGGGAGGAAACCCGTTCCGTGTTATACGGCGTGGTCCCTTGATTTACCTAGCTTTAAAAATAAAGATTAACTGTTTTAGTTCTCACACCAGTCACATGACTGACCTGGAGTTTATTGTTTTAACCTAAACTCTGGGTGCCCTTATTTTGACACGGGCAGCTAGTAGTTTTGGTTTTTGCAGATTTATATTCACAGGATCCTGGTTTACAGTTGGAACGATATCCGGAAAGCTTTGTATCCGTATATCTCTTCTAGTTGTGTATTGTATTATTTTCCGCTGCTATGTATTTAAATATAATTTAAATCTCTGTTATTTCTGTGTAATATTTATTTGTTTATACTCGGTATATTCTTGTAATCTGATGCATTGTTGTAATATACAATGAAATGTTCTTTTATATGCGTTCTGTTGTGGCTTGTTCTCGAACTATCCGACGCTTTCCTATACGGGGAAGTTGCGGGTTTTTACACGTGGTATCAGAGCTTTGGTTTACAAAGCTAGATAATAAGACACATTAGAAACATACGAAAGAATTCATCAGATATTGGATTAGTAATCTCCAATTAGAATGACTCGTTAGAGATGGGATCAGTAGTATCCTAGAACGAGTGTGAAGAATATATTTTTCAAATGAAAACAAATTTAGTTTTGAAAATTTAAATCACTTAATCGTATTTGATTATTTATTTATATTGATTAGGACAGTCCAATATATAAAGATTTTGCGTATGCGCCTAGCTAGCGTCTATTCGAAGTTTTAATATACTGGATAGATATAGAATCACACTCTAGTCACCCGAAGATGATTCTGATGATAGTTCGAACATCATCAGAATTGGTATTCGTGTTTCGAAGGTGTGATATCTATATATTTCCTATTGACTGGTGTGAGAACCAAAATTGGATAGGGCCTATGGATGTGATTTGGCATCAAAAACATGATTTTCTTTATATGTAGTAAAATTTATGAATTTGAAACGTTAATCCACTAATTGATTGATGTTTGCGTTGTTTGTTCATTTGTTTGCTAATTTTGAACCATTTAGCCTAATTGTATCAAATATTGAACGATATTGAAAATTAGTCGCATTTGCTTGCATATGCATATATATCATTGAACAGGTCATAGCAAGGAGGCTAGAGCAGAGAATAAAATTTGTTTGCCCGACAAATAGGTACATGTTTACTACATAATTTACTGTTTTGTTTGGGTGATGATGATTTTATGAGCCTATTGGCTAGCCGCTTGGCTTTTTCTTTTTCTTTTTGAGATCAGAAGGACCGGGGAAGCTATTTGAAATTCCCCGATGCTCCCGGTGCAGGGGAGGTTATGGCGAAATTTTTTCGAAAATTTAGGGTGTTAGCCAAATTTTTGAAGAATTAGAAAATTCTCAGAAACTAAAGAGTTGGAGAATGGAAACCAGATCGAACGTAGAGTTGGTTAATCAAACCACTTTCGACTTTGTTCCTTTTCGGGGACGAAAAGTTTTGAGTGGGGGAGATTGTAATAACCCGGAAAATCTGGGCCAGTTTGAAATTTTTATTTTGGCCATTTTAGCGAATTTTGATTATTTAAAATGAATTATTTTAAATAATATCGACGAGAAATTTATTTTGAATATAATTTGAACGTATATATTATACGCGTCGTCGTTAGAATATAAATAATTATATATAATTATTAATAGAATTGAAAATGGCGCGGTAGTTCGATAATTCGATTTCAAACTTCAATTGAATGTACCGGGTGCAAAACAATCCGGATTTTAGTGAAACCAAAAATAATGGAATCTAATAGTGAATATCTTTCCAACGAATCCGACAAATTGAGATTTCATGGCGGGGATAAAAAGATATGTCCAGTTGAAAATTCTGAATAGTCGCTATGGAATTCAGGCCCTTAAAAATAGACATTTTGCAAACGACCTCGGATTTCGACGAAACCAGTTTTGTTAGGTCCGTGTTGTTAAGTTATTGCTAGGGTTCAAATTTCATAATTTTTCGAATCAATATGTGAGCGTGGCAAAGGAAAATGCGTTTGACCATTTTCAGTTGATTTTAAATCGACTGGGAATTGGCCATTTTTCAAACGGTCTCAGAATTCGGCGAAACTAGTTTTGTTAGGACCGTATCGTCAATACGAAGCTAGAAAATATTTTTCAGGAATTTTTCTAGTTAGTATGTGACCCCGGTAATTTGAAATGTACGTTTAAAATTCAATATAGTGATTCAAATGTAAATTAAACGGAAACTAATTGAAAAGATCGAATCAGCTTGCGATACATATCCCATTGTGTTCGGAATGGGGGTATTACCCTAGGGACGACAGTCGGTGGGCTCAAAAAGGAGTTCGAATTTCTAAAGTAACTTTTTGAAGATAAAACTAAATTAAAAATATAAATTAATATATATACTTCTTTATAATAACCCCCCCCCCCCCCCCCCCCGTTTATTCTTCAATTCAATCAGAAGAAAAAAAAAGAAAAAAAAACAAATCGCGTCGCCTACCAGCCGCCACCCACCTCACCACCGCCACCGCCGTTCATCACCGCTGCCACCGCCCTTCTTCTCCCTTCCTCCGCCCCTCTTCCCATCGTTCTCCACTCCCTCCGCGATGTCGCATCGCTACAGCCCCCAAACCGACGGAAGACCACCGCAACCCTAGCCCAGAGCAGCCTTCGACCTCGACAGCACCTCCTTCCGCCACCACCGCCTGCCGCTCCCCTCTGCCTCCCTAACCGACCACCCAGCGGCGAACCCCATCGAATCCCCTCCGCACCCCAAAAGAAACCGCCCCTGGAACCCCTTTTTTTCCGCAGACCCCTGTAAGTTTTTTTTTTAATTTATTTGTTTTATTTTTATTTTATTTAAATAGAGAATTAAAACTGATTTAAAAGGAATTTAAAAACTGATTTTTATTTTAAAGGTTTAAAATAGAAAAAAAGGTTTAAACTTTAAAATAGAAAAGGCGAAATTTTTATTGGGTAGAAGAAGTAAAAATATGATTTTTATATTTTTAAAGTATTAAAAATATGATTTTTATATTTTTAAAGTATTAAAAATATAATATTTACTATATAGAAATATTAAAAATATGATTTTTATATTTTTAAAGTATTAAAAATATAATCTTTATAGGATAGAGAATATAAAAATATCTTCTTTGTATGTGTAGCGAAATAAAAATCTGATTTTTATTTTAAATACGTTGAGATAAAGTGGTAATTTTTATAAAGGCGAAAACTTTATTTTTATAAAGGCGAAAACTTTATTTTTATAAAGGCGAAAACTTTATTTTATAAAGGCGAAAACGTTATTTTTTTGAAATGGAATTTTTGTCTATATAGTAGCAATGTAGAAATAGAATTTTTATCCATAGAACGAGATAATAAAAATATGATTTTTGAATTGAAAGTGAATAAATAAAAATGTGATTTTTATTTTAAAGACATCAAAATATAAAAATGTGATTTTTATATATGTAGTGGCTACGGGCAATAAAGATGACGGAGATGCGATAGCGATGAAGATTTCTATCAATGAAGTGCCAAGGAGCTAGGATAGCTATAAGTGAGAACTTCTCACCTTTCAATTTAAATTTTCTAGTTATATATATATACTAGGATGCAGACGGTGCTTAGTAGCACCCGACACAATCGTCCACAGACCATGGACTTGTTTGTTTGGCTGTTTGGTGATTGATTGCGATATTGGTTTGAATGTGGTTTGTGGTGTGAAAAATCGAATCGATAAATTGGTTAGGATTAGACGTGCGCCGTTATAAGGCGAAGGAGTAAGGCTAGGTTAGACTCTTACTCCAAAATTTTGTGGTTTGCATAACAAATTGAATATGATTGATGTGTGAATGGCGTGGGCCTTCACTAGACCGGGGATAAGGCTAGGCCTCGTCCCGTTTCTAGTATCGTGCCGTTATGCCGCCGAAATTTTCTAAAATATGTTAGAAAATAAAAATGTCATTTTATTGTGTAAATGAATAATAGAAATTCATATGTTGGAATAAAATGTTTTATCGTTAAAAATATAATTTTTAACGTGAATATGAATATAGTGAAAGTGAATAAATAAATATTCATTTACAAACCAGACGGTTTGTTTATGTACACTTATTTGAAGGACATTGATTGGGTCGATAAATTTTACACATCGCCCAACTGCACAAATAAAATCTGTGTTTGATTGTTTGAAACCCCACACGGGTGTTGGGATGAAATTTGAAGTTCACTCATCCTGATTGATTAAATATGTCGATCGATTGATTGACAGGCTGTTATAAGCGTTAGATATCTATATTTGATGCTTATACAGTGTAGTGCACTTTGGTTGATGGTTGATTATTTTTCAATGCTATTATACATGTGTTGTATGAAAATCCATATAATTAACTTTATATGGTAATTGATTGAGCCTCATTCCAGTTTTAAAATAGAAATATTTGAAATAGAAATATTCGAAATGGAATATTTGAGAATATCAATATATGAAGCCGTGTTGATTAGATTGACGCCATTTTGACGTAAACGATATTTATATCGATTTTATTCATAATTAAATGAATTGAAAACGATTTCGAAATGAAATGAATTGAAAACGATTTCGAAATGAATTGAATTGAAAACGATTTCGAAATGAATTGAATTGAAAACGATTTCGAAATGAAATGAATTGAAAACGATTTCGAAATGAAATGAATTGAAAACGATTTCGAAATGAATTGAATTGAAAACGATTTCGAAAGGAAGTGAATTGAAAACGATTTCGAAATGAAGTGAATTGAAAACGATTTCGAAATGAAGTGAATTGAAAACGATTTCGAAATGAAGTGAATTGAAAACGATTTCGAAATGAATTGAATTGAAAACGATTTCGAAATGAAGTGAATTGAAAACGATTTCGAAATGAATTGAATTGAAAACGATTTCGAAATGAATTGAATTGAAAACGATTTCGAAGTGAAGTGAATTGAAAACGATTTCGAAGTGAAGTGAATTGAAAACGATTTCGAAATGAATTGAATTGAAAGCGAATTCAAATGAATTCAAATTGAATTGAATAGAAATGAATTTTAAAACGAATTTATAAAGAAGAATTCAATTTTGATTTGAGTTGAAATGGAAGTTGAAATTGTTTTGAAACGAATGTAGAACTATTTATAAAATTCGTTTTAAAAGGAAATCGACGAAATATATATAATATATATATATATATATTATATATATAATGGCCTGAATAGAACGCGCCGCGCCGCGGCAGTTCGTGAATTTCGACCATTTATTTCAAACGGACATTGCGGGAGATCCGACCGTCGGATTCTCCTAAAACTGGAACCGTTGGGTTCGTATCGAAAAGAGATTTCCAATGAATATTAGAAATTTGAAATCTAACGGTTGGATTTGGAGTTATGTCCAAATCAAATTCGAAAAAGGTCGCTGTAAGTGCAGTTCGATGGCCATTGTTGGAAATCGACTGTACGGGCCTTGGTAAAATTATTAAAAATATCTATAAATTGTGTAAAATCATAATATATGGATTGGAAAGAGTTGAGCTGGAAAATTCCACATTTGAAAAGATAAAAATAGATTTTTATCGAAATGAACTAGTTTTGAACTAGAATTATAATTCTATTTATTTTTAAATAAATAAATTGAATTTGAAAAGGGTTTTGAAAATAACCAAAATTTCCAATGATTGCATTGGAGTGGATTTGAATCGAAATTGTCTTCGGAATATTTCGATGTTGGAATTCGTGATTATACAGATGTTGTTATGGAAATTTGAAAGATATATATTTATATCGTTATTTCCAATACGGCATTTGTTAGTCGTAGAATTTGATATTGAATATAAGCCGATATATTTTCTATTCAGAGCCTTGTATTGAATATCAAATGTGATTTGGGTTTATCGTGAACAGTGTTTTAAATAACACTTGTCCTTTAACCCGATAATTAGTGGAATGTGATTTTGGGTTTATCGTGAACCGTGTTTTAAATGACACTGATTCTTTAACCCAGTTAAAGATTAAAACTAAGTGGAGTTTTAATGGATCTTTAATTAGATTGAAATGATCGAAAATGGAGTATCACCAGTTTTGCTCCTGGCGATAGTTAAATCTTTAATTAGATTTGAACGTGAAATGGTAATTGAATTTACCGATAACACCGTGGTGTTAGATATGAAGTATTACCAGTTTTACTTCATGGGATGAATAGGTTGGGATTGGGAAATAAAATAAATGATTACTTCGGTGTGGTTCGCTAATCCCGACTAGTTTGAATTGATATTCAAAGGAGATTAAAGAATAAATTTAAAGAATTTATCTTGGATAAAATTAATGGGAACTTTTCCCAAAGTATAAGAATATTGGAATAAAAGGATATTCTGAATTGGGATGAGACGTATGTTGTGTTTGTGTAACACTTTTAAAATATATACGCGAGTTACTCAGAAAGACCGGGTTTATCCCATTCTGAATAACTGATTCGACGTGGTGTCGAAGATGAAGACGATGGTCGAAGACCGGAAGTCTTCACGTCGTTTGGGTGATGACTGATGATCTTGATTGGGCTGTACACCCAAGAAGATGGAAACAGTTAGTGATCGTCCAGACGTGCTTGGAGATCGATGGATATGCGGGGTACTAGGTGCCTCCGGTTTCGTTCAGACCCAGAACGGACTTGTAAATGGACTGTGTGTCTGACATTAGATTTTAGTCCGTGTGATTGATCTCTATTAAATATGTATCTGTTTGGCGGCGGAGAATTTATTCTCTTGCTTAACGCCCTTCTCTGAGACGTACGAGCTCAGGTGTTATATATTGATGGATATCAAACGCATGGAGTGAATTGCCTGTGTGGCTTGCCTAAGTGGCAATTGATCGAGGCTTCTGTTGAAAAGCAAAGTCTTGTGGTGATGATCAAAGCACAGCCTGTGTGGCACAGCTTTGTGTAACGTGAATTCGCGAGCCTCGCACCCCGGTTGTGAACCAAAAACGGGAGAGGACGTCAGGGAGGGCATGCGTTTCTTTCTAGCTAGAAGTGGCATCAGTGGTTTTACACGCCCTGACGAGTTTGACTTATGTGGTTGTTGCTGTTGCGAGGCGCCTCGGTTATATCGGTTTCGGCCGATGCATTCTGGTCGGCAGACGGACCAGACTTACACCCCATAGGGTGGGGAGACGCATGTTCAGGGTTTAAGTTTAATCTACATCGGTGGACTGGCCCTGAGGATCCAAGGGTCGATGCGCTCTGACCCTGAGGCTCGGGCTAGAGAGTCTCGAAGTCGGTGAGGACTATCTTTTGCCTCGGTTCATAGATGGAAATCCAGCTTCCAAATACGTGACATTTGCGGTTTTATTTGTAGAGCCTAGTATGGCGACATAGTGGGATGGGGCACTTATGCCGCCTATGATTGATACTTATGATTTGAAGTTGTTTTATACACTATGCACTTACAATAGTATCAAATGATTTGTTTTAAACGTATCAAGCATTCTTGGCTATTATAAGGTAAAAACCCTATCCTCCGGCTTGCGTTGCATTGTGTGATGGGAACTGGGTCTTATAATAGCTTCATTTTTCTTTATTTAGCATTGCGCTGTTTGTTTTATGCACTGGTATTCTTGGGAGGAAACCCATTCCGTGTTATACGGCGTGGTCCCTTGATTTACCTAGCTTTAAAAATAAAGATTAACTGTTTTAGTTCTCACACCAGTCACATGACTGACCTGGAGTTTATTGTTTTAACCTAAACTCTGGGTGCCCTTATTTTGACACGGGCAGCTAGTAGTTTTGGTTTTTGCAGATTTATATTCACAGGATCCTGGTTTACAGCTGGAACGATATCCGGAAAGCTTTGTATCCGTATATCTCTTCTAGTTGTGTATTGTATTATTTTCCGCTGCTATGTATTTAAATATAATTTAAATCTCTGTTATTTCTGTGTAATATTTATTTGTTTATACTCGGTATATTCTTGTAATCTGATGCATTGTTGTAATATACAATGAAATGTTCTTTTATATGCGTTCTGTTCTGGCTTGTTCTCGAACTATCCGACGCTTTCCTATACGGGGAAGTTGCGGGTTTTTACAGTGTGTAGTTGTTTGGATCAAACGGTACAGAGGTGATGTTGACAATTTATTTGCAAATATTTAAAACTAAATTTATTTTGATAATATTTTAGATATAAACTGGGATTAGAGCATTCTAACTTTGCAATTTCGGGGACGAAATTCTATTAAGGGGGAAGAATGTAACGACCCGGATTTTCCAGCTATTTGAATTGAATATTTAAATCTATTTTAAATATTATATTTGAATTATTTATGGATTTTAATATCGAATTCGTTAATTAAACGAGATTGAATATTTATTTTAAAACGAACTTGAAATGGCGTGGTAGTTCGTAATATTGGGTTTGAACTTCAATTGAATATATATAATCCGATATAAATCGAAATTCTGTGAAACAAGAAACGTTGGAATCGATTAGATTATAATTTTATAATAAAAGAGAAAAATCGAAATTTTATCGTATATATTGTAAGTTATAGCTAAACCAAATTTTAAAATAGTCGCTATGGATTAATTTATGGATTATAACGTTTATTTAATATTATTTAAAGGGAATTTTATTATAATTTGTATATTGTTTAACTCGAATTGTTTATACCAAGTTATAAATCAATACTGGTTGAATTTGAAATGATATATTATTCCATTTATTCGATAATAATAATTTTATTTATTATTATTTATTTGTTTTGGATTTATTTAATATTTAATCGATATAATGTAAGCCTTAAGAATAACGGTTTTTCAAATGACCTCAGTTTTCGATGAAACGAATTTTATTGCAATGCATATCGCTAATTATTGCTAGATTTCCAGTTTGGAGCCAATCAGAGTTGTTTTGTCGATAGACGAAATTTTAAATATGAACCGGTTAATCATACTTTAGTTTTGCTACAAGGTAGTTTAGGGATGTAACGGGTTACTTGTTTAATCAAGAGAATCTAAATGGTGAGTTATTATCATATATAGGAAAGGTCTGATAAAATTTTACATTCCACATATGATTTTACCTTAGCTCTTTTGACACCCTTACTGACATGAGTAATATGGGCAAGACCGAATATATATTTTATAATATCACCTCCTATATTAATTTAGACCGTCTAAACAGTTACTGATTTCGTTTGTTACTGCAAATCCTTTCGTAAAACATCTCTTGATTCTCCTGTATTTAACGTATTGGTTATGCAAGTGACAAATGTCAAATTTTTGTACACATTATATATTTATATTTTTGGTGTAATAAAACTTTTTACTGTTCCCTCGTTTGCCTTGCGCCCCACACCATTTCAGTTCCTTACACTGCAAACCACCTAAATACCGTGGCGGCCAAGGTATGTATCGAGAATTTCACCCCACGCAACAACTATCTATATTTTACTGCAACCCTAGAACTTATTCCTTGCTACCCATGCTCTAACACGCTGCTCCATCTCTTCTTTTCCTCTAGCACCATTGTAAAGGAAAAAATCCTACAACCTAAATAAATTAAAACAACTTCCTCTCTGCTATAAACTATATCACCTGCTTCTTTTTCCTTTTTACTTATTTCGCAAATAATGAAGGAACCGCAAGTTTCTCTTAACATTAAAAATCTGAAGTCTGGAATAGTGAGGTGACGGTGTCGATGGAGCGTGGAGGGGAGTCTGCTGTGGGGTCAGACATGCCACGGTGGTAGCTCGAGGCTGTCTCTGGCGAAGCTCAGGTGAAGCAGGGTGGTTCAAATGGATAGAGGCGGCAGATGAGTGCGAGGTAAGGTGCGCACGTGATCGAACTGGAAGGAAATAGTAGTTGGTGGAGGAATTAAAGCATAAGGGTGTGCATGCGGTTGAGGTTACGTGGGTTTGTAAGAAGTGGAGATGGGAAGCAAACCCTTGTAGTAGACGTTGGAGCGAAGGACTGAAGGGAGAAGGGGAACAACATGTGGAATGGTTATAACGTGGTGAAGGAGTGCTTGTACCGTTATTTGTTTCGTTAAAAGAAAGTGGAGTAAAAAGGTGGCATGAGAAAAGTAAGGCAAATATGGGGGAAGGTGTGGCATATAGAGGAAGTCACGCAATGAAGAGTAGTGCGTGAAGGAAACTAAAACAAAACAGTAACCTGGGAAGGAGCTGGGAGTGTATAGAAATAGAAGTAGAAGGGGGACACGTTGGTTGTAGCAAGTAGATGGGCACGGCCCTTTTATTAAAAAAAACAGAAATGATGGAGCGGGTAAGGCGCGGCATGGTGGAGAGTGTAAGGGAAAAATGAAAGAATGTTGTGAACTGGGAACGAAATAGGGGTAAGGCAGCTGAACGTGGGACAAAGTGATGAAGTAGACCTTGCTGGCATATTATACACAGTAAAAGGAAACGAACTGACTCTAGTGGCTTGGCCTGGAAAAGGTATGTAACCATGGTAGGTGAGGTAGTTGTTTAACTTGCCAAAACAAAGGAATCTACGTAACCATAAGCCAAACTCTTAATTAGAGAATTTGTTTAATACATAAGAAAATCAGTTAGTTGAAAACAACGATACAATGAGAATACAATTGGGAAATAGTGAAGCAAAAACAAATGGGAAGAAGTGATATATTTGGGTTTGTTAACATGCCTGAGTATCAATATAATATGCTTACCCTTAGCTAATCATGCCTAATTAGAAGTAACGAGACCAAACAATATTAATATGCCCAATCACCTATTACACTTGGCCATTTCTTTAAATGGTATATTTTAAGTGCCAAACCGTTAATTTGAACCTTATTGTTTTAGCGGCTAATAAAATATATTAAAAAAATATTAGATTAAATCTAATAAATGTTTAATTAGGATCTAATTAGTATAATATAAATATTAATTTAAATTTTAATTAGTTTTAATTAAAAATGTGAACGTATAATTGGTATATTGTTCTCATATGTTGACAGAATCGGACCAAAGCAAGAATGGTGGAAAAGTATCGACAGGCGAAACGATATGAAGCTAGATTTAGGGGAACTGATATATTCAGTTAAATTAAACGTTGTTTTAATTTAACTAAAATGAACTGCCTCGACAACAAATGGAAACCCAAGGTGAGTTAAACTCACTCAGTTATCTCACTTATACTTATTATAAGTCGGGTTTATTGTTTGTGTGCTATGATTGCTAGTTGTTGGTTGATATGTTGATTGTTTGAATATATGCTATGCTACATATTTTTATATAACTGATTCAAATTAAATGTTTGTTTAATTTAATCAAAAGCAATCATTATTTATAACGATTATTCCCAATCGAGGTAACTTACCTTATTGGTTATGTTTATAATAATATAAACGTATAATATTTAATTGGATGCTTGAATTGTTGTTATTAGTCGACCAGTTGAATTGATTTTTCATGTTATTATCAAATTTATTGTTTATTTTTATTATCATCGTATGAACTGATTGACGAATATGGTTGGATTATTGAATTGATGATTGATTGATTTGTTGAATTTAAATTCAACGTTGATTGTTGTTAACCAATGGATAATATTGGTTAAGGAGTTAATAGCATATGGCCCAAATAATACACTGTTTTATAAGAATTGATTTACCGTCAGGTAAACCGATAAAATGAAGTTATAAATTTTATTTATAACCGAGGATAGATTTTTAAATATATTTAAAAAGAAGTTTATAAAAAGGGAAATAAATGTTTATTGTTTATTATCTAATTTTTAAGGTAATTTATTGAATGGGTTTACAAATGGAAATTCTTATATTATTAAGTTGGAATTAAAATGGTGAGGAGGGTAAGTTATTAAGATGCAATCTAAATTTGCGATATTAAATAGGAAATGAGGTTTAATCAAAATATAGCCAAATGGGGTTGAAATAAACTTATCAGAAGTTTATAGAGGGTCCTGTTGATAATAGAATTGAGCATTATGTATAATGTGTTAAAAGATTGTAAAATTAATAGAGATGTTTTAATAATAGTTTACTTAAATTAAGTAAACGCGCTAAGGTTTGAAATAAGATTTCCAGGTAGATGTATAATGTCAAACGAGGCTTAAACCGAGTAGTAAATGGGATATGTGAGATAATTAGTGAAATGTAATTTCATTGATAAACTTCTATTTATTTTGAAGATAAGAATGTTGTGGACTCAAGGTCTGAGAGATAAATAAAATACCCCAACTTGAACAACTTCATGATTATCCAAGAATGATATTCGTTTAGAAACAAGAACGGTCGAGAGGAATAAAAATTAGAATTTCGATGAATGGTATTATATAATAAAGTTTGAAATAATTTAAATAATATAAGATGAAATTAAGTATAATAGATTTTTAACCAAGAAATGAAAAGGCTTTGTATCAAATATTGGAAATATAAAGGTTTTGATAAACAAATGGAAATATTAAAAAGTTCCAAGTGATGCTGGATACTGAACCAGTGAACTCTTTTTTATTTTCATGGTTGGATGATTGTTTATTTTGATAGTTAAATAACCAACTATCAAAATTCGACCCATACGATTGTTGGTACGGAAAGACCGGGATCGAACTTATATTCGAAAACCATCCCGCCAACAAATACGTGAATATTGAAGATATCAGATGATGATCAAGTTGGAGCATTGAAGACCGTTGATCTTCATAAAGTTGAAGAATTACTTAAAATCTCTGACTTGCAATCACAGATATACTGTGATTCTGTCATTGTTGGAATCAACGACTTGCAAGGGCTGCTATCTACTAATCGATAAGGTGATTCCTAGGATGCAGTAGGAGGGTGCCTTCGGTTTGTCCGGTCCTAAGATGACTCGTATGGACGGATGCCTGACAGAGTATTTTCAATGGGATTACGTACGTTGATTTCTTCAAATGTACTATAGTTGGTGGCGTACAAGGGCACTTCTCTTAGCTTAACTACTATCATGTTTTTGTGGATGCCAATTAGTGATTTTCTGGCGGATCTGACGATGTGGCATTCAAAGTGAAAGGTGGCCAGATGTTCCAAAAGAAGATTGAAACCACAAGCCTCATCAATCGGGAAATGATAAAAATCGGGCGAGCAGCATGGCTATGTGGGTCGCACCCATTAGGGTGTATTGTCACCATCTAGAGAATATTCATATTTTTACTTCTTTTCATTTCTGTATCTCCCGGAAAAACGGTAGCTGCGTAGCCGTAAGGTGACAATATATTCGATACACTCAAGAGAAACAATTGGTCGGTCATGTGAGGGCCGGGTTGCAAGACGTTCTTGTTGAACCCAGTGTATTCCTCTCTAGAAATACACTAGCGGCAGGTGGTTCCATACCTTATCATAGTCGGAATTCAATCTCCAATAAGAGCCCGCGGTTTTGATTGTATACTATATATGTAGAGCGTGAGATGCAAGCGTTCTGCTAGATTGATATTTATTTGTATTTAGACACTATCATAATATTGGAATAAGATATTGATTTCAAAATGTTTTGGGTTATCATTAGGTAAAAACCTTCCATATTTATGTGTGGATTTGGTCTTACGATTGTCCTTTTCCTTTGAAAAGATTTTGAACTTTAAAATCAAGTTGGATGATCTCCCTTAAACTTTGCGCGTTTTTCTCTCACTCTGGTTCACTAGACTGATCCGACGTTTTGTATTTGCTTGGGATAGACCGAGTTGTACAGGTTCAAGTTATTGGACACCATGAAGTTCAGAAGACGTGCTGGAGGAGTTCAGACGTACTATTATCTATTCCGCTGTGTGTTGTATATGAGGACAGATTATTATAACTGTCCAGATGTGTTATACTCTGATTGTAAGTTTTAATTCAAGCTCTCAATAAATATTTATTTCTATATTTTATTTTTTTCCGCTCCGACATGAGACTCTGATTCGGTTGTGATTCTTCTTCTTATTTCTTCTATTCAAATATTTCTTTCTTTCTTATCTCACCCTCTAACTTCTTTCTTTAACGTTCTGGATTTTCGGTACTCGTGTTTGGACATGGGATGTATTTGTGTCGAAAATTCGTGCATCGAATTTTCTGGGTCGTTACAAGACGCTTGCAAATTTTTCATAAATTTTAAGATTTACGTTTTTTCAATAACAAATTTTGAAAGAATTATTCTAAAAATAACTAGGATTGGAGCATTCTTCTTACTAGTAATTTCGGGGACGAAATTCTTTTAAAGGGGGAAAAATGTAACATCCCAGATTTTTTGGTCATTTAAATTTGAATATTTAAATTTGTTTTATATATTATATTGGTAATATAATTGGATTTTTATATAGAATTTATCTATAAAATGGCAATTTGACGTATAAATTTATAAATAATTTTTAAACGAACTCGAAGTGGCAAGGTAGTTCATAATATTGCGTTTTGAACTTCCATTTAATATACAGAATCCATTTTAAGTCGGAATTCTTTGAAATATGAACCGTTTGAATCTATTTGATTATAATTTTCTAATGAAAGAGAAAATTTTATATTTCACATTATAAATTATAAGTTATGGCTAAATCAAATTTTCAAATAGTCGCTACGGAATCATTTATAAAATATAACGTTTATTTAGTATTTTAGAAAAGGATATCTATATAATTCAGATATCGTTTAACTCAAAGTCTGTAAATATTGAGCTATAATTCCATATTGGTTGAATTTGAAGTGATATATTATTCCATTCGAATATATTCGACAATAATAATTCATTATTTTTTGTTTGATGGTTTTGGAATTAAATTATATTTTTATCGATATTATATAAGCCCTAAGGATAGTCGTTTTATAAATGACGCCCGTTTCCGATGAAACGAATTTTATTGGAATATGTATCGCTAATTGTTATAGAATTTCCAATTTGGAGCCAAATGGGGTTATTCTATCGGTATATTGGAATTAAAATAACGTCGTTGCGCAAACGAAGTCAAAATTTAACGAAATTAATTCCATTGGATCTGGAACGTCAAGACTAGCTGTAACAACCCGTATTTTTAATGGTATAATAATTAACTTATTTAGTTATTTAAATAATAGTTTTGTAATTTAATTGGCTTAAATTAAATAATTCTAATTTATATTTATTTAATATAAATTATGGAATAATAAAATATTCCGAAATGGTCGGATATCGTTGAATTTGCAATATAATATGAATAGGATTATTTAAAGGATATAATTCAGTTTAGAATTTGAATTATAATAACGAATATATTATTTAAACGAAAGTTTAATGTATTAATTATAATATAAATTGTAATCGAGCTCGAAATGTCGCGGTAGTTTGTAATTTAACGTTTTAAACTTTAACTGAGTATACAGGATTCGTTATAAGTCAGATTTCTTCGAAACAAGAAATGTTGGAATCTATCAAACTGTATTTTTCTAATGGAAGTGAAAAATGAAGATTTCTTCTTATATATGGTGAGTTGTGTCTAAATCAAATTTTCAAATATTCGCTATGGAATCGTTTATAAACCATAACGATAATGTAATTATTATAAATTGTTTATTTTAAATTTGGTTGAGATATTTGAGACATAGCTATAATTTAATTTATTGATTTTTCTGTAATTTTTATTTTGGAAAATAAGAAACTTTTTATTTGAAGTATTTTACACTCTATATCAGCATTTTTGGGGTTCACAGAATAAGTTAACATGTTTGTTTTATTAAATTTTTGGAATCGTGGCGCATCACTCGACAAGTTAATACTGTCCATAGTGGCTCATATGTGAACAAAATTTTATATAGTCGGATACACTACACTTTATAATTTAAAACATATTATATATAACGGAGGGTTCAGTTGTATATACTAAAACTTAACATTTCAGGATGAAAGGGAAGTAAACATATTTACTCCATATTTATCACACGAAAACAAGGACACCTGATCATACACAAGGTAAAGGGCAGGGGTTCATTTTAGTGAAATAAATTGATAGAATTTAGTACAGAAGCATAATATATAAATATATATTGGTTCCTTAGTTGTTAAGGGATGGTACAACCCTGTATCTCCATTATACATACTATTCACGCTAGTATGGCTACAAATCTACAAACCTATGTATTAAATAATCCGCCTACTAAATCATAGCACGAGTTGTTAACATCAATCGCAGACCTATATTACTTCGTATCTAAGTAAAACTGACTTATAAATAGGCTAGCTCATTCAATGTTTTCCCTTTCTGAAACCCAATACACCAAGCCGCCGGTGTTTACAATTTTCGAGTAACGATCCGCGAGTTTGAAAACGGAAATCAAATCGAATACTACTCAATAAAGTCCACAAAATATATATAATATGTATTGCTTAGCGGGGAGGGGCTAAGGCTCACAGCAGCGTAGTATAGCAAAAGAGGTGGTATGAGCAGAAGTGTTGTCTGGGAACCGAAATGTTGAGGGGCGTGCCAGCTAAAACGCATGGAGTTTGAGTGAAGGAGTGACAGGGGAATTGTTCAAGTATTTGTGAAGGAAGAAAACTGACACTGTGGTGATAAGCTAGAAGTTTGAAACCAGAATGGTGAAGCAAGCAGTTTGAATAATATGAACGGTGGAAGGGTCGACTATATCTTTGGATGCTTGCGGGTTCTCTGCTATGTGAATGGAGGAGGCAACTGTGAATGGTTTTGGGAAGAAACTGCTGGGTAGACACGGTTTGGATATCAACGTGCATGAATTAGAACCAGAAAGGCAGCGTTGGAGGCTGAGAGCGTGGCTGCTATCGACTGTTCCGATCATGGCTACGGTGATGGATGTTTTTCGATGGTAGCAGTGTTTAAATGAAAAGAAGAGAGGGAGGTGGCCAAAGGATTAAGGATGTGCGGGTGGGAAGTGTTTGTGCATGAGAAAGGAGAGTTCAAGATGGGTGCGAACTTCAAAAAAACGTGAAAGTATCGAACAGATGGCGGTGCCTGAAAATGAAAAACGGAACGGTGATGGGTTTTGTGTGTTAGCAGAGAGGGGTAGCAAAACGTTGTTCAATAGTGAAGAAGATAGAAGCATGTACGGGCTTAAAGGGTTGGCGGGGCTAATTTATAACACTAAGGCCCAGGTATTATATGTTTTAAAAGGAAAGAGGAAAAAAATATATAAATAAACGAAAAGCCTGGAGGAATTTTGAATGCAATGAGAAATGGGGGAAGAGCAGCCTTTTGTTGGGAAGTAGCCTCTTTACCATTATGGCATCCTTGTTGGACTGTATAGCTTTGTTGAACGGTAAATAGCTCAAGTACAATTGTTGCTTGGGTCATCATTATATTATCAAGGTTGGATCGTGTAACCATGGGAATGGATGGCGTATGTAATTAGACGGAAGAACCATTAAAGGGTGCAAGCTTAGATAATGGTGTCGGGAGGATTGCTTTTATGGAGAGGAGTTTAGTTTTAAATTCATGAGAAAATATGGCGTATGAGCATTTAAATATGGACCGGTATGGTGGAAAAAGAAAATACTGAAGCGACATATTTTTGTTGCTTTCGGCAAGAAGGAGTGCCACTATTTAAGTGGACTTGGTGTGTGAGGTCTGGGCCAGAGAATAAAAGTTAGAATTCCAAACGGAACGATCCCTTAATATCATATGGACACAAGCGTCACAACGGAACCAGTTTGAAATGATTTGGAGCACGTTGAATTTTAAGCAAATCTAAACGTTTGGTACAATCCACCGTAAATCGTTATTCAGCGATTAACGACCAATGTGAGTATTCTCATTAACTCTGCCCAGTTTTATAATTTTATAAATGCTATTTAATATTGATAAAAATGATTTAATGCTGCGTGTGATTGTTGTTTTGATGATTTTCTTATTAACTGTTTGAAATTACAAACACAGTTATATATATATCGCTAGTTAAATATCGATTCTATTTATTTTATTTTTCATATTGGTATGAATTAAATGTTGATTAACATCTGTGGATGCAGGGAACAAGTTGGAGGAATCTGACTGGATTCCTCAACAATTATTATTGTTTTCATATATGATGTGATAAATAATCTTTGATTGATTATTGTACGATTGGGATGTTTGAATAACATTGACCTGAAATAATTGGTATTTAAATACCGTAAACCATATTTAAATATACGGGAAAAGAAATTGTGGTTTTAAAAAGGATAATCTATTTAAATTAGAAATGAAATTTCGATTGGGCTAGAATATAATAAGTTGTTTTAATAATATTAAAACAAGTGATTTGATTTATTAAAGATGTCTATAAATGGGAAGAAGTAATGGCTATTAAATAAATTTGGAATATAAATCTAAGAATAAACTAAAAGGGAATTGGGATTTGTTTTCAAAAGAAAGCGATGGAAGTATTTCGATGTTTGAAATGAAATAGGATAGAAATAAATCCGTAAGGATCTATAATTATAATTTGACTATGTCGAATAATATAAAGATAATTTATTCTTATAAATTATATATAAAATGAAATTACAGGATTTGACGAGATAAATAAATATTTAGATTTGTTATCGAATAGGTAATAGAGATTTAAATTATAACTTAAAGTCGGTAGGCACCAACCTTCCGTGTGTGAAGCATGGGTTTCATCCTAGTTATAACTTATAAAATGGGTTTATGAAATGAAATATGAAGTATGCATTTATAAAATAACCAGATAAGTGGGATTTTAAACTGTAATGGTATTTGTTATTTAAATCAAGATAAAATGAGTCTAGATTTCTATAGAAGAAAAATATTCACGTTTAAAGTGAATAATGATTTAAAGCAAATGTTTTGCATATCAAAAAGGGGTTAAGGAAATTAGAAACTGATTGGAGGCTAGTTAAGTGAACGACTTTCTGGGTATTGATCTGATGTTGGTTTCGGCCTTTGGGGTTTATACTTATGGAATTGTTCTCTTACTAGTTTACGGTTAGAGACTGATGGATAGTGATGCGTGAATAAGGTATGGAATTTTTTTCCAGTGTTAATAGCGTGTATTTTCGAAATAGGGGAACATAAAGAGTTGCGAATATATGGAAATGTTTTCCAAGAAAATCGTGAGAAGTAAAACGAGTTTTTATGAAATAAAAGGGATAATTGGGAAATGAAATAATGGTTGATTGGTAAGATTTCCATTTGGGAATTCGACCGTTGTTTGTACACATGTTTTCCTTTGATAGTTAAATGACCGAGTGTCAAAGTTTTTGACCATTTCCGTTGTCAATACGGAGAGATCGGGATCAGATTTATTATCTGAAAACTAGTCCCTATGGGCATTATCGTTTTGAATCAAATATATCAAAGATAATTGAAGACGAAGTTTATGCAAGGGTTATTCTAGCGATCCTAGGTAGAGATTGCCTAAGATGGATTTACAGAATAATTCCTTCGGGTTGTCCAGTCCCAGGACAACTTAAATGGACGAATGTCTGACAGAGTATATTTGGTAGATCGCATGAACTAGTTATGAACTAGAATTATAATCCAATATTTTTAAATAATTAAATTGGATTTGAAATGGTTTTAAAAATAACCAGAATTTCCAATATATGAATTGGAATGGATTTGAATCGAAATTATCTTCGGAATATTTCGATATTGGATTCCGTGATTATACGGGTATCGTGGAGGAATTTGGAAGATATATATATCGTTATTCCAATACGATATTTGTTGGTTTCAGAATTTGATATTGAATATAAGCCAATATATTTTCTATTTAGAGCCTTGTATTTAATATCAAATTGGATTTTGGGTTTATCATGAATGGTATCTTTAATAATACTATTCTTAAACCCAAGGGAGTTAAGAAAATTAGAAACTGACTGGAGATTAGCTAAGTTGAATGTTTTCCTGGGTATTGATCTAATGTTGGTTTCGGCCTTCAGGATTAATACTTAGGGAATTGTTCTCTTACTAATTTACAGTTAGAGACTGATGGGATTTTGGGTATGTCGTGAACTGTGTTTTAAATTATACTGTTCTTAAACCCATTGTGAAAAGAATAAATCTTTTAATTAAGATTTAAAGAAGAATAACCAATTAATTAACATTTAATTGGAACTAATAATGGAATGTGAATTGGGTTTATTGTGAATTGTGTTTTTAACGAGATTCGTTCTTTAACCCGATTTACAGTGAAATATGATTTGAAATCTATAAATCTTTTTATTTAGATTTAATAGGAATTTTCCAAAGTAAAGTTTTCCAATTTAATATATTAAATTGGAATTGAAAGGAATTCGATTTGATAATAATCAAAATGAGCTTTGTGGAGGAAGACTGTTAATACATATGGAATTTAAAAGGCTTTGTCGTTATTCCATTTATATTACTAGTCGGATACAGAAATTGATATCGATTATATATTGATTTGTTTTTCCGTGAAGATTCCATAATTTATGGAATGTGATTTGGGTTTATCGTGAACTGTGTTTTAAATGACATAGTTCTTTAATCCAGTTAAAGACAGGAGTACATGTCTGTCATTGTATTTCGAACTGTATGGTTGATCTCTGCTAAATATATATCTGTTTGGTGGCAGAGAATTTATTCTCTTGCTTAACGCCCTTCTCTGAGACGTACTGTGTAGATTCTCGATGCAACATGTTTGTGTTTCCAAAGTTAAATAATCAATAACATTAATTTTTGGGAAGATTAAAACTAAGTGGAGTTTTAATGAATATTTAATTAGATTGAAATGTGAATTGATAATTTAAATTATCAAATTTGGGAAATGATCAAGAGTGGAGTATCACCAGTTTTGCTCCAAGCGATAGGTAAATATTTAATTAGATTTGAACGGGAAATGGTAATTAAATTTATCGATAACACCGTGGTGTTAATTATGGGGTAACACCAGTTTTGCTCCATGGGATGAATAGGTTGGGATTGGGAAATTAAATAAATG
Source organism: Allium sativum (assembly GCA_030737875.1). NCBI lineage: Eukaryota > Viridiplantae > Streptophyta > Magnoliopsida > Asparagales > Amaryllidaceae > Allium > Allium sativum. The sequence goes on along the minus strand of CM060921.1, from coordinate 327,657,291 downwards.
ATTACTTCGGTATAGTTCGCTAATCCCGACTAGATTGGAAAACCTTAATATGGTTTGAATTGATATTCAAAGGAAGATTAAAGAATAAATTTAAAAGAATTTATCTTTGATAAAATTAATGGGAACATATCCCTAAGGATGTGAATATTTGATAAAAGAATATTCTAAATTGGAATAAGGCGTATGTTGTGTTTTTATAGCACTTGTTTATTATATACGCGAGTTATTCGGAAAGGTCAGGTTTATACCCATTCTGAATAACTGATTCGATTATAAGTCGACAATGAAGACGGTGGTTGAAGACCGGAGGTCTTCTCATCGTTTGGATGATTACTAATGTCTTGATTAGGCTGTACACCCAAGACAAGGTAATAGGTGGTGATCGTCTAGACGTACTTGGAGATCGACCGAATATGCGAGGACCTCTCTCCTCTATTGGACATATGGGACGAGGAATAAGGTGCCTCCGATTTCGTTCAGACTCAGAACGAACTTGTAAATGGATTGTGTGTCTGACATTGGATTTTATTCTGTGTTGATTGATTTCTATTAAATATATATCTGTTTGGCGGCGGAGAATTTATTCTCTTGCTTAACACCCTTCTCTGAGACATACGAGCTCAGAGGTTATATATCGATAGATATCAGTCGCATGGCATGAATTGCCTGTGTGGCATGCTGAGATGCAGTGATCAAGGCTTTTGTTGAAAAGCAGAGTCTTGTGGTTGATGATCAAAGCACAGCTTTAATATAGCGCCGCTTCGTGTATAGCGTTAATTCGTGAGCCTCACACCTCGGTATGAGTCAAAAATGGGATCGTTACTGTAGGGAGTGCATGACGTTTCTTTCTAGCTATGGGTGGTGTCAGGGTTTTGCATGACCTGACATTGTTATATTTTTACCTATGTGGTTGTTGGATTGCGAGGCGCCTCAGTTATATCGGTCTCTACGAGCCGATGGATAGGTCCGATAGGACCAGGAAACGTGTGTTTAGGAATAACCAATCCTCAAATGTAAGGGAGGATCGGCCCTGAAGATCCAAGGGTTACCCAGAGTGTGTAGTCCTGAGACATTTTCTAGAGTGTCTCGAAGTGGTGAGGAGCCATTCCTGGCCTAGACTCATGACGGAAATCCAATTTCCAATACGTGACATTTCGGTTTTATTTGTAGAGCCTAGTATGCGACATATTGGGATGGGGCACTATGCCGTCTATGATTGATACTGTAATAACCCGGAAAATACGAGCCAATTTAAAAATTTTAAATTGATTATTTCAAAGGAATTTGAACTATTGAAATGGAATATTTCAATAAAATAGTAAGTTAAGAATGGTGAGTCAGTTTGAAATTTTGAATTCAAACTTTGACTGACTGTGCAGGGTGGAAAATATAACGGATTTTAGTGAAACCAAAAATATTTAAATCTGTTAGTCAATACCTTTCTAACGAATCTGAAAAATCGAAGTTTCATAACGGGAATCAAAAGTTATGGCCGAATGAATTTTCAGAGGGGTCGGTATATAGAATATAGCCCTGGAAAATTGATATTTTGCATACGACCTCGGAATTCGACGAAACAACTTTTGTTGGGTCCGGGATGTCAAAATATTGCTAGGTTTCAAATTTCATAATTTTTGAAGCTAGTATGTGAGCGTGGCAAAAGAAAATGTGTTTGGTCGATTTCTGTTAAATTGGATCGACCAGAAAATGGCCATTTTTCAAACGACCTCAGAATTCGACGAAACTAGTTTTGTTGGGACCGTAGCGTCAAAACATAGCTAGATTTATTTTTCTGGAATTTTTCGAATCAGTTTGTGGCCCTGGCAAATTGAAATGTGCGTTCAGAGTTAAAAATTAAATGTTTTATACTTTAATTTGAAAGATAACTGACTGAAACAGTCGAATTGGCCTACGAAACATATCCCATTGTGTCCGGAATGGGGGTATTTAGCTAGGGGCGACAGTCGTTGGGTTTAAAAAGGAGTTCGTTTAAGAAAACACTATTTAAAAATTTTTAATATAGTCTCGGCCAATCATATTTTTCCATTCATAATAAAAAAAAATTAACGGAAACCCCCCCCCCCCCCCCCGACCCCGACATCGATGGCGAAAAGCCTTCGTCACCTTCCCAGGCGATTTCCGATCGCCACGGCTAGAATTAGCCCCTCCTCCAGTTCAACTTTTTGTAGTTCTCCCTCCCCTCTTCAAATCCATATAAGGAGCTCCCCCTATCGTCGCCTCTCCGCCGAGATATCCACCTCCAAACTTCCGACCTTCAAGCCGCCGCCGCCGCTGTTCTGCGCCACCGAGTCCCACCAGACCACCGCGGGCCTGTAGCTCTCTCGAAGCTCTTCCACCTCCAACTTCCTGATCGTCCCCTCGTGTCCCGGTTCTCGCGAAAACCGCAAACCTAGTTTTGAAGCTTTCTGAAAGTGAGTTTTTCTTTGATCTTTGCACTTTGAAAAATCATATCTTTTTGGTATGTTGACGAAATTCGATGAAACAGGAAACATCGAGACCGCAAGGAAGCTCTCTACCCAATAGAAGAAGCTGCGGATTTTTCTGACATCGTATCGATTTTTAGCGCTCAGAAAACCAAGGTGAGAAATCTAAATTAACGTGAAATTGAATGGAAAATGTCGTGTATAATTTATATAAGCGAAATATAAATTACATACGTGTTGTATACCTCATGTACATGCGTAGTGTAAGCTATATGAGCGAAGTACGAATTTTTACATGCATAGAATAATTGATATATGTGTTGAAATGCAAGTGAAATATAGCAAATATATATTCTATATATATATATATATATATATATATACTCCCCTCGTCCACAAACCATGGACGATATTTATTGTGGTGAATTGGTGTGAAATATTGGATGAAAAATACGAATGGTTGAATAATTGTTTGTGGTTGATATTGTTTGGTTGTGGTTGAAAAATACCCATTGGTGATTGAAATGAATTGGAAATATTTGTGGAAATAAAAATAAACATGCCGCCTGCGTGCGAATTAGATGCATGAATCCCCATTGTCAAAAACCGCGAGGTTTTAAGGTAGAGCGAGGAGCCGTACTAGGGACGGTGCCGGTTTTAACTACCCTGCCGTTATGCTGCCGAAATTTTGAATAATCTTTGTGTGTTAGAATTATTATCATATGTTGATATTATTTTCATGCATAGAAATTAAAGTCATATATTGAAACTATGTCCATGTGTGGAAATTGTTCATGTGTTGAAAAGTGTTGTGTGAAAATAAAATTCATTCGTGGATGAGTGAAGTGTTTAAACAACAAAAATCATATTTTTATATATATATGAAGTATGAAAAATATTCGCCTTATATAAATAATTTCAATCATAAAAATCCCATCTTTCTAATATGAACAACCTAAATAAATTGTCCATGTGTGGAAATACTCATTTGTTGAGAAGTGTGTGTAGTGGAAAAGTTCATGTGTTGGATAAAAAGATTGAACAATAAAAATTACATTTTTATTGAAACTATGAAGTGTTGAAACCATACATTGGTTGAATAAATATTTTAAATGATAAAAATATCCTTTTTATCATATGTGTGATATGCTAAAGATATGCGGACGTTGAAACAAATATTTGTGATAGAAATATTATTTTTAACATGCATAGGAACTAAATAAAATAGTCATGTGTTGAAATCTATTTTAGTTCGCCAAAATTATCATCTTTTGAAATATGAAGTGTTAAAAATATCCACTTGTTCAAATAAACGTGCATGAGTTGAAATATACATTAACTAGCTAATGATATGATTTTAGCCTATGCATGCGATATTAGAATGAATGGTGTTTTTAAACCAAAGCAAGGCAAATATGAAATTGAATGGAAAATGATAAATGTTAGAAATTGTATATATGTACATGCATATCTATTGAACAGGTTAAAGCAAAAGGGGCTAGAGAAGAGAAATAGAATTTTGTGCCCGACAAATAGGTACACATTTACCGCTTTGTTTGGGTGATGATTTTATGAGCCGCTTGGCTAGCCGGTTGGCTTTTTCTTTTTCTTTTTGATATGAGACGCCCGTGTGGCTATTTGGGAATTTTCCCAGACCCTCCCGTACAAAGGAGGTTATGGCGAAATTTTCCAAAAATTAAAGGCGTTAGTAAAATAATTGAAGTGGAAACGATATAGGAATTTTTGAATGAACTATATTTATATAAATATTGTGACGATCCCAAAATCCGAGGGGCGGTATTAAGGATAATCATTAGGAAATAACACATTAATCATCATAGCAGAGTACAGATAATAGCAGAAACAATAAATAAAATAATTTTACATGGATATGACAGCGGAATCACAACATGTAGGAATATCAGAATAGCATAACGTGGGATATACTTAGTAAAAAGAAAGGGAAGTGATCAGTCATCATCGCCAGAGGCGGAATACATACATGCAGTGACAAAATAAGAATATCAGTCTACATCGCCGAAGGCGGAATACATATACATATAGTGAGAAATACGGAAAGTAAATCAGTCTGCATCGCCAGTGGCGGAATCATAATATAAATACAGGAATGGCGGAAAATATCTAAGTCGTCACTATGAAGTCAGCCTCGCCATGAGCCAAAAGTGCATGCTATGCAGCAGTGCAGAACCAAAAACCACCTGTCACCTGTGTACTAGGCTGCCCGTGTGAAAATAAGGGCACCCGCGTTTGCAAAGTGAAACAAACAACGAGTCAGTCATGGGGACTGGTATGAGGAATCCATTTAACAGTTAAACAATAGTAATAGCAAATCATAGGACCACGCCACTTTCGCGGAACGGGTTTACTCCAGTGATTGCTAGTGCATTTAAAACAAGGTAAATTCTTTTTAAGACAACGCAAAGCTTTTAGAAAGAATGAAGCCATTATAAGACTCAGGTCCCATCACACAATGCAACGCAAGCCGGAGGATAGAGTTTTACCTTATAATAGCCAAATATGCTTGATACGTATAAATCGAAATCATTTGATATTATTACTAGTGCTTATGTGTTTCAAAAACGAATAGCATCATAAATATCAATCATAGGCGACATGAGCGTCCCATGCCACTATGTCGCCATATATAAGTTACAATCGAAGCCGTTATCTCGTATTGGAAATTGGATTTCCGTCATGAGTCGAGGCAAGGGGCAAGCTCCTCTCCGCTTCGAGACACTCTAGCAAATGCCTCAGGATTACGCACACTGGGTAACCCCTGGATCTTCAGGGCCGGTCCTCACTTACGTTAGAGGATTAGTTATTCCTGAACACACGTTTCCTGGTCCTTACAGACCTATAATCGAGGCGCCTCGCATTCCAACAACCACAAAGGTGAAAAGTAGATATATATGTCAGGGCTGGTAAGTCACTGACACCACCATAGCTAGAAAGAAACGTCGTGCTCTCCCTGCAGTCCGTATCCCGTTTTTAACTCATACCGGGGTGTGAGGTTCGCGAATCTACGAAATACACAAAGCTAGGCCACGTAGACCTTGCTTTGATCATCATCCACAAGACTTTGCTTTTCAACAGAAGCCTTGATCACAGCATCTTGGCATGCCACATAGGCAGTCCACTCCATACGATTGATTTCCATCGATATATAACCTCTAAGCTCGTACGTCTCAGAGAAGGGCGTTAAGCAAAAGAATAAATTCTCCGCCGCCAAGCAAATATATATTTAACAGAGATCAATCAGTATAGAACAAAATCCAATGTCAGACACACAGTCCATTTACAAGTCCGTCCTGGGTCTGAACGAAACCGGAGGCGTCAAATTCCTCGTATACCCGTCCAATCAACATATACGTTCAGACGGCTACTACTTCCGTCCCTTTCCGGTAGCTACTCCGGTTAGGAACCTCAGTAGCGCCCATCCAACCGATACGAAGATCGTCGGTCTTGAATCGTCTTTGCATTTTCCAATTCGAATCGCTCGATGAATTACTTGAAATGAGGGTTAGCTCGGCCTTTTCAAATAACTCACGTCATTAGAATTTAAATCGATTCTTTATATGGTTATATTATTCGACATCCATCTTTCAGTTATTTAGTGTTATTTTCATGTCATACACATACAACCATCAAATATCAAACAATTCAAGCCCAACTGGTTTATATGCAACCTATGTTGCTTATAATATTTTATAACGATTTTTCGCCATTTTTATTTATTTAAAAATGGCCATATTTAATTAAACGACGTTTCAGGTCGTTTCGTGTCACTGGCGCTGTTTTTCTCTTAATTTGTTTTACACATATCGGAAAATCTAACCGTTGGATCTTCACAAATTTTACATCATTAGGAAGGTCTTTTCAAAACGAATCCAACGATTCCAGTTTTGGGAAAATCCGACGGTCAGATCTTCCACACTAACCATTTGAAGTTACGATTTCAATTTACGAACTGCAGCGTCGTTATTCGATTAAATTTAATTATATTTATATATATATAAATATAATCGTTTCTGGCGCTGTTTTTCCTTAATTTTAAATTAAACATTCCAGACAATCCAACCGTTGGATTTTTACAAGGTTGGTGCCGTTGGAAAGATTATTCCAAGGCGAACCCGACGGTTGGGGTTTCGGGAAAATTCAATGGTCGGATTTCCCGCACTAGTCGTTTGAAATCACGGTTTCAAAATACGAACTGCACGGCCTCGTTTCGTTTTAATTTTATTTATATTTATATATTTATATAAATATAGTTCATTCGATGATTTCTATATCGTTTTCACTTCAAATATTTTTCTAACACCCTAAATTTTGGAAAAATTTCGCCATAACCTCCCCTGTACCGGGGGCATCGGGAAATCGCAAATAGCGTTCCCGGTCCTTCTAATCTCAAAAAGAAAAAGAGAAAGCCAAGCGGCTAGCCAACAGGCTCAAAATCATCACCCAAACAAATCAGTAAATGTGTACCTATTTGTCGGGCACAAAATTTTATTCCTCTTCTCTAGCCCCTTTGCTATAACCTGTTCAATGAATATGCATGTACATATATATACAGTTCATATCATTTTTCATTTTCTATTCAACTTCATATTTGATTTCTATTTGGTTTAAAAACACCATTCATTCTAATGTTACATAAATAGGCGCAAATCATTTCATTAGCTAATTAATGAATATTTCAACTCATATATGTTTTCTATAGTTTCTATATATAGATAAAAATGTGATTTTTATTATCGAACGGTTTATTTCAAAATATGAATATCATTCAACACATGAATTTCTAAACAACGAATGAATATCAATTCAACACATGAATGTTTTCTATAGTTTCTATATATAGATAAAAATGTGATTTTTATTATCGAACAATTTATTCCAAAATATGAATATCATTCAACACATGAATTGCTAAACAACGAATGAATATCAATTCAACACATGAATGTTTTCTATAGTTTCTATATATAGATAAAAATGTGATTTTTATTATCGAACAATTTATTCCAAAATATGAATATCATTCAACACATGAATTGCTAAACAACGAATGAATATCAATTCAACACATGAATGTTTTCTATAGTTTCTATATATAGATAAAACTGTGATTTTTATTATCGAACAATTTATTTCAAAATATGAATATCATTCAACACATGAATTGTTAAACAACGAATGAATATCAATTCAACACATGAATGTTTTCTATAGTTTCTATATATAGATAAAAATGTGATTTTTATTATCGAACAATTTATTTCAAAATATGAATATCATTCAACACATGAATGTTTTCTATATAATGAATAAATATAGTTTAAGCATATGTAAATAATTCAAACACAAGAATATCATTCAAAATTTCGGCAGCATAACGGCAGGGTAGTTACACCGGCACCGTCCCTAGTACGGCTCCTCGCTCTACCTTAAAACCTCGCGGTTTTTGACAATGGGAATCATGCATCTAATTCGCACGCAAGCGGCATGTTTATTTTTATTTCATTTCCACAAACTAATCCTATGTGGTTTCAACCAAATATTTTTCAACCACAATTGGGTATTTTTCAACCGCAATCAACCAACATCAATCACAAACAATCCCAAACTATCAATCAATTTTCACAACAATTTCAACCAATAAATATCGTCCATGGTTTGTGGACGAGGGGCGTATATATATATAGATATATAGATATTTATATATAGCAATTCACTTTCATTTTCAACATATATATAATTATAAAAAGGAATTGAAGAGTGAGAAATCCTCACCAATAGCTATCCACTCACACGATTCTTCCTTAATAGAAACTTCGCCTACTTTGCCTTGTTGTTGCTTTCGTTGACTGTATCCTCTACATAGGTAAAAATCGAATTTCACTATGTTATTCAATATATAAAGATTGCATTTTGACTTCGCTATTAAATATAAAGATTATATTTTTATTATTCTTTCAAAACTGCTTTTATAATCCCTTTTTTTTAAAACTGTTTTTAGTTTCCATCAAAACAGTTTTTGCCTTTTAGAAAAATCAGTTTTTCTTTCTTTAAAAATACAGTTTATATATTTAAAAAAAAAACAGTTTTTGCCTTTTTAAATCAGTTTTATTACTTCATAAAAATCAGTTTTTAAATTCATTTTTAAAATCAGTTTTCCTTTCTTTTTTTTCTAAAAATTCAGTTTTAACTCTTTTAAAAACAAAACAGTTTTTATCTTTTAAAAGATTCAGTTTTTATTTTTCTTTTCAAAAATTCTGTTTTTAAAACTCTTTTATAAAAATGCAGTTTTTTATTCTTTTTTTTAAAATGCAGTTTTTTATTCTTTTTTTAAAAATGCAGTTTTTTTCTTCTTTCAAAAATGCAGTTTTTTTCTTTTTAAAAAAAAATGCAGTTTTTTTTTATTCTTTCAAAAATGCAGTTTTTTTTCTTCTTTCAAAAATGCAGTTTTTTTCTTTTAAATAAATGCAGTTTTTATCCTTAAAACTAAAAATCAGTTTTTATTTTCCTTTCAAAAAATCAGTTTCTCTTTTATTAAAATGCAGTTTTTTATTCCTAAAAAAAAACAGTTTTAAAACTTTATAAAAAAAACAGTTTTTATAACTTAAAATAAAAATTCAGTTTTATTCTTTTCTCTTTTTTTTTCCAGTTTTATAACTTTAAAAAAATTCAGTTTTATTCTTTTTAAAAACAAAACAGTTTTTAAATTATATAAAAAATACAGTTTTCAATTCACTGTTAAAACAAAAATAAAAACAAAACAAAATAACTTAAACACTCACCGAGATTTCGAATGGGAGGAGGAGGAGTCGGCGGTGGTCCAGTGGTGCTCGCGATGAGGCGTTCGTGGAGGTTCGCGGCAGGGGTTCGAGGGTTGCTTCGATTCGATGTCGGCGGCGTCTGGAGGGAGGAAGTCTGGCGGTGGGGGCTTCGGCGAAGGGCTCGTCGGCGGGTTGAGGGTCAGGCGGCGCGATTCGATGAACTTAGGGTTTTCTATTTTTATTTTTTTATTTCGTTCTGGTATAATGAAACGGGGGGGCAAACAGAAGAGAAAAGGAGGGATTCTATTTTTTTTATTTTATTTTATTATTTAATTATTAAATTTTTGCCAAAGGGTTGACTTTTACTTATGACCTCGAAACGAGGTCCACCGCCTGTCGTCCATAGCGTTTTACCCCCATTCCGAACACAATGGGATATGTATCGTAAGCTGGTTTGATCATTACAATTAGTTTCCGTTGAAATTTACAATTTAAATCCTTATATTGAATTTTAAACGTACATTTCAAATTACCGGGGTCACATACTAACTAGAAAAATTCCAGAAAAATATTTTCTAGCTTCGTATTGACGATACGGTCCTAACAAAACTAGTTTCGTCGAATTCTGAGACCGTTTGAAAAATGGCCAATTTCTAGTCGATTAAATTCAACAGAAACTGGTCAAACGCGTTTTCTTTTGCCACGCTCACATATTGATTCGAAAAATTATGAAATTTGAAACCTAGCAATAGTTTGACATCCCGGACCCAACAAAAGTGGTTTCGTCGAATTCCGAGGCCATATGCAAAATATAAATTTTCCAGGCCTATATATTCCATATATCGACTCTTCTGAAAATTCATTCGGCCATATTATACATAATTCTATATTTTATGGAAATAGGCTATTGTAATCATTCAAATTTCTCGTTAATAACCTAATTTAAAAATTTTAAACTGGTTCACATTTTCCGGGTTATTACAAATATATAAATATAAATAGAATTAAAACGAAACGTGGCCGTGCAGTTCGTATTTTGGAACCGTGATTTCAAACGACTAGTGCGGAAGATCCGACCATTGGATTTTCCCGAAACCTCAACCGTTGGGTTCGCCTTGGAAATATCTTTCCAACGGCACCAACTTTGTGAAGATCCGACGGTTGGATTGTCTGGAATGTTTAATTCAAAACAGAAGAAAAACAGCGCCAGAGACGATTATATTTATATATATATATAAATATAATTAAATTAAATCGAATAACGACGCTGCAGTTCGTAAATTGAAATCGTAACTTCAAATGGTTAGTGTGGAAGATCCGACCGTCGGATTTTCCCAAAACTGGAACTGTTGGATTCGTTTTGAAATGACCTTCCTAATAATGTAAAATTCGTGAAGATCCAACGGTTAGATTTTCAGATATGTGTAAAACAAAATTAGTGAAAAGCAGCGCCAGTGCATCGACACGACCTGAAACGTCGTTTAATTAAATATGGCCGTTTTAAATTAAATAAAAATGGCGATATATCGTTATAAAATACTATGGACGGTATAGAGTGGAAATAAACCAATTTTGTTGGGTTTGCTTGATATGTGATGGTTGAATGTATTTGACATGAAAATTATAACTAAATAACTGAAGTGTGAATGTTGAATGGTCCAACCATGTGATTAATTGATTTGAAAATCTAAATATACGTGGGTTATTTGAAAAGGCCGAGTTTATCTCATTTCAAATAATCGATCGACGTTGAGAAGTCGAAGAGTCGAAGACGACTGAAGACCGACGATCTCCACATTGGATGGATGGGCGCTACTGATGCTCGTGATTGGAGTAGCTACCATGAAGGAATTGAAGTAGTAGCCGTCCAAACATAGTGTTGATTGTACGGGTATGCGAGGAATTGGTGCCTCCGGTTTCGTTCAGACCCAGAACGGACTTGTAAATGGACTGTGTGTCTGACATTGGATTTTGTTCTGTGTTGATTGATCTCTGTTAAATATATATCTGTTTGGCGGCGGAGGATTTATTCTCTTGCTTAACGCCCTTCTCTGAGACGTACGAGCTCAGAGGTTATGTATTGACAGCAATCAGTCGCATGGAGTGGATTGCCTGTGTGGCACGCCCAAGTGGCATATGATCAAGGCTTCTGTTGCAAAGCAAAGTCTTGTGGTTGATGATCAAAGCATGGTCTGTGTGACGTAGCTTTGTGTATAACGTGAATTCGCGAGCCTCACACCCAGGTATGAGTCAAAAACGGGAGAAGGACCCAAGGAGTGCATGACGTTTCTTTCTAGCTATGGTGGTGTCAGTGACCTCCCAGCCCTGACATTTATATCTACTTTTCACCTGTGTGGTTGTTGGAATGCGAGGCGCCTCGATTATAGGTCTGTAAGGACCGGGAAACGTGTGTTCAGGAATAACTAATCCTCAAAAGTAAGAGAGGACCGGCCTTGGAGGATCTAAGGGATTGCTGTGTGCGGTCCCGAGGCATTTGCTAGAGTGTCTCGAATCGGAGAGGAGCTTTCCCCTTGCCTCGACTCATGAAGGAATCCAATTTCCAATACGAAATATGCGAATGTGATTGTATTACTAGTATGGCGACATAGTAGATGGTAGCTATGCCGCCTAGGATTGATATTTATGATTGAATTGCTTTTAAAACATATATGCACTAGTAATAATATCGAACACCTTTGTTTTATTCGTATGAAGCATCTTTGGCCATTATAAGGTAAAAACTCTATCCTCCGGCTTGCGTTGCATTGTGTGATGGGACCTGAGTCTTATAATGGCTTCATTTTATAAAAAGCATTGCGTTGATTTAATCCTTTATTTTATTTCATGCACTAGTACTCATTGGAGTAAACCCGTTCCGCGAAAGTGGCGTGGTCCTTTGATTTGCCTTATTATTGTTGTTAATAAGTTGAGTAGATTTCTCATACCAGTCCCATGACTGACTCGTAGTTTGTTTCACCTTGCAAACTCGGGTGCCCTCATTTTCACACGGGCAGCCTAGTTACAGGTTTCTGACGCACCTTTTGGCTCATGGCGAGGCTTAACTACACCGTGCTGACTTGGATTTTCTCCGCCATTATTGTATCTATATTATGATTCCGCCACTGGCGATGTAGACTGATATTCCTTTTGTGTACTCTTTATGTATGATTCCGCCTCTGGCGATGGTGACTGATTATGTATCATTATGCACTAAGTTGTATCCTGTACTGTGCTTCTCTGATGTGATGATATCTATATGATTCCGCTGTCATATGTGTGTAAATTATTCTATTTTCTGTTTATGCTATTATCTGTGATCTGCTAATGATGATTAATGTGTTATATTCCAATGATTATCCTTAACACCGTGTCACGGGGTTTTGGGATCGTCACAGCTGGTATCAGAGCTTTGGTTAACCTTAGTTCTGGAGTCTAACACATTAAACACTTCGTCAAAATAGAATCAGTAGTATTCTAAGGCGAGACGCTCATTAGAGATAGGACTAGTAAAGTCCTAGAATGAGCTGAGCAGAATAGCAAAAACAATTGATCAGTCCATCGTTATCTTTCCGTAGAATTTCTGCTTAACTATGCAATAGACTATCATTTCTGTTAGTTGACTTTTTCATTGCTTATACAGAATCTGACAAATGGCTACCAGAGCAGCCGCCGCTAGAGGAGGCCGTGCCGGCCGAGGCCGAGGAAGGGGAGAAATCCCAGCCCAAGAAGGACCTTTGATACAACCTCCGGCAGCTCAATACTTCGAGCTCGACCGTGTAGCTAAGAGATATAAGAACTTAGGAGGCAAGACTTTCTCGGGAACTGGCACCGTAATAGAGGCTCTTGCATGGCTCAAAACATGCAAGAAAATTCTTGAAGGCCTAAGGCTAGGAGACGAAGACAAAGCTGTTATGGGCGCCTGGCTTATGCAGGAACAAGCCGAGTTATGGTGGGAATCTCTTACCGCCGGGAATAGAGAAGCTGGAAGAACATGGGATGGATTTAAAGAACTCTTCAAGGAGAAATATGTCCCAGAACAAGCTTTAGAAAGAATGCACGATGACTTCGCCAATCTCCAGCAAGGGGATCTTTCCGTGCAAGATTATCTGAACAAATTTACAATGTTGTCGCCCTATGCTCCAGAGCTCGTCGCCACTGCAAAATCCAAAAATAAGAGGTTTATCTTTGGACTAAGACGACAATATCATGATAGAGCCATGGCCCATGTCAAGCTGGATTTCAATGAGCTAGTGGAAATGACATGCAACTATGAAGACCTGGATCAAAGGCATCTGGATCAGGATCGCGCTAGAAGCCAAGCCGGAAACAAGCGCAAGCCAGCTGTAAATCAGTGCGAGTCAAGCCAAGTAGCATCTCCAAACCTCAGATTGGCAAGCCGCCAAGAGGAAGTTGCTTTAACTGTGGTAAGCCGGGGCACTACTCAAACGTCTGCACAGCTCCGAAGAAACAGAAAACAAACTCTCAAGGCTCGAGCCAAGGCTCTCAGAACCCTCGCTCGTGCTTCAATTGTCGCAAGACCGATCATCTGGTCAAAGACTGTCCTTTGTTAAAGAAAGCTACAGTAGCTCATGTCTATGACGGGTCTAGCCCGCCAGCTGCTTCCGACGGAGCAGGTAAACCCGATGTTTTGGGAGGTACCCTTACAATTAAAAATATTCCTGTTTCTGTATTATTTGACACAGGTGCATCGCGTAGTTTTATTGCTAGAAACACAGTGCACAAACTAAAGTTAAAACAACGAAAGCTCAAAGAATCGGTTGAAGTACATAACCCGATATGGGGTCCTATCACTCTCAATTCCTGTTGTAAAGTGCCAATCTCTTACTCTTTCTACAAGTTTCCTTTCAATCTAGTCGTTATGGATTTTCCCGAATTCGATATCATTCTCGGGCTGGATTGGTTAACGAAGTATGAAGCTGAAGTGAAATGTGCGGAAAGAATTGTTAAAATCCGAACGGAGCTTGGACATATATATATTCCCTGTCATGGTTCGAATCCGAATAGAGAAGAATTTTGGTCAGCATTAGAACTTATCCCCACTTCCATAGAAAAGATTCCGATTGTTAGCAACTATGCGGATGTGTTTGAAGAAGTTGAGAACTTACCTCCGCAAAGAGAAATAGAATTCCGAATCGATCTAATTCCTAATGCCAGACCAGTGGTGCATCCAATTCGCAGAATGACTCCGAAAGAAAACGAGGAATTAGGCGATCAAACTCGTCAGCTGTTGTGGAAAGGTCTAATCAGACCTAGTTTTTCTAATTGGGGTGCAGCTGTCGTGTTTGTTCCAAAGTCAGACGGTACTCTTAGATTATGTGTTGATTACCGAGACCTTAACAAACAGACGCTTAAAAACAAATATCCACTACCCCGCATTGATGATTTGCTAGACCAATTGAATGGGGCGAAATTATTTTCCCGAATGGACCTAGCTACAGGGTTTCATCAATTGAGAATAGCAGAAGAGTGCGTTCCTTTGACCGCTTTCAGAGGCCCAGACATATTTTATGAATGGTTAGTAATGCCGTTTGGCCTATGCAACGCTCCAGCATACTTTGTCGATCTAATGAATAGAGTGTTCAGGGGAGTTCTGAATAAATTTGTCCTCGTATTTATTGATGATATTTTAATCTACTCCAAATCAAAACCCGAGCATGAAAAACACTTAGAACAAGTATTGGAGATTCTAAGGAAGAACGTCTTCAAAGCCAAATTCTCCAAATGTGTCTTCTGGCAAGAAGAAGTCAAATTTCTTGGCCATGTCGTGTCAGAGAAAGGAATTTCTGTTGACCCAAGCAAAATAATAGCGATTCAAGACTGGAAACAACCCACTACTTCCACAGAAGTTAGAAGTTTTATGGGGTTGGCTAGTTATTATCGAAAGTTCGTTAAGGATTTTTCGAAGATATCCGGTCCGTTAACGAAGCTCACAAAGAAACATGAGAAGTTTAAATGGACTTCCGACTGTGAAGAAGCTTTCCAGGAATTGAAATCGAAGTTGACCACCGCTCCAGTGTTAACTATTATTGATGGCAATCAGGATTTAACGGTTTGGACAGATGCTTCTATTAGAGGTCTTGGTGCAGTGTTAATGCAGAGAGGCCAAGTAGTCGCTTATACAAGCCGCCAACTGAAACCGCATGAGAAGAATTATGTAACTCATGATCTTGAGCTGCTAGCTATCGTTTTTGCTTTGAAAATCTGGAGGCATTATTTATTGGGTGAGAAATTTATACTGTACACAGACCATCAATCATTGAAGTATTTATATACCCAGAAAGATCTGAATCTGAGACAACAGCGTTGGCTAGAATTTCTTGCAGCGTATGATCTTGATATCCTGTATACGCCGGGGAAAGCTAACGTAGTAGCGGATGCGCTTAGTAGAAAGACCGCAATCGTTGCCCATCTTATAATTACACCTGGATTGATTGATAGGATTTCAGCCCTTCAGAAAGACGATGAATTCATTCAGAGAATCAGTAAGAGAGTCAAGGAAGGTGAAACCACGAGTTTTCGTATGGATAATAGGGGGGTTCTCAGGTTAAATAATAGGATTTGCATCCCAAATATTCCAGGTCTTCGAAGAGAAGTGCTAGATGAATGCCATAAATCCAAATTTTGCATCCATCCTGGGGTGAGTAAAATGTACAACGATATCAAACGCACTTTCTGGTGGAAGGCAATGAAAAGAGATATTTCTTTGTATGTTAGCAGATGTCCTACTTGTCAATTGGTCAAGAGTGACCAACAGAAGCTAGCTGGACTGTTGCAACCGTTGGAAATCCCAGGCTGGAAATGGGAATAGATTTCCATGGATTTCATAGATGGTTTGCCGAGAACCAAGAAAGGTAATGACAGCATTTGGGTAATCGTAGATCGCTTCACGAAGACTGCCCATTTTATACCTGTCAGGTCCAATAGAACCGCTCAAAGTCTAGCACAGATATATTTCAAAGAAATTGTTAAGCTGCATGGAATTCCCATCAGCATAGTCAGTGATAGATATCCCCTATTTACTAGCAAGTTCTGGGAGGCTTTCCAGACAGAATTGGGAACAAAACTGAATATGAGCACCGCTTATCACCCCCAAACAGATGGCCAAACTGAGCGGGTGAATAGAATTCTGGAAGATTTATTGCGGGCTTGTATAATCGATTTTGGTGGGTCATGGGAGGATCATTTGCATTTGGCAGAATTCTCATATAACAATAGCTATCAAGCAAGTTTGAGAATGTCACCATTTGAAGCATTATATGGCAGACCCTGCAGATCTCCTGCATGTTGGGTAGAACCTGGCAACAGACTTGTACTAGGACCCGATATGATCAGAGAAGCATCTGATAAAGTGGATTTCATCAAGAAGCGATTGAAAACCGCCCAAAGCCGACAGAAAAGTTATGCAGACTCTAGAAGGAGAGATTTGACATTTGTTGTTGGTGATCATGTTTATTTAAAGGTTTCTTCGATGAGAGGAGTAATCAGATTTGGAAAGACTGGGAAGTTGGCACCGAGATTTATTGGTCCCTTTCCTATACTTGAGCGAATTGGAACTCTTGCTTATAGGGTTCAATTGCCAGATTGGTTGCCTGGAGTGCACAATGTATTTCACGTATCTCAACTTAGGAGACATGTGCATGATCCGGATCTTGTTGTAGAAGAAGCAGCGCAACAGGATGTGGAGATAACTCCAGAATTAGCACTCAAAAGAGAGCCATTAAAAATTGTTGGCAAAGAAACTAGAGAACTCAGAAGCAAAAAGGTTCATTTAGTTAAAGTGCAGTGGAGCAGTGATCCTAGAGACTGTACTTGGGAAACTGAGGAAAGCATTAAGCAAGCTTATCCCAAATGCAGAGTGGATATCTCTGACTAACTCCGGTGCAAGGTACCTTTACCATACTTTGCATTTACATTTTATTTCCTACTTTACTGTTGTTTCCTTTTCGAGGACGAAAAGTTTTAATTAGGGGAGATTGTAATAACCCGGAAAATACGAGCCAATTTAAAAATTTTAAATTGATTATTTCAAAGGAATTTGAACTATTGAAATGGAATATTTCAATAAAATAGTAAGTTAAGAATGGTGAGTCAGTTTGAAAATTTGAATTCAAACTTTGACAGACTGTGCAGGGTGGAAAATATAACGGATTTTAGTGAAACCAAAAATATTTAAATCTGTTAGTCAATACCTTTCTAACGAATCTTAAAAATCGAAGTTTCATAACGGGAATCAAATGTTATGGCCGAATGAATTTTCAAAGGGGTCGGTATATAGAATATAGCCCTGGAAAATTGATATTTTGCATACGACCTCGGAATTCAACGAAACCACCTTTGTTGGGTCCGGGATGTCAAACTATTGCTAGGTTTCAAATTTCATAATTTTTGAAGCTAGTATGTGAGCGTGGCAAAAGAAAATGTGTTTGGTCGATTTCTGTTAAATTGGATCGACCAGAAAATGGCCATTTTTCAAACGACCTCAGAATTCGACGAAACTAGTTTTGTTGGGACCGTAGCGTCAAAACATAGCTAGATTTATTTTTTTGGAATTTTTCGAATCAGTTTGTGGCCCTGGCAAATTGAAATGTGCGTTCAGAGTTAAAAATTAAATGTTTTATACTTTAATTTGAAAGATAACTGACTGAAACAGTTGAATTGGCCTACGAAACATATCCCATTGTGTCCGGAATGGGGGTATTTAGCTAGGGGCGACAGTCGTTGGGTTTAAAAAGGAGTTCGTTTAAGAAAACACTATTTAAAATTTTTTAATATAGTCTCGGCCAATCATATTTTTCCATTCATAATAAAAAAAATAACAGAAAACCCCCCTCGACCCCGACATCGACGGCGAAAAGCCTTCGTCACCTTCCCAGGCGATTTCCGATCGCCACGGCCAGAATTAGCCCCTCCTCCAGTTCAACTTTTTGTAGTTCTCCCTCCCCTCTTCAAATCCATATAAGGAGCTCCCCCTATCGTCGCCTCTCCGCCGAGATATCCACCTCCAAACTTCCGACCTTCAAGCCGCCGCCGCCGCCGTTCTGCGCCATCGAATCCCACCAGACCACCGCGCGCCTGTAGCTCTCTCGAAGCTCTTCCACCTCCAACTTCCTGATCGTCCCCTCGTGTCCCGGTTCTCGCGAAAACCGCAAACCTAGTTTTGAAGCTTTCTGAAAGTGAGTTTTTCTTTGATCTTTGCACTTTGAAAAATCATATCTTTTTGGTATGTTGACGAAATTCGATGAAACAGGAAACATCGAGACCGCAAGGAAGCTCTCTACCCAATAGAAGAAGCTGCGGATTTTTCTGACATCGTATCGATTTTTAGCGCTCAGAAAACCAAGGTGAGAAATCTAAATTAACGTGAAATTGAATGGAAAATGTCGTGTATAATTTATATAAGCGAAATTGAATTACATACGTGTTGTATACCTCATGTACATGCGTAGTGTAAGCTATATGAGCGAAGTATGAATTTTTACATGCATAGAATAATTTATATATGTGTTGAAATGCAAGTGAAATATAGCAAATATATATTCTATATATATATATATACTCCCCTCGTCCACAAACCATGGACGATATTTATTGTGGTGAATTGGTGTGAAATATTGGATAAAAAATACGAATGGTTGATTAATTGTTTGTGGTTGATATTGTTAGGTTGTGGTTGAAAAATACCCATTGGTGATTGAAATGAATTGGAAATATTTGTGGAAATAAAAATAAACATGCCGCCTGCGTGCGAATTAGATGCATGAATCCCCATTGTCAAAAACCGCGAGGTTTTAAGGTAGAGCGAGGAGCCGTACTAGGGACGGTGCAGGTTTTAACTACCCTGCCGTTATGCTGCCGAAATTTTGAATAATCTTTGTGTGTTAGAATTATTTTCATATGTTGATATTATTTTCATGCATAGAAATTAAAGTCATATATTGAAACTATGTCCATGTGTGGAAATTGTTCATGTGTTGAAAAGTGTTGTGTGAAAATAAAATTCATTCGTGGATAAGTGAAGTGTTTAAACAACAAAAATCATATTTTTATATATATATGAAGTATGAAAAATATTCGCCTTATATAAATAATTTCAATCATAAAAATCCCATCTTTCTAATATGAACAACATAAATAAATTGTCCATGTGTGGAAATACTCATTTGTTGAGAAGTGTGTGTAGTGGAAAAGTTCATGTGTTGGATAAAAAGATTGAACAATAAAAATTACATTTTTATTGAAACTATGAAGTGTTGAAACCATACATTGGTTGAATAAATATTTTAAGTGATAAAAATATCCTTTTTATCATATGTG
This sequence comes from Allium sativum, assembly GCA_030737875.1. NCBI lineage: Eukaryota > Viridiplantae > Streptophyta > Magnoliopsida > Asparagales > Amaryllidaceae > Allium > Allium sativum. The sequence continues at coordinate 327,637,715 of CM060921.1, read as the reverse complement.
TGATATGCTAAAGATATGCGGACGTTGAAACAAATATTTGTGATAGAAATATTATTTTTAACATGCATAGGAACTAAATAAAATAGTCATGTGTTGAAATCTATTTTAGTTCGCCAAAATTATCATCTTTTGAAATATGAAGTGTTAAAAATATCCACTTGTTCAAATAAACGTGCATGAGTTGAAATATACATTAACTAGCTAATGATATGATTTTAGCCTATGCATGCGATATTAGAATGAATGGTGTTTTTAAACCAAAGCAAGGCAAATATGAAATTGAATGGAAAATGATAAATGTTAGAAATTGTATATATGTACATGCATATCTATTGAACAGGTTAAAGCAAAAGGGGCTAGAGAAGAGAAATAGAATTTTATGCCCGACAAATAGGTACACATTTACCGCTTTGTTTGGGTGATGATTTTATGAGCCTGTTGGCTAGCCGCTTGGCTTTTTCTTTTTCTTTTTGATATGAGATGCCCGTGTGGCTATTTGGGAATTTTCCCAGACCCTCCCGTACAAAGGAGGTTATGGCGAAATTTTCCAAAAATTAAAGGCGTTAGTAAAATAATTGAAATGGAAACGATATAGGAATTTTTGAATGAACTATATTTATATAAATATATAAATATAAATAGAATTAAAACGAAACGTGGCCGTGCAGTTCGTATTTTGGAACCGTGATTTCAAACGACTAGTGCGGAAGATCCGACCATTGGATTTTCCCGAAACCTCAACCGTTGGGTTCGCCTTGGAAATATCTTTCCAACGGCACCAACTTTGTGAAGATCCGACGGTTGGATTGTCTGGAATGTTTAATTCAAAACAGAAGAAAAACAGCGCCAGAAACGATTATATTTATATATATATATATATAAATATAATTAAATTAAATCGAATAACGACGCTACATTTCGTAAATTGAAATCGTAACTTCAAATGGTTAGTGTGGAAGATCCGACCGTCGGATTTTCCCAAAACTGGAACCGTTGGATTCGTTTTGAAATGACCTTCCTAATAATGTAAAATTCGTGAAGATCCAACGGTTAGATTTTCAGATATGTGTAAAACAAAATTATTGAAAAGCAGCGCCAGTGCATCGACACGACCTGAAACGTCGTTTAATTAAATATGGTCGTTTTAAATTAAATAAAAATGTCGATATATCGTTATAAAATACTATGGACGGTATAGAGTGGAAATAAACCAATTTTGTTGGGTTTGCTTGATATGTGATGGTTGAATGTATTTGACATGAAAATTATAACTAAATAACTGAAGTGTGAATGTTGAATGGTCCAACCATGTGATTAATTGATTTGAAAATCTAAATATACGTGGGTTATTTGAAAAGGCCGAGTTTATCTCATTTCAAATAATCGATCGACGTTGAGAAGTCGAAGAGTCGAAGACGATTGAAGACCGACGATCTCCACATTGGATGGATGGGCGCTACTGATGCTCGTGATTGGAGTAGCTACCATGAAGGAATTGAAGTAGTAGCCGTCCAAACATAGTGTTGATTGTACGGGTATGCGAGGAATTGGTGCCTCCGGTTTCGTTCAGACCCAGAACGGACTTGTAAATGGACTGTGTCTGACATTGGATTTTGTTCTGTGTTGATTGATCTCTGTTAAATATATATCTGTTTGGCGGCGGAGGATTTATTCTCTTGCTTAACGCCCTTCTCTGAGACGTACGAGCTCAGAGGTTATGTATTGACAGCAATCAGTCGCATGGAGTTGATTGCCTGTGTGGCACGCCCAAGTGGCATATGATCAAGGCTTCTGTTGCAAAGCAAAGTCTTGTGGTTGATGATCAAAGCATGGTCTGTGTGACGTAGCTTTGTGTATAACGTGAATTCGCGAGCCTCACACCCCGGTATGAGTCAAAAACGGGAGAAGGACCCAAGGAGTGCATGACGTTTCTTTCTAGCTATGGTGGTGTCAGTGACCTCCTAGCCCTGACATTTATATCTACTTTTCACCTGTGTGGTTGTTGGAATGCGAGGCGCCTCGATTATAGGTCTGTAAGGACCGGGAAACGTGTGTTCAGGAATAACTAATCCTCAAAAGTAAGAGAGGACCGGCCTTGGAGGATCCAGGGGATTGCTGTGTGCGGTCCCGAGGCATTTGCTAGAGTGTCTCGAATCAGAGAGGAGCTTGCCCCTTGCCTCGACTCATGAAGGAATCCAATTTCCAATACGAAATATGCGAATGTGATTGTATTACTAGTATGGCGACATAGTAGATGGTAGCTATGCCGCCTAGGATTGATATTTATGATTGAATTGCTTTTAAAACATATATGCACTAGTAATAATATCGAACACCTTTGTTTTATTCGTATGAAGCATCTTTGGCCATTATAAGGTAAAAACTCTATCCTCCGGCTTGCGTTGCATTGTGTGATGGGACCTGAGTCTTATAATGGCTTCATTTTATAAAAAGCATTGCGTTGATTTAATCCTTTATTTTATTTCATGCACTAGTACTCATTGGAGTAAACCCGTTCCGCGAAAGTGGCGTGGTCCTTTGATTTGCCTTATTATTGTTGTTAATAAGTTGAGTAGATTTCTCATACCAGTCCCATGACTGACTCGTAGTTTGTTTCACCTTGCAAACTCGGGTGCCCTCATTTTCACACGGGCAGCCTAGTTACAGGTTTCTGACGCACCTTTTGGCTCATGGCGAGGCTTAACTACACCGTGCTGACTTGGATTTTCTCCGCCATTATTGTATCTATATTATGATTCCGCCACTGGCGATGTAGACTGATATTCCTTTTGTGTACTCTTTATGTATGATTCCGCCTCTGGCGATGGTGACTGATTATGTATCATTATGCACTAAGTTGTATCCTGTACTGTGCTTCTCTGATGTGATGATATCTATATGATTCCGCTGTCATATGTGTGTAAATTATTCTATTTTCTGTTTATGCTATTATCTGTGATCTGCTAATGATGATTAATGTGTTATATTCCAATGATTATCCTTAACACCGTGTCACGGGGTTTTGGGATCGTCACAGATACATTTATATTTGAAGTTGTTTTCATACACTTTACACTGTAATAGTATCAAAATGATTTGTTTTAAACGTACCAAGCATGTTTGGTTATTATAAGGTAAAACTCTATCCTACGACTTGCGTTGCATTGTGTGATGGGACCTGAGTCTTATAATAGCTTCATTTTTCCAAAAATCATTGCGCTGTTTGTTTTATGCACTGGTATTCTTGGGAGGAAACCCGTTCTGTGTTATATGGCGTGGTCCCTTGATTTAACTTATCTTTAAAGTAAAGTTTTAAAATTGCTGTTCTAGTTCTCACACCAGTCACATAACTGACCTAGAGTTTATTGTTTTAACCTAAACTCTGGGTGCCCCTATTTTCCACACGGGCAGCTTGTAGTTTTGGTTTTGCAGATTTATATTCACAGGATCCTAGTTTTCAGCTGGAATGATATTCGGAAAGCTCTGTATTCGTTTATCTCTTTCAGTTATGTTTTGTATTATTTTTCCGCTGCATTGTAATTTGTAAATCTCTGATATTTATCAAATGTATATTATTTGTTCATACTCTGTGTATTCTTGTACTTTGATGTAAATTGTTGTAATAAGCAATGAAATGTTCTTCTGTTTGTGTTCTGATTCGTCTTGTCCTCAAAGCAATCTGTTCCTTCTCTTCTCGTCAGAGACTGGGGAAGTTCGGGTCGTTATAGTGTGTTAGACATTGGATTTCATTCTGTGTTGATTGATTTCTATTATATATATATATATATATATATATATATTTGGTGGCAGGGAATTTATTCTCTTGCTTAACACCCTTCTCTAAGACGTACAAGCTTAGAGGTTATATATCGATAGACAACAGTCGCATGGCTTGGATTGTCAATTTGGCATGCTAAGATGCAAATGATCAAGGCTTTTGTTGAAAAACAGAGTCTTGTGGTTGATGATCAAAGCACGGCTTTAATTAGCATAGCTTTGTGTATAGCGTTAATTCGAGAGCCTCACACCCTGGTAAGAGTCAGAAATGGGATAAGGGAACGCAGGGAGTGCACAACGTTTCTTTTTAGCTAGAAGTGGTGTCATGGAACGGAGCCCAGACATTTTTACTTATGTGGATGATGGATTGCGAGGTACCTCAATATATTGGTCGCTACTGGACAAGTGATAGGTCTGATAGGACCGGGTAACGTGTGTTCAGGAATAACCAATCCACTAAAGTATGTGTGGACCGGCCCTGCAGGATCCAAGGGTTCACTGTGGGGGATCCTGGGTAATCTTGCTAGAGGTGATCTGAATCGGTAAGGAGACCATCCCTTGCCTTGCCTCATGATGGAAACCCAATTTCCAATTTGACATTACGGATTTGATTGTAAACCTATATATGGCAACATAGTATATGGTAGCTATGCCATCTAGGATTGATTCATTTATATTGAAAAGTGTTTTAAACTGACTAGACACTAGTAATAATATCATATGATTTCATTTTATCCATATCAAGCATTTTTGGCATTATAAGGTAAAACTCTATCCTCTGGTTTGCGTTGCATTATGTGATGGGACTTGAGTCTTATAGTGGTTTCATTTTTCTAAAAGCATTGCGTTGTTTAAAAGATTTACTTTATTATATGCACTGGCAATCCAATGGAGTAAACCCGTTCCGAATTAGCGGCGTGGTCCTGTGATTAGCCTTATTATTAAATAAGTTAACTAAGATTTCTCATACCAGTCCCATGACTGACTCGTAGTTTGTTTTCACTTGCAAACTCGGGTGCCCTTATTTTTACATGGGAAGCCAAGTAAATAGGTAACAGGCTTTATTTTGGATATGCACCATACCATGGGGTGCTCTTTGGCTGAAGATGAATACCATCTTTTATCTCTTATTTTGGACATTTAGACATCACCTTATCTATGCTGTATTTGATGATGTTCTAAACTTATTATCTACTTTTGGAGCCTTTTATATACTAAGTAGTATCGTGTATCTGTGCAACTCTGATGATGATGACATTTATGATTCCGCTGTCATGATGATGAATATTATTCTATGATTTCATGTGTTATATGTAAAGGCCCGAAAATACGTACCAATTTGAGCTGACTAATATCCTACACATTCAATTCAAAGTGCACGAAAACTTCAGATCATTAATAGAAAGAAATTAGAGGATGAGAAAGGTAAGTTAGAACTAATAGAATAGAAGAATAAGAAGAACATTAGAGTAAGAGTAAACACGAATCTCACAGTGGAACGAATAAAATATATATAACATAAATCTGAAATACAAAACTATATTTTATATACATACCATATCAGAGTATAACACGTATACATCACAGCGGAAATAATCTCTAAATAACTAGTGGTGAAACCTCCTGCTTCGAGCTCTTCCAAGTGTATCTGTAAAAGCCTGAAACACTTGACTGCCCGTATAAATTTGGGCACCCAAGAGTTTAGGGAAAATCAACAAAATAAACTTTAGGTCAGTCATGGACTGGTGTGATTAAACTCCAACCATATTGTTTAACTTTGAAAATCCTTTTGAAAGAAAGGATAATAGTAAGACCAACTCACATATAAACATGGACGGGTTTTACCTTACTATAACCAAAACATTTTTGATATCAAAATCCAGTGATATTATAGCAATGTCTAATCAAATAAATAACCAAATAGTAGAACGCTTGCATCTCACGCTCTACATGCATAGTATAGAATCAAAAACTGCAGGGCACTTATTGGTGATTGGATTCCAACTATGACAAGGTATGGGACCACCTCCTGATCAGTGTACTCTAGAGGGGATACACTGAGGTTCAACAAGAACATCTTGCAACCCGGCCCACACATAACCGACCACTCATTTAGCTTGAGTGTATCGAATATACTGTCACCCCCGGTTGTTGGCCATCCAACCGTAATCCGAAGATACAGAATCGAAAGAAGAATAAATAATGAATTTTCTCTTGATTTGTGACCAATATACCCTGCTTGGGAATGACCCACCTAGCCATGCTGCCTGCCCGATTTTTTTCATTTCTTGATTGTGAGGCTAGAGGCTACGTCTATCTTCAGAACATCTGGCCACCATTCACTTTGAATGCCACATCGTCAAACCTGTCAACTCACTAATGGATTTCCAAAAGTATCACGGGTATAAAAAGCTAAGAGGAACGAATTCCTTTGCCACCAGACGTAATACCTTTAAGAGATCAATCGTACGTGATTTATCAGGTATACTCTATCAGACACTCATCCATACAAGTTGTCCTGGGACTGGACAAACAAAAAGCACCACTCTGGAACAGAACGACCCTTGCATTTAACTCCGTCTCCAATTTGTCTTCAGTATAATTTCATTCGCAGCGCCTATGCCTATACGGAGTGGTTTCAGATAATATATCCAACCGATCTCCCCGTATTGACAGCGATGGTCAAAATACTTCAATAGTCGGTTAATTAACTATCGAAGTAAAAACAAACATTCATTCAAATGTACAACTAAACATCACACAACCACAGACACTTTTTATTTAACATTCGTTTTTATTCGAATTCCTATATCTTATCAGATATTTCTCAAATCTTGTTTTAGCCTTTTTCACACTTCTTGGAAAAACATTTCCAGTTATTATAAACTCTTATTTTCCCATGTTCCAGAAAATATACGTTATTTACATTCGAAAAAATTTCCATTCTTTTTACATTCTTTATTTTCTACACTAGGATAATATACCCTATCTACATTGGAAAATTATTTCCAATTTCATTATAAATATTTTAATCTGCCAAACGTTCACTTTTAAAACATAATTCACTTTAAAATGTGAATATCATACCTATTATAGAAATATGAACACCTTTACCAAGTGACTCTTTATTCGAGTGATAAATACCCTTAACTCGTTTACCGATATCTCTTCATAATTTTATATTCCCATTCCTTTTTATAAACTTTGTTTCTAAGTCAACTTCTTGTCAATATCACGTTTATAACTAAATATTGATTACATATCCTTATTCTAATCTATTGGTTTAAACTAAAAATTAACTATCCTATCAGATTATAATTCCTAAGAATAATTTTCTTTAATACATTCGTCATCGTCGAATTATAGTTTCAATTCCTAATAGTGTTATATATAAAAATCACGCTTAAGCTTGGTCAACAGCGTTAATTTATCGTTACATTTCAAAAACTTGCAATGCGCTGTAATATTCCTCTTTATAACTAATCTTGACATCACAGTCACTCTTAAGCCTAGTCAACAACGTTAATTTATCGTGATAGTTCAAATACTTGCAATACGCTGCTATATTCCACTTTATAACTAATCCCGGTGTCCCTTAACGTTACAAACTAATATCTTCCCTCGATAATAGTGAAGCCGTTCAAGTTGGGGTATTTCAACTACCTCTCAGACCTTGATCAACAACATTCTTATCTTAGAATAGATATAAGTTCGTAACTCTAACCTCTTATATTTTATAATCCATCAAATCGTACTTCTTGCTTTATTTTAAATATGGTTTTATGACGCCATATCCTTAATTTGAAACTCGGTTGTTCATAACTATTTATATTAAATATTAATTCTTTGCTTCATCTAACTTATACAATTCCATTTATATCTTCTTTTATCAAAAATCATTATCGCTCCATGTCTTCTGACATTTTACTTTCCATTCAAATCATTCCATCTAATTCAGGTAAATATCTCATACAAACTCAATATTATCTTAAATGAATTCCATTTAAGAATAATTACTTTAATTAAAATAATTACATAGTAATTAACTTCACCATAATTGAAGTAAAACGATTTACTTCATTATCAATTTAACTAGATTGGTTGCTTACTTTATTAAACAATGACCGATTCTACTTGTTCGATGATCATTTAAACTTTATTAATTAAAAAGTTAATTAATAAGAAATCTTATTAATTTTGATTAATTTATTTCTAAGCTATTATCATTAGATTAATTCGAGACCAATTAATCTAAAAATCAATTTCCAACAAACAGTTGATCTAATCAACTTCAAACCATCAGTTAATTCGTTAATTGATTTTAATTACTTCTTGCCGTTTGATTACTTAACCATTCTTCTCCAAATATTCACACGCAGGATGGTTACAACTTTATAACTAATTTAAATATCAAACAACCATTCATATTTACTTAATAAACGAACTATAAAACACTAATTTATAATAGAATTTCTATTTTAATTTAAACTTCACGTTAATTATAAAAATATAATTTTTATAACCAACTTCATTGATTCACCTACCGATAAATCAATTCCTTAACCAACGATGGATTTATGGTCGGTTGCTGACACTTTCTTAATCGATAACGTCTATTGATTAAATCAAAATAACGTTGAATTTCCATTAAACATTAATAGGGTTTCAATGTCATTTGGGTTCAAACAGTGCATATATGAATCAAACAGTATATATAAATACTGAGGAATCCGGTTGGATTCCTCCAACCGGTTTCCTCCATCCACAGATTTTAGTCAACACAATTAACACTAATTCCATACTAGGGAATATTATAATCGATGGAAACAGTATTCAACCAATGATGTGTACATATGCAACGATATATATATTTCAACCAATTTAATTGTAATCTACCTAAACAACCAACACACAACATTCGATCAATATTAAAATATAATTATAATATTTTAAAATAGATCAAAGTTAGTGAATTTACTCACCTTTGCGCGTTAACCGTTAAAAACAATTTGCGTTGGTACCCCGTATCATAAGTTATAATTTCCAACGAGCTTCCTAATGCTCCAAACCGTCTTCATAGCGTTGCCAGCTTCCGTTGATTCTAAAATGACGGACCGTTCATCCAATCCATACCCGCGGTTTTTCACAACTCGCACTTGATTCAGATATGCCGCGACTTCTAGCGTAAACACTCATTAACGGTGCACAGTATCAAACCTTTTCACCATAACACCGTTCGACCACTGCACCACCTCAATCCACTAAAACCTGTACCACCGTCATATGGAGTTCGATCTCCATTTCTTACCAAGGAATCGAACAGCAATGTTCCATCATTCGATGTACACCATTTATGAGCGCACTTTTATCCTGCATACCCAGATTCTTCCCAACCTGCTTCAGATTCCCGGTCTCTCCATTTTGTTTCCACCATCTCCTATAAATACAACTCCGGTAAAACCATCTTGTTCAACCCTGATTTCGCCTCCTCTAGCCTTTGTCTCCGTCGCCGATCCCCTTCACAGTTCACCACTTTCATTGTTCCATTTTTCCAATTAAAATCAAACAAACAAAGCAGTAAAATTCATATCTTATAAATGGTGGTCTCCACTATGCTTTCACGCAAAAACAACCAGAAGGCTATTTTCCAACTTCAGAGTATTCACCATTTCGAATCTACACGCATCTCTCTTAGACCCTACCACCTTACAGCCTTCCCCCAATACAATGCACACAAAACTCCGTATACACATAACACTCCACCTTGCTGTTTTGCTCGACCCATGCAAACCGCCACCATCATTCTTATTTCCTCCTCACGTCAGAATGCAACTACCCATCTACATATACTTCTCATTGTTTGGTGACATCACTCCTCCTACTAACCGTATACTTCCTCTACATTCTCATATATGCCAACAGTATAGCCGAGTCAGTCTCCCTATCTCCAAATATCACAAACCCGGTATTTTCCTTCAAGCATGAACCCAAACTTCCTCTTTACTCCCTTTCATACAACACTTCATTTCGGCGTAACACCATGCTGGTGAAAACCCAGCTTCCACCGTTCAGTTCTTCGCTCTTTCTTCCCACGCTTGAGAATAAAAAGTTGCTACCTTCTCGATTGAGGGAAGCCACAATTCAGGAAAAATATAGGTACTAAGATTTTTGTGAAATTCTTGATTTTATTTTTATTTTCTAAATGGAGAAATTTCGGTTTTATGAATAAGAATGAAGGAGATGGTTTTATTCCTTGTAATCCGAGTCTTCTACTGTATGGAAACTCAATTTTCTATACTTTTATTTTCGTCAGAAAAATCACTGTCAATAGTACACACCATGCCAATATATAAAGAACGTTGTTTTTATGTGTTTGCATATTTGTATAAAGATTTATATAGGATCCTTCGCATGGCCATGATTTGAAATGTCAGGGTAAGGTTACTTAAGAACTAAGGTATGTATATAAAATTGGTTTCTTTCTTGTGAAGGTATAGGAACGTGCAACGTTTGTAGTGTACAGTATGTTTGATATCGAAGATTATGATTTGATTGCATATGGTAGGTGTTCTCCGGTAAGGTGTTTGCATATTCAAGTTGCTTTGGTATGAAGTATTCAAAGATGATAGGTATAACTTCCTTTTACATTTAGAGTAGGCGCATGCATAGCATGCATTGGGTATGAATTTACTTTAATTGGATGAAGACTAAAGCAGGGTATGGGGCTGTACGTCGGTTTCTGTTTTATGTGAATTCCATTCGTTATGGACTGCTAAGGACATAAATAAAATCATGGTCGTGTCCAGCGAGGTGCCTCGGTCCTAAAAATATAATAATATCGGTAGGTTAATTCATATTGTGAATCCCCAAAATATTGATATAGGTTGCAAAATACTCCAAATAAAAAGTTGCGTGTTTAATTTATTAAAAATTATAGTAAAATTCTAAAAATTAAATTATAACTACGTCTCAAAAGAATCTTGTCCAAATTCGAATCCGATATTTAAATATATTTAAATAACTGTTATGGCCATAACACATTCAACTTCGTTTTGATTAATATATAAATCCATTTATATTATGAATTCAATATTTAAACTGATTTAAATATTCAAATACAAACCAATAAAAATGCAGGACGTTACATTCCTTCCCCCTAAAAAGAATTTCGTCCCTGAAATTACTAAGGTAGGAAAAATGCTACAATCCATATTATAACCAGGTTAAAAATCTTTTTATTTAATTTCTTACATTCAGTTTTCAATAGAACCGATTAATTCTAATTAAAATATTAATTCCTTCTTATTAACAAATACTTTTAGAAATTCTGAAAATTTCTTAATAGCTTAAATTTTTGGACAATTTCATCAGCATCTCCTCTGCACGGCTCATTCGGTACTACTATAACTCACCACTCTAGGCCTTTTCAATCCTAAAAGAAAATCAAACGGCCAATTGGCCTGCCAAACTGGCTCATAAATATCTCTTATCCCATATAATATAAACATGTACCTTTTTGTCGGGCATTTCAACTCTATCTCTGTCATTTGCTATTACTTTAGCATATATCCAAACATCCTTAGTTGATCTCCCATCAATCCATTCTCGAACCAATCTTTTGCTTTTATTAAGCCAAATTTCATTTCAACTCCAATTCCATTCTCAATTCCAACTCTTAACCTTGTTAAGTTCTGTTACGACATTCCATTTACTGATTTATTTCTCAAATCAGTTATCTTCATCTCCAAATTCAAAACTCGATTCTTATTCTTCAAGAATAAATTCCTTTTAATAATTCGAATCTCCAATATTGCTCTTTTATAATTTCTGTTCTGGATCGTTCCAAATTCAGTCCAATTCTATTTATCTTAGTTTAAGTTCCACTTTTATCATTTTAACTCCCTAAGTTAAATCTTTATTTCAGAATTCAAATTCCTGGGATTTATTTCAAATCAGTTTGAAATCATATATTATTCAAAACATTTGAATTTCTGAAAACTTGTTTCCTAAAAACAAAATCTTTGGTAGTAATCCGTTACTTAGAACCTCGAAAATGAACACTTATAATGCGGCCGTCATCATCAGATATTATTTTCCAGTGATCAAAGTGAGTTCAATACTATATTACTTTTCAAAATTCATTTTAAAACACTTCCATTTTGAATTTTACTTCAAAATATCTTTTTCAACACTTGGAAACAATTTCAAATCTCCCAGGATTTTAAAATTCCCATATATTTTATCCAAACATTAATTCCAACTCTTTTCCAAGTTTCTAGAGTTTTATTTCAATTCTGGTTTAAATCGGGATTTGGTTTATCTGATTTTGCATTTTATACTTGTATAATATTTCGATTGGTTATTTATATAACCTACTTCCTTATTATTTGATCATAATTTCAACCAACACATTCAATATATTAGATAATTCCAATATATATGTTTTCTTTATATCAAAATATATTTTGGGTAAGATTATTTTATTTACCCGCTTTTCAAAATATACCGTGTCGAATTATTCTGTTCAAGATTTTAGAAACACCTATCGACACAGTTTGCATTACTGTTTTGACCAGAATTCATAAACCACTCGACTGAGTAGTCAACACAATATAAAACAGTTTTTTTTATATTAATTTACAAATACGCGCTCATATATATATATATACACACTCTCAAATTCAATCTAGAGTCTTATTAACTCCATCTCTATTGAGTTACGCCATAGAGCCAAGTTAATCACTTAACCTTCAGCTCTGATACCACTGTAACAGCCCGAAAATCCATACCAGTTTGAGCTGACTAATATCATACACATTCAACTCAAAATGCACGAAAAATTCAGATCATTAATAGAAAGAAATTGGAGGATGAGAAAGGTAAGTTAGAACTAATAGAATAGAAGAATAAGAAGAACATAAGAGTTAGAGTAAACACGAATCTCACGGCGGAACGAATAAAATATATATAACATAAATCTGAAATACAAAATTGTATTTTATATACATACCATATCAGAGTATAACACTTATACATCACAACAGAAATAATCTCTAAATAACTAGTGGTGAAACCTCCTGCTTCGAGCTCTTCCAAGTGTATCTATAAAATCCTGAAACACTTGACTGCTCGTACAAATTTGGGCACCCAAGAGTTTAGAGAAAACAAACAAAATAAACTCTGGGTCAGTCATGGAACTGGTGTGAGTAAATTCCAACCATATTGTTCAACTCTGAAAATCCTTTTGAAAGAAAGGGTAATAATAAGACCAACTCACATATAAACATGGACGGCCTTTACCTTACTATAACCAAAACATTTTTGACATCAAAATCCAGTGATATTATAATAATGTCTAATCAAATAAATAACCAAATAGTAGAACACTTGCATCTCACGCTCTATAAACATAGTATAGAATCAAAAACCGCAGGGCGCTTATTGGAGATTGGATTCCAACTATGACAAGGTATGAGACCACCTCCCGATCAGTGTACTCTAGAGGGGATACACTGGTATTCAACAAGAAAATCTTGCAACCCGGCCCACACATGACCGACCACTCATTTAGCTTGAGTCCATCGAATATATTGTCACCCACGGTTGTTGGCCATCCAACCATAATCCAAAGACACGGAATCGAAAGAAGAATAAATAATGAATTTTCTCTAGATTGGTGACAAATATACCTTGCTTGGGAATGACCCATCTAGCCATGTTGCATGCCCGATTTTAGTCATTTCATGATTGTGAGGCTAGAGGCTACGTCTATCTTCAAAACATCTGGCCACCATTCACTTTGAATGCCACATTGTCAAACCCGTCAACTCACTAATCAATTTCCAAAAATATCACGGGTATAAAAAGTTAAGAGGAACGAATTCCTCCACCACCAGATGTAATACCTTTAAGAGATCAATCGTACGTGATTTATTAGGTATACTCTATCAGACACTCGTCCATACAAGTTGTCCTTGGACTGGACAAACAGAAAGCACCATTCTGGAACAGAACGACCCTTGCATTTCACTCCGTCTCCAATTTGTCTTCAGTGTTAATTCGCAGCGCCTATGCCTATACGGAGTGGTTTCAGATAATATATCCAACCGGTCTCTTTTATTGACAACGATGGTCAAAACACTTCGATAGTTGGTTATTTAACTATCGAAGTAAAAACAAACATTCATTCAAATGTACAACTAAACATCACACAACCACAGGCACTATTTATTTAACATTCATTTTTATTATTCGAATTCCCGTATCTTATCAGATATTTCTCAAATCTTGTTTTAGCCTTTTTCACACTTCTTGGAAAAACATTTCCAGTTATTATAAACTCTTATTTTCCCTTGTTCCAGAAAATATATGTTATTTATGTTCGAAAACATTTCCATTCTTTTTACATTCTTTATTTTCTACACTTGGATAATATACCCTATCTACATTGGAAAAATATTTTCAATTTGATTATAAATATTTTAATCTGCCAAACGTTCACTTTTAAAACATAATTCACTTTAAAATGTGAATATCATACCTATTATAGAAATATGAACACCTTTATCAAGTGACTCTTTATTCGAGTGATAAATACCCTTATCTCGTTTACCGAAATCTCTTCATGATTTTATATTCCCATTCCTTTTTATAAACTTTGTTACTAAGTCAATTTCTTGTTAATATCAAGTTTATAACTAAATATTGATTACATATCCTTATTCTAATCTATTGGTTTAAACTAAAAATTAACTATCCTATCAGATTATAATTCCTAAGATAATTTTTTTTAATACATTCAACATCGTCGAATTATAGTTTCAATTCCTAATAGTGTTTTATATAAAAATCACGCTTAAGCCTGGTCAACAACGTTAATATCGTTACAGTTCAAAAACTTGCAATGCGCTATAATATTCCTCTTTATAACTAATCTCGACATTACAGTCACGCTTAAGCCTGGTCAACAACGTTAATTTATCGTGATAGTTCAAATACTTGCAATACGCTGCTATATTCCACTTTATAACTAATCTTGGCGTCCCTTTCCGTTACAAACTAATATTAATAGTGAAGTCGTTCAAGTTGGGGTATTTTAATTACCTCTCAGACCTTGATCAACAACATTCTTATCTTATAATAGATATAAGTTTGTAACTCTAACTCCTTATATTTTATAATCCGTCAAATCGTACTTCTTGCTTTATTTTAAATATGGTTTTATGACGCCATATCCTTAATTTGAAATTCGGTTGTTCATAACTATTTATATTAAATATTAATTCTTTGCTTCATTTAACTTATACAATTCCATTTATAGCTTCTTTTATCAAAATTCATTAGCGCTCCATGTCTTCTGACATTTTACTTTCCATTCGAATCATTCCATCTAATTCAAGTAAATATCTCATACAAACTCAATATTATCTTAAATGAATTCCATTTAAGAATAATTACTTTAATTAAAATAATTACATAGTAATTAACTTCACCATAACTGAAGTGAAATGATTTACTTCATTATCAATTTAACTAGATTGGTTGCTTACTTTATTAAACAATGACTGATTCTACTTGTTCGATGATCATTTAAACTTTATTAATTAAAAAGTTAATTAATAAGAAATCTTATTAATTTTGATTAATTTATTTCTAAGCTATTATCATTAGATTAATTGGAGACCAATTAATCTAAAAATCAATTTCCAATAAATAGTTGATCTAATCAACTTCAAATCATCAGTTAATTCGCTAATTGATTTTAATTGCTTCTTGTCGTTGGATTACTTAACCATTCGTCTCCAAATATTTACACGCATGATGGTTACAATTTTATAACTTATTTAAATATCAAACAATCGTTTATATTTACTTAATAAGCTAACTATAAAACATTAATTTATAATAGAACTTCTATTTTAATTTAAAATTTTCGTTAATTATAAAAATATAATTTTTATAACCAACTTTGTTGATTCGTCTACCGGCAAATCAATTCCTTAACCAACAATGGATTTATGGTCGGTTGCTGACACTTTCTTAATCGGTAATGTCTATTGATTAAATCAAAATAACGTTGAATTTCCATTCAACATTAATAGGGTTTCAATGTCATTTGGGTTCAAACAGTGCATATATAAATTAAACAGTACATATAAATATTGAAGAATCCGGTTGGATTCCTCCAACCGGTTTCCTCCATCCACATATGTTAGTCAACACAATCAACACTAATTCCATATTAGGGAATATTATAATCAATGGAATCAGTATTCAACCAATGATGTGTACATATGCAACGATATATATATATATATATATATATATATATATCAACCAATTTAATTGTAATCTACCTAAACAACCATTACACAGCATTCAATCAATATTAAAATATAATTATAATATTTTAAAATAGATCAGAGTTAGTGAATTTACTCACCTTTGCACGTTAACCATTAAAAACGATTTGCATCGGTACCCCGGATCAGACGTTATAATTTCCAACGAGCTTCCCAATGCTCCAAACCGTCTTCATAGCGTCGCCAGCTTCCGTTGATTCTAAAATGATAGACGTTCATCCAATCCATACCCGCGTTTTTTCATAACTCGCACTCGATTCTGATATGCCGCGACTTCTAGTGTAAACATTCGTTAACGGTGCACAGTATCAATCCTTTTCACCATAGCACCGTTCGACCACGGCACCCCCTCAAGCCACTAAAACCTGTACCATTACCATATGGTGTTCGATCTCCATTTCTTACCGATGAATAGAACAGCATTGTTCCATCATTCAATGTAACCATTTATGAGTGCACTTTTATCCTGCATACCCAGATTCTTCCTAACGTGCTCCAGATTCCCGGTCTCTCCATTTTGTTGCCACCATCGCCCATAAATACAACTCCGATAAAACCATCATGTTCAACCCTGATTTCGCCTCCTCAAACCTTTGTCTCCGTCGCCGATCTCCTTCACAGTTCGCCACTTTCATTGTCCCATTTTTCCAATTAAAATCAAACAAACAAAGTAGTAAAATTCATATCTTCGAAATGGCGGTCTCCACTATGCTTTCACGCAACAACAACTAGAAGGCTATTTTCCAACTTCAGAGTATTCACCATTTCGAATCTACACGCATCCCTCTTAGACCCTACCACCTTACAGCCTTCCCCCAATACAACGCACACAACACTCTAGGCAAAACTCCATATACACGTAACGCTCCACCTTGCTTTTTTGCTCGACCCATGCAAACCGCCACCATCATTCTTATTTCCTCCTCACGTCAGAATGCAACAACCCATCTACATATACTTCTCATTGTTTGGTGACATCACTCCTCCTACTAACTGTATACTTCCTCTACATTCTCAAATACGCCAATAGTATAGCCGAGTCAGTCTCCCTATCTCCAAATATCACGGACCTAGTACTTTCCTTCACGCATGAACCCAAACTTCCTCTTTACTCCCTTTCATACAACACTTCATTTCGGCGTAACACCATGCTGGTGAAAACCCAGCTTCCACCGTTCAGTTCTTCGCTCTTTCTTTTGAAGCCCACGCTTGAGAATAAGAAGTTGCTACCTTCTCGAATGAGGGAAGCCACAATTCAGGAAAAATATAGGTACTAAGATTTTTGTGAAATTCTTGATTTTATTTTCTAAATGGAGAAATTTCGATTTTATGAATAAGAATGAAGGAGATGGTTTTATACCATGTAATCCGAGTCTTCTACTGTAAGGAAACACAATTTTCTATACTTTTATTTTAGTCAGAAAAATCACTGTCAAGTACACAACATGCCGATATATAAAGAACGTTATTTTTATGTATGTGCAGATTTGTATAAAGATTTATATAGGATCCTTCGCATGGCCACAATTTGAAATGTCAGGGTAAGGTTACTTAAGAACTAAGGTATGTATGTAAAACTGGTTTCTTTCTTATGAAGGTATAGGAACATGCTAGGTTTTTAGTGTACAGTATGTTTGATATCCAAGATTATGATTTGATTGCATAAGGTAGGTGTTCTCCAGTAAGGTGATTAGCATATTCAAGTTGCTTTGTTATGAAGTATTCATATATGATAGGTATAGCTTCCTTTTACATCTAGAGTAGGTGCTGCCACAGCATGTATTGGGTATGAATTTACTTTAATTTGATGAAGACTAAAGCAGGGTATGGGGCTGTACGTCAGTTTCTATTTATGTGAATTCCGTTCGTTATGGATTGCTAAGGACAGAAATAAAATTATATGTCCAGCGAGGTGCCTCGGTCCTAAAAATGTAATAATATCGGTAGGTTAATTCATATTGTGAAACCCCAAAATATTGATATAGGGTGCAAAATACTCCAAATAAAAACTTGCGTATTTAATTTATTAAAAATTATAGTAAAATTCAAAAAATTAAATTATAACTACGTCTCAAAAGAATCTTGTCCAAATTCGAATCCGATATTTAAATATATTTAAATAACCGTTATGCCCATAATACGTTCGACTTCGTTTTGATTAATATATAAATCCATTTATATTATGAATTCAATATTTAAACTGATTTAAATATTCAAATACAAACCGATAAAAACGCGGGACGTCACATTATGCTATTATCTGTAATCTGTTGATGTGATAAATGAGTTATATTCCAATGATTATCCTCGCCACCGTGGTATGGGGGTTTGGGATGTCACAACCACCTTAGATCACTGCATAACCTGCTCTAGCTCACCGTTGGAACGACATCGGCTATCCCCAATCCTTGTCGCATTCGAAAACAAAATTTTGATAGTAAAAGAAGTAGAGGCTAGAATAGCTTTATAATTCGTACAGAAATTTTCTGTTCTGAAATGGTTTAAAATTTTGTTCGAATGAATTCCATTACTGAAGGAAAATAACAAGGGGAGTAGGTGTGGTTTTATAAGCGTGGAGGTAGGTTTGCGTTGGAAGGAAATAGGTTGGCTTAAGTACTCGCATTGGTCAGCGTAAGAACATTTTAATTAAATTCAATTTGATTTAAATTGTAACGCGATTTAATTTATAAAAGATTTGATTTGATTTTGAGCTTATGCATAAATTTTATTATTATAATATCCTCACGAAACTTACGCCCGAAGATTCCTTTTTAATTGACCACATACCAGCTCCAACTGCAATGGAACTTGACACACTGCAACAATTTGATGTTCCGGATCTAATAAAATTGGTTTTATCGAAAACCGAGGTCGTTTGAAAATTATCTATTTTCACGTACCAATTTTAATCGATAAAATATAATTTTAAGTTCAACACAATCAACTCTTGATAATAAATTATTATTATTATTATCGTTTATATTTAAAATAGAATCTATATTAATAATCTGAATCATTTCGAGTCAGTTTTAACTTCAAATTAAATTATTTTCGTTTTCGTATTACGATAATTAGATATATTCGAAATATATCGTATATCAATTTTTTAACTGATAAACTCAATATAAAAATCCATTTATATTATCAACTCAACATTTAAAACAGTATTAAACGTTTAAAATAAATCAACCAAAAATCTGGGTCTTACAGTCTTAGCCCCTTAAAAGAATGTCGTCCCTGAAATTACCAAGGTAGGAAAAATGCTTCAAACCCATTAGCTTTTCAAAAACCCATTTATGTTGAAACTCAACATTTCATACTACTATGACTTTAATTCCAACCAACTTTTAGTTCTCATTCATATTGCATACCATATATACTCACATTCATTTAATTTGAATGATTTACAACCAATATATTCACATCCAATTCATATTCCATTCATATGCATTCAAATTGGTTCCAATCAAATTATTAACTTTGTTTACGACAAATAATTTTTTCATATGCATATCTGATATTATTTGGTTGATAAAATATCTACTTATTATTTGGCTACAATTAAATTTATTTCAAATTAATTTATCCAATTCAATCCATTTTACGTGCTTAAGTTAAATTTAAATTCAAAAATTCAAGTTCTTGGGTTTTCATTTCAAATCCTTTAGAAATCACATAAATATATACATATACTTGTTTTTAGAAATAAATTCCCATTAGAAATTTTGACTGTGGTAGCAATCCATCACTTAGAAACTCGAAAGTGAACACTGATAATGCAACAGTCATCATCAGAATTATTTTCCAACGAGTGAAGTGAGTTCAGTGCTCTAACACTTTCAAAATCCATTTAAATATGGTTTTCATTCAAATTCTTCAAAGTAATGCTATATTACTTTATATTCATTCAAAGAATATTTTTCCAAACACCCAGGACTATAAATTCTTAATTCTAATTCTGAATCCAACTTTAAGTCATCTCATTTGTTTATATTATTCAATACAAAATATATTTGATTATATATAACCATTCCAATTTTATAATCTCATTTGATTATAAGAATAACAACCAACTCATCCATATATTATAATTTCTGAAAATAACTTTTTTTTATATCAAAATAGAATTTTGGGTAAAATTACTTCATTAATCCACTTTAAAACAATATCGTGTCGAATTGCTCTTGCTTAAGTGTTTAGAAACACCTACCAACACAGTTGTATTTTTTTGTATCGACCAGAATTCATAAACTACTCGCCAAACCAGTCAACACAATATAAAATAGTTTTTATATCAACTAACAAATACATGCTCTCGTATTTATACACTCAACTCAATCTAGGGTACTTCTGACCCTATCTTTAATGAGTAACCCAAACCAAAGCCTAGGTATTTTCTCAACCTAAGCTTTGATACCAACTGTAACGACCTGAATTTCCACACTCTTTGAGTTGACTAAACACACCATACGTCCAATGCAAATTGCACATAAATACGAATCATAATGAAATGAAGTAGAAAAAGATAGAAGAAGAATAGAAACAACAAAACAGAATATCGGATTGAAGCGGAATAAAATATAATATATATATATATATCAACTTTTAGAATACAAAATATATAATTGTATATACATACCATCTTCAGAGTACAATACATCATAGTGGAAAATAAATAGCAAATATCTAACGCTAAAGCCTCCTTCTCCAAGCTCCTCCATGGGTATCTTTAAATACCTGAACTACTTGACTTCTCGTACAAATTTGGACACCCAAGAGTTTAGGGTAAAGAAAAACAAAATAAACTCTAGGTCAGTCATTGGATTGGTGTAAGTAAACTCCAACCACTTGGTTTAAAATTTTAAAAATCCTTTTAAAAGAAAGGATAATCGTAAGACCAATCCACACATAAATACGGTTGGTTTTTACCTTATGATAATCCAAACATTCTTTTAAATCAATACTATTCTTATATTATAATAGTGTCTAAATCAAGTAAATATTAATCTAGCAGAACGCTTGCATCTCATGGTCCATATACATAGTATACAAACAAAGCGGCGGGCTCTTATTGGAGAGTGGATATCCTATTATAGCAAGGCATGGGACCACCTTTCGATAGTGTATCTCTAGAGAGGAATACATCGGTTTCAACAAGAACATCTTGCAACTCAGGCTAAACATGACCGGCTAATCACATCGCTTGAGTGTACTGAATGTATAATCACCAACGGTTGGGATCAGCAACTGTTCTAAAGCATACAGCAGCGATAGAATAAAGAAGCAAATAGATTTCCTCTAGATCAGGTGACAATACACCTTAATGGGAGTGACCCACTTAGCCATGCGGCCTACCTGATTTTAGACCATTTCCAGGTTGTGAGGCCTAAGGCTATGTCTTACCTTTTTAATGTCACAGCATCATTCACTTTGAATGCTACATCGTCAAACCCGCCAAACCATTTATTGACTTCCCCAAAAATAACACGGGTATAAAGCTAAGAGAAATGAATTCCTTCGCCACCAACGTAGATATGTTTGAAGAGATTAATGTAGATGATTTGTTAGGCATACTTTGTCAAACATTCGTCCATGCAAGTTCTCCTGGGACTGGACAAACCGAAGGCACTATTTCCATTAACATATCTTAGGCAATTTCTACCTAGGATAAATAAAAAAAAGCCCTTGTACTTTCTCCGTCTTCGATTATCTTTAATATAATCTGATTCGCAACGCTCATGCCTATACGGAGTGATTTCTGGATAATAAATCCAACCGGTGTCTTCGTATTAACAACAATGGTATTAAATTAACTAATACTCCAATTGTCGGTTATTTAACTATCGAAGAAACAAACATTCATCCAAAGATCCTATTTCCAAAGGGAATACTATTGATTAGAATCAAACAACCATCGAGCCCTTTTTAATTAATATTACATTAATTAAATCTTTTCTAAATTCATTTCAAATATAATTATCGATATAATTTCAAACTATAATTCCCACAAACTCATTCATTTTATATACTTAGAAGTTGTCTCTCATTTTATTTGGAAAACATTTCCAAATCATATTTACTTGGGTTAAAACGAATGTTGCATAAAACATCGCTACAACAACCCAAAATTCTGCATTTAACTAACATATTTAAATCTCGTATTAAACCCTAATAGTTTCCTTTTTGAAGATAAATTTTTCTAAATTAATGACAAAGGTCTATTACAACACTTTTTAACTTTTTTAACCAATCCGATTCTAAATTTTGTCAATAGTCGATAAATTGATTTTAGTTATCAAATTTTCTTAAATTTTTCTAGCTTCTTAAATTTCCAGAAAAATTTGCCAGCATCTCCTTTGTATGGCTCAACCGATACAACTACAAATCGCCTCTCCAGCCGGCCCTTTCCATTTAGAAAGGAAATCAAAACACCAAGCGGCTTGCCAAATAAACTTGCAAAATCTCATATGGAATAAAATATGTACCTCTTTTGTCGGGTATTCAATTTATATTCTTCATTCACTTCATTCCATACCTGTTCAAACACCTATTCATCCAATTCCCATTTTATTCCAAATCAACCCAATCATTTTAAACTTGATTTGCTAATTTCTTCTCTAATTAGCCCTTTTTCCTAATCCCATTTTTTATTTGAACATATCGTGTTCAAATATATTTTCAGTTTGCTTATAAAACATTTGAATTCCATTTCCAACTCCAGTTTCATATTTGATTTCAAATATGAATTCACAAATCCAATTTACTTATCCAAAGTCCAATTTAGATCCCCAGACGCTATTAACTAATTATTCTTCTACTAAGTTAATTCTATTCAATAATAAATTTTTGATTTTGTTTCAAAAATCAATCCATTTACTTCACTTGAGTTCATATATTTTTTATAACTCAAGTCTAGATTTTTTGTGTGGAAATCTAAGTTTTATTTGCTTAAAATATCTTTATTTATTTAAATAAAGCATTATGGTTTTTAAAAATTTATAACATTGTTTTTATGGAAATATGATTTTGATATAACTCAAGATATATAAGACGAATCCAGAGAGTGAGTTTACTCACATTGATTTTATTTGTGATCCATTCAAAATTTTAATTTAAATTGAATGACATTTGATGTAAATTAAAAAAATTAGTCGACTTTGAAAAATCCCAGTCTGACTCTATGCGTGGTTTTTGTCAACATGAAGCCAACAAAATTCGTTTCGCTTGAATCTTTTATTGTATAACATATATAATAATTTTAAATTAAACTAATTTAATTTAAATGATAAAACATTAACTAAACTTATTACCGTGATTAGCGAACTTTAATCCTTCTCCTTTCTTGTGAAAAATCGTGTTTCCCTTCCAGTTTTCAAACAAACGAATACGCCTCCCTCTGCTATTATCGACATGAGCTCCCCATGGTGGTCAATCACCACCTTGAGATGTCCATGTAACGAAAAATTCGGCACCCTATCGCTCTTCAGTTCACCAGAATTTGATTAAAATGGTCGCAACTTCGACCTCCTCCTAGGACCCACGATGCCTGACATCGATCCATACCAACTGCGCTTAGGCGTCAAGACTCACCCTCGCCATTAGACAACTCCATCGCGACTTTGGAACTCACCCAATGCCTTTGATTCCTTCTTCAACCTCCCTAGATCACTGCATAACCTGCCCTAGCTCACCGCTGGAATGAAATCGGCTATCCCCAAATCAATGTCACACCCGAAAACGAAATTTTGATAATAAAAGAAGTAGAGGCTAGAATAGCTTTATATTTCGCATAAAAAAATTCTTTCTGGAATGGTTTTAAATTTCGTTTGAATGACTTCCATTGCTGAAGGAAAATAACAAGGGGAGTGGGTGTGGTTTTATAAGCATAGAGAGTAGGTTTACATTGGGAGAGTATATATGTCGGCTTAAGTAAGTGTATAGGTTGGCGTAAGTACATTTTAATTAAATTCGATTTGATTTAAATTTTAATGTGATTTGATTTATAAAAGACTTGATTTGATTTTGAGCTTATCCATAAATTTTATTATTATAATAACATCACGAAAATTACACCTGAAATTTCCTGTTTAATTGACCATATACAAGCTGCAATCGTGATGAAACCTAACACACTTCAATGATTTTATGTTCCGGATCCAATAAAATTGGTTTTATTAAAAACCGAGGTCGTTTGAAAAATTACTATTTTCACGAACCAATTTTAATCAATAAAATATAATTTTAAATTCAAAACAATCAACTCCCTGATAATAAATTATTATTATCATCATTTATATTTAAAATAGAATCTATATTAATCATTTGAATTCTTTCGATTTAGTTTTAACTTCAAATTCAGTTATTTTCGTTTTCGCATAACGATAATTCGATATATTTGAAATAAATCATATATCGATTATTTAATCGATAAACTCAATATAAAAATCCATTTATCTTATCAACTCAACATTTAAAACAATATTAAATGTTTAAAATAAATTGACCATAAATTCGGGCTATTACATAAGACGTATCACTTGGGGTTACAACTAATATGAACTGAACAAAGCAACTTTTTCATTATAATATTACATCAGAATACAAGAATATATCAGAGTATCTGAAAATACATACACAACAGAAAACAAATCCTGTAGCGGAAGACTAAGAAATGATCCAGAGTATAGCTCCATCCATAATCCAGAATCCTATTTTAAAAATCTGCTAACCAAAACAACCAGGCTGCCCATGTGGAAAATATGGGCATCCAGAGTTTAGATGGAAGAACAATAAACTCTGAGTCGGTAGTGGGACTGGTGTGAGAACTAAAACAGTTACAACTTTATTTTAAAGTTGGGTAAATCATAAGACCATGTCGTATATCGTGGAATAGGTTTCCCCTTATGAATACCAGTCATAAAACTTAAAACCAAAATAGTTTTACCTTCATATTTAGATTTATCAAATCTAATCAACTTCATTTATTTACAAACTCCATTGTTTTTAAAATAATCTCTTCGAACTTAGAATCCCGATTTCATTTCAAATCATTGAAATAATTTATATCTTTCATTTCAAATCATACTTCACTTCGGGATTTAAAAACAAATCACTTTTTTAAAATCTCAAATATCTACAATACAAGCATATCAACATATATGCCACCATATTGGGAGGAATCTCTCGATAACAAGGCAACTGGGTCCTAGCCTTCATCTCATCAATAATACAAGTATGTCCCTCAATCTCAAGAGCGAACCATACCTTTACACATGTGCCCACATTTTAGTTATGGGTTACCCGAATCATTGGTAACATAACAAATCATTTAGCATCTTGAAGTGTAAATCATTTAGCATTAATAAGCACAAATATCTTCAAAACATATGGTATTGCTTTCTAAATCATTTAAACATTGAGATTTAAGCCTTTGAGATTCTCTTTTTTATAAAACACATTTTTATAAACCATTTAACAACTTCAAAATGTTTAATTTCAAATATTTTATACTTATTTAAAATCAACATTTCATTTTCCTTTATGAAAATAATCTTCAAAAACAATCCGTTTAAATTTATATTCACAATTTAAATGTGATCGACGGCTTTAGTTGTTAACAAAAACCATGATTTTATTTTACCGCAAGCGCACGACATCTATTGTAGTACTTGTGCGCTTGCGGGTCGAATCCACAGGGAGTTGTATAATTTACTAATATTTATTTAAATTCTAGGCGAGTTAGACGAAATTTAGTAATTAATTTGATTAGTTCAGAATAAGAAATTGCTAGAACAGAAGAGAGACAGACTTGCAGAGAATAGTTAAGAACTATGAATTAGGGATGAGATCTATTAACCTCTTGGCAAATCAATAGATCTCAAGAAAATAAAAATAGAAAATCCAATGCAGGCAATAACAGAAATTAAAAGAAAGTAAATGAGAACACAAACAGAAATTAGAATAGAGTAAAATATAATACTGACAGAAAAGAGTAAATAAGAATTCAATAATTTAATTTATAAAATAAGAAGTTGAGAGATTACAAGAGAAAAGGCTAATTCTAAAAAGAAAAGAGAAAACCTAAGTTGATGCCAATTGGCATCCAATGCCAAGATCCACTAAACTAATGCTAGGTAGGGGTATTTATAGTGCTCTTTAGATCTAGATCTAAAAGAAGATTTTTCAGTAAACTTTTGACTCGATCTTCCATTCTTTTCTCCTTCTTTGTTGTTCTGGAAATCTCTTTCTTTTTATTTCTAGGAGCTTCTTGCTTTGCACATTCTAGAAACTTTTAAATTGATCTTTTTGTAGATGATTCTTGATCTAGCTTGTTCCATATTCTTCTAGAAGCTTCTTTCTCTAGAATATTCTAGAATCTTCTCGAGTTGGTCCCTTTTTAGATGGAATTTCTTCTTATTTTGAAAATAAAGTACCTGCCATAAACACAATTAAAAAGACCGAGTAATACTGTCTTAGAATAATAAAATGCATAGTTAAATAGTTCAAATTTTTTACACAATTTGATGTTCATCAAATACCCCTACACTAAAACTTTAATTCGTCCTCGAATAAAAAACCTATCTAAATTTACTAGCCACACTTTCGTAGGGAATCACGATTGCATTTAGCGTATGCAACAAGCCTTTAAACCCCTAGGTATCCCTAGTAGGACGAGTTGTGTCTCGTGAGGGTGTTCAGCGGATACTACCCGCAAAATCCCGATGCAACATGATATGTTATTAATGCAGCTATATGAATGCAAAAATATATGGAACTTAATGAATCGGTTTGTTTTAAATTGTTACTATATTACAGCATATAAATGCACTAATCAAAATCAAGAAATTTAAGTTCATCACTTAGCATCAAACTTCAAACAAAAATCAAGCTTTCATCATATCAGACTCTGGCTGCCTAATATTTTAGGTTAAAACATGGTGAAATTACGAAGTTGGTTTTTTCGTTATTGTCAAAGTTTGCAAAGTGATATTTCTATTTTCACCTGTATAACAATTTCAAATCAATAAAATTAAAGAGTATGCTTTGATTTCATTCACTTACCCACTCTTATTATTTATATTTTTACTTAATGATAACATTTTTTTTACTCGTATACCTAAATCTTGGACTAAGGTATACCATCCATGCACTGCCTTTCGAGCTTACGTGAGAATGGAATAGAGCTTGGCGGATTGTGCAAACCGACTATGACAATGTCAGTGTAGGTTGGTGATCCTTAGGTGCCCAACTCAGAAAATGAGGCTAAGGTATACCTCCCATGCACTGCCTTTCGGGCTTATGTGAGAGCGGGACAGAGCTTGGTGGGTGTGCACACCAACGCTAGATATACTAGCACCCTTGGTTTATTAATTATAATTATCATCATCATCATTATTATTAGCAAAGAGGGGATAGTGCAAAATCATCTTAGCACCTCTTAATTAAATAGATCTGAAAACTGTTAACTTGTGTATTTTAGATATGACACTTTTTTAAACAATGACAATAAATAACAAGCTTCATAATTGCCACCTGTGAATTAACTTGCATATTAGGTTACTATTATCGGTTGTGATTTACATTTTTCATTTTATATTCCATTTGAAGCAAGCAATTAACAAAAATTTCCATCAAATGACTGGTACAATATATCTTATCTACTGTGCCTACTTATAATGAAACCAACTTTTTTTAAATAAATGCTACGTTCTAAATGCACATGCCTAAAATAAATGTGATTTTACATGCAAGAAAAAAAATGAATGCAACTACGAATAAAATGTAAAATAGAAAAAATATGAATGCAATATGAGTCTCCCCCACACTTAAATTCAACAACGCCCTCACTGTTCGTAACGTTTTCTAAACTTGAAGGAAAGTATCCATAAATGAATGCAATGCAAAATGATTCGCAATATAAAATGCAATTTACTGATATGCAAAAATGGATTGTATATAAAATAATAGAAATGTTTGTGATAAATGCGATGTAGAGTCTGCCACCATCTTTTTCTTCCACCCCTGGTTTTGGCATTATTTGTTCCTCCCACGCTATGCTTAGTTACGTTGCTTAATAAGAAGCTTCTTTTTACCAATATTTCATTTCTATATCTAAACTTATAGTTAATTAAGTAGATATCAAGATATATTGAAAGTAGAAAATTTCCAACCCAAGGTTTGTGCATGATGTGATTCGTGTTCTCGACAATTTTATCAGTGTAGTACTATAAAAATAAGTGATCGAGCACAACTATAGTTAAGTTAGCAAAATCAAGAGGTGACCCAAGATTATATTCAATATCAAGTGCCTTGATAGTTGATATTTTGTTATTTTCGACAAGTTCAAAATTAAGCTTGGGTTCACCTTCACCATCAGTTGAATTTTCAATATCACACGCAAAACTTTCATGTCTTTCCTCATTTGCAATTTCTTTAAAATTTAAAATTGACTCACCATTAGTTGAATGTTCATCCTCAAACCGCCTGAAAAACCCATGTTGACAAAATTTCTCATCTTTAACAAAGTCATCAACAATTTTATTATCATCATCGTTTCCAACTTCAAAAATCTTTATTTCAGTTTTATTCATGCTAGACCAAGAGAGAGCCTAATCCAAACGTAAATCAATTTCTATAAAAGAGTTATAGTCCAAATCTGTACTTAGATTATCAACAACTTCATTAAAGTTATCGTTGCCAATTTCATAAGTTGTTATTTCAAAATTATAATTGTGAACAAGATTTGGATTATCATTAGGATTTCTCATTAATGAGGGAAAAATGTTAAGAGTGACGCCTCTTGATAAGGGTGGTAAGTTAACAAACATATTATTGCAGCCATTGAAATCTTCAATATTATCGATTTTCTTACTCGATCTTAAGGTGATAATTGAATTTATCTAGTTTAAATTTTCATCCTCACTAGAATTCACTCCTAAAGAATTATTATATTTTGGTTTTACATCCATTTGACTCGCTTGTTCTCATTATCTATAGACAAGTTCTTTGTTATTTTAATGAGTTGATTGCATTTACTATCAGATTCCCTTCGACTTACCTTAATTTGTCTTTCAAGAATAATACAACCTTGTGGTTATTGAGATGGTTTTGATGTGTTTCAACAATGTGAAGGTATGTAAAGTTGACTAGAAGAACTCTTGCTTTGAGGAATGAATGTTGGATTTGTTATTTGAGGAGCTTGAGAATTTTGGCTCGTGGAATAGGAATGTTATGAGTTTGCAAAATTATTTTCGATTTGGCCATGAAAAGTTTGGAAGGTTTTTCCGTTTAGTAATAAATGAAGAATATATCGAAGTGACAATGTTCACTTGTTCTTGAGGATATAAAGGAGATAACACTTCTTCGACTTGGGAACTCTCAATAGAGAACAAGGAAACGTCTATGGTGCGCGTTTCTCTTGGATTTACTCAAGTTGGACGATGAATCGATTTCCATTGTTGATCCTTATCAGCATATTTTTCGAAGAAAGCCCAATCTTCCTCGCTTTATTTATCCAAAAATCCCCTACGACACATAGTTTCAAGTTGAGTTCGTGTTGGATAATTAAGTCCTCCATATAATATTTGACATAACATTTGTTTTGGAATTCCATGTTGATGACAACTTTGTAATGATTGATTGAATCGTTCAAAATGTTGGTAAAAAGTTTCCCTTTCATTTTGCGTGAATTGGTGAATTTCGATTCTTATTTTTTGAGTTTTATGAACAGAAAAGAACTTTTTTATGAACATTGTTCCGAAATCATTCCAGCTATAAATAGAAGGTCGTGAAGAGACTTGAACCACCTTCTAGCGCTTTCTTGTAGAGAAAATGGTATTAATCTAAGTTTAATGGACTCATTTGAAAGTTGTTGCATTTTTATGGTGGATGTATATAGTTCTAGATCATCAAGAAATTCATATGCGTTTTCAGAACCCGTAAATTTTGGAACGCCTTGGATGAAAGAAATTTTTGATTCAAAATTAGTTCCTTCATTTGGTGGATATATTATAATTGGGGTTAGTGCATTTCTAAATGGGTAGCATTGTTCTCTTAACGATAAACCTCGAGGTGGTAGTGGATATTGAATATTAGTTTGAACTGATGAAACTGGATTTCAAACGTTTTGATTTTGAGTATTAGGATTCATTATGTTGCTCTTAAGTGAATTTGATTTAGAACCATGACTATTGATTGATATTAATTGATCAAAAGAAGTGTATTGCATTTTTCTAATTTTTCTAATCGTTTCGAAACATATTGCCAAAAAAAATTTGGGGGCTTAACAGCAAATTAAAAATTACAAGAGTCAACAAAATAAATTGAAATTGGAAATCAAAACGCTTACCGTATCAGGAGAGTTTACATTGTTTCCCTTTAACAATTCCGTTCACAGCCTCCACTTGTTTAACTTGATGGCTTGATCTTGTGATTTGTATTCAGCTAACCCGATCACTTTAAGAAAATACTTCCACTTTTGATTTCACGAGTTCACCCTTTGGTTACGCCTTTTTTAACTGACTTTTTCTTCTTCGGTTACTCATTTTCCATTTTGAGAATTCCCGGCCCAAAGTACTTATTGTATACCCCTTTAAACTTGTCCAAATCACTTCACCATTTCCTCTTATTTTGTTTTTTTCTTTATAAATCGATAGAAGGACTTGCCTACTTTGTCCAAAATCGAAGTTGTGAACCCCCTCCCCCTCTTTTCTTTTTCTTCTCTCATTCGTTCTGACTTGCGAGTTCTTTCTCTCCTTTATTTTGGTTCTGATGCTTGGTTATCTGTGGATTTGGATTCTAGGATGGTTCGGTGATGGTGATTGTTTTCGGTATGGATGCAAGTTTGGTTACAAGGTCTTGAATTTTGTGTTTTGATTTGTGAAGCAATGGACTGCGACTGATATTTGATGGTTTTGGTAAGGCTATTTTTGGGTAGTTTTTTATATATGATGTTGTGAATATGTTAATCGATGTGAAGATGAAAACGTGGTTAGGAAGAGAAATTTGAGCAGTACGTTTCAGCTGGATATGGATTCGTGAATTGTTGAAGTATGAATGCAAACAACGTTGGTGATGAAGTATGTTGATGGGATGCTAACGGTGACGAGGATGGTGGTGACAGGCCTTAGTTTCTGAAAGTAGAAGAGGAGGATAAGGAGAAAAAATTGTTTTTTTCTTCTAAAGATGTAATTGTAGCAAAAGAAATAAAAGGGATTGTTTTTTTTCTCTCTCTTTTTTGAAACAAATGTAAACTAGGAAATGTGAAGGAAAAAGTTTTTTTTTAATGTAGAACTACAAAATAAAATAGAAAAGAAGAAAAAAAATTAAGAAAACAAAAACAAAAAACTACTAATAAGAAAACAAGGGGAAATAAGCAATCTATTATATGAAAGCACAATCTTTAGTCAGAGTCCCTTCAGTTCCACTTTTGCTCAAAAAATTATGATGGTGACATGTGTCCCCATAAACAATCGCTCGGCCTTGATTTCATTTACCTCCGCGTGACCTTTCCTTTTCAGATCTACAAAATAACGCCATCTCTCTAAAAAAATATAATACGTTGACACCTGTCCTAGAGAATCAAATCTAATCGTTCAGCAGACCAATACCTATCCTAAAAAGCTACCGCACAAATCGTCTTCTCAGATCTAGAAAATAATACCCAGCCGCCCCCAACATCTTCTTCGACTGTTTAAGGAAAAAAAATATTTGCCACTCACTTTATCGTTGATGTCTAAGCTTTCTCCCAGCAGCTTCGCCCTACAGTTGTCGACCAAGATTATTCGTTTTGGTTGAATTAAGATTATTCCGCTTCACCATCTCGCCGAATTGCATAGTTCACACTGCCATTTCAGAGGCCGGAAGAAACCAAGTACTGCTGCTATTCATTAGGTAACATTTCTAATTGTAGTTAAGAATTTTTTTCCTTTGACATGCTATCTACGTTCCTATTTTATTCCGTCTACCCCTGTATTGTGCTAATTATTTTCTATATGATGGATTTGATGTTAGATTTTGGTTTACTAATAAGAAAAAATAACAACCATGCCGCATACTTGATTTGGCTTCACCTTATAATTCAAATAAACCCTAATTTTGGGTTATGTGGCACTGGCTGTCTGTTCATTTTATTGATTTAGTAGGCTTTAAATTCATAAACAGTTTCAATTTAAAGAAGTGTGCTTTGAAATATATAGCAATATCACATTTTAATCTTTAAGCCTTAGATGGCTTGATTTAATAGATGACTCTGACCTTATACCGATTCACATATTGGTTCGATTTAATTGAAGGTTAAAAAATTGTTAACTTAATTTATCTGTTATTTTGGATTTGTTATTGAATGACTTTTACTTGATGCAAATTTTGGGATTTTACCAATTGGTGCCATAACTTGGACATTAAAAAGAATCTAACTACTTTACTTTCAATTTGGATGTTTGAAAGTAAATTAGCTAATTCATATATAATTCATTTAGTGTGAACCTAAATTCTTAAATTATAAAAATCAATTTGCCTAGATATGATGGAGAGGATGTGCAGTTTAGTTAGTTTAAAATTTCAGTCACATGTTTACTTCTGGGTTTAGTTGGTCACTGATATTGAAATGAATAATATCCTATTTTCCTATTTTTCTACATTAGGTTAATTGATTCTTATAGACTGAATACGCTCCTAGCTGTTAATTGATTGTTAAATTGGCACGAAAGAACATTTAGTCGCACTAACCATAAATTCTACGGTCAGACGCTTACTTTTCCAACTATCTACAGCTAATAAGTTATATTTGATTGTTCGTAATTATTTTGAACTATGTCCATGCATCTAAATTAATTAAATATCTCAAACTTAAACTAATTAAATTAAATAGTTAGTTAATATTCATCAGAAAAAAAAATCCTAAAATAACAATTTCAATATGAATACCCCGGTCCCTGATTATGTTGACAACAATAGAAAATGTTATTATAGACAAATTCTATTTTTAACCCATAATTGAGATATTTAATAAATTATCATCTAAATTAATATCTCAATTATAGGCTATAATTAATTAGATTTATATAAAAAAATTCGTTGTTTGACAATCTTTAGTCAGAGTCCCTTCAGTTCCACTTTTGCTCAAAAAATTATGATGGTGACATGTGTCCCCATAAACAATCGCTCGGCCTTGATTTCATTTACCTCCGCGTGACCTTTCCTTTTCAGATCTACAAATTAACGCCATCTCTCTAAAAAAATATAATACGTTGACACCTGTCCTAGAGAATCAAATCTAATCGTTCAGCAGACCAATACCTATCCTAAAAAGCTACCGCACAAATCGTCTTCTCAGATCTAGAAAATAATAACCAGCCGCCCCCAACATCTTCTTCGACTGTTTAAGGAAAAAAAATATTTGCTACTCACTTTATCGTTGATGTCTAAGCTTTCTCCCAGCAGCTTCGCCCTACAGTTGTCGACCAAGATTATTCGTTTTGGTTGAATTAAGATTATTCCGCTTCACCATCTCGCTGAATTGCATAGTTCACACTGCCATTTCAGAGGCCGGAAGAAACCAAGTACTGCTGCTATTCATTAGGTAACATTTCTAATTGTAGTTAAGAATTTTTTCCTTTGACATGCTATCTACGTTCCTATTTTATTCCGTCTACCCCTGTATTGTGCTAATTATTTTCTATATGATGGATTTGATGTTAGATTTTGGTTTACTAATAAGAAAAAATAACAACCATGCCGCATACTTGATTTGGCTTCACCTTATAATTCAAATAAACCCTAATTTTGGGTTATGTGGCACTGGCTGTCTGTTCATTTTATTGATTTAGTAGGCTTTAAATTCATAAACAGTTTCAATTTAAAGAAGTGTGCTTTGAAATATATAGCAATATCACATTTTAATCTTTAAGCCTTAGATGGCTTGATTTAATAGATGACTCTGACCTTATACCGATTCACATATTGGTTCGATTTAATTGAAGGTTAAAAAATTGTTAACTTAATTTATCTGTTATTTTGGATTTGTTATTGAATGACTTTTACTTGATGCAAATTTTGGGATTTTACCAATTGGTGCCATAACTTGGACATTAAAAAGAATCTAACTACTTTACTTTCAATTTGGATGTTTGAAAGTAAATTAGCTAATTCATATATAATTCATTTAGTGTGAACCTAAATTCTTAAATTATAAAAATCAATTTGCCTAGATATGATGGAGAGGATGTGCAGTTTAGTTAGTTTAAAATTTCAGTCACATGTTTACTTCTGGGTTTAGTTGGTCACTGATATTGAAATGAATAATATCCTATTTTCCTATTTTTCTACATTAGGTTAATTGATTCTTATAGACTGAATACGCTCCTAGCTGTTAATTGATTGTTAAATTGGCACGAAAGAACATTTAGTCGCACTAACCATAAATTCTACGGTCAGACGCTTACTTTTCCAACTATCTACAGCTAATAAGTTATATTTGATTGTTCGTAATTATTTTGAACTATGTCCATGCATCTAAATTAATTAAATATCTCAAACTTAAACTAATTAAATTAAATAGTTAGTTAATATTCATCAGAAAAAAAAAATCCTAAAATAACAATTTCAATATGAATACCCCGATCCCTGATTATGTTGACAACAATAGAAAATGTTATTATAGACAAATTCTATTTTTAACCCATAATTGAGATATTTAATAAATTATCATCTAAATTAATATCTCAATTATAGGCTATAATTAATTAGATTTATATAAAAAAATTCGTTGTTTGAGATATTAGCTATAAAATATTATAGGCTATAGCTAATAAATCCATTATTTTGAAAAAGAATTAGTTAAAGTTAATTAGATTTCATACTCAATTTTGTTTCAACTCAAATACAGATAATAAATCTACTTATCATCTGATATTCAGGCTAGATGTTATAATAAGTGTAAATTCATTATTACATAGTATCTTTTTTATGTTCATTAGTTTTGTAAATTTTAACACATATTTAATTATCTACAAATTAAAGTGAACTAATTAGAGTCATATCGAATAATGCAACCATCAATGGTGAGGTTGACTTGATTATTTGTTCTACTGTCCATCCCATAAAAGTCGTCGCTTTTCCTCCACCCCTTCGTTGCAATTGTCCATGTGTATTTCGTTCAACTAAACTTTGTTTGTGCGGCACATTTTAAAATCAACCTAAATCTGATACGCCTCTCTTAGCATGAAACCTTGCCACTCTATCACCTCATTATATGCCCAGGTTGCGAAATCTTAATCATTTTACCGAACAATTTAAGTCACCACTGAACAACATCCATATATGATTTTTTTTTAACTTACAGCATTCGCCTTTAATTAGCCTTTTTGAATGTAAATTTCTACATATTTGACTACAATTTATGTTTGATTAACCTTCCAAGGAATATAATTGAATAAAGCTTTGGCTTCCAATTATACATTAGATATACAGTTTGTTTATTTGTAGTATTATGGAAAAAAAAAACAGATAATCATTCCTATATAACAGCAAACTGTAAATTAATCTAAAACATATCTCTTTCCTATATCTCTTTCAACAATGGCTGTTGTACCTGAATTACTTACTATTGGAACTATAAGGGCGGTAGTACACTTCTGATTTGGCAGGTTATGGGAATTTATCAACCTACACAACAATGATGTTTTTCGATTTAACATGCAATTGTTGGATAGCAAGATATGTGGTCATTTTCTATATGGATTCAATATGCAATTTTAATATTTGTATCACAGTCTAAAAGATATGTCAAATTCGTGTCAAATTCGTAAGACGGTCTTTAAGATTTTGCATATTTTAAATGATCTTAGGACATAAATATAGTTTTTTTTAAAGAAATCATCGAAAAATTCCTATTTTACATTGAAAATAATTATTTCCTATTTTTTGTTTGTTTTTGTCATATTGAAAATTTTAACCAAATAACATTTATTTTTTCCCTTCGAAACATTTTTTTTTCTTTTGTCGTTATTTTGTATATTTGCTTAGCTAATTCTTTGGAAAAAAAACTTCCCCTTCGATTTGAAATTTAGTCTTCTCAATCTTTCATATTTAGTTTTCATGCTTCATTTCTCATTTTTTAAATTCGTTTAACATATGGACTTACGATATGTTTTCTTTTTGCAAATTGTTACAATCTGCAAGCATTCCTTTTCCCCGATAAGGACGCTTAAATTTCTTTCTCCTTTCAAGGCTAATTTCTACTATGATAGTAAACTAAGATCTTTCTTATCGTTGTATTCATCATTCAAGTTTCTATTATACATTTAACCAAAATTCTTACCTCTTTTCAGATCTTACAGAGAAAGGCATTAGACCTGAACTCAAATTTCTATTCATTTTTACATACTTATTTCACTATAAAAATGGGTGCATTTTTATTATCTATTATTTATATGCATAAATAATAAGTTTTTGAAGGGATTGAATGATGTCTATTTGTTGTTACTGAAAAATTTGAACAAAATTGCTTCGACGTTGTTGTTTGGCTGAACCCAAAAGGGATTTTACTTGCACATATAAAGTACTTCATATATAGATTCATTTTTCTATTACAAGATATGCATTTTTCTTTAATCTGTATATTTTTTTTTATAAAAAAGTCAATATTATTTCTAAGTTGTCTCACTGTTTAAATGCTTTAAAACAATAGTTGTATATTCTCATTTTTCTTGATAATTGGTACCTGGAATTATGACGACTTTTTTACATCTAAAAATTGTTTTTAGTTTATTTTTCTAAGTAAGATATATGACGTTTATTGCTGTTATTTGGATACAGTTTAAACATTGTGGGTTTTATTATATAGAACGGCATTTTTGTTGGTTTATTGTTTTCTTTATATATAAATGAAATCAAATTTGTTTACACGCTGTCTCACACTTCAAATGCTTTTACACAGCAGTATTATACTCTTATTTTCTACCTACACCCAAATGTCATGAATGGAAATTAGAATCAGTGGTTTAGTATTAAAATTTCTGTAATTTAATTGGGTTCTGTTCAACGCTATAATTGCAACTTTGTAATAACTAATACCCTACTTGCAATGAATATTGGTAATATATCAACATTTTTAACTGAAAGCGAGAGGTTTTAATCAAGTTTTATTATTTAATTCCTTGATTCAATGAATCTATTATACTCTGTCAACAAATAAATATTTTGATTCCAGCTTGCATCACCATTTTTGATTACCTCCATTCTCCTTTTTGATATTTGAATATGATTCATGTATGCTACAATATTGATTTCTTTCCTTAAATTTTTTATTGTCGATGTTTCCATCTGATTCATTTTCAGTCATTTACGTGCATTATGTGAATGCAACTCTTTGTAAATAAATAGAAACAAACATATATATAGCAACCAAAGTTACTCATTGAAAACTGCAAACTGGTGTTATCTGTTTACTTTGGTGCTATGTTGCAAGAGTTGATACTTCCATCTACGAACTCTGCGAAAAATCCCTTTTCCTTTTAGGTGAAAACAGTATTACATTGTGTGTGATTAACCAATTGTTCTCATACTTCTACTAATTATATGGCAATGATGGATCTTTTTTATCCATGCACAGGGTTGGTGCTTTTGTTTATTTCAATCATGAACCTTTCGTGCTTCACAGTAAACGATTCCAGGTTCAAATATGTTATGAAAAAAAATTTATGCTTGAATAAATAATCCATATGTTCCAAGAACAGTAGTTGATAGATTGAAATACATGTACAATGAGGTTGTAAATAGTGTAATATTTTATCTCATTATGATTTAACAATATAATGCAAGATTTGTGTCATTAAATTGTTGTAAAATGAATGATGTTTTGCTACAATTAATTTTTAACCTTTGTGCATTTGCCAAAGTAAATTCAAATAAAATAATATGAGATTTACTAAAGCTAACGAAGTGTACCGGGTACCTAGATATTTTATAAGCAGTCGTTTAGTGCTTTTTGTACTAAATATTTAAGTTGAATCAAGATATGAATCTTGCTGTCTTTTTCTATGCAAGTGCATATTTAGGCCAGGGATTGCAAGTTGCTAACCATGTCTATTCACAGTAACGTAAGAATACAAATATGGATATTAATATTAGGAAATTTTGATAGATGAATATGTGTTAGAGAAACATCAATTTACAGGTTGACTATTAGTTAGTTTTTTATAACTGTTAAGAAGTATACGATCCATTATTAAGACAACTGGCTCAAACAACGCAAGTCTAAGATTCTATAGTGGCTGATTCACTTTTCCTGCCGCTAATGGAATTGCAGAATTTTTTTTCTGCGCTTAGAGATTCCAAGCAAAATTCTTGGAAAAGAGTACACATATATTATTTTTATCTTAATTTTCACCCATTAGATGCAAGAAATTTCCGAATTTTTTGTTGTTTCAGGTACAAATCTTATTTTGTCAACTATAGTCCACTCTAGGCCATTACAAATAGGTAAAAACTTGAATTTAGTGGTAATTGCAAGTGGAAGATACATGTAACATACATACTGTAGGTTTACACTAGATCAGGAATAAAGTTATTTAGCCCATTGTTTCAGTTTATCCGTATCTAACACATTTAGAAACAAATTAGCAAACTGATTTATTAAACAACACATCTATTAGAGCTTCTCTTGGGCGAACGCCATATATTACATATTTTTCCCATCTTACTTGCTCGCTTGATACCCCCATTGGCAGTTGTGTACTTCCAGATAAACATACGAATAAATTCATCTACACGACAAGAATTTTATCTTTTATTTCAATAAATATGTTCTTTGCCCATAAATTTTTTAATCTTTGTACTGTTTTGCAATGCACCAACATCCAATAATTTAGGCTTAATTTTTTGTGCTTTCTAGATTGCTAAGTGTACAGAAATATAAAAGTTGATTCCTGCATTTTACACATTTCTTTTGTTTCTTATCCAAAATTGAACTTACACTATCATTCCTTTTTCCGCAGTTATCGAAGCATTTATTCCAGCTGCTTCAATGCTGACTTTACCAACATTCAATTGCTGGTACAACAAAGGATCCCAACCGAGAAGACAATTTATGGCAATGGTTAAGAAAAATTGTCTTTTAGCTCGCCTGCTTCCATTTGCCGATGTAGTAAAAATCACTAATACTTGAATATTTGGTTCTGATGTAATAATAGCAAAAGTAAATCATATTTTTCCTTGATAAAGTCACTTCCATTGTTTCTTTTTAATTCATTAATTTATGGCATGCTCTATTGCTTTTGTACGGTTGAGCACGAATGTTTTATAGCTGAATGCTCTATTGCTTTTGTACGGTTGAGCACGAATGTTTTATAGCTGAATGTTCCATACCTGAATTGTTTGAAGGAGACACAGTTATTAAATTTTCTTAGTTTCTTTGCTAATGCTTATCATGTATATCAATGTACCATATACTAATTGCTCTGTCTAATGTTATAAAAGCATTTAAAAATTAAGTTTTGCACAGCTTATAACACATTTTATACGTTGCAGTACAATAGGATTCTACTTAAAAGGAATAATATAATATATAGATAAGCATTTTTTTAACTTATGCACCTATAGGACCAATGTTTCTTTTACTGCTTCAGTATGTGCTTTTGTATTTCACTGTTATTCTCTTATAAAACTATTATTATTTTTATTTCCGTGTGCGAAGCACGGGTTCGCACTAGTTAAACTAAAGAAAACAGGAAAAAATGATTTTTCTTTTTTTTAGGTTATTAAAAAGAAAAGAAAAGAAACCTAAAACTACTAATAAGATAATTAAGCAAATGAATCAAGAAAAAACGATTTTTTTAATTAAATATGAAGAAAACAAAATAAAAACAAAGAACTACAACTAAATAGAAATAGAGACCAAAGCACAAATAAAAATACTAAACGAATTGAATATTAAATAAACACTAGAAATTATTAGAACTCCCCGGCGATGGCGCCTAAAACTTGATCGATGGTTTTAGTTGTTAACAAAAACAACGATTTTATTTTACCGCAAGCGCACGATGTCTGTTGTAGTATTTGTGCGAATACGGGTTGAATCCACAGGGAGTTGTAAAATTTACTATTTTCCACTATTTAAATTCTAAGCGAGTTAGACGAAGTTTAGTAATTGATTTGATTAGTTTAGAATAATAAATTGCTAGAATAGAAGAGAGACAGACTTGCAAAGAATAGTCAAGAACTGTGAATTAGGGATGAGATATATTAATCTCTTGGCAAATCAATAGATCTCAAGAAAATAAAAACAGAAAATCCAATGTAGGCAATAACAGAAATTAAAAGAAAGTAAAAGAGAACACAAACAGAAACTAGAATAGAGTAAAAGAGAATACTGACAGAAAAGAGTAAAGAAGAATTCAATAATTTTATTTATAAAATAATAAATTGAGAGATTACAAGAGAAAACGCTAATTCTAAAAAGAAAAGGGAAACCCTAAGTTGGTGCCAATTGGCATCCAATGCCAAGATCCCCAAAACTAATGCTAGGTAGGGGTTTTTATAGTGCTCTTTAGATCTAAATCTAAAAGAAGATTTTTCTATAAACTTTGACTCGATCTTCCATTCTTTTCTCCTTCTTTATTGTTCTGGAAATCTCTTTCTTTGTATTTCTAGGAGCTTCTTTCTTAGCACAATCTAGAAAATTTTGAATTGATCTTTTTGTAGATGATTCTTGATCTAGCTTGTTCCATATTCTTCTAGAAGCTTCTTTCTCTAGAATATTCTAGAATCTTCTCGAGTTGGCCCCATTTTAGATTAAATTTCTTCTTATTTTGAAAATAAAGTACCTGCTATAAACATAATTAAAAAGATCGAATAATACCGTCTTAGAGTAATAAAATGCATAATTAAGCAGTGTAAAATTTACACAATTTGATGTTCATCAAAATGATTCAATATTTTCGCTAAACACAGTTCAATCAAATCATGATATAAATAACAAGGTGTTAACAAATAAACATTTTCTCATATTTTTTATTTATTTTAAAATAGTCATTTCCCGTTACAATCAACGAACTGCACTTATAACGACCTTCTCAAAAATAGATTTAAACATAACTTGAAATTTATCGGTTGAAATCCAAAAAAAGTTCTTTCATTTGAAAGTTACTTTGTTTCATCCATAACTCTAGGATGTTGACAAAAATTTCTCTAGGAAAACGAAGTGGTTAATGGTGAAGTCTGGATTATCATGTTGTACAAAAGTTAAGATAATTTTTTTATGTGTCTCCATTTCAAGCACTATTGAACTTCTTATGCTAGGATATAGGTCGAATAATAAATATTGTTTTTCAGGGGGTCAACGGGTTGCTGCTCAATCTATTAGCTATGAAATAAACACAATTTAATTAAAAATAGGGCACAAAACTTCAACTTAAAGTATGTCACAATCATCCAAACTTCATTTGAAGTGTGATGTAGTTGTCGAGGGTCCAACACACTATCCTCTATTGGATCGGACTCAACTCAACGTACTCTACATATTTTTTAACCCTTAATTTTGAAAATAATCAAATCTACAAAACGCTTGTTTTGATTATTTGATTATATTTATCTGATAATCAAATCTACAAAGCCTTAACATACTCTATAACAACACAATTTAGTAATATTTGTTGTAAAAGAAACAAATCTACTAAACCCTAAATTTGCAAAAAAAAAAAAAAAAAAAAAAAAACTATTTGGAGAATAGCCATGCACATATCCTCTATAATGTTGAATGTTCTAGCCATAGGTTAAACAGAGGTTGAGTTAGTGAAGAAATCGGAAAATTTAGTAGATTTGAATGAATTGAGTTCAATTTGTTTTAATTGAGACTGTGTTGGTAATGGAAGGGAGATGGGAAGGTTGCTAAATATTGATTTTTGTCAACAATGACCTGCTTCAAAGTAGAAAGAAATGTTGCTTTGAACTACCGTACATAATCAGTAGTTTACAAATTCAAACACTACAAAAATAGTATATCATGATCCCTAATACATATCATGCATCATCAAATAATTTAGAAATACACCAACATTGCCAAGAACCAAAACATATTCAAAAAATACTATGGACATCCAATAATTACATGAAAACAATAAAAACTTATATCTCATAAGTGTTTTGTTAATACATCATTAAATATTAAACCAAAAATATGGAAACTCAACTATTACATGGAATCAAACAACATGCAAGTGATGATGTTTTCCTAGGTCCAAATGATTTTTGCGAAATCTTCTCCCTTAATTAATTTCCCACTATTAACGATTCAACTTCCACAAATGTTTTACTTTGGCTTGCATTTCAACGGCATATTCAAGCCTCCTAGCACACATTGGAGGATCAAACCAGTCACAATAATTACAACACTAAATTTAAACAGGGTTCATATATCCAAAAATATATGCCCTTCATTAGTTTTAGTTTGTAAAATGACAACTATACACTCATCTCTGCAGTCACAAACTTGATATAACCTGCTTTGCATAGAAGGAGGAGCAATATTTAGATGCTCAAGAATATTTGAACTAAACTAAAAAATACCCAGTCTTTGGTTCACTAAAACTTTATGTAAACAAGCTTATAAGGTTGATATTCCAAAATAGAATTTATGAGGTACTGGATCAAACTATGTCTCTGCTGCATAATCAACACCAACGTAATGGAAACTCTTTGCTCTTCAAATTCATCATAATATTTAACCAATTTCTCATCGATAATTTTTTAGTCATCCATGTCTAACATCATACAAAACTAAACAAATGTATTATATAAAATAAAGCTAATACACAATTAGAATAAACAAACTTACTAATCAGCTTTAAATAACTATATTACCTTGCAATGAAGATTTCTCAAATTTGGCACCAGTAGGGATTATTTTGAGAGAACTTTGTTAGCTTTGAGGTAGATTAACAACAAAATTAGTACTAGGGTTTTCCAAACCATTTGGGATTGACTTTTTTAAAGTGAGAAGTGAGGGAAGAGAGAATGCTAACATGATAATTGTACAGATTAGGCGTACAGGAAATTCTTGAAATTCGCACGTTGGCATTTTTCGAAAATCACCTATGCGGTATACTCAGTCACTAGCTCATGTGTCCAAAAGTGACAATTTGTGTAAATGATTCCAAAATGGACTTATATTTGTAATTAATTTCTAAAATGAAACTACATTGGGAAAATTCCAACGTAAATATGTACACATATATACATGCACACATACATACTTATATACATACATATACACAAACATATATACATAAACACAAACACGGAAGACCTGAAATTTGAAATGCGAACAATCACCCTGACAGCTACTATATGGAACACTGGGAGAGAAAGGAACCACCAAGTGTTTCGAAGAAAAAATAGAATGGAATTGGAAGTTGGTCTGCTCTTTATTATTGACATAATACTCATCGATAGGAGGAGTAAAAAGAAGAGACTTACTAATAGCTTGGAATCAGCAGCAAACAATATGGGAGCAGAGTATTATTTGCCTAGACATGAAGGAATCCCGTGAAGGAAAAGTAAAAATGATATATCACCATGACTTCTAGATCTCTGGAGAATATTCGAAAGTTTTAAAGTGTTAGCACAAAAATGGCACTACACCCACAAGAGAGAACTAGAAGAGATTAATGAAAAATATCAAATGACAAATGAGTAAAATAGTAAAAATCACATAACAACATTTACAGTGGTTCAACAGCTAATAATGTACGTCCACTTTTTAGAATATCACTCTTTTTCTATGATTTTAATGATTATACAAGTTCGGATCATCGAAGATTCGAATCGGTTTAAAACAATGAGAATCACTAAGAGTTTTTCAAAAGTCCTTTTTCTTCCATGGAAACTCATATTTATATATGAATGTCACTCAGATCATTTGGAGGGATAATGGACGTAGCGGAGTTCGTAGGGATAGCCACATTTTGAAATTTGGGTTGGGGCGACTATGATAGAAATTCAGATCGGTACCGACCCGATTTTAACCAGTCATATGTCGATTTGAACCTATATCTCCTCATTCTTTGATGTTGTCTCCGCTTTTTATTTTGATTCGAATGTCTTAAGGTAGTTTCTCCTTCATGTTGACCCGGTTGTGATAATTGTGTTTTTGTTTGGATCGACCAGAGTTAATGCTAATGAAGACAATAAAGCCGTTAGAGTGTGAACACGTTTTTATCATATTTAGCATGCTTTGTCATTATCTACTAG
This sequence comes from Allium sativum, assembly GCA_030737875.1. Lineage (NCBI taxonomy): Eukaryota > Viridiplantae > Streptophyta > Magnoliopsida > Asparagales > Amaryllidaceae > Allium > Allium sativum. The sequence goes on along the minus strand of CM060921.1, from coordinate 327,593,328 downwards.
CCGTTAGGCTCATGCATACTTGGTATATTTAATACTAGCCGTTATGCTCATACATATTTGGTATATTTTGTACTAGCCGTTGGGCTCATAGCACTATATATATGTGCACTTTGTATCATGTTTCGCATCAATAAAAATTGCAATTGTTCCTCTCTAATAACTCTCCTCCTCATCCCTTAATATGGTATCAGAGCCAAATTGCCGAAAGGCTTAATCATCAAGCAGAAAGTTGTTTTTGTTTTATGGCCAACAACAATGAAGTAACCTCCACTGTTTCAGGAAGCTTGGGGTACAGTGCTCCACCTAACCATCATGACCTGATTAAACCAAAAAGCCAAATTATCACCACATCTCTAGACGAAGACAATTACATTCTATGGAAATATCAAGTAGAGATCGCTTTGAGAGGGTATGATTTACTGCAGTACATTAATGGGACAATAACAGTCCCACCAGTGACGATAACCAATTCGGAAGGAGAAATTGTGCCTAACACAGACTACACAAAGTTTCAAAAACAAGACAGCCTCCTCTCCTCATGGCTCCTATCGTCAGTAAGTTCGAATTTATTATCACAAATAGTTGGATGTAGCACGTCTTATGAAAAATGGAAAACAGTTGAACAAATTTTCAGTTCACAATCAGCTGCTAGAATCATGCAATATAGAAGGGAATTACAAAATTCTAGAAAAAAGGAGGCAAGCATGAAAGAATACTTAGGAAAAATTAAAAATCTGTGTGACAAGCTAAATGCTGTTGGTCATAAGATCAGCGACAATGAGCAAATCCTATTTATTATTGGTGGATTAGATGAAGAATATGAATCTCTAGTAACTGTGTTAGCCACACAACAAGCTTTACCTGATTTACAGTTCGTTCGATCAGCACTCCTTGCTCATGAAGGCAGAATTGACCAAAGAAAAACAGCACAAAATAAGTTCTCTGCCAATTAAACCACAGTCAGAAATAAGAAGATACAACGAGATAACAACAACTATTGTGTGAAATGTCAAATATGCCAAAAGTTTGGTCACATGGCGAACAAATGTTACTTCAGGTATAATTCAGACATAGGTAGACAACAGACAAGACAAAATTACTTTTCACAAAGAAGAGCACAAGCAAATATGGCAACAACAAGGAATTCAACTCAAAATAATAATAACGCAAACCGAAGACATAATGCTGCAGATGATGATGAAGTAAAAAATGAAGACAATGGCTTCGAAGAATGGTACCCTGACTCAGGAGCGACTCACCACATAACTAGCAATCTTCAAAATTTAAACATTGGGAGCAGAAATTACTCAGGTATGAGAAATTTGCATATGGGTAATGGTAGTACTGCTAGTATCACACACATAGGCAAAGGGACTATCTTTGGGAAAAGACAACTCAAATTAAACAATCTTCTTAGGGTACCTACGATTAATAAAAATTTGTTAAGTGTATCAAAATTTGCCAACGACAATAATGTTTACTTTGAATTTCATCCTAAGTTTTGTTTAGTTAAAGATTCCCTAAATCATGAAATATTACTTCGAGGTAACCTATACGATGGTTTATACAAATTCAAGACTGCAAACTCAAGTGGAGAATTCTGGTATAAAAATGTAGATGCTAGTAGTGACAATGACTGTATTAGGAATAGTTGCAATAATGTTGATTATGACAATAATAGCGATGAATGTAACGTGATTAATTCTTGGCATATAAAATTAGGACATCCTAATCTGGAAACTGTTAAGACTGTTCTGCGTAATAATAACATTCATTATAAAAATGTACCTATCAAACACACATGCACGCACTGCCAACTCGGCAAGAGCCACAAGCTCCCTTTTAGTGATTCTGAAACCAGCTATAACGAGCCACTGGAACTTATAGCCGCTGACTTGTGGGGACCCGCGCCTCTAAATTCATATCAGGGACACAGGTATTATCTTTCTTTTGTGGATGCTTATTCTAGATATACTTGGATATACATGCTGAAAACTAAATCAGAAGCTTGCAATACAGTTATGCAATTTATAACTCATGTCGAAAAAAAAATGAACAGTACTGTTAAGGTTATTCAGACAGATGGGGGAGCTGAGTTTAAACCTCTAACTGATTACTTTCTCAAAAGAGGGATCAAACATAGATTAACTTGCCCGCATACGTCCGAACAAAACGGTTTAGTCGAAAGAAAACATCGACACATAGTAGAGACTGGTCTAACTTTGTTATCACAAAGCTCATTACCCATGAAATATTGGAATGAAGCTTTCTACACATCTGTATTCCTCATTAACAAGTTGCCAACTAAAGTCTTAAACAATAAAAGCCCACATGAAATGATATACAGTGTTAGACCAGAATATGGTTTCCTGAAAGCCTATGGGTGTCTATGTTTTCCATGTTTGAGAGACTATAACAATCATAAACTAAGTATGAGATCAAGCCCATGCACATTCATTGGGTATGCACAAAACCAAAAAGGTTATAAGTGCATGGACAAAAATGGAAAAATATATAATTCTAGGCATGTGATATTTGATGAAAACAAGTTTCCTTATGTAGAAAAGCAAATCGGCAAAAAGGATGGGCAACAAAGCATAAACAATAACATACGGTTCGAGCCATTCATTACTGAACCACCTTCAATCGATAGAAAAGAAGAGCAACAACGCACAAGCAATTTAAACACCCAGGAAGAAACTATGGATCAAACAAACGAGCAAACCAATGAGACACACAATGACTCAGAAGATACAAACATACATCAAAACATGCAGCATAGTGAAGATACAGAAAACAACAACAATGTTGACAATACCAGCAACAATGATACACAGCAGCAAACACCACCTCAATCAACTGGACATCACATGATCACCAGGTCAAAGAGAGGCATCTTCAAACCCAAAGTATATAATAATTCTGCCAATGAGATCGACCCATTGAATTTCACTCAGGCTATAAGATCAAACAAAAGGAAGGAGGCAATGGACACTGAATATAAAGCTCTCATAAAAAACAACACTTGGAGCTTAGTGACTCAACCAAAACACAAAAATGTGATTGGTTGTAGGTGGACATACAAAATAAAAAGAAAAGAAGATGGATCTATTGACAAATACAAGGCCAGACTGGTTGCAAAAGGTTACGCGCAACAATTTGGTTTTGATTTCAATGAAACTTTTTCCCCGGTCATAAAACCCACAACCATCAGAATTATACTGACCATTGCTCTAAATAAAGGGTGGAATGTGAGGCAACTGGACATCAACAATGCTTTTTTGAATGGGGAATTGACTGAAGAGGTATACATGCAACAGCCTGAAGGATATGGTACTGGTGATAAAGTATGCAAACTACACAAAGCAATATATGGCTTAAAACAAGCTTCGAGAGCTTGGTATGAAAAGCTAAAGTCAACTTTGTCTAACATGGGTTTCTCACAAGTTAAATCGGACAATTCTCTATATATGAAGAAGGGCATATATGGAACTGTGTTCATTCTAGTATACGTTGACGACATGCTAATAACAGGAGACAACAACGAAGAAATAAACAGAATCGTTCACAAGCTGGATCAAAATTTCGCCATTAAAGACTTGGGGGAACTAAAATATTTTCTTGGAATACAAGTGATTAGGAAAAACAATGGTGAATTAATATTATCCCAACAAAATTATATCACTGAAATACTGCAAAGGGCAAATATGCACAAGGCAAACTCATTACCTACGCCTATGATTAGTAACCTAAGACTATCTAAGCATAAAGGAGAAGCTATCGACAATGCCAAACAATAAAGAAGCATAATAGGAGCGTTACAATACGCAACTATTACTCGACCAGACATATGCTACAGCGTCAATAAACTCAGTCAATACATGCAGAACCCTTTATCAGAACATTGGACGGCATTAAAGAGAGTGTTATGATACTTACAAGGCACAAAACATTACGGTATACGCCTAAATTCAGAAAAGGAACTTAACCTACAGTGCTTTAGCGATGCCGATTGGGCCAACGATATTGACGATCGAAAGTCTGTCTCAGGATACTGCGTTTACCCCGGTTCCAATATCATTTCCTGGTGTACAAAGAAACAACATACCACATCAAGATCTAGCACAGAAGCTGAGTACCGTGCACTGGAAAGCGCTACAGCCGAAATCATGTGGATAGAATCACTGATGGAGGAGCTTGGTTTCACTCCAAGACGAAAGCCGGTCATTTGGTGCGATAATAAGAGCACAATATCTTTATCTCTAAACCCTATTCAACATTCAAGGACGAAACATCTTGAAATTGATCTCCACTTTGTGAGAGAAAGAACGCAATCAGGAAGACTTGCAATATGTCATGTGCCCGCATACTATCAGAGAGAAGATGCTCTCACAAAGGCCCTTTCGACCAAAAATTTTATCAGAATGAGAGAGGAACTTCGTGTTATCAGTGCAGGCGGAAGCCAGAATGAGCAAGGAAACCCCAGTTCGAACTGAGGGGGCATAATGAAGACAATAGAGCCGTTAGAGTGTGAACACGTTTTTATCATATTTAGCATGCTTTGTCATTATCTACTAGCCGTTAGGCTCATGCATACTTGGTATATTTAATACTAGTCGTTATGCTCATACATATTTGGTATATTTTGTACTGGCCGTTGGGCTCATAGCACTATATATATGTGCACTTTGTATCATGTTTCGCATCAATAAAAATTGCAATTGTTCCTCTCTAATAACTCTCCTCCTCATCCCTTAATAAATGCGATAAGAGTTAAATTGACTATAGGGATACGATGACTTGTATTAGTGGTAATAAAGCTAAAATAGGCCAACCTAAGTTCTATAGGAGAATGCCAATTTTAATTTCGTGTGTTTCTAGCCTGGGCCATGAGCACTCCATTGTGTTATTCCTTCAAGCCTATTTGACTGATGTCTCAATATGTCTAGGCTAAACGTCTAAGCCTTCGAATCAATCTAGGTTGTTCGATCAATAGTCTTTGGGCCATACTCGCCTGAGTGATCTGGAACAGTTAGGCTAAAAGGTCAGATAAAATTCTACCCTTTAAAGTACGTCTTATTATAAACATGACATGATTTACATAAAATCGAGCTTCGCTACCTAAGAAGGTATTGTTCTGTCTTTGGATAGTCGTCATCTTCAGGGGAGCTTCCTTATAGAATAGTCGGTATCTACTCGAAATCATCGACTCCAAAGTGCATTGGGATGTAGTTTGGTCATTACTGGGTAGAGTCATTTGCATCCGCACATACGGTAGAACATAGGTACAAACTCGATATTTTTTTCATTTTTAATTTTGGGTCGACTTCATATTTGAAATTGGAAATGACTTTCAAATTGGTACTAATTAGGGCTCTTCCTTAAAATTAAGGAGTGAGCAACAGTCTCACCAACCTGACTTTTCACCTATAAAAGTTTCATTCCCTCCCTTTTCCACTTCTTCTTCTTTTTTTGTTTCCTCTTCCAAACCAAATCTCCACCTTCTTGATTTACAACCAAACTCATCCAAGGTTTCTCCATCTCTAGTTGATAACCTTTCCTCTTTATGAAAATCTCCTCTCTAAATCAATTTCGGCTCAATATGCCCTTATGAAATTAGATAGTTAATATTCTTATTCAGTGAATCCATTTTGATAATTATGGCAATGGTGAACATTAGAGGATAAAGTAGCGCTGCTATTGGTGATGAGGCGGTTAGGAAAACATGGTGGTGATGGCGAATACGAGGCCATATGGAGTTAAGGTGAGGAAGATGAGGAAGATAAGATACAGATGAATTCAATACTTGGTTTGGACATGAGCATTAGGTGGGAGAAGAGGTTGGAGTAAATTCGGGTTTGTAGAGAGGGAGAAGGATTCGGATTGATAAATGTGTTCAGGGACCAGATTGGTATAATCCAGAATGGTGTGGTAGTGGTAGAAGTTATAATGATTTACGGTCGGTGGCTCAGTTCTTTTTTAGGGTCGGCAAGTTGGCAAGGAGTCTGAATCGATAGAAGGAGACCGATCCGGATTGGTGTGCATGATTTTTGATGTCTTTTGAACTGAAATGGCTTAGATTTTGACCTACCTTTAATCGCTCATTTGATTATGCATATTGAATTGGAATTTGAACATGCTTTGGACTTCAAACAAAGATTCTGGAGTTGGACTTTGGACTTAGGATTTAGAGCATATTTTTGGACTGAATACTTAAACTACATGCATATGACCGAACATAAGAAATTGTTATCTAACGATCCTAGAATGAATACTGAACTTCTAATTGCTAATGGTTGATCCTAATACATGGTCAAATTTTAAGCTCATCAATCTAAAGGTTGGTAAGACGGTCAGCGGCGATTGTCGCTCTAATCGTAATCTAAATCATGTCACTAACAATATTTTAACTTTAATGCATTGTTTTTGCACTACACTGCACTGGATTACACACACGAAGGGTACAAGATAATTTCCCTAACTACAATCATTTGATGACTTTAATAGTCAATGGATTTGGGATGATCAAGCCATCTTGTTGAATCACCTATTAGGCAAGAAACAAACCACGTTGACTCTAAAACATCATCTAGTTCATATGCATCTTCTAACGAGATAGATTTTTGTTGGAAGTGTTTTATTAACATTAGTGAATTATTAAAAATAATGGAATAAGTGTATGAATGGCTCCTATGGGTGAATAGTCCCACATCATGGGATTATATAGAAGAGGCAAGCATTTATACTTGTTTCTAAGAAATCATGTTGGGGCCTTGGGCTCCCAATACATGCTTTGTTGTGAGGAGGGAGACCATGCATCATGACCACCACACACGCACGTGCGACTGACCGACTCGACTTGACTCTACCCGACCCGATCCGGTTCGGTTCGGGCTCGGGCTTGGGCTTGGGCCTTGTGGTGTAGACACTTATATTTTTTGGATCATAAAACTTAGCCTTTTTCGAACCGTTTTTTTTTATGGAAAAGATTTCTGCAACGGTAAAAACTCTTATCCCTCAATTTTAGCGGCCCACTAATCAGCAAACCTAATTCTCGTCCTATATATTGTCATTAGCTTTAGACGAGAATACCTACCGAATTGCAATTTCTCATTTTCTCTTAGCCGCCATTAAAAAAAATTCCCAGAAATTATCGAGCAGTATTTTAATTCAGAAAGTGCAAATCTTCACTGATTTGTTGTGCAAGCAAATCAGTTATTGTTTTAGAGGCGGTTTTATCCTAGAGGCAGCGACGAAGGACCGAACTGGTTTGCACCTCCGACCAGATCGCCGAATCGTCTTCAAGACAGCGACCTAGTCCGCGACTCAGCCATTGTTTCCCAACAATTTGAAGACGAACTGAAACAATAGCTTCCAACTCAACCCTAGACGATTCTGCTCCACCCTAAGAGGACCACTCCCGCTGTTCTGAAACCAAATCAGAAATCTTTTAAGAATCAGAACAGGCGCAACAAACAGAATGAGAATCCACAAGGAAACCCTAAAGGACAGTAGAAACCAGCCCAAAAGAATGACTCTGGACAGTTGTTTCTATGTTACAACTGTGGAAAACCAGGTCATATGGCACGTAAGTGTCGGAACAGGCCAAGCTCTACACCGCAGGCTAACCTGACTGAGGAGCCTCTTACGGCTATGATTACTGAGATTCACCTTATTGGTGGATCAGAGGGTTGGTGGGTAGACACTGGTGCTTCTCGCCATGTCTACTATGATCGTGGCATGTTCTCGACATACACGGCTGCTGAAAATCAGAAAGTGCCGTTGGGAGATTCTCACACCACTAGAATTGCGGGGATTGGCAATGTGGAACTCAAGTTCACCTCTGGATAAACTGTAATTCTGAAAGATGTTATGCACATTCCAGAAATAAGGAAGAATCTGGTCTCTGGCTTCCTCCTTAATGAGGCTGGTTTCACTCAAGTAATTGAGGCTGATTTGTACACCCTAACTTATAAGGGAACTTTTGTGGGAAAGGGTTATGCTTGTGAGGGTATGTTTAAACTGAATGTTGAATCTAATAAAATGACTACTTCTGCTTACATGTTGTGTGATTTTAATATCTGGCATTCTAGATTATGTCATGTTAATAATCGAATAATCCGTAACATGAGCACCCTAGATATGATACCTAAAATGATAGAATATGAACTTGATAAATGTGAATTCTGTACACAAGCTAAAATCACAAAGAAACCTCACAAATCTGTTGATAGAGTTTCTGAACCCTTAGACTTGATTCATTCTGACATATGTGAACTAGATGGCACTTTGACTAGGCAGGGACATCGTTATTTTATCACTTTTATTGATGAATGCTCTGATTTCACATATGTATACCTTATGAAAAATAAAAGTGATGCTTTTGATATGTTTAAAACATTCAAAACTGAGATTGAGAATCAAGAAAATAGAAAAATTAAGAGACTTCGTAGTGATAGAGGAACAGAATACGAATCTAATTCTATTATGGACTTCTATAAACAACATGGTATAGTACATGAGAGAACTGCACCCTATTCTTCTGAAATGAACGGTAAAGCAGAAAGGAAAAATAGGACCTTTACCAAACTAGTAGTTGCCATATTATTAAATTCTGGTGCAGCAAAACATTGGTGGGGGGATATTTTATTGACTGTATGCTATGTTCTGAATAGAATCCCCAAATCTAAGAATAAAATTTCTCCTTATGAAATTTTAAAGAATCATAAACCCAATGCCTCATACTTTAGAACTTGGGGTTGTTTAGCTTATGTTCGCATTCCAGACCCTAAGAGAATAAAATTGGCAAGTAGAGCATATGAATGTGCATCTATAGGCTATGCTATTAATAGCAAAGCATATAGATTTTATGACCTTAATGCACATAATATAATTGAATCAAATGATGCCGATTTTTATGAAACTAAATTTCCTTTTAAATTCAGGAATAGTGGGGTCACCTCAAATATGCCAATTAGAACAGAACTTAATGAAAATTCTGAACCTAGAAGAAGTAAAAGAGCAAGAACCATAAAAGACTTCGGTTCAGATTTTTGTGCTTTTACTATTGAGGAGGATCCCATAAACCTCCAAGAGGTCTTATCTTATTTAGATGCCGATTTTTGGCAAGAGGCTATAAATGATGAGATGGATTCTTTAGAATCCAACTAGACTTGGCACTTGGTAGATTTACCCCCTGGTTGTAAATCTATAGGCTGTAAATGGGTACTTAAAAAGAAATTAAAACCTGATGGCACTATAGATAAATATAAAGCACGACTAGTAGCTAAAGGTTTTAAACAAAAAGAATACATAGATTTCTTTGACACTTTTTCACCTGTAACTAGAATAACATCCATTCGGGTTTTAATCCCACTTGCTTCCATTCATAATTTACTTATACACCAAATGGATGTTAAAACTTCTTTTTTGACGGTGAATTAGACGAAGAAATTTATATGGACCAGCCTGAAGGATTTGTAGTACATGGTCAAGAACATAAAGTATGTAAATTAGATAAATCATTATATGGTTTAAAACAAGCACCTAAACAATGGCATGAAAAATTTGATAACTTAATCATTTCAAATGGTTTTAAAGTTAATGAAAGTGACAAATGCATTTATTACAAATCTGAGAATGACATTTGCACTATTATATGCCTTTATGTAGATGACCTACTCATTTTTGGGTCAAATATTCATGCCATAAACTCAGTCAAATCCTTATTAAGTGTCAATTTTGATATGAAAGATCTAGGTGAGGCGAGTGTAATACTTGGTATTAAGATTACTAGGTCAGAAAAGGGAATTTCTTTGGATCAATCTCATTACATTGAGAAGATACTAAAGAAATATAATTACTTTGACTGTAAACCTGCAAGTACACCATATGATCACAGTGTAAAGTTATTTAAGAACACTGGTGAAGGTGTAAGACAGTCTGATTATGCGAGCATCATTGGCAGCCTTCGGTATGCCACTGATTGTACTAGACCCGACATTGCCTATGTCGTGGGATTATTGTGCAGGTTTACCAGTAGACCTAGTTGAGCGACCCGAACTTCCCCGGTCTCCGAAGAGAAGAGAAAGAACGAATTGTTTTGAGAACACGACAAAATCAGAACGCAGACGGAAGAACATTTCATTGTTTATTACAACAATGCCATCAGAATACAAGAATATACAGAGTATGAATAAATAAATATTACACAGAAAAAAAAATCAGAGATTACAATACATTACATAGCAGCAGAAAAATAATACAACACACAACTAGAAGGAGATATACGGATACAAAGCTTTTCGGCTATCATTCCAGCTGTAAACCAGGATCCTGTGAATATAAATCTGCAAAACCAAAACTACTAGCTGTCCGTGTCAAAAATAAGGGAATCCAGAGTTTAGGTTAAAACAATAAACTCCAGGTCAGTCATGTGACTGGTGTGAGAACTAAAATAGTTATTAATTTTTATTTTAAAGTTAGGTAAATCACGGGACCACGCCGTATAACACGGAACGGGTTTCCTCCCAAGAATACCAGTGAATAAAACAAACTGCGCAATGCTAAATAAAGAAAAATGAAGCTATTATAAGACCCAGTTCCCATCACACAATGCAACGCAAGCCGGAGGATAGGGTTTTTACCTTATAATAGCCAAGAATGCTTGATATGTTTAAAACAAATCATTTGATACTATCATAAGTGCATAGTGTATAAAACATCTTCAAATCATAAGTATCAATCATAGACGGCATAAGCGCCCCATCCCACTATGTCGCCATACTAGGCTCTACAAATAAAACCGCAAATGTCACGTATTTGGAAGTTGGATTTCCATCTATGAACCGAGGCAAAAGATAGTCCTCAACCGATTCGAGACTGTCTAGCCCGAGCCTCAGGACCCAGACACAGGTGAGCCCTTGGAGCGACAGGGCCGGTCCACCGATGTGGATTAAAATGCCTGAACACTGCGTTTCCCCACCCTTTGGGGCGTAAATGAGCCAACGAATGACTCCATAGGGCCCGGATCGTCCGATCAAATCGAGGCGCCTCGCAACAGCAACAACCACATAAGTCAAACTCGTCAGGGCGTGTAAAACCACTGACGCCACTTTTTAGCTAGAAAGAAACGCATGCCCTCCCTAAGGTCTGTCTCCCGTTTTTGGTTCATACCGGGTGTGAAACTCGCAAGGTAAACGTTACACAAAGCTACGCCACGAAGGCCATGCTTCAATCATCCATCTCAAGACTTTGCTTTTCAACAGAAGCCTTGATCATTCGCCACTTAGGCATGCCACACAGGCAATTCACTCTATGCGTTTGATATCCATCAGTATATAACCCTTGAACTCATACGTCTCAGAGAAGGGTGTTAAGCAAGAGAATAAATTCTCCGCCGCCAAACAGATATATATTTAATAGAAATCAATCACACAGACTAAAATCCAATGTCAGACACACATTCCATTTACAAGTCCGTTCTGGGTCTGAACGAAACTGGAGGCTCCTAGTACCCCGCATATCCATCGATCTCCAAGTACGTCTGGACGATCATCAACTGTTTCCGTCTTCTTGGGTGTACATCCCAATCAAGATCATCAGTAATCACCCAAACGACGTGAAGACCTCCGGTCTTCGACCACCGTCTTCATCTTCGACTTATCGTCGTATCAGTTATTCAGAATGGGATAAACCCGGTCTTTCTGAATAACTAGCGTATATAATAAATACGTGCTACACAAACACAACATACGCCTCATTCCAATTCAAAATATTCTTTTATTCAAATATTCTTATATTTTGGGAAAGGTTCCCATTAATTTTATCAAAGACAAATTCTTTAAATTTATTATTTAATCTCCTTTTTGAATATCAATTCAAACTAGTCGGGATTAGCGAACCACACCGAAGTAATCATTTATTTTATTTCCCAATCCCAACCTATTCATCCCATGAAGTAAAACTGGTAATACTTCATATCTAACACCACGGTGTTATCAGTAAATTCAATTACCATTTCACATTCAAATCTAATAAAAGATTTAACTATCGCCTGGAGTAAAACTGGTGATACTCCATTCTAACACCTTTTCAATCTAATTAAAGATTCATTAAAACTCCACTTAGTTTTAATCTTTAACTGGGTTAAAGAATCGGTTTCATTTAAAACACGGTTCACGTTAAACCCAAAATCACATTCCATTAATTATCGGGTTAAAGAACAAGTGTTATTTAAAACAATGTTCACGATAAACCCAAAAATCAATATCAATTCAATTAAATATCATTTAATTGGTACACTTCATTAAATCTAAATAAAAAGATTTAATCTTTTCTCAACTGGGCTTAGGAATAGTGTTAATGAAAACACCATTCACGACAAACCCAAATTACATTTGATATTAAATACAAGGCTCTGAATAGAAAATATATCAGCTTATATTCAACATCAAATTCTACGACCAACAAATAACGTATTGGAAATAGCGATATATATATATATATATATATATATATATATATCTTTCAAATTTCCATAACAACATCTGTATAATCACGAAATACAACATCGAAATATTCCAAAGACAATTTCGATTCAAATCCATTCCAATTCGATTATTGGAAATTCTGGTTATATTTTAAAACCATTTCAAACTCACTTTATTTATTTTAAAAATAAATAAATTACTATTCTAGTTCAAAACTAGTTCATTTCGATAAAAATCTATTTTTATCTTTTCAAATATGGAGTTTTTCATCCCAATTCTTCACAAATCATTTCTTATGAATTTTCACAAATTATTAGTATTTTTAATAATTTTATCAAGGCCCGTACAGTCGATTTCCATCAATGGCCATCGAACTGCACTTACAGCGACCTTTTCCAATTTTGATTTGGACGTAACTCCAAATCCAACCGTTAGATTTCAAAGTTCTAATATTCATCAGAAAGCTCTTTTCGATACGAACCCAACAGTTCCGGTTTTAGGAGAATCCGACGGTCGGATCTCCCGCAATACCCGTTCGAAGTCAATGGTCGAAATTCGCGAACTGCCGCGGCGCGGCGTGTTCTATTCAGGCCATTATATTATATATATATATAATATATATATATAATATATAATATATACTTCGTCGATTTCAATTCAAAAAGTGCTTTATAAATCGTTTTAAATTCATTTTCAAAACGGTTTCAACTTCATATTCAATTTCAAATCAAAATTGAATATTCCAATATAAATTCGTTTTAAATTCATTTCAAATCGATTTCAATTCAAATTGATTTCTAATTCAATTTCAGTTCGTTTTCAATTCGATTCAATTTCAATTCGAATCTATTTATATTCAATTTCAATTTGAATTCATTTATATTCAATTTCGATTCGAATTCATTTCTATTCAATTTAATTCGAATTTCAATTCTTTTCAAAATATCAGATTTTGAAATCTCTTTCGATATTCATTATAAAATGAATAAAATCGATATAAATATCGTTCACGTCAAAATGGCGTCAATCTAATCAACACGGCTTCATATATTTCTATTTTCCAATATTCTATTCAAATATTTCTTATTTTCAAATATTCTATTCAAATATTTCTTATTTCAAATATTTCTATTTCAAATATTGGAATGAGGCCCAATCAATTACCATATAATGTTAATTATATGGATTTTCTACAATACATGTATACAATAACAACGATGAATAATCAACCATCGTCCAAAGTGCATTCTACATTGTATAAGCATCAAATATAAACATTTAACGCTCATAACAGTCTGTCAATCAATCGATCGACATACAACAAAACAATTGGGATTAGTGTACGTCAAATATCATCCCAATACCCGTGTGGGGTTTCAAACAATCAAACACAGATTTTATTTGTGCAGTTGGGCGATGTGTAAAATTTATCGTCCCAATCAATATTAGTCAAATGTGTGTATATTAACAAATCGTCCGATTTGTTTATTTTTATTTCATTTTATATACACGTTAAAAATTCTATTTTTAACTATAAAATATTTTCCACTATAAATATTTTATTTCATTTCTCATCACATCACACAGTCAACTACACATCAAAATTAAACAACCAAGCATACAAGCCATCCATGGTCTGTGGACGACGAGTGTCGGGTGCTACTAAACACCGTCTGCATCCTAGTATATATTTCAACTAGAAATAAAATTAAAAGGTGAGAAGTTCTCACAGAGGGTTCCACTCCGCCGTGCTTTGTTGTTGAACTGCTGAACCGTCTGGATTTGTTTGAAACTCTAATGCAGTTCTTTTCGCGCTGTTCAAATAAAAATTATATTTTTATCACTTCAATAATATAAAGATTATATTTTTATTCTTTCATTCAATAAATAAAAATTCTATTTTTATTTCACTTCATATATATTTACAACCCTTATTTATATATAAAAATTATATTTTTATATTTCTATTTCATATATAAAGATCGAATTTTAATTTCATCGATATAAAAATCACATTTTTACTATCTACATTATATAAAAATTATATTTTTATTTTGCCACTAGTATAAAAATTATATCTTTAACCTCATACATATATAAAAATGCGGTCTTTCTTCTCTATATTAATATACAAAAATGTGGTCTTTATTCTCTATATTAATATACAAAAATGCGGTCTTTCTTCTCTATATAAAAAAAACTGATTTAAAAACATGTACATAATAAAAACTACTATTATACATTTATAAAACTGATGTTATAAATATATAAAAATTGCTGTAAAAACATATTATAAACTGGTTTTTATTTTAACTAACCACTTTTAATAAACTGAAATAAATAAATCAGTATAAATAATAAATAAAATGCTTACATTCGGAGTTTTAGGGGTGGTGGAGTTTCCAAATAACGCAGGAGGAGGCGCCGAAGTTCTGGAGAGGCGGATTGGGGTTTGGCGGCCTGGGGATCTCGATTTGGCTTAGGGTTCGGAATCTGGGGGGATTTTCAGAGAAGCAAACGGGGAGGGGTGCTGCGGCCTTCGGTCGAACGGTGGTGGGTGGCTCGTCGCGGCTAGGGTTGGACGGAGGTGACTGCGGTGGTCGAGGGGGCGGTTGCGCACATCTGGGGTTCGAACGGAGGGGATCGCGCGAGCTGAGGGTGGAGGAGATGGACGGAAACGAGGAGGGGAAGGGGAAGCTCCGGTGGAGACTGGCGGGGCGGACGTCGGCGATGGCGTTGAAGTGGAGGAATGGGATTTCTCTTTCCCCAATGGCCCCTTTTTCGATTCAGGAAGAGGATGATTTGGGGGAAATAAAAGGGAAGGGGGGGCTTATATGTAAAACCATATTATATTTTATTCATTTAATTCCACTAAGAGTTGACTTTTTAATCGAATTCAAAACGAGACCTAACAACTGTCGTCCATAGCGTTTTACCCTCATTCCGAACACAATGGGATATGTATCGTAAGCTGATTCGATCGTTTCGATCAGTTTTTGTCAAAATCAACATATAACTTTATATATTGAATTTGAACGCGCATTTCAATTTACCGGGGTCACATACTAACTAGAAAAATTCCCGAAAAATATTTTCTAGCTTCGTATTGACGATACGGTCCTAACAAAACTAGTTTCGTCGAATTCTGAGACCGTTTGTAAAATTGCCATTTTCCAGTCGATTAAAATCAACTTAAACTGGTCAAACGCGTTTTCCTTTGCCACGCTTACATATTGATTCGAAAAATTATGAAATTTTAAACCTTGCAATAATTTGACATCGCGGATCCATCAAAAGTGGATTCGTCAAAATCCGAGGTCGTTTGCAAAATTTCCATTTTTAAGGGCCTGAATTCCATAGCGACTATTCTGAATTTTTATCTGGACATATCTTTTTATCCCCGCTATGAAATTTCGATTTTTCGGATTCGTTGGAAATATATTCTCAATTAGATTCTATTATTTTTAGTTTCACTAAAATCCGGTTTATTTTGCACCCGGTATGTTCATTTGAATTTTAAAATCGAATTATCAAACTACCGCGCCATTTTCAATTCCTTTTATAAATATAAATAATTATTTATATTCCAACGACGATCTATATAAAATATACGTTCGAATCCTATTCAAAATAAATTTTTCATCGATATTATTTCAAATAATTCATTTTAAATGATCAAAATTCACTAAAATTGCCAAAATAAAAATTTTAAACTGGCCCAGATTTCCGGGTTATTACAATCTCCCCCACTAAAAACTTTTCGTCCCCGAAAAGGAACAAAGACGAAAGTTATTTCACAAATCAACTCAACTTCCAGTGTTTTCACTACGACTTAAGTTCTTCAACTTTTCAGTTTCTAAGAACTTTTCAAATTTTTCAAAAATTTGGCTAACACCTTAAATTTTCGAAAAATTTCGCCATAACCTCCGCTGCACCGGGAGCACGGGAAAATCCCGAAATTGCCATACAGGTCTTCTGATCTCAAAAAGAAAAAGAAAAAGCTAAGCGGCTAGCCAATCGGCTCATAAAATCATCATCACCCAAACAAAACAGTAAATTATGGTAAACATGTACCTGTTTGTCGGGCAAACAAATTTTATTCTCTGCTCTAGCCTCCTTGCTATGACCTGTTCAATGTAAGTACATGTATATGCATGAAAATGCGACAAATTTTTCAATACAATTCACTTTTTGGTCAATTTGGCTAAAGGTTCAACATTTAATCAAACTATAATCAACCAACACAATCAACAATCAATTAGTTGATTAGCATTTCATATTCATAACTTTGATATATAGTCAAAAATCACATTTTTGGTGCCAAATCACAACAATAAACCCTATCTAATTTTGGTTCTCACACCAGTCAATAGGAAATATATAAATATCACACCTTCGAAACTCGAACAGAAATACTGATGATGTCGCGACATCACCAGAATTATCCCCGAGCGACTACAGTGCGATTTTATATCTACCCACTATATTAAAACTTTGAATACCCGTGGATCAGACGTATATGCAAAATCTTTATATACTGGATTGTCCAAATCAATATAAATAAATAATCAAATACGAATAATTGATTTAAATTTTAAAACAAAACTTGTTTTCATTTCAAAAATATACTCTTCACACTCGTTCTAGGATACTACTGATCCCATCTCTAACGAGTCATTCCCATTGGATATTACTAATCTAGCATCTGATGAATTCTTTCGTATGGTTCTAATGTGTCTTGTTCTCTATGCTTTGTAAACCAAAGCTCTGATACCAACTGGAGCGACCCGAACTTCCCCGGTCTCCAAAGAGAAGAGAAAGAACGAATTGTTTTGAGAACACGACAAAATCAGAACGCAGACGGAAGAACATTTCATTGTTAATTACAACAATGCCATCAGAATACAAGAATATACAGAGTATGAATAAATAAATATTACACAGAAAACAAATCAGAGATTACAATACATTACATAGCAGCGGAAAAAAAATACAACACACAACTAGAAGGAGATATACGGATACAAAGCTTTCCGGATATCATTCCACATGTAAACCAGGATCCTGTGAATATAAATCTGCAAAACAAAAACTACTAGCTGCCCGTGTCGAAAATAAGGGCACCCAGAGTTTAGGTTAATACAATAAACTCTAGGTCAGTCGTGTGACTGGTGTGAGAACTAAAACAGTTATTAATCTTTATTTTAAAGTTAGGTAAATCAAGGGACCACGCCGTATAACACGGAACGGGTTTCCTCCCAAGAATACCAGTGAATAAAACAAATAGCGCAATGCTAAATAAAGAAAAATGAAGCTATTATAAGACCCAGTTCCCATCACACAATGCAACGCAAGACGAAGGATAGGGTTTTTACCTTATAATAGCCAAGAATGCTTGATACGTTTAAAACAAATCATTTGATATTATCATAAGTGCATAGTGTATAAAACAACTTCAAATCATAAGTATCAATCATAGACGGCATAAGCGACCCATCCCACTATGTCGCCATACTAGGCTCTACAAATAAAACCGCAAATGTCACGTATTTGGAAGTTGGATTTCCATCTATGAACCGAGGCAAAAGATAGTCCTCAACCGATTCGAGACTGTCTAGCCCGAGCCTCAGGACCCAGACACAGGTGAGCCCTTGGAGTAACAGGGCCAGTCCACCGATGTGGATTAAAATGCCCGAACACTGCGTTTCCCCACCCTTTGGGGCGTAAATGAGCCAACGAATGACTCCATCGGACCCGGATCGTCTGATCAAACTGAGGCGCCTCGCAACAGCAACAACCACATAAGTCAAACTCGTCAGGGCGTGTAAAACCACTGACGCCACTTTTTAGCTAGAAGGAAACGCATGCCCTCCCTGAGGTCCGTCTCCCGTTTTTGGTTCATACCGGGTGTGAAACTCGCAAGGTAAACGTTACACAAAGCTACGCCACGAAGGTCGTGCTTCGATCATCCACCTCAAGACTTTGCTTTTCAACAGAAGCCTTGATCATTCGCCACTTAGGCATGCCACACAGGCAATTCACTCTATGTGTTTGATATCCATCAGTATATAAGCCTTGAGCTCATACGTCTCAGAGAAGGGCGTTAAGAAAGAGAATAAATTCTCCGCCGCCAAACAGATATATATTTAATAGAAATCAATCACACAGACTAAAATCCAATGTCAGACACACAGTCCATTTACAAGTCCGTTCTGGGTCTGAACAAAACCGGAGGCACCTAGTACCCCGCATATCCATCGATCTTCAAGTACGTCTGGACGATCACCAACTGTTTCCATCTTCTTGGGTGTACATCCCAATCAAGATCATCAGTAATCACCCAAACGACGTGAAGACCTCCGGTCTTCGACCACCGTCTTCATCTTCGACTTATCGTCGTATCAGTTATTCAGAATGGGATAAACCCGGTCTTTCTGAATAACTAGCGTATATAATAAATACGTGCTACACAACCACAACATACGCCTCATTCCAATTCAGAATATTCTTTTATTCAAATATTCGTATATTTTGGGGAAGGTTCCCATTAATTTTATCAAAAATAAATTCTTTAAATTTATTCTTTAATCTCCTTTTTGAATATCAATTCAAACTAGTCGGGATTAGCGAACCACACTGAAGAAATCATTTATTTTATTTCCCAATCCCAACCTATTCATCCCATGAAGTAAAACTGGTAATACTTCATATCTAACACCACGGTGTTATCGGTAAATTCAATTACCATTTCACGTTCAAATCTAATTAAAGATTTAACTATCGCCTGGAGTAAAACTGGTGATACTCCATTCTAACACCTTTTCAATCTAATTAAAGATTCATTAAAACTCCACTTAGTTTTAATCTTTAACTGGGTTAAAGAATCGGTGTCATTTAAAACACGGTTCACGATAAACCCAAAATCACATTCCATTAATTATCGGGTTAAAGAACAAGTGTTATTTAAAACACTGTTCACGATAAACCCAAAAATCAATATCAATTCAATTAAATATCATTTAACTGGTACACTTCATTAAATCTAAATAAAAAGATTTAATTTTTTCTCAACTGGGCTTAGGAACAGTGTTAATGAAAACACCATTCACGACAAACCCAAATTACATTTGATATTAAATTCAAGGCTCTGAATAGAAAATATATCGGCTTATATTCAACATCAAATTCTACGACCAACCAATATCGTATTGGAAATAATGATATATATATATATATATCTTTCAAATTTCCATAACAACATCTGTATAATCACGAAATCCAACATCGAAATATTCCAAAGACAATTTCGATTCAAATCCATTCCAATTCGATTATTGGAAATTCTGGTTATATTTCAAAACCATTTCAAACTCACTTTATTTATTTTAAAAATAAATAAATTACTATTCTAGTTCAAAACTAGTTCATTTCGATAAAAATCTATTTTTATCTTTTCAAATATGGAGTTTTTCATCCCAATTCTTCACAAATCATTTCTTATGAATTTACACAAATTATTACTATTTTTAATAATTTTATCAAGGCCCGTACAGTCGATTTCCATCAATGGCCATCGAACTGCACTTACAGCGACCTTTTCCAAATTTGATTTGGACGTAACTCCAAATCCATCTGTTAGATTTCAAAGTTCTAATATTCATTAGAAAGCTCTTTTCGATACGAACCCAACGGTTCCGGTTTTAGGAGAATCCAACGGTCGGATCTCCCGCAATACCCGTTCGAAGTCAATGGTCGAAATTCGCGAACTGCCGTGGCGCGGCGCGTTCTATTCAGGCCATTATATTATATATATATATATATATATATATATATATATATATATATATAATATATAATATATACTTCGTCGATTTCAATTCAAAACGTGCTTTATAAATCGTTTTAAATTCATTTTCAAAATGGTTTCAACTTCATATTCAATTTCAAATCAAAATTGAATATTCCAATATAAATTCGTTTTAAATTCATTTCAAATCGATTTCAATTCAAATTGATTTCTAATTCAATTTCAGTTCGTTTTCAATTTGAATCTATTTATATTTAATTTCATTTCGAATTCATTTATATTCAATTTCGATTCGAATTCATTTCTATTCAATTTAATTCGAATTTCAATTCTTTTCAAAATATCAGATTTTGAAATCACTTTCGATATTCATTATAAAATGAATAAAATCGATATAAATATCGTTCACGTCAAAATGGTGTCAATCTAATCAACACGGCTTCATATATTTCTATTTTCCAATATTCTATTCAAATATTTCTTATTTTCAAATATTCTATTCAAATATTTCTTATTTCAAATATTTCTATTTCAAATATTGGAATAAGGCCCAATCAATTACCATATAATGTTAATTATATGGATTTTCTACAATACATGTATACAATAACAACAATGAATAATCAACCATCATCCAAAGTGCATTCTACACTGTATAAGCATCAAATATAAACATTTAACGCTCATAACAGTCTGTCAATCAATCGACATACAACTAAACAATTGGGATTAGTGTACGTCAAATATCATCCCAATACCCGTGTGGGGTTTCAAACAATCAAACACAGATTT
This sequence comes from Allium sativum, assembly GCA_030737875.1. Classification (NCBI taxonomy): domain Eukaryota; kingdom Viridiplantae; phylum Streptophyta; class Magnoliopsida; order Asparagales; family Amaryllidaceae; genus Allium; species Allium sativum. The sequence continues at coordinate 327,572,238 of CM060921.1, read as the reverse complement.
TATTTGTGCAGTTGGGCAATGTGTAAAATTTATCGTCCCAATCAATATCAGTCAAATGTGTGTATATAAACAAATCGTCCGATTTGTTTATTTTTATTTCATTTTATATACACGTTAAAAATTCTATTTTTAACTATAAAATATTTTATTTCATTTCTCATCACATCACACAGTCAACTACACATCAAAATTAAACAACCAAGCATACAAGCCATCCATGGTCTGTGGACGACGGGTGTCGGGTGCTACTAAACACCGTCTGCATCCTAGTATATATTTCAACTAGAAATAAAATTAAAAGGTGAGAAGTTCTCACAGAGGGTTCCACTCCGCCGTGCTTTGCTGTTGAACTGCTGAACCATCTGGATTTGTTTGAAACTCTAATGCAGTTCTTTTCGCGCTGTTCAAATAAAAATTATATTTTTATCACTTCAATAATATAAAGATTATATTTTTATTCTTTCATTTAATAAATAAAAATTCTATTTTTATTTCACTTCATATATATTTACAATGCTTATTTATATATAAAAATTATATTTCTATTTCATATATAAAGATCGAATTTTAATTTCATCGCTATAAAAATCATATTTTTATTATCTACATTATATAAAAATTATATTTTTATTTTGCCACTAGTATAAAAATTATATCTTTAACCTCATATATATATATATATATGCGGTCTTTCTTCTCTATAATAATATACAAAAATGCGGTCTTTATTCTCTATATTAATATACAAAAATGCGGTCTTTCTTCTCTATATATAAAAAACTGATTTAAAAACATGTACATAATAAAAACTGATGTTATACATTTATAAAACTGCTGTTATAAATATATAAAAACTACTGTAAAAACATATTATAAACTGATTTTTATTTTAACTAACCACTTTTAATAAACCGAAATAAATAAATCAGTATAAATAATAAATAAAATGCTTACATTCGGAGTTTTAGGGGTGGTGGAGTTTCCAAATCACGCAGGAGGAGGCGCCGAAGTTATGGAGAGGCGGATTGGGGTTTGGCGGCCTGGGGATCTCGATTTGGCTTAGGGTTCGGAATCTGGGGGATTTTCAGAGGAGCAAACGGGGAGGGGTGCTGCGGCCTTCGGTCGAACGGTGGTGGGTGGCTCGTCGCGGCTAGGGTTGGACGGAGGTGAATGCGGTAGTCGAGGGGGCGGTTGCGCACATTTGGGGTTCGAACGGAGGGGCTCGCGCGAGCTGAGGGTGGAGGAGATGGACGGAAACGAGGAGGGGAAGGGGAAGCTCCGGTGGAGACTGGCGGGGCGGACGTCAGCGATGGCGTTGAAGTGGAGGAACGGGATTTCTCTTTCCCCAATGGCCCTTTTTTCGATTCAGGAAGAGGATGATTTAGGGAAAAATAAAAGGGAGGGGGCTTATATGTAAAACCATATTATATTTTATTCATTTAATTCCACTAAGAGTTGACTTTTTAATCGAATTCAAAACGAGACCTAACGACTATCGTCCATAGCATTTTACCCTCATTCCGAACACAATGGGATATGTATCGTAAGCTGATTCAATCGTTTCGATCAGTTTTTGTCAAAATCAACATATAACTTTATATATTGAATTTGAACGCGCATTTCAATTTACCGGGGTCATATACTAACTAGAAAAATTCCCAAAAAATATTTTCTAGCTTCGTATTGACGATACGGTCCTAACAAAATTAGTTTTGTCGAATTCTGAGGCCGTTTGTAAAATTGCCATTTTCCAGTCGATTAAAATCAACTTAAACTGGTCAAACGCGTTTTCCTTTGCCACGCTCACATATTAATTCGAAAAATTATGAAATTTGAAACCTAGCAATAATTTGACATCGCGGATCCATCAAAAGTGGTTTCGTCGAAATCTGAGGTCGTTTGCAAAATTTCCATTTTTAAGGGCCTGAATTCCATAGCGACTATTCTGAATTTTTATCTGGACATATCTTTTTATCCCCGCTAAATTTCGATTTTTCGGATTCGTTGGAAAGATATTCTCAATTAGATTCTATTATTTTTAGTTTCACTAAAATCCGGTTTATTTTGCACCCGGTATGTTCATTTGAATTTTGAAATCGAATTATCGAACTACCACGCCATTTTCAATTCCTTTTATAAATATAAATAATTATTTATATTCCAACGACGATCTATATAAAATATACGTTCGAATCCTATTCAAAATAAATTTTTCATCGATATTATTTAAAATAATTTATTTTAAATGATCAAAATTCACTAAAATTGCCAAAATAAAAATTTTAAACTGGCCCAGATTTCCGGGTTATTACACCTAGTATATAGCACTGGCAAGCTATTGAAAGGGTAATGAGATACCTTAAACGAACCATGAACCTTGGATTACATTATGAAAGGTTTCCAGCTGTACTTGAAGGATATTCCGATGCAGACTGGAATACCTTATCTGATGACTCTAAAGCAACCAGTGGCTATATATTTAGCATCGCTGGAGGAGCTGTTTCTTGGAAATCCAAGAAACATACTATTTTGGCTCAGTCTACTATGGAGTCTGAGATGATATCACTAGCTACAGCTAGTGAAGAGGCAGAGTATTTGAGAAATCTGCTAGCTGAGATTCCCTTATGGGAAAAACCGATACCGGCTGTGTTGATACATTGCGATAGTACCGCGGCTATTGCAAAAGTTCAGAACCGTTATTATAACGGTAAGAGACGACAAATACGTCGTAAGCACAGTACAGTTAGAGAATTACTTTCCACAGGTACCGTTAGAGTGGATTATGTACGTAGTGAGGAAAATTTGGCAGATCCTTTGACGAAAGGACTGTCCAGAGAGAAAGTCCATAACTCTTCTAAAAGAATGGGACTATTGCCCTTAGATTGTTGAGTCACGCACAATGGTAACCCGACCTAAATGACTGGAGATCCCAAGAACTTGGTTCAATGGGTAATAACAAGTTGTGTAGTGATATGAGTTGAACATGTTATTTAATAAACCAAGAAGCATGTATTCCTGAAGTGATTAGAGGATGAGTTAATAGAAACTCTTAATGAGATCTATACTCTATGTGGAGTGGAGTACCTACCTTCAGGAGTGCGCTTAATAGACTCATCTTTGTGAATGTGGAAATGTGGTCATTTCCTATGGAGTTGCGGGCAAAACTTCTAGAGCATTCACTAAACTAGGATAGACGTGCAGGGCCATAAATGCACGGGCTTATTTGATAGAAAAGGTTGTGTGTGGTTTGATGTCAGGAATAGAGTTCAAGACTACGTGTCACTCTAGTAAAAACTGAATCTTATTCACTATGCAAAGGTTCAAGTCGAAAGACACCTTTGTTTATGCACAATCTTATGCTTTTTAAGAAACTGCTCGAAAATATTTTTAAAAATTCAAGTGGGGGATTGTTGGAAATGTTTTATTAACATTAGTGAATTATTAAAAATAATGGAATAAGTGTATGAATGGCTCCTATGGGTGAATAGTCCCACATCATGGGATTATATAGAAGAGGCAAGCATTTATACTTGTTTCTAAGAAATCATGTTGGGGCCTTGGGCTCCCAATACATGCTTTGTTGTGAGGAGGGAGACCATGCATCATGACCACCACACACGCACGCGCGACCGACCGACTCGACTCGTCTCGACCCGACCCGGTCCGGTTCGGTTCGGGCTCGGGCTCGGGCTTGGGATTGGGCTTGGGCTTGGGCCTTGTGGTGTAGACACTTATATTTTTTGGACCATAAAACTTAGCCTTTTTCGAACCCTTTTTTTATGGAAAAGATTTCAGCAACGGTAAAAACTTTTATCCCTCAATTTTAGCGGCCCACTAATCAGCAACCCTAACCCTAATTCTCGTCCTATATATTGTCACTAGCTTCAGATGAGAATACCTACCGAATCGTAATTTCTCATTTTCTCTCAGCCGCCATTAAAATTTTTTTCCCAGAAATTATCGAGCAGTATTTTAATTTAGAAAGTGCAAATCTGCACTGATTTGTTGTGCAAGCAAATCAGTTATTATTTTAGAGGTTGTTTTATCCTAGAGGCGGCGGCGAAGGACCGAACTGGTTTGCACCTCTGACCAGATCGCCAAATCATCTTCAAGACAGTGACCTAGTCCGCGACTCAGCCATTGTTTCCCAAAAAATTTGATCAACAAGTTGAAAAGCATGTCGTACAACATGAGTTCACAGAGTAGGCAGCAGTTAATACCATGCTACCTCCTAACACTTTGGAAGGGGTTTTGTTGTATAGGATCCTGTAGATTTTATACCTTCTAAATTGATGCAGCTAAGCTAAAAAGAATCTATGTCAAGCATAATATCCCATGGTTCAGGCCATGGCGTTAGGGAACATAAGCCTCCAAAGGGATGTACTGTGTGCAATCGATATACGTGCATAGTTGGTAGCAACCTAACTTTAACACCTTCACCTGCAATATTTTTTACCATACGAGACTTTGTACAAGCAACTTTATTCAAATGCTCAGGCATATCTACTCTACATCTCATATCTTGAGTACATCCATTGCGTACCTACCATCGACGATGTTTGCTTCTTGATAAAAATAAACGAAGGAATAATGCACCACCATTCACATATTTCAAAGCTACTCAGAGTAGTCAGATAATAATTGGAGGTTGCAATAAGCTGAGTGGCACTAAAAAACACTGTTTCTTCATGTGATGTCTATATGGTTTTGCTAGGCGATGGATTGAAGGAAGTGGGTGTCACCTTTTGGATTTGTATCAAAATTTCAATTATTATGGCTAGTCATTATCACCATAATTAATATGAATCTTTTCTTTAATTTAGGAAATTTAGCAAGACCTTAAGGGATTATGTTTGACACGACGCTTGCTTGATTACGCTGCAAACTAGCAAGTCGCAAAAGTGCCCAGAGCCTCATTATTGATGAGATTTTATGTGGCTTTGGCTTGATAGAGAATGGCCTGAGCACCCATCTAGATGGAGTTATAGCTTTGAGGATGTCCAAGTCGGTGAAGGCGCTAGTAAAGAAGAGAGACTAGAGTAGGTTGTCCATATTGTGCCTTCAATTCTGAGCAAGATGCTGAGGAGGCTCAGGATCGTATTAAAGGCAAAGAAGTGGCTTTGAGTCGGGTGCCTTGAATGGAAAGGTGAGGAGATGCCCAGCCTTCCCCCTCGAGAATTCCTTCACCGTCTAAACTTGAGGTGGGCATCCTTCTCGACCTTGATCTCCCAAGACGAGATTTGACAAAGAAGTTTCAATCGACATAGAAGAGGTGCTCAATGGATTTGTCGATATTTTTGCTTGAAACTGTCCTTTGATTTTGGAGGTGTTAATTTTTACACCTTATTTTATTTTCTAGAAAGAGATGATACTCCCTTTATTTTAGAAAGATTACTCCATTGAGTAGGAATTTGAAAACTGGCCAGTTAGAGGACATAAGGACTTGCATAACATAAGCAACGCACTTCACAACACTTGTTCATGTTTTTAATTCTTGATTATGATCGAAACTTGTCTTAATTTTCAGGAATAATTGGAAGAATGAGTTGCCATTTCCATAACTTGTTGGCAGAGTTTACAGCCGCACGATCAACGCTCAGTCAGAATATAGACATCACCATAGTCATGATCGTGGAGGTAAAGAATGACAGGTATTCGACACTGAATATCACTCAAGATCGCGTTCTCTATCTCGAAGGGGTTTTGAGACATCATTCCATGGTAGTGGGCACTAAAGGGAGCTAATCGAGCTCATCCTTAGGTGAAACAACCAATGCACACAAGCCAAAGCTATTATGAAAGAGCTTTAGAATAGACTAAAAAGACATTAGCTCACTATAAATCATCCAAACGAGAGACGACTCAAGTCGCTACTTCCCCTAAGATAATTCTTTCTGCACAGGAATAGAAGCATGAGCTTCGAGCATTATTTCCCAATCTCCACTTTGGAAGATTGATTTTTGTTTCGTAAATCAACCTGATTTCACTTGAAATCGATGAAGACACCATGGGTCGGATCTTTGATTCGTACAAGCAATATAGAGAATTGAATAAGCTAGTAAAGAATTATTCATTTATCATAAGGGACTTGGAGTTGGATATGAAGAATGCCAAGCAAGAGGCCAGCCTCGACAAGGATAAGATCAAGTATCTCGACTCCAAGGTGGCTAATTATAAAGTTGAGTCAAGTGAAGCAAGGAAACAGATTAAGATTATCAAGAAAAAGGCTAGAGATAATAGGTAGAAGTTATGAAGTAAACTAAATAGCATGTCTTTCAAGAGTGCTACACTGGAAGATGACAACAAGGCCTTTACACTTGAAAACCAGAAGTTGAAGAATGAAGTGGATGACCTTAAAGCTTGGCTTACCAAGGTCGAAAAAGTGAAAAGCAAACTCAGGGGATAGTTCAATTGACGTGTGAATAGGTTTTTGAGGTGATATTTAGATATGAAATAGATATTACAAAGCTTCAAGCCAAGGTTGTTGAAGCAGAGAAAGAAAGAGAAGAGTTTGATTCCCTCATTTTTATATTTTATGTGTGAGTTCTTCGTCAACGAAACTAGCCATGGATTCAAGAGTATCCAATGACAATTGTCGAACCTTGGGATCATTTTATTAAAGAAGAAAAAATCTTAACTCAAAGTAACATAGTCAACTAGGAAGACTTGGTAAAAAAATATTTGAGGAGGGTGCACCAAATATCCTTTAAGAGGATCATCTTAAACTTTAAAAGGGGGAGGAAGCTGAGAGAGAAACTAAAAAAATCAAGAGAAATGGAAAGAAGTCATTGTCGAGAGTTATGACGTCGTGCATGATACCAGTTCAACAGGCTAATCATCAATCCAAGATGATCCCATTACCTGATCTCCCTAACTACTTTCTATTATTCCTGGATACAACCCGAAGAATCCAAGTCTATTGACCCAACCAACATTAACCCCGATTCAAGAGGGAGAGACTCCTCAAGGAGATAAAGAGAAGGGGTCTGAAGGATTTTTTTTATGCTTTCTTTGGCTTTTGAAATCTTTGTTATTACATGTGAGAAGACTAGTGGGCTTTCTTTAAGGCCTTCTGAGAGAAATAAAAATTTAATTGTGATAGTCTCCTCATTGCAAGCACCTAAGCTAAAAAGTCATTGGTTGCACCTTCAACGACACCGGCCTCCACATCCTAGGTATCCCTCATCGCTACTATAGGAAAAGAGGCTGAACAGAATAATGAGATTATTGTAGCTCTCATCGATACTACCACGGGAGGTTCTGAGATGGAAGAAGGGACAAAGGAAATCGTGGTTTTAGGAGAAAGTGAAAAAAACAGTGGGCATAATTTAGAGGAGATGTTTTAGACGCAGGAAGAGTGGTTAACTCCTAAAAAAGGAAAAGTCATTGTCTTCTCTGCTCGCAGTGCTTGCGCCAAGTAACCCTGATTATGGGAAAATGTAGAGCTTACATTTAATTAATTTGAGTTGAATCTTCTAAATCTAAATCCAAATCCGAGAAGGGTGACAAGACTGGAACTAATAAAGGATGGAAGCATAAGATAGGGAAGACTTCCAAGAACGAGCCGCAAAAGATGTCGAAGAAAGATAAGAAGGACAAGTAAGTGTCAATCACTTGAACGGCCTTTTTTGATGCAAATGTTTTTTATTTTAATTAGCCTAATTTGTATGAGTACAATCCTCGCTTTTGGAAATATACAAAGCAATAAATTTGCACTTAATCAATTTTGCTTCTATTATGTATAAAAAGAACTTTTTGTTTAAGTATATCGATTTCTTGTATATTCTATCCAATGTACTCATGTCAACCACTCGTCGTGAACATTAAAATGTATGTAATTGACTTTCTACGTGAACATTGGCCAAGTATGCCACTCTTAAGGTTTTCTTTTGGTTGTAGTCTCAAGTTATGTGGCGAATTAAGGGTGATTTTTGAAGATCGGTGTCGTAATCAGCCCATTAATTTTTGCACTCATGCATCCTGTCTTGGTTCGGCATAGTCAGTGGAAATGTCAATCTCAATTCTAGAATTGACTCCTTCCCATTATGTTTTGAGTAGGAGTATGGGATGCTATTGAATCATCCTTTTAATCTCCTATCATATTTTTAGGTTGGAGTTGCAAACGTCATGCAATCATCCTTGGTTTATACTCCAATCCAACCTTTGAGGATTAGAGTTAGTCTGGAAAACGGTTGGATCACATTTTCCTTTTTGTTCCAATACTTTATATTGAAGGAAAGAGTTGCGCAATGAATGGTCTAGTCACATCCGAATTAGGTTTTTCCTCTTGTCGAAACATGGGTCGGAGTTTCGGATGTCGTCGCGCAAATGAGTAGATCACTTGCCATCCCCTATAATATCTCATTATGTTTCGAGACCTCAGTTGATAGGATAAATGGTTGTTTAACGTATGTGTTTTGTAGGTTCATACTTTTCTTATTGAGTCATAAGCAAGAAATAACTGATAAGCAGTCAGATTATGCTTTTATCAATGTTTGTAGACATTAGATGCTTGTATCACAACTTGTTATTCTATGTATCAAGTCACGATCATGATGATATCAAGAGCTTTATAAAAAACGGAAGTAAGATTGGCATATCTTACTCTTCTACAGTATTTAAAAGTGAGATGCCAATTGGGTAGCGGAATAAGCTCTAAGTGTAATAACATCTAATATGCTCGTCATTTCAAGCTCTTCATAGTTCGGCACTATCAACGATCGTGAGATAAATGTTCCATTTCCAATCCTTTATTGGATGACATAAGGTCTTTTCCACTTCAGACCCAAGTATGAGGGGCTGGGGAAAACACGCTTTAGAATGAGATAGCCAATATCGAAGGTACTAGGCAGAATCTTGGTATTGTAGTATCGAGCGACTCGATTTCTGTGTGCAGCTTCTCTTAAGTACGCTTCCTCTTGCTTTTCATCGACCAAATCTGTGGATTCCAATAAGAGCTTCTTATTCGATAAAGCATCATAGTGGGCTAGCTTATGAGAAGGGACATTCAAATCAACAAGGATAATGGCTTTTGAGCTGTAAGCTGGAGCGAACAAAGTATGGCAAGTCTTTGATTGTGGGTAATTTTGTAAACCCATAAAGCCAACGGTAACTCATCAACCCACTTGCCTCTAGGATTTTCAAACACTTCTTGTTTACAGTTTCAGTTTGTCCATTTAATTGAGGATAATCGACTTTTTAGTATCGCTTACCAATGCGATAATGGGATAGAAGTCGCAGAATTTGACGCTGTCAAATTAGGTCTCGTTGTTAATTATGATGGTTTGAGCGAGGCCAAACTGATAGATAATTTTCCGCACATGAATCGATCACCCTTTTAGTAAAAATATGGTCAGTGACTCAGTTTTAGCCCATGGTGTGATTGTCGCACTTGCCGTTCTGTACTTCTCGCAACAAAGAGTTAGGTGACATTGTGGGGGTATATACACTGCAATAGTGAAAAGGAGAAACCTTTCATGTCCTTTTTGAATGATATAGCGCCGTGTGGCTTGATTAAGGACTACTCATTTTTCTTTTTCTTTTTTCTCTTAAGAATGACTCCTTGTAGCAAAAAGTTCTTGATTGGAGTCATCCACGACTCTGTCTCCACCTCCATCATTTGCACATGATCAACTTCCATTTGATCGATATTTGGAGCATCCAATAATTCCACTAGCACGAGGCACATGCTGTGTGGATTTCCAAAACTAGCCAACTTTGCTATTGTATCCACCTTCTAATTCTGCAGACGAGGAACATGCGAAGTGGTGTAATATTCAAAGTCAATCAATAACTCATGGAGTCGGTTGAGGTAAGAAGCAAGTCGACCTCCTTTTGCTTGAAAATCTCATCTTATTTGGCACACTACAATCTTTGAATAACAGAAGACCTGAATATACTTTATCCTTGGCTCCTTGGAAAGTTCAAGCCCGACAATCAGGGCTTCATATTCGGCTTCATTATTTGTTGCTGGAAAGTTGAGCTTAAAGCATAGCAAATTGATTGTTCCTCAAAAGTCAAAAGAACGACTTTAGCGCCAGAATATCGATCTTTGTGTGCTTCATCAGTGAACATTTTTCATTGAAAAGGTGATGGCTCACTATTTTCTAGAAAATCGTCTGGTATTCAGTGAACTTAACAATGGAATCCACCAAATCTTATCCTAGGATGGCCCTTTAAGGGATATAAGTGATGTCAAATTGGTTTATCTTGATGTTCCATTTGAGTAACCTCCTCAACGCCTCATGTCGTTGTATGACCTATTGTAACAACCGTAGGGTTCAAACCTTTGACCTCTCGGAAAACAACATCGCGCACTAACCACTATGCTAAAAGATATTTGTGTTAACTTTCCAAAAGTAGTGTTATATACTACCTCGTTTAAGGATCCCATCGTCCTTTGGCTAATCATCACCGTAACCCGCATCAGCACCATTTCATTGACATCCGCAGCGTTACACACACAACTTCGGTTAGGTATAGGCTCTAATACCAAATGTGACAACTGAGAGATTCAAACTTCTGACCTCTTGTAAAGCAACACCATGCACTAACCACTATGCTAAAATATATTTTTGTGTTAACTTTACGAAAGGGGTGTAACACTTGTCGTAGCGGCTAGCCGATGTAAACCTTTATTGGGTGAGCTTGAAAATAATGGCGTAGCTTCGTGTATGTAATTAGGAGGCAGTAAGCTAGCTTTTCAAGCTTCAGATAGTTGTGTTCTACTCGCATTAATCTCTTACTGCCATAGTATATAGGCCTTTGGATCCAGCAGTTTTTACACACAAACGTAGAGTTAATAGCATGTAACAACATAACAAGATAGGCGAATAAGTCCTCATGATCCGTCAGCTTTGACAAGACTGGAGGCCTCTCCAAGTGGTCGAAAAGATCCTGGGATATTTCAACACAGTCATGCATTCAAGTAAAGTTACGCTACCCCCTTTTGATCGGGTCAAAGAAAAAATTGCATATGTCGATTCCCTCGACATGCACTAAGGGCAATGACCTTTCCGTTCAAATTTTGTACATATGTGATCTTTATATGAATCTTGATGTTCCGATGGGAAAAAACTTCAAGCTTGCTAGAATGGTCAATGAAATTCAAAATTTTCCCCGATGCCACATCGAGTGATCATTTCAAAGGATTGAGCTTCATTCCATATTTGCGGGGAATACTGAACTTTTTTTTCAAGTTATTGACGTAGTCGTCCGATAACCAAGATTTCACAACCATATCATCCATGTATACTTCTATGAATCTTTTGATTTGGTTTTTGAACATCTAATTGACCAATCATTGTTACGTGGCTCCAACATTCTTCAATCCGTAGGGTATGAAAAAATAGCAGTACGGTCTTAAATCAGTGAAGAAACTATTATGTTCCTGATTTGGAACATGCATCAGAATTTGGTCTAAATCAAAGTATGCATCCATGAAGGAAATAAGTTTGTATCCAGCTTTTGAGTTCACAAGATGATTAATCCTTAGGAGTAAGAAGCTGTCTTTTAATAAAGCCTTATTCATGCCAGAGTGGTCGATGAACATACGCCATTTCTCGCTAGCTTTCTTTTGATCGAGTTATAGACCTAGTTTAGGTAGAGAGCATCATGAATAAAGTCATTAGTCTTCAGCTTGTCCACTTCCTCATTAAATATGGTTGACCTCTCTGGGCCTAGCATGAGTATCTTTTGCTCAATCAGTACGAACTTTGAATCAATATTTAATTTGTGGCTCGCAATAGTCAGCAAGATACAATACATATCAAAGTGAGTCCAGGCGAACACGTCCAAGTTTGCTCTAGGGAAGCTAACTAGCTCCTTCATTCGTCTTGGGCCCAGATGATATCCGACCTTCAAGACCTTCGATAGGTCATCGCTACTGATCGTGATCTCAATAGTTAGAGCGGCTGTGCGCTATCCTAGTTCCTCATCTTTCCTGAGATCTAAATCTTTGAAGAGCTTGTTATGTTTCCCACACCAGGTTTACACTTTGGTAGCTAAACGTTATTATCCATTATGCAGAAAGAAGTCTCTATACCTTTGGCTTCCTCCATGAGTAAGCATCCTTCCATTCAGCCATATAACATGCCATTGTAGCAATCTGATGGCCCCTTACAATTCCGACTCAACTAGTAGTCGGGAACTTCAATAACAAGCACTGCAGGGCGATGCACACTTTGAAATCAGCCAGGGTCGACCGACTCAAAAAAGCGTTATAAGGAGAGTAAGTATCTGACATGATAAGTGGAAGGATTCACACTCTCTGAAAATCTCCTTCTCTTAGTTCCATCAATAATTTAACCATCGCTGCTGGTTTACCCACAGATCCATTAAAGCCATAAATACGAGCAGTACGCGGGCTTCAAATCATTGGCCTCCAACATCATCTGATCATACGTTATCTTAAACAAGATGTTAACGGAAATCTCGCAGTCAACAAGGATCTTCCATACCAAAGTTAGACCAGTCATGGATGAAATCACAAGTGGGTTAATAGATCGGGTCTCCACCCCACCTCCATCTTTATTTATGTAGACAATATTATCTATCATCATCCTCCTTCACTTAACCGGCATCACTTCTTCTGCGGCATTGCATTCTTCAAAACCCATATGCTTCACCACGCTAACATATTTTCCATCACTCTCCAACTCTCTTCGACTGGATGAAGTCCACCTATAGTATTGATTATAGCTCCTTAAGCTTTTTCCTGAGAAGTAGCTTTAGGTGCCACCTGTTGTTGATTATTCCTACTAGAACGGTAACCTTGTACTTGTCGACCTTACATTCTCAGATCAATTTCCCAGTCACATCCCGTAAATGATATCATTCGTTGGTTGTGTGGCCATAAATTTCATGAAATAAACAGAACTTTCCTTACGGGTTCTCCCTCCGTTAACTTTTTATGGGGGGCTTTTTATATCGGATGGTATTACACGTGTCCAAATACACATTCTTTAAAGAATCATTAAGGGGAGTAAAATTGTAGTGATTAGGAAATCTCTGACGCCTAGGGTTGCTTTACTGATTGCAATCTCCCTCGTCATTGCCGCCTTGTCCTTGATTGTTACTCCGCATATTCTGGTTTTGGATGTTCACTTCCATTTTACAAGAACCCCTTTAGGACAGTCTCACTACAACATTACTTTAAATACCTTTATGTTTAGGTCCTTCCTTCTCTTTCTTACTGGACCTTCTTACTTCCTCCTTCCTTAGGACTTGGTTGTTTTGTTATAAAATTGGTTCAAATGTTGAAGAAGATTTTCCAATTAACAATTCACCAAACTCGGAATCAGTGTCAACATCCCCGATTAACGCCATTATGATAGTCTTGTCACTTGGTTTACTAACCTCAGTCGCAGCTACGTTAAATCATTCCAGATAATCCTTCAAAGGCTTCCGGAGCATATAGAATACATGAGAACGTCATTTTATGTTTCGGTTTAGGTGCACGGATGCGAAACTGACTTAGGAGCTTCCCCCGTAGCTCCTAAATTGTCAAAAGAAATTTGGGATATAGTTTTGTAAACCACATCGTAACCACTACGTCAAGGTAAATTAGGAAAGCTTTAGATTTAACTGTATTTGTGGTTTGGGCCTAGTTCATGAACGCTTCATATATGGTCAGACACTGCATTGGATCAGTTTTTCCCACATAATGTGGCATTATAGGCAGATTAAACTTGATCGTGTACTAACCTTCCAAAATATTATCATTAAATGGAGTATGGCTTCCCTACACTCCTTAATCTTCATTAGAGTAGTATTGACTATCCTTCATTATATGTCCAATCATGGTTGTCAGATTTGGGTTCTAAATGGTTGTAGGATAATAATCGGGTTCTACTTCATGTCTACGTCTCCAAGTCTCTTGCCTTTCAAGCCGAACTTGTTAAGTAGCACCTCTGGAAGCATTTCCTTGACCTTTGGCACCCCAATCAACCATGAGATGAGTAGGAAGCGCAGCAGCGGCACGTGAAGAGACATGAGTGTTTTGGTTCATCTAGGAAGCATTGAACTTGGGACAATAACAGCCCCTTGTCATAAGTCAGTTCTTCCCAATGATCTAGATCAGTGCAAGAAATACACTCCGGATCGTTGTGATCTAGGCCTGTACGTCTCAGATCGACGTTGATCCTAGTATGGCGAGTAGCAATTTCAAGCCTATCTTCTTTCCTCTGATGCTGGCTCTTATAGCTTTGTTCTGATAACGATGACTGTTCTGATTCGTAATATTGCGGCTTTGGAGACCGTCTTCCTAACTCATTCAACTCCATATTCATTCTATTGACTTGAATTCTCAAGTCAATATTATCCATGATTTGGTGGTTCAACGCCTCGTGCATTTGCTCCAATTTTCTCATCATATTCATGAAGTTAGTATGAGTAACCAGACCAATAGACATTGAAGCAGTAGAGGTAGCGGTTGTGGGAGTGTTGGTAGTATCAATAGCAGAATTTTGACTCCCTAGCTGAATACGTTTCTCCTCCTCAGCTCGGGTGTTGACACGGATCCTGGAAGCTTTCTTCTTGGCTAGCATGGTTGTTTCTTCAAGGTATCAACAAATTTGAATAGAAAAATAACCAAAGATTTGGATTTTCTTTCAATAGAATCGTTATCCACAAAGTAGACAAGAAGATCTAACAACTAAGAATCAAAATTTCTCAGTGAAAACACTGAAATGTTAGCGCTAAATATGACACTAATGTCCACAAGAGAAATTTAGAAGAGTTTAACGTATGATGGTAAAATGGTAATTGAGTAAAAGCAATAAAATTCATACAAACAACGTTTATAATGGTTCAACATCAAAAGGCCTACATCTACTGTTCAGACTATCGCTCATTTTCTTTGATTTCTGTAATTACAGAAGTTTGGATTAACGAAGATCCGAATTGATATGAAAAAGCAAGATCTCAAGAGTTTCAAAAGTCCTCTTCTTTCATGGCAACTCCTATCATTGGTAAATGTCACCCCAGATCGGTTGGAGGAGTAGTGCATGTAGTGAAGTTAGTGAAGGATAGTTACATACTGAAATTCAAGTCAAGTTGGCTATGGTTGGAATTTAGGTCGGTACCTTCCTAGGTTTAACCGGTCACATGCCTATCTGAACCTATATCACTCCACTCTTTCATGTTGCCTCCACGTCTTCTTCTGATTCGAAGTTCTTAAGGTAGTTACTCCTTCATGTTGACCCAAATGTGACAATTTTGGTCCACATTGAGCCAATATGAGTTGATACGATCTGAATTAGATCGAGCATGGGGAGAGGTCGACCTGGATTAGTAGTAATGAAGCTAGAATCGGCCGACCTGGGTTCTATAAGAGAATGCCAATCCAAATTTTGTGTGTTCCTAACCTGGGCCCTGAGCATTTCATTGCACTGTTCCTTTAAACCTGTTTAATCGTCGTCTCATGATGCCTACGCTTAACATATGGACTTTTAGATTGACACTCCAGGTTATTTGCAATCAATAATCATCGGGTCATATTGATCTGAATAGCCTCGAATAGCCATGCCAAAAGATCGAACAACAGAAAATAGATGTGAAAACGTTTTGCTTTTTTTGTTCTCTAAAGTATTAACATCTTTTGTAAAGGTTGGTGTAAGTTCGCATTTGCAACATCCACGCATGTGCAAGGGCTCCTAGGCGATCCAATTTGGACTGAAACATGCCCAATAAAAGTTTAACCCAAATTTAAATACACATGTGCGTGCGTATCTACGTACACACGCATACATACGTGTGTGTATATATATATATATGTGTGTGCAAGTGTGAGAGAAAAGTCTGTTTGAATACAAAAAGTAGACACAAAATTGGATACAACAGATTTTAACCACTAGATCTTTCATGAATTGCACTTTCCACGTAAAGACAAATCCAACGGTCCAAGTTTTATGTCTCTAACTTTATATCTCAATAGCTTTTTTTTTTTTTTTTTTTTTTTTTTTTTTAGTGCTGCACTAGCTTTATCACCGAAACTTTTTTTTAATCTTGGACCAACGATTTTCTGACAACCCCAAAAATATAAAACCCATCCTAGGACAATCTAAACCGATAAAGAAAAAAAAAACATTCAAATGCCTCAAGGTTGAACAGATTTATTTTTATTTAACCGAAAAGCAGAGTAATTAAAATAGCC
Source organism: Allium sativum (assembly GCA_030737875.1). Taxonomy (NCBI): domain Eukaryota; kingdom Viridiplantae; phylum Streptophyta; class Magnoliopsida; order Asparagales; family Amaryllidaceae; genus Allium; species Allium sativum. The sequence goes on along the minus strand of CM060921.1, from coordinate 327,556,085 downwards.
ATGTCCTATAATACTAAAGTTCCATATTCGAAAAATAAACAAACAACGTTTCAACTATTCAACCATTGAACTAATAACATTAATCAACAATCAACAATTTAAACAAACACAGTCTAGATTAATAAATATCATTTGATCCAAAGATCCGGTGAATCCATGCTACCTGATAGACGATCAACTCCTAACTTGCTAAAATTCGGATGTTGATTTTCGTGCTTTTACTGGTGAAAAAATTAAAGCCTACAGGTGGTCATTTTTTTCAAAGAACTCTAGATAATACAAAACTCAGTCCATTGGAAATCAGAAGCAAACAATCACAGCTCAATGGCCGTACAATAACCCTACAATGAAACATACTTTCTGACATTTTCGAAGGGGAAAACATGGTTGTATCTTAGTCTGCATCTTCAATTTCCTCGTCCTCGGGGACTCCTCTAAGATATAGAACATTGTTGCACCTGCAGAATAGAACGCAGAATGAAATACCAAAATATATGCACTTAGGGCCGTCTAAGTATTTGTACATTCGAGAATTACAGTTGAGAACATCTTCAACCAATAATTGGTTATAGTAGCATTTCCTTTTGTTAAGTTGGTTCACAAACTTTAACTCATTTGTGCACTCTACGGATAAAATATCGCTTGTTACAAGTATCCATGCTGCATGCACGCCCATCCACACACACAAAAAATAAAGAAGAAGAACTGGACCAAACCAAGACAAAATGCAGAATGCCGAAGCATCGAACATCAGTGCAGGGTTGGGTTTCAAATCGACACATATTTGCAGCCATTGATGACACATATTTGCAGAATGCCAAGGCATCGAACATCAGTGCAAGTGTAAGTGCCTAATTTAAAAGAGTGTATTGCACTATCAATGATGACACAGAGAACCTCAGCCATTGAATTGCCCCCGATTTCAATCTCCTGTGTGAATACAATTAGATCCAACAGTTCAAATCTAATGTGCCAACAACTGTGTTTTATTTTGTGTCCAAATATTGGGCCACTATACGTGTATGCAGTTAAAGCACATAAATCATAGAGAATGCTTCCTTGAAGATAAAGAGTTCTCTACCTGATCAGAATTTCCCCTAGATTTCCTGTGAACTGCCCATCAATGTATTCCTCAGTGTTGGCGAGCTAAAAAGATGATTCAAGTTTAAATGAAGGAATGCAAATCTTAGCTGCATAGACATGATTTATATTTTGTACACTTAATGGGTTTTAATATTTACCTGTAAATTCATATAGGAATCCACCGAGACAAGAAAACCTATTTATATGAAGCAATCAATGCAAACAATTATGTGAGTATTATCCATCTACAATGCAAAAGCTCTGTTTGTACTAACATGCGATGGTATTTAAAATTGATAGATTCAACTGTGTACCTTTGTATTCCATTCCCCACTTAAGTTTCGCAATCACAGGCTTTCCAGTTAAGTTATTCAGGAAGGGTTTTGGGTTAACAGGTATAGCCTGAACATTATTGAGAAAGAATAGAGTGAAAAACCAAAAATAATTGGTTGCTTCACCTAGCAAAATCACTGATTCCATAAACAGGAGTGAAAGCGTAAGTCATGTCTTTTCCTTCGTTAAATTGACAAGAAAAGGAAAAGAAAAATTATTACTGGAGGTAATAATAGATGTGCCCGTAGTGAGTTTTCTGGTTATATTTACCAGCCATCCGTTAGTTCACTGATTCTAATGATTGCCCAACGAAGTTAATATGGTGAACAACAATAAAAATATATTTCTGGAGCTAAAAACATGGTAAATGCAGGTAATATGATGCACGATGTTGTCCTTATATGACACATATAATGGATCATATTTCAACTGTATGATCCTCAAAAAAGTATGCTATGACGTAGTCTAGCCTTCTGGCCAATATCATACTATTTTAGCTTACCTCGTATGAAATGATGTATTATTCATCTAAACATGCACATTAACATAACTTAAAGCATTGTGAATGCGGTATGGACTTAACTAGTTTTAAGTAGAAATGGGAAGAACTTGAGGACAAAGAGGAAGCAAACAAAACAGAGACGAGAAGAAACAAAATGGTAGGGAAGAAAATTTTGAAGAAAAGTTAGTTCCGAAGGAAAATTGCTGCAAATTTCTTTGTTCATTCATTATCAACATTCCGAATTTGTAGGCCACTGGCCTTTACATAAGTAAATGAAAATCCAACAGCTGTCTACTCTATAACCAAATTTGTTGCGTAGAGGAAAGATGACAGAATACTTTCTGGACCACTGCTTATTCTAGAACATGTGTTAATATCCTTTTTTAGCTTACCTCGTATGAAATGATGTATTATTCATCTAAACATGCACATTAACATAACTTAAAGCATTGTGAATGCGGTATGGACTTAACTAGTTTTAAGTAGAAATGGGAAGAACTTGAGGACAAAGAGGAAGCAAACAAAACAGAGACGAGAAGAAACAAAATGGTAGGGAGGAAAATTTTGAAGAAAAGTTAGTTCCGAAGGAAAATTGCTGCAAATTTCTTTGTTCATTCATTATCAACATTCCGAATTTGTAGGCCACTGGCCTTTACATAAGTAAATGAAAATCCAACAGCTGTCTACTCTATAACCAAATTTGTTGCGTAGAGGAAAGATGACAGAATACTTTCTGGACCACTGCTTATTCTAGAACATGTGTTAATATCCTTTGTAGGTACCAAGCTAACATCTAAACCTTGCAGGCAATGTATTAATGCATTTATGTTTGAGTGTGCAGCCGTATCACATTGTCTTCCGTTGTATATTGCCAAAACATACCAAAATTAACAAAAAAATGACAAACTTTTGACTCATGATGTAACATGGATGCTATGTGTTTGTAATCAATACAAAGCCATCAACCGTGATATCATCTTCAAAAATATACCACTATTCGTAACTTACACGGTCTCATCTGTGAAAAGACAAGGGGAGAAGGATATTGGTCGACCAAACCATACTTCAGAAAAAAAGAAAAGATATGGAATTAACTAGCTAATGTAAATAATGCCTACACTCCAAGAAATAAGAAACAAAGCTACAAAATGGGCCATCATATCTCTGGATAGTACCATTTTGCATTTACAACATTTGAAAATGAATTTCGTTCAGTTAAAGCGAGGAATTAAAACAAAAGCTCGTATCACTCCAAGAAATAAGAAATAAAGCCACAATTAGTGTTTTGCCGAGGTAGTTGCATCACATAAACTAGATTTTATTATATAACCAGTCTTTGGTTTGGAGATTTGAGCAGTATAATAAAGTTAAAGGGTTTTAATGAGAAAGTGAAACTTACTGCCGTTGTAAAGATCGACCGAGATCGCCTCGCCGCAACAATGAAGTTCAAATTTGGGAGAAATAATCAAAGCAAACGCAGGTACGGAAACAGGCTGTTGATTGGGCCCAGGATAGTTTGGGTTGGATCAGTCCTCGCAATTTGCGGTTCATTGTTCAATCCAGTAATCCACTACTGAGATCATTCAACGTCAACGGATCAGATTCAGGCCGGATAGCTTAAAACGTGAATTTGAACCTGGTTATTATAATCATAACTGGGGACCGATCTTAAACCACTGGGTATTTCCAACTCATCACTCAAGCCTGATCCGTTGGACTTCTCGTATCCAAGTGAAAAAACCATACGCTCAATCCGAAACATTGAGGTTAACCCATTATTTATGTAGTAATTTCGTTTTAAATGGTTCGTAGATAAAACTTATAGTCAAATCGGATGATGTGGAATTGATTTTAGAAATGAATGCACATAAAAGTCATACATATAAACAAATTTGTATATAATCGAAATATAAAGCCATTTTTCTAGTCAACATATAATTATGCTTCTAAAACAGGCTGGTTGGTGATGAAATGGTAAGTGATCCACCAAATAATTAGGTTAGGTACGTATTTGGACTTAGGTGGAAGCAAAATCTAGATCCATATTAACAAGTCGAATTCAGATTAAAAAATAAAAATAAAAACACTATTCACATATATTTGTTATATACGTTTATCTATTGAATATTCTAGACTTCAAAGACTATTTATTGCTCGATTTTCTTGTTAAGTGCAGAATGGGCTAGTCTGCACATTTCTACTGGTCTGCATGATTCCAACTGTCAACATCTTGGCCTGCATTCTAGCATGCATCGTGACCTGCATCCGGCCCAAACAACTAGGTTCTCACATCAAAGCAGCCCGTCCAATACCAACGTATGCACGAACCAAGCAAAGCCCATGTGGTCATCAACAGGTAATGACAAGAAATAACTACCTGACATGACGATTCTTAACAGTCGAGCAACCAACGATGCACTATCCGTCAAAGTACGCATTCTACCTTATTCGCTCAATTTCCTAATGTAACGACCTGTGTTTTACATATTTGAAGGTAGCATATTTTTATTTAATTCATTTAAGGTCGTACGGCTCTATAATTTTGGAATATGACTCTTGGGGCTATTTTATTTGCTTGTTATTTTTCTTGAATTTCTACACGTCTTTTTATCCCTGAAAATCTTGTTTGGACTATAATCTTTATATGAGTCAAATAAGAGGCTCTAATCTGTTTCATTACTTCAGATCAGTAGTTTCTCATTCTTTAGACTTGTCATATTTATACTTGTATTAAATTATAAAAACTACTGGTCAAAATTAGTGTGTAACTAACAAGCCTAATTAGTTGGTATATTAGTCTAATTAGTGAAACCTGGAATTTGTAAATAGAGGCTGCCATAGTTGAATGAAAGTTTTCTCTCTCATTTTAATTAAGCTTCAAACCTAAATTTACCCTAGATCTATCTACTTTAATTCAGCTCGATTTCATCATAAATCAAATATAATTTCTACTTAGCGATTACAAGATTGTACTCATCATTTTGCTTGGTTAGAAGTGCAATTCAATGCTGTCAGATCGGATCTACACTTGATTTTCTTAAATTTAACAAAATGATAGGGATAGAAATTTTGAAGAAGAGTTGGATAATAAGGAAAATTGCTACAAACTTCTTAGTTCATTCATTATCAACATTCCGAATTTGTAGGACACTAGCCTTTACATAAGCAAAGAAAAATTCAATAGCTGTCTACTCTATAACCGAATTTGTTGCATAGAGGAAAGATGACAAAATACTTTCTGGACCACTACTTATTCTAGAACATGTGTTAATACCCTATGTAGGTACAAAGCTAATATCTAGACCTTGCAAGCAATGTATTAATGCATTTATGTTTGAGTGTGCAGCCGTATCACATTGGCTTCCCTTGTATATTGCCAGAACATACCAAAATTAACATAAAAATGCCAAATTTTGAATTTTGGTTCATGATGTAACATGTATGCTCTGTGTTCATAATCAATACAATGCTATCTACCATGATATAACCTTCAAAAAGATACCACTATTTGTAACTTATACGGTCTAATCTCTGAAAAAACAAGGGGAGAAGGATATTGGTCAAGTAAATCATACTTCAGATAAAAAGAAAGAAAGATATGGAATTAACTAGCTAACGCAAATAATGCCTGCACACTCACAAACTGACCTATCCACATGAATAAGTATCCATATATAAAAACAGAGAACCGGTATAATTCCAAGTATAAACAAACCATTGTGTCCTATACCAAAATGCTGCTTAAAAATTCTGCAACCTAGCAAATTAAGGGTGTTAATTCTGCAACCTAGCAAATCAAGCCTTAAATTCGATAGACATCCACCGAAACGCCCCCTCATAACCAAATGTGGAATGCCAGTAACAATGGCCCAAATTAGCCAACAGGATACTTTTTGTGTTATATTAGCTAAAGTTGCAGTCTAAATAAATAGAACCGAATAATATGAAGATGAGCAATAAACAGGTACGAAACTTAAACTTGCAGGGTGTTTTTTTCAATTTTGCAGCAAGCATGGGAACTCATCGTCAAACTACAAAATGGGCTATCATATCTCTGAATAGTACTATTTTGCATTTACAACATTTGAAAATAAATTTCGATCAGTTAAAGCGAGGAATTAAAACAAAAGCTCGTATCACTCCAAGAAATAAGAAATAAAGCTAGGCGAACAACAATTGGGGTTTTACCGAGGTAGTTGCATCACATAAACTAGATCTTATTATATAACCAGTCTTTGGTTTGGAGATTTGATCAGTATAATAAAGTTAAAAGGGTTTTAACGAGAAAATGAAACTTACCGCCATTGTAGGAATCGACTGAGATCGCCGCAACAATGAAGTTCAAATTTGGGAAAAATAATCAGAGCAAACCCAGTTACGGAAACTGGCTGTTGATTGAGCCCAGGATACTTTGGGTTGTGTCAGTCTCGCAATTTGTGGTTCATTGTTCAATCCAGTAATCGACTGCTGAGATCGTTCAATGTCAATGGACCGGATTCAGGCCGGATAGCTTAAAACTAAACTTGAACCTGATTACTATTGTGCTGTGTTGTCCCAAAGGCATTTGCATTTGGTGAGGAGCTACTAGCGTAGCCGTTAAAACACTCCGTTTTTTTCTTTTTCTGGATGGTAAGTATGGGTTCGCCGTGCACTTGTATGGCTTGGAGAGGCTTACTTGCTTATTGTTTAGCTGCTTTATTTGTCTTGGTGCAATTGGGATCTCTAAGGGTGCGTGGCTTGGAACGTGGTCTGCCGAGGAAGGAGAGCTTCTTAGACTCTAATCTTCTATAGAACAACGCTGAGAAGAACAGCGGATAGCGAAACGCTGCTAGTATCCGCTGCAACCGAGGGCTAGGAGTTCTTTAACAACCGAGAATATTGAATGACATACTGGCACATCGTCCTAGCAACTCTCACCCTTGTTTAATCCCTCACTCGATCGCCTTCGCCCAATTAATACACAGGTTGCCTTCTTTCCTACCTTATTCCTTCGACCAGAATTCGATTCGTCGACATTTCTCTCTAGACCAAACTCTAATTGTGAATTTCTTTAAAAAAAAAAAAGAATATAATAAGAAATTCAAAAATGAAAATTCAATTCCATTTTTGCTTATAATTTTATTATGACATGTGGTTTTTTTCATCCATCATCTTTCAGGATCAGTCGCCCTCCTCTAATCCATGCGCTTCCAGGGAGGACTAAGCTGATCTTTTTCTGTTGAGGGAGGCACCAATATATTAATTGGACGGATTGCCATGTTTCTTATTATTCTTGTTAGCACGTAGATCACGTTCATGGATTAACGAAGATGTGCAAAAGCTCTATTTGGCTCTACGATTCAATAAATTTGAGATTCTGAGTCCCTAACCAATTCATAATTTTAAATATATTGAAAAACGAAAAAAGGGCCAGAGTCTTGGGAAGTAGGTTGCTTAGACGGAGTTTGTAAGTAGGTTGTCGGGTCTGCCCCTCTTAGTTATGAGTTCCTTCGCCCTGTAAGTAATCAAGGTCTTCTACCCCCGTACTTGTGCGGATTGATGGGTTATTTGCGAGAAAGTCTGTCGTAGAGTCAATAGTTCAACCATAGCAGTTGAGTTGTACGCCGGATGGAGCGAAGTGATTGATGTGCGAAGCAAAGCTACTAGAATGGACTTGGACTCAACTTCTTAATATACTAGATGTGTACTGGACCACTTTCATAGTTTGGATCGGTCAGAAATCTTGTGAAAAACACAATCGCCTATCAGTGGAAGGCTTTTTGCGTTCAGTCAATCTACGTAGAGGATGGCTATTTCTTTAAGGGATAGCAGAAGGATCCAACACTCGGTGAAAGAACCAAAATCAATTAGCATTCATTTCATGTGTTAAGCATGGCGCTAGCATTCCTGAGCCAGAAGTATATAATAATATCTATTAGCTGAAGTATCTAATAATATCTATTATCTGGTGATGGAAGTGCTTCTGATCTTACCAGTATAAGCGAACAAGCACATTATCAATTAATATGCTCATTCCACTTTGGCAATGGATACGGGTTTTTTCATAGAAAAAGGGAATCTTTTGTTACAATAGAACCAGAAGTGAAATGACTCATTTAAGAATCGAAGTCAATTTGCTTGTGAATGGAAAAAAAATACAGTTGTCAGGAGGGACCTACGGCTTAGAGATTAGCCGAAAGCGCTGGTGTTGGACAAGATCCGTTGAAGGGAAGGGTGACAGAGAACAGCCAGTGGCAATTTATTTGATTGTACCGAAAGGTCCACTGAATTGGGATTTCCCTATTGGGCCAGGACGTTTCGGGGCAAGCGAATCATTTATCATGGAGAAGCACATTACAGTACATGAATGCTTCTAGCGGGAATCTTATTAAAAATGGGAGCATGCAAAGAGAAGCTTTCGGCCAATAGCCGATAGCTGATGTCACTAGCCTGAACTTTTTTATCTACTTATCTCGCATCCCTGACACGGGCCAATGTTGAGAACCTTCGGCAAGGATACTTGTGGTTCACAGCGAGCCACGGTGCCCCCCCCCCTCGGGACCGCCCAGATTCCACGTGTGAATAGAAAGTTAGATCTACATTGGATCTCACCTGAATCTCCCAATCTATCCTCCTAAGGAGAAGTTTGGTTTCAAACTCGGATTTGAACAAGGGGAATACACGATGTTAATGTGCCAAAAACAACGTGTAGGGCCTAGACACACATGGTTACAATTATTTACGCTGTGCAATGATGTAGCACCTGGCAAATTTTTAGCTAGTTTGTATCATCCTACGAAAATAGGGTATGGTACCAGACTGATAGAAGCGAAAACGAATTAATATACTTTCACCTGGGGAATCAACAATTCCGAGTCGGTAGCTGAAAGGCAGACCCATGTATGTTCCATACTCGACAGATCAAAGGTGGTAGACCAATCCCGAAGAGGAGGTTGTTTACTTGCTTCTGAAGGTATCAGGTATTATGGCTCTAGTTTCCGGTTAGGCCGATTCAATGGCTCTATATGAATTGGCGGTTTTTGATCATCTGGGATCTCGCTTCTATCAGGTAATGCCGCATTTTTTGTACCACTATTCTCTCAAATACACCTTGAATGGCGATTCTGCCAGGTGCCACGGATTTCTATTAGGAAGCAGAAGGTGCGTAGAACAAATTTCTTGTTAAGACTAGGCATACGGAACAAGAGTGCACAATCACTATAGAGGGCCTAGGCCTGGAATAAGGCAGAGTCCCTCTCTCTTGCATGTAACTACTTCCATTGGTGAACAACTAGTTCTATTGGCGAACCCTTCTCACCAAACCCCGACCCAACATCCCACGTTCTCCAGGTCCAAATGGATCCAGTATGCCAACTTTTGGAGCTTGGTTGGGACGAGGTTTGTAAACCAGTCATTCAATGGAAGACTTTGTCCTCTTATTTATGCTCAGCATTAGGGTCCTACAAGGGGGCAACTAGTAGGGGAAATGGAAGTTTGGGCTCTATGTGAATAGGCGGGAATTAAAGGAAAACGGAGATTCTGACATCTAGACTAATTGTCGGAAGCTTCTCATTTCATTTAAGGTACGTAGCGAAGAGAGATTATTCGTTCGACTTAGATGAATTAGGAGCAAGAGAGGAAGCAAAGCAATATACAGAATGCAGTGAAGGAGAGACTGCCCTCTTGACCAGGGCACTAAGGGAAGTGAATACGAATAGGGGATGAAAACCTCCCCCTTTGTTAGCAACTTGGTCTTTTAGCCTTCTCCTTGTCGCGACACTGCCCTCGAGCCTGGCTCTCGACTAAACCTTAAATAAAAATGAAGTAGTTAGTAGTGGGGTTACCATTATTCTTTTTCTTGTATGTGTTCCTAAGAAAATGAATTTTTTATAATAGTGCGAAAAGAAGGCCCGGCTCCAAGTTGTTCAGGAATAGTGGCATTGAGTTTCTTCCTATATTATAAAATAATAAATAAATGAAGAACTAATTCTCGTAGAATCTAGTATCGTATAATCAAATTAGAAATTTATATTGCAACATGAAATGAAACAGACAATATAAAGGGGTCTGCTCACTTCTTCCCTACCTATCGTAATCTAATGTAGAACCTCTGACTATTTGTTTTGCAAGGCATCACTGCTTCTCTCGCGACTTCCATTCTTGTTCGATTCACTTGAACCAAAATGAACTACCTCATCACAATAGGGCAACCACTCAGATTTACTTTGTGTCGTCCATGTTTTTTTCCAATTTGCCTTAGCGAGCTTTCTTGTTGAGATCACTAGCGGAAGAGACCTGACCCCTCTATCCCTGCCTGACCTCTCTGTCCCTGGACGCTTTCCCTAAGCTAACCCGAAAGTGACTACATCGTACACTTGTAAGCACGGTTCCCAGTTCTTCTCCTTTCTTTGTTACCTACCTGAAATAAGAATCATTATTACCATAGGGCCCATTTCTGTTTGTGGTGATATAAGCCCCTCCCTACAACTCATGAATTAAGAATTCTTACAATAACAAGGTCTACTCGATATAGATTAGGCATGAATGAAAACTTTGACAAAAATCTTAAAAAAAAATATTCAACAAATATTGTTAAGGGTCTTTCTGTCCAGGTGCAGGTAGTCCGCATCCGAAGGGCTTTTTTTTTTTTTTGCTTTTTGATCCGAGTCTCATTTGATGAAATGATGCTTACGATTCTATCCTATCAAAGTGGAAAATGAGAGCGCCAAAGTAACGAGAAAATGACTTGTCACTGTGAAGCTAAATGGTTAAATGGATCTGCTCAATTCATGACTTAGCCATTTTCCATTGTGAGTCTACTGCATATATACATATATGAAGTAGACTCATAAGAGAAATAATGGAAAAATAAATTCTATTTACGGGTTAAAAAAACCAAACCATTTAAATCATGATCATGAGCAAGTGCATAAATATACTCCTGAAATAGTAATAGATATAGGAAATGTATTGCTCGATAGCTTACTCGGAAAGGAGAAGATTTTTATTTTGATCATTGGATCTGGTCGGCCATTGTTTGTTCCATTTTCCCGTATTCCAACTCAGCACCTTTTGAGATTTTGAGAAGAGTTTCTCTTTGGCGAGCACAATACGATGAAAGTTGTAAGCTGTGTTCGGGGAGATTCAGGTGAGATCTAATGTAGATCTAACCTTCTATTCAATCATGGGATTTGGGCGGCCTGGGGGAGGGGACCACTGTGGCTCCTCTTTTCTCGAGAATCCATACATCACTTATCAGTGTATTTAGGTTGGTATAATCGGGGGTATCACCATTTTCCGAATTCAAAGAGATACCGTACTGGTCTGGCTTTTTCGATTTTTCTTGGTCTATCGAATAGAGTAGCCATTTTTTTACTGGGAGCACACATTAGGGAGAAAGCTACGCACCTAGTGTTGTCTCTCCATTGTCCCATAGTAGCTAAATATGTTGTCTTACCCAAACGAGTCTATTTATTTACTAAATATCCCCCGCTATGTATAAATAAGAAAAATGGAGTAACTGATAGTCGTGTATCACTTGATTCTGGGACTAATTTTGATACTGGACTTGGTATACTAGGCACCTCTTCTGCTCTTCCTGTCTTAAATAACCCTTCTCGAAAGCTCCGCGCGACCACCAATCACTAGTCTTCAGCCGGAGGGGTTTCTTGCACAAGCCTAGACACTGGCTCTTGCAGAGGGAAGCCCAATGAATGTCAGATGCAAAGCCCCGCACCTCATTAAGATGGGGTGAAAGATATGGATTTGGTATCCCGCCCAAGAAAGAGACCCAAGTTCTAGTAATCCCTCTAAATGATGATTCAACATCGATTCTACATCTTGGAACCAAGCTAATTTGGGGCAACTTTCTGATAATGTCAACTAAGTAGTGTAAGTAAATTGATCACATTGTTCAATCATTTTATTATTCGAGTCATTCTTTGATAAAGGATCACTATGAGTCAGGCTCAATAGAATTTGATCAATCCTTTTTTCTGCACTATAGGTTCCTTGGTACATACATTGGGTTTGTTTAAGCGGGGTAGTAATTTAAGAAATTGCATATAACTTCCCTCTTCAAACATTATTCTTTCCATACTACTTATTTATGTCTTCAAAGGATTCTTCCACAATGGACTCTGATAAGTGAGATTTTGAATAAGTGTTTACAAAATCGAGATAGGTGACCTCAGGGTTGTTCTTCGAACGAATTGGAAGAGGCATCCACTTACACCAGATTTAGTCTTGTATCCTTAGTAAAATCAATCCCACCACGTAGACATTCGTAAACTGCTCTACTGTAGTTTTTTTTTTCAAACAATCCTAATTTTGGGTTATAGTACACCCCAATAGAAGGAATCGAGGCCAAGTATATTAATCCGGACCCAGTATATTAATTAGAGGCGATCGAAAGCATTGATTGGTATCCCCAGGATAATTTCGATTTTCTTTTCAGTGGACAACCGAATTAATAATGAGAAATATTTCTACATATTCGACCAAATTCATTGAGAATACCAAAATCTGAGAAATCGACCCAGATTGGCTTACTAATATGATGGCCCGATGTTGCTCTAGTTCTCTAAGTCTCGCGGGGTCACTTTTCACATAGTTATCTCTACTGATACTCACCTACTTGAGAAATCCATAGCATATGGAATATGTGCTTGCGCAATTGAATCGGAATAAGTTGCACAGTTAATCCGATAGTTAAGATATCCACGGTTAGCCTTTCGGAATAGAAGGAACTCTAGTTGTATGGAGGGACTTATGTCACCACAAATAGAAACTAAAGCAAGTGTTGGATTTAAAGATGGTGTTAAAGATTACAGATTGACTTATTATATTCCTGATTATGAAGCCAAAGATACTGATATCTTAGTAGCATTCCGAGTAACACCTCAACCGGGAGTTCCCGCTGAAGAAGCAGGGGCTGTGGTAGCCGCTGAATCTTCTACTGGTACCCGGACAACTGTGTGGACTGAGAAATCATCCTATAGTGCTACTTCTTTCTAACGCTAGCCGAAGAGTCTGAGAACGATCATGACTAGATTAGGTAAGGATATGATAAGACACATCGATCAGTTTGTTATCTTTCTTGATAAATGTATCAACCGAGCAGCCAGTGACCTAGTTGATTAGGCCCAATGAACTCTCATGCACCATTTGACACACTAGTCAAGAGGTCGTGGTCATAGCAAATTTCCATCTTCGGTTGGTTGACCAGACTAGTCTTTTATTTCTAGGAGCCAAATGATTTAGGGATCTGTTAGGGAATTCAGAATACATACCTTAAGGCAAGGCTAACACTAGAGGGGAGTGAATAGTGTTTTTGAATAATTTGTAAAAATCTTAAACTTATATGATCTACTATATAAATCACACACAACAGAGATGATCACATACACATAGTCAAACACAAACACAAAAACACATAAATATAAAATGCAGAAAAAGGAAAGAATACACTAGATTTTATACTGGTTCAGATTACTCCTACGTTCAGTCCCATGCAACGCTGGATTGCGCAGAGTTTTATTATTATCAATATCCAAGTACAATCCCTTTGATTTCACGGCTACAAGGTTAACATCGCTCCAAACACCCTTGATTTCACAGCTACAAGGTTACCACCGCTCCCTTTCCTTGATTTTAGGGATACAAGGAACACACCATTTACCAAACACTTCCCAAATGATTACAAAAAGCCTATAACTCTTCAATAGCATTTCAATTCAGAGAGTAATGGATAGAGAGTAAGAAAAGAAGAAGTTTTATATAATTTGAATAGAAATCGGCAAAGTAGAAGTGTAGAAATCAATAAAATGACAAAGAATAATGGTGGGATAAAGAGAGGTGAAGATGGAGAAGAAGAGTGATGAAAAAATTCGAAATCAGCTCCTATTTATAAGATTTGAAAGATTGCAACTTTTTTGGAACGTTACAAATAGTGAAAAAACACTTCTTTTGAAAATTGAATTTTTGAGAGTTGTATGTACCTATATATGTATGTCGACATATACATACATTTTTTTATTTTTAAAAACCTATTTTTTAATTGTTTAATCATATATATTATTCTAGAAATTCTTGAATTAAAACTTAATGATATAAATGAGTATTGTAAAGTGTAAAATCATATGAAAATATAATTATATATTATATAAACATATTTATAAAATTATAAGGTTTAACACTATAAAACCATAAGATTATAAAACTATATATATATAAACTTATAACAAATTATATTAGAACTTTAAAACTTATATGTTTGAAATCATAAGTAAGATAAAATAATATTGAAATCAGAATTTGAAATTTGAAATTTGAAAAACAAAATTTGAATTTGGACCTGGAGTGCTATTCAGAGTCTTACATATAAACTAGACTCTATTACTATATTTTTCTTAAACTCTTGAACTCTTGATCACTTGATTACTCATGAGTCTTGAATCTCCTCTGAATTCTGAATCTCTTGAAACTCTAAACTGTACGATCTTCAGTATTTAGATCCTGATACAAATCCTGCATATACGTGTGTATATATATATATTCTAGATTGAGATGTTAGTTTATATTGTATAATCAATGACAACTGAAATAAGGTTGTTGTCACCAAAACTCCATTCTCCAACAGGATCGGCCTATTAATATACTTTACATTCAATAGGGAACCTACGACTAACGACTTATAGCCAACAGCCCCAGGTGGCGAAGAGTAGGCATTGAGGTGTCAAACCTTCTCATTGATGTGAACTCTTGGGGAAGATCAACCTGATATCCTCCCTTTACCAATTAATAGAATGGGGGTTTACAGGAGATCCCATAGCTCGCTCAGACTATACCAGACATTATTACTAAACTACAAAGAAATAAAAGACTTGAGAGCTCGTAGGGAAGTCAAACAATAAATGAATATGATACTCGAGTGGCGTTCGACGACATGCAGAACCGGACCAATAAATATCCTTTGCAAGGCTTCGCACTTCGAGTGAAGTGAGAAATTGGCTATGCACCTTCCCTTTATCCCCAAACTCAATAAAACAAGTGTGAAATCAATATATAAATTTTGGTACCTAACTAATACCAGGAATCTTAAAGATGACTTCCATCCTGGACTGCTACAAATAGATCTTCGCTACCCTCTCTCTCGCCAGGTCCATTGGTCCCTCCCCTTATGCACCTGGTGTACCTTCTCTTCCTATAATAGACTGATTGGTGAGACCTCCTATCAGTCGAGTGACCCGCTGCCCTTATTCTGTCTCACATAGTGTACTGCTATCGACTGTACCAGGCAACATCTACTTACACAAGCTCAATCAGAAAATGGGTAGGATCCAAAAGAAGCACGAAATTCCTCTTTTTCCCCCATCTTATTACAAATCTTTTCTTCATTTATAGTCAAGGGGTGAACCGGCATGCAATCGATATAACTATTGTTAGTTGGGGCTGGGCTAGTGAGCCTTAAGAAAATGAAGTTATGGATGGAATCAAATATGAAATATTTATAGAAAAAATTATTCGTTTATTAGGGAACAATAAATATACTTCTAATGTCGAATCAGGATCAACTAGGAAAAAAATAAAGCATTAGGTTGAACTCTTCTTTGGTGTCAAGGTAATAGCTATCATAACCAGAGACCGGTTTTAAACGGTTGGGTATTTCAAACTTATTACTCAAACCTGATCTGTCGAGCTTCTCAGACTTCTCATACCCAAGTAAAAAACTATACGTATAATCTGAAACATTAAGGTTAATCCATCTATTTTCCTAGTGATTTCTTTTAAATGGTTCATAAATAAAACTTAGAGTCAATTAGATGATTTGGAATTGATTTTAGAAATGAATCCATATCAGAGGTCATACATGTAAACAAAATAACATATAAACCTATAAAACCATTTCCCTAATCAACAAATAAATATGCTCCTAAAACATGTTAGATGGTGATGAAATGGTACACGATCCTCTTAATAACTAGGTTGGGTACGGGCTTGGACTTAGATGGATGCAAAGTCTATATCCTTACTAACAAGTCAAATTCAGATAAAAACATTACTATTTACATATATTTGTTAAACATGTTTATCTATTTAATATTCTTGATTTGAAAGACTCTTTATTGCTTGATTTTCTTATAAGAGCAGAATGGGCTCTGGTCTGCATGATTCCAACTGTCAACATCTTAGCTTGCATTCTAGCATGCATCAGACTTGCACCCGACTCAAGCAACTAGTTCTCACATCAAAGCTGCCCATCCAATACCAATGTATGCACGAACTAAGTAAAGCCTATGTGGTTGTTAACATGCAACGACAACTAATAGCTACCCTGTAACAACCCGGTTGTTAACCACCTAATTGATTAAATTTAATTAGAGAGAATTTATTCTAGATTGTGATTTATGGAATTTAATGGTGAAATTAAAATCTAGTTTTGTGAATAATTCATCTGTTTTTTTATTTTAAGATGATTCTGGAAAATGTTTTAAAAATAAATAAGTGTCTATATTTATATATTTGGTTATAAAAAAAGAATTTCAACAAGTTAATTAATTGTGGTTTGGTAAGATATGGGGTAAGTGAAAATTTATAATAATAATAATGCTTTAGAGTTAGTAACCTAAGAAAATTAATGACACTTTACTAGATTTCACAATGTTAGTTTTTGAGCTCCTAACCAATAACCTCTTGACCCAAGAAAGATTAGTTAAGTGGAGAAACAAGTGCATGTACAACTCATTTCTTCATTTCTGAAAATAATTATTGAAATCCATCTTCCTCTTCTCTATCAAAACCCCAGCTTCTAAATCATCCAAAATCTAGTGCAAATCAAAGGGGTTTTGGACGATACTTGCAAAAATCAAAGCTATTTTATCTTCTTTATGCCCATAAAAATGTGATTTTTATTTCGTTTTTAACCTTAGAGCTGCTGGTTGTTTTTAGTTTTTAGAGTTCTTGGGTGTAGTGGTGATTAGCAAAGTGATTTCAAGGTTGTAGCAAGGCTTTATAAGAGATTAGCAAGCTATTGGAAGCATTAAAGGTGAGTTGTACGACTCGCACAATCTATCTCTGAAAATTTTGTTGCATGTTACAAATTTTACTTAGATATGGTTGATTTGATGATTGGGTTGCAATATGGTTTTGGACTCAAGTGGTTGTTTGATTTTGTATGTTGAAAATTTGGGTTGAAATATCACTGTTGTAAAACAGTGATAAGCTATAGTTAAATTATGCAAATTGACTCAATTTTTTTTTACAGTAGAAAGCTATTTCAATTTTCTACAAGTTTTTCTTTCAGAATTTTTTGAAATTATGCCTTTCAGGAGGTCAAAAATGAGTTTTAAGTTGAGCATGTAGCTCTGGCCTGTGTTAAAATCTAAGTTAATAGCTGATAGTAAAATAAGCATAACTTTTGAGTCACTTATCGGAATTTGATAATTTTTAATATCTGAAAAGCTAGGAGTTTAAGCTACAATTTTCCTTTGTTGTGTTTCTGTTGATTTTGAAGTTTAAATGGTGAAAAAACTCATTTATTTTTTGCTGGGCTGTCGTTAGAAAATCATGAAAATACTTAAAACTGAGAATTTGTTTTGGTCATAACTTTTGAGCCACTTATCGGAATTTGATAATTCTTAATTTTGTGGAAAGCTAAAATATTAAGCTACAACTTTCATTTATGGTGCCTCTTGTGATTTTCGAGTTTAAATGGTGACAAACCTATTTATTTGTCGTTGTCCCGTCGTTGAGAAATTGTTTTGGTCATAATTTTTGAGTTACTTATCGGAATTTAACAATTTTTTATGTTTTGGAAAGCTAAGAGTTTTTGCTATAATTGTATGGATTAAGTTTTGTTTAATTATATGCTTAAGAAAACTAAAATTTCAATTTAAAACCGAGAGCTTTATTATGAACTTTTGGAAACAATAAAATAGTTCTGTGAACAAATAAGTAAGTGTTTTAAACAATAGAAGTCAAAAGAGATAATAGTTTGACAATCTTAATTCTATAGTCTGGTTTGAGCTAATTTTCGACTTAATGTTACCGATTGTTTTATATGTTCTTGTGAAGCACTTTATCGAAAATGGTATATTTCAATGAATAGAATGTTGAAGTGGAATTTACTAATTCTTGACCGAATACTAGAACCCAACTGAGAAGTATAGGATGCCTAAGTTAGATTCTTATAATCGATTTTGATATAGTAATTAACACTTTAGGGTTGTATTATTTTATGGTGTGTGACAAGTGGTCTCTAGATATGTAAGAGAATATAATTCAGGTTTTCCGGGTATATCCATAATAAGTGAAATTTACTAATTCTCGATAAATACTTGTGTTTCACGAGATGGTATGGGACATCTGTGTTAAACTATAGTGGTTACTGTAGGTGATAGTATTTGGTACTTTAGAGTTCCCTTTCTTTTGGTTTGCGGCAGAGGCTGCTAGATCCTTAAGAAGGTTACTTCTGGATTTCTTTTCTAACTTGTAAATATAAAAAGATTGAGAAATTCATTATTTTATGAGACTGGACATTTATGACAACTTTTGTTAGTAAAGATTTTAAATAAATTATTGATTAATATGGAGTAGTAATTCGTGGTTGCCACTATTTTTACGATTGTTGAGATATTGTTTCTTTGATTATTGGGATCAGATATATGGTACCTCGATCTCTTAGATCGAGCATGTAGGACTTCGATCTACATGATCGTATGTTTATGGTTCCTCAATCCATTTGATTGAGAATGTAATTTCCTCGGTCGCAGTAATCATAAAAATTGATTGCTAATTTCCTTGTATTTCCTCGATCAGATCGATTGAGTATGAGTATCGAGCATGAGTTTCGGCTTGCTTGTTTTATTGTATTTCCTTGTATTTCCTCGATTGAGTATGAGTATCGTGCATGAGTTTAATATTACTTGTTTTATTGTGTTTCCTTGTAATCTGTGACGACCTAACTTTTAATCACCTTGAGTCGATGTTTAAACCAACTCCAAGCGTTTGGAAATCGAATTCGCTGGGGTACTACACATTAGAACAGAATAAAATAAACTTTTATTACTCAGCATTTGATTACATCAG
Source organism: Allium sativum (assembly GCA_030737875.1). Classification (NCBI taxonomy): domain Eukaryota; kingdom Viridiplantae; phylum Streptophyta; class Magnoliopsida; order Asparagales; family Amaryllidaceae; genus Allium; species Allium sativum. Next base: position 327,537,100 of record CM060921.1, on the reverse strand, counting down.
AGTTTACATTATCAGAGTTACAATAAAATACACAGCCTAAAACAAAACTATAGCGGAAGAAACAATATGGTATAGCGGAAGAACTCCAACTCTAGCTTGAAGCTGCAACCCAAAAAGAGCTCTGAATCTTGCTTCAAGGATTTATAACCTTAAAACTAAAATACTAGCTGCCCGTGTGAAAATTTGTGGGCACCCAAAGTTTAGGAAGGATCAATAAACTTCAAATCAGTCATGGGACTGGTGTGAGAACATAAAACTTTTTACTTTATATTAAGGTAAATCACAGGACCACGCCGTATAATATGGAATGAGTTTACTCCTATGATTATTTGTGCACCAGTCATACATGAGTTTCGAAAAATGAGACTATTATAAGGCTCGCCCCAATACACACCAAACAATAAAATCAAATGCAAGCGCACTCATGGATGAGTTTTAGCCTTTTAAAGACAAATCAATGATATATGTCTGTGGTATGTAGTATTACTATTAATTACACTTTAAAACATTTCGCAAGTAAATTTACAAATCTTAGCAAGCATAGTGACTATGCTTACATATATAGTTTACAAACAAAGCGAAAGGCTCGTATTGGTTATTGTGTTTCCAACAAGATAGTTCCTGGCATGAAAGATCAATCGAGGACATGAAGTTAAGTATCTCCCAGTTAACATCCAGACACGGACATCGAATACGTAGCGCGAAGTATATATCCCGATTTTTATCTAGACATCGAACACCGTATATACTTTATTTGCTCAGGTTTCATAGGTGGTTCCACCGCCGAAGCTTTCAAGTTCCAACAGAGATTAAGGATATATATATACAACCTAACAACCAGCTTCCCATCATTTAGGGTTGTGAGGTTCGCGAGGTTTCGTACCACAAAGCTATGCTCTTATACTAAGCCATGCTTTGATCATTTCATCAATTGCAGCACTTTGCATGCCATACTGTCATTTCATAATTTATAACTGGTAATTACTGACCAAATGACTTTTAGTCAAGGGAATGAAATCCCATCACCAAAAACAAATATGTTCGGCGATAATCAGTAGATACACTATAACATACAGTGTCAGACACACATCCATACGAGTTCGTTCCGGGTTTGAACGAAGCCGAAGGTGCCTTATTCCATGACTCAAGTTTTTTGAGTGCGAAGGCCCTTGCAATCTGAAAGTTCTCCAAACACGATCGGACTTTCTACCACTCCGGTAATAGGGTCATCTCTCTACCGTAGCTTTAGTAAAGAAACAAATCAGCAGGCAACCCGTTCGACGCGAAGAACCATGGTCTTCAATCACCATTTTTATGTCTCCATTTATTTCGTCGTATGGTTATTTTGAATGGTTTCCGAAAAGTAAATTCTGATACTGGTTTTTCCAATTAACCAGCGCTTCATATGAAGTGTGTGTGTGTGTGTGTGTGTGTATATATATCAAATCAAGTTCTTTCCATCGTGTATATATATAGCACTTAATTCTTTCGAAATTTAGAAATGATCATTTATACAATTCAAATAATCTTCCTCTTAACTCTTTACTTCCGAACAATTGTTTATAAACCAAGGATCACGTTTACGCTATTTCTTTAATTCCGACTCATTGTATTTATTCGAAAAAGGATTAGTTATATTCGAATCAAAGGTTTCAGGACTGAAACAGTTCCCAATTTAATTAAATAAAATGTTTGCAATAATAACTTTGTTATAAACAAATTTTATATAAATATAGACTAAATATAAAATATAAATGGTTAAAATAATTACTTAACATATATTAAACTTTGAAGAAGTGTACAAATAGAATATGTCAAACATATACATATTTTTAAATCAAATAAGTTTTTATTTATATCTTTTTGAAATTAACATATCATGGTTAAATAATTGAAACTCACATAAAATATTCAAAATTACTTTAACTAGAATTGTTTCTTTCCCATGCCAATGATATGAATTTATATTCATACTCGAAGGGTATAACTAGTTCCGATAATCTCGAGTTAATCCAATGCATTTCAAAGATGTTTAACTTGTTTACTTTTGTTCACTCAGTTCTGTATCAACTTCTATAATTAATTAAGTCTTACTTGGGTAACACTGTCATTATCATATCATTGAAGTTAAATTCGAATAATTCATATTAAATATACGATCGGTTAGAAATCGAAGCTTATTATATCTAATATATGTTTCCGTATTAAACTGACACTATAAGCGGAATTTAGATATTTCTACCTCTTTATTCCTCAAATAGTATTAATCATCATCTACAAAACTTAAATCAAACATCTGAAGTTCACTTTCATCCAATCAAATTTTAAACAAATTTTAAATTGGCAAAACTATTTATTTCAGTAACTGTTTAACAGTATTCGAGATTCACTTTCAATTTTCTCTTTTACCAGCCTAGATAAGTAAGCATTAGCCAGGTAAGTTCAGCGCACTGGTTGCTGCATCCCTTGCCTTAGTTACACACCCCGTTTACTATTCTAGATTAGTAACGGAACAAACTCACTTGTTAACCCGAAACTTAAGTTACATTCCTTATTTAAACTTCAAATTCAAATTATTATTCAACACAATTTACAGGGCCGGTCCTAGAAGTTCTGGTACCTAAAGCCAAAATCTAAAATGAGGCCCTCATAAAGAAGCTAATGTATCGCGGAGGTCCTAGGAGTTCTTTTTCTAACCCGTTTAGCGTAATCCGATTTTTGTTTACACGTTTATAAGCGCTGTAAAAGTAATGGTTAATAACAACGTATATTAATGATTATTATAATTAAAAAACAAAATTAAGAATATGCGATCTACTAGTTATAATATTTTTAATGATAATTTGAAGCAATTTTTTGAACTAATCGATTGGACTTAAGGAAACTTCAACTACAAAAAAAAATTTGGCAAATTTTTGACAAACTTCAACTTTAATTATTAATTCATATGAAAGAAAAGTTAATTACCGACAAATTATAAATTAATTAGCCATTAAAAAATTCAATAATTACTATCAAATAAATCAATTTTTATACAATTGTCAGTAATATCATATATCAATTTGAATATAACGTATGCGAGAATCTCTTTAAATCCTATAAATTAGTTTGCATTATTACAATAATATTCTATAGGTAATATTACCGGTGACTTGAATATACTTAGTAATTTTTGAACTAATCTCGTTGTTAGGCAATATTATTAGTAATTTGAACAAATCTCATTGAATCCTACAAGGCAATATTGCAATGTTGCAATCCAAAATGGCTGTTGTAATTTCATTTCTTCTAAATTAGCTTATGAGTGTACAATAATAGTACAAAGAAATTACAGTAATAATAGTACAAAGAAATTATAGTTTTAAAATATCACAATCTACAGTTGAACAACTCAGTGTGTAAAAAGCACAGATCCTCAACAATTACACATCTAAAAGAGTAAATACGAATTAGTATACTACCTTCTACTCCGCCTTCAACTAACTGGAGAATAAATTTAAAAGTGAAATTGGATTTATGGGTTTATGGCTTGCGCCTTTTCATGTGACCTAATTGCTACCGTACCGCCTGCCGTGGAGATGGATTCACTTATCGTCGCCGCCCAGAAGGATATTTGCTCGGCAAAAACTGAAATTTGAGAATCGTGATTTTCTTTTTCCAACTCTGTAATTGTAGCGATGAATTGATGCCCTAGGTTTTCCAGGGCCCTAAGCGGCTGCTTCGCCCGCTTTGGCCAAAGGCCGGGCCTGGCAATTTATAATATATTATCATAAATATTTAATTAAACTTATATCACCTTTTATAACAAAATAATACAAGTGTAAATATCCTTTCAAACAATTTAAGAATATTATTATTATTTCAAACTAATTTACAACTTTACTTAGATCTCAAGTCCAAATAATTCAAATTCAAAGTGTATTGAAGCAAAATCTTAAGTATATTATCGTTTACAATTTTGATTTGATTAAAAATCAAATTATACAAATTCAAGGCAACTTTCAAAACAAATTATAACGCTACATCAAATTTTAATTTGTATTGTAATTTAGGTTTCAACTTTTTATTATACACCATACCTAATTTATAAGATAATATTTGATTCACCAAAAGATCATCATTAACTTAATATTTAATTTAAAAAATGATATTTGATTCACAACATATTATATCGTTCTCATAAATTTACTAATTAAGTAAAGTATCACTCACATTGCTATTTAATTTATAAAATAGTATTAAAACATTTTCAACCTAGTTTCTAACATTTTAAGATATCTAATAATATTTAACAAATATTTTTAAACTTATGAAATATCATCATAAGTATTCTTTAAACAAATCAACTGATATTAAGTCTTCTTAAATCTATTGAAATTAACCAAATTATTTACTGCTATGACACCCAGATATACTAACACAATTACAACTATCTAAGCAACCATATGACCGATAACTGCTCAATACGCATTGTATACTAACACATATCAATTTGTGGTTTATATCGACAACCATCCTCGTTCACGATCATCCCATGAAATACAATATCACGTTATAATCAACTAATATTAATGTTATTATCATAATTATCAATTTAGCCGTCCATTTCTTAAATGCGCACAACAACAATTTACGAACCCGCGTTATAACACTAACACGTCTAATATGCATTTATCGACAACCATTAAAATGTCACATACCATATTCAAAGGGCGATATTATCCACAAATGTTATCCTATAACCAATACTAACCATTCATGTAACCAATTTTCACTCATTAGCACATCCATTACTATGTATATCATAAGTTTATATCATATTAAGTAATAAAATTTAATTCGAGTGTTCTCACCCTATTGCTTTCCCATAAAGGTCCTCCGATCACAAAACCGTGCTGAATATGCTTCCTTTCTTCATACCATATGTTCCAGTCTCCGGCGTTTCTTGCACTCTCTCACTCTTTTTTTTCTCACATCTCTTTTTTTTCTTGTGTTTCCTTCTTCTTCTTTTTATAAAATCTAAGCTTTTATCTGCAAAAGGATATGTGCACGCATGCAACTGGAGTGGTGCCGTGAACTAAGTTTTTAAACTGAGAAACATAAGCATGCAAGCAGAGCCGAAGTCACTTGTTGCAAGGAAGAGCTGGCTTGTCTTAAGGGGGAAGAGATAGTGGTTTTAAAGGAGGAGTCGACTGTGTTGAGTGGGGAAGGACTGGAATTTGTGGTTTTTAGAGTATGGGGTTGCGGTGACAGCTGCTAAGAGTGGTGCAAACTGAAGGTGCGATGGGGTGGCAGTCGAATTGGGTTTCAGTGGGGAGGTTGATCGGCAAGGCTCTGGGCTAAGGACTGGAGATGTTTGACAAGGCGGTGCACATATCTGACTCCAACGTCGAGGGAAGAAATTCAGTTTGCATGCACCAGCGTTTTTTTTAAAACACAGAAATGGCAGAAGCTTGAAGATGGATGTGGGAGAGCCAGAAGGCTTTCGAAAACATGTAGTAAGTAAAATTGCTTTGAAACCACGCGTGGCACCCATGAACCAAGTGGAAAATGAAGGCATCAAATCTTAGAGCACTTGTCACGCATGCAATAAAATGTGGGTTTGGTGCTCGCAATATTGTACCGTGTAATGCAAAACTTTGCTCTATGCGTTCGTCACTTTTCTATTATATTTTATTTGAAATGCGTACCCCAAAAATTTTTCTTTTTGATTTCTTTTATTATTAATTATTGATAACCAACAACACCAAACTAATAATATAATCGTGTATAATAATGTGCTATGATCCCGGAACAGTAATATAACAGATCGGTTGGTTGATTCTATAAAATGTCAAAAGGACCACAGCACAGTTACCCTACTTTACGTTAGAAAAATATATGCTTATTTTCCAGATTAAACATTACAGAAAAATTCTATAAAATATTTTAAGACTACACGAACAGAAACTAAACAAAAATTTCAAATGAATATTTAATTCTAATTTAATTTCAAATTCTAATCATTTCTAGAAACTAAATTACAACTTGTTTCAATATTTCGACTAACGATGAACTATTTTTCCCTAAGATCCTTGTTTCAATTATATTTCAAATAAAAATTAATTTTAACCATTTTAAAATAACATTATCACCTTAATTTTTATTCAATAATTATTTAAACCTTCCAAAATTTATAATAAGTTCAAATTTAATTTCAAAAATCTTGGATCGTTACATTCTCCCCACTTAAGGCAATTTCGTCCTCGAGGATTGGAATGAAGTTTAGAGAAGAATATAAGTTACCATAATTAATATATTTTTCCCAAAATACTTTTTTAAATTTGAATTAGGGTTTAAATTCTAAATTATAATATCTCATTTGACAATTTAAATTATAGAGAAAACAAACCCACAACAATATTATTCCAAAATTTCAATTAACACAAGCATCCATACATTCATTCTTGACTCATATACATTGTCTCTTGATCTAAATACTTTCACTTCTTAACGTTATATATTTTTAGAGTTAACCCTACGGACTAAAATTTTATCTTCCTTGCACTACTTCTGATGTAGACGGTGCTTCTCCAGCCGGCTTCTCTCCTTACTTAAACAGACAATCTCGAACTACATGCCCTCTTTTCCTACATCGATGACACTTCTTTTCCATTGCCAGATTCTTGGATTTTTCGTTGATCTTTGGACATTTATCCTCAAAATGCCTTATTTCCTTGCACTTGAAACAACGTATATTCTTCCGAACTACTTTCTTCTTTTTAGACTTGCTTAGGCAGAAAGCTGCGTAGTGACCCATTTTAAGACATCTATAACACTGGATATCCTTAACTTTCCCAAACCTCAACGTCTCTTCTCTTTCCTTTTGAGTTAGTGCGCTTTTTGCTTGCTTCAGAGTCATCCAAAACTCACCACTTGACATTCCAAAATCCATTTTTCTTAAATGTTAACATAAAATATTTATCAAAAGGGTTATACTAATTTTTTCACATAATTTATCTAACCAGCTTATTTATATTTAAAATTAAATCTCGAATATAACCTAAATATTTTATAGTCAAATTGCACCATTTATCCATTAAGTGTTTATTATTTACCAAATCATATTCAGGGTTCATAAGTTTGAGGTTATTCGAATTCTAAAATATTTCAAACCATTTAATTTCACTCCTTTCCATTTTAAGTCTCCGAGTTTTGATTGACTTCCCTATTTCAAACTTATACCCTTTTTCCAAATTACATATTTCATAAAATCAATTTATTAATTCATTTTATTCTTCAAACTTATTCTCACATATTCTTTTTTCTTACCTCATCATTAGCGATTACTAACCCTATCGTATCAAACTATTTCTACTCTATTTTTTTATCAAATCTATTGACGGTCCAAAATCGTCGATAAATTCTAACTCTATCCCCAAAATTAAGTTCTTCTTAATTTAAGTCTATCGAATTTCTAAGTTCATAACTATTCCCAACTCATCTTAATTCATTTGCAAATTCCGTTTATATTCTATAAACAATAAGAACATAACTTATTCAAATTTCGCTTACTTATTCCAATTCATACTATTTTATCAACTCTTATTTGAATTCATCCAAACAATTTCAAACACTTATGTAAACGGTTTCAAGTATTTCTCGACGTTTCAATCGGAATCATATAATCATCCCACTTTCGAAATTCGAAAATAATTACTGATGATGATCGATCAATCAACAATATTATCTTCCAGCAACTAGAAAGTGATTTTATATCTATCTAGTATATATTGGACTTCGTATATACGTTGATTAAGCGTATGTGCAAAATCATCTTATACTCGTTAGTCCAATCTCGATGTTGAGTAAAATACTCGAAAACTCTTATTATAAGGTATGTTTCAAAATAATTACTCTTTTCAAAACGATAATTTATATTTTCAAAATATGCTCAAATAGTTTCAAATCATTCGTAATATCATTATATATCTCTCACTTAATTCTTTAAGATCCCGTTTAATCCTTTCTACCAAATTCTTTAGTCTTTACCTATTCTTTCCATATTATTCTAAATATTTTTGGACTATTTATCTTATTCTTAACATCCATAATTAGGTCATCCTATTTAACCATTTCCGAAGTAATTTCTTTATATTTAAAATATAGCCTTTTTGGTTTATTTTAAATTTTAAAAACCATCCTCACATACGAAACACTCATAAACTCATTCTAGGGTATTAGTTACCCTATCTCTAATGAGTTTCTTACTCCGTTGTTCTAATACAAATGAATATACCCCTTGAGATGGGTTCAACCACAGCTATGATACCATATGTGACGAACCAACTTTCAATCGCCTCGAGTCAATGCTTAAACTAACTCCAAAAGTTTGAAAATCGGATTCGTCGGGGTACTACACACTAGAATAGAATAAAATAAACTTTTATTACTAAACATTTGATTACATCAGAGTTTACATTATCATAGTTACAATAAAATACACAACGAAAAAGAAAAATATAACAGAAGAAACAATATGGTATAACGGAAGAACTCCAACTCTATCTCAAAGCTCCAACCAAAAAAGCGCTCTGAATCTTGCTCCAAGGACCGATAACTGTAAAACTAAACTACTAGCAGCCTATGTGAAAATTTGTGGGCACCCAGAGTCTAGGAAGGAACAATAAACTCCAGGTAAGTCATGGGACTGGTGTGAGAACATAAAATGTTTTACTTTATATTAAGGTAAATCACAGGACCACACCGTATAATACGGAACGGGTTTACTCCCATGATTACCAGTGCATCAGTCATATATGAGTTTTGAAAAATGAGACTATTATAAGGCTCGCCCCAATACACACCAAACAATAAATGCAAATGCAAGCGCAGACATGGACGAGTTTTAGCCTTATAAAGCCAAATCAGTGATATATGTCTGTGGTGTGTATTATTACTATTAATTACACTTCAAAACATTTCGCAAGTAAATTTACAAATCTTAGCAAGCACAGTGACCATGCTTACATACATAGTTTACAAACAAAACGAAAGGCTCGTATTGGTTATTGGGTTTCCAACAAGATGGTTTCTGGCATAAAAGATCAATCGAGGACACAAAGCTAAGTATCTCCCAATTAACATCCAGACACGGACAAAGAATACATAGCGCGAAGTATATATCCCGATTTTCATCCAGACATCGGACACCGTATATACTTTATTTGCTCAGGTTTCATAGGTGGTTCCACTACCGAAGCTTTCGAGTTCCAACAGAGATTAAGGATATATATACAACCTAACCACCAGTTTCCTATCATTTAGAGTTGCGAGGTTTCATACCATAAAGCTACGCTCTTACTCTAAGCCATGCTTTGATCATTTCATCAACTGCAACACTTCGCATGCCACACTGTCATTTCATAATCTATAACCGATAATCACTGACCAAATGACTTTTAGTCAAGGGAATGAAATCCCATAACCAAACAGAAATATGTTCGATGATAATTAGGTAATACACTATAAGATATAGTGTCAGACACACATCCATATGAGTTCATTCCGAGTTTGAACAAAGCCGAAGGAGCCTTATTCCACGACTCAGGTTTTTGAGCGCAAAGGCCCTTGCAATCTGAAAGTTCTCCAAATATAATCGGTCTTTCTGCCACTTCGATAATAGGGTCATCTCTCTAATGTAGCTATTCAGCAAAGAAACAAATCAGTAGGCAGCTCGTTCGACGTAAAGAACCATACTCTTCAATTGCCATTTTTATGCCCTCAATTATTTCGTCGTACGGTTATTTTGAATGATTTCCGGAAAGTAAATTCCGATACTGGTTTTTCCAAATAACCAGCACTTCATATGAAGTATATATATCAAATCAAGTTCTTTCCATCGTATATGTATATCACTTAATTCTTTCTAACTTAGAAATGATCGTTTATATAATTCAAATAATCTTCCTCTTAACTCTTTACTTCCGAACAATCGTTTATAAACCAAGGATCACGTTTATGTTATTTCTTTAATTCCGACTCGTTGTATTTATTCGAAAAAGGATTAGTTATATTCGAATCAAAAGTTTCAGGACTGAATCAATTCCCAATTTAATTAAATAAAATATTTGCAATAATAACTTTATTATAAACAAATTTTATATAAATATAGACTAAATGTAAAATATAAATGGTTAAAATAATTACTTAACATACATTAAGCTTTGAAGAAGTATACAAATAGAATACGTTAAACATACACATATTTTTAAATCAAATAAGTTTTTATTTATATCTTTTTGAAATTAACATATAATGTTTAAATAATTAAAACCCATATAAAATATTTAAAAGTACTTTAACTGGAATTATTTCCTTCCCATGCCAATGACATGAATTTATATTCATACTCGAAAAGTATAACTAGTTCTGATAATCTCAAGTTAATCCAATCCATTTCGAAGATGTTCAACTTGTTTACTTTTGTTCACTCGGTTCCATTTAACTTCGATAATTAATTAAGTCTTACTTGGGTAAACACTGTTATTATCATATCATTGAATTTAAATCAGAATAATTCATATTAGATATACGATTGCTTAGAAATCGAAGCTTCTTATATCTAATATATGTTTCCGTATTAAACTGACACTATAAGGGGAATTTAGTTATTTCTACCGCTTAATTCCTCGAATAGTATTAATCATCATCTATAGAACTTGTACTAAGCATCTGAAGATCACTTTCATCCGATCAAATTTTAAACAAATTTTAAATTGGCAAAACTAATTATTTCAGTAACCGTTTCACAATATTCGAGATTCACTTTCAATTTTCTCTTTTACCAGCCTATATAAGTAAGCGTTGGCTAGTTAAGTTCAGCGCACTAGTTGCTGCATCCCTTGTCATAGTTACGCGCCCCATTTACTATTCCAGACTAGTAATGGAATAAACTTACTTGTTAACCCGAAACTTAAGTTACATTCCTTATTTAAACTTCAAATTCAAATTATTATTCAATGCAATTTATAATATATTATCATAAATATTTAATTAAACTTATATCAAATTTTATAACAAAATAATGCAAGTTTAAATATCCTTTCAAACAATTTAAGAATATTATTATTATTTCAAACTAATTTACAACTTTACTTAGATCTCAAATCCAAATAATTCAAATTCAAAGTGTATTGAAGCAAAATCTTAAGTATATTATCATTTAAAATTTTGATTTGATTCAAAATTAAATAACATAATTTCAAGGCAACTTTCAAAATAAATTATAATGCTACATCAAATTTTAATTCGTATTGTAATTGAGGTTTCAACTTTTTATTATACACCATACCTAGTTTATAAGATAATATTTGATTCACCAAAAGATCATCATTGACTTAATATTCAATTTACAAAATGATATTTGATTCACAACATATTATATCGTTCTCATAAATTTACTAATTAAGTAAAGCATCACTCACATTACTATTTAATTTATAAAATAATATTAAAACATTTTAAGATATCAAATAATATTAATCAATATTTTTAAACTTATAAAATGACATCATAAGTATTCTTTAAACAAATCAACTGATATCAAGTCTTCTTAAATCGATGGAAATTAACCAAATTATTTACTGCTATAACACCCAGATATACTAAAACAATTACAACCATCTAAGCAACCATATGACCAATAAATACTCAATACACATTGTAAACTAGCACATACCAATATGTGGTTTATATCGACAACCATCCTTGTTCACGATCATCCTATGAAATACAATACCTCATTATTATCAACCAATATTAATGTTATTGCCATAATTATCAATTTAGCCGTCCATTTCTTAAATGCGCACAACAACAATTTACGAACCCGCGTTATAACACTAACACGTCTCAATATGCATTTATCGACAACCATTAAAATGTCACATACCATATTCAAATGGCAATATTATCCACAAATGTTATCTTATAACCAGTACTGTAACAACCCGGAAATTCTGAGCTAATTTACAATTTTTATTCTGGCAATTTTTACGGATTTTGGATATTTAAAATGGATGATTTTAAATAATAACGATGAGAAATTTATTTTGAATAGAATTAGAACATATATTTTTATTTGAATCGTCGTTAGAATATAAATATTTTATTTTAAATATAAAAGGAATTGAAAATGGCGCGGTAGTTCGAAAATTCGATTTCAAATTTTAAATGAATGTACAGGATTCAAAATAAACCGGATTTTAGTGAAACCAAAAATATTAGAATCTATTTGAAAATATCTTTCCAACGAATCCGAAAAATTGAAATTTCATAGCGGGGATAAAAAGTTATGCCCGGATGAAAATTCAAAATAGTCGCTATGGAATTTTAGCCCTTAAAAATGGAAATTTTGCAAATGACCTCTATTTTCGACGAAACAACTTTTGTTGGATTCAGGATGTCAAGTTATTGCTAGATTCCAAAATTCAATATTTTCTGAATCAATATGAGAGCGTAGCAAAAGAAAACGTGTTTTAACAGTTTCAGTCAATTTCGATCGATCAGAAAATGGCCATTTTTCAAACGGTCTCAGAATTTGACGAAATTAGTTTTGTTAGAACCGTATCGTCAATACGAAGCTAGAAAATATTTTTCGGGAATTTTTAGAGTCCGTATGTTGCCCCGGTAAATTGAAATGGGCGTTCAAATTCAATATATAGATTTATTTTTGATTTTGATGGAAACTGATCGAAATGATTGAATCAACTTACGATACATATCCCATTGTGTTCAGAATGAGGGTAATAAGGTAGGGACGACAGTTGGTGGGTTTCATTTCGAGATCAAAATAAAAAGTTACTTTTTGAAATTAAAAATAATAATAAAAAAATATATACATCCTCACATCTCCCTCTCTCTCCTCTCAGAAGTCAAACCCGAAATTAAAAAAAAAAGAGAACGACGGAGCCATCGTTCCCAGCATCGGCGCTGTAACAACCCGGAAAATCTGAACCAATTTAAAATTTTTAAATTGGCTATTTTAGTGGATTTTAAATATTTAAAATAATAACGATGAAAAGTAAGTTTGAATCGACATTTGAAAATGAATATAATTAATTCTAATTATAAACAAGGCTTGAAATGGCGCGGTAGTTTCAAAATTTGAATTCAAACTTTGACTGACTGTACCGGGTGCAAAACAAAACGGATTTGAGCGAAACCAAAAATATTTAAATCTTTTAGTTAATATCTTTCTAACGAATCTGAAAAATAGAAGTTTCATAGCGGGAAGCAAAAGTTATGGCCAAATGAATTTTCAGAAAGGTCGCTATAGAATATATATAGCCCGTGAAAATGGACATTTTGCAAACGACCTCGGAATTCGACAAAACCACTTTTGTTGGATACGGGATGTTAAACTATTGCTAGCTTTCAAATTTCATAATTTTTGAAGCTAGTATGTGAGCGTGGCAAAGGAAAATGTGTTTGGTCGATTTCTATTAAATTGGGTCGACCAGAAAATGGCCATTTTGCAAACGACCTCGGAATTCGGCGAAACCACTTTTGTTGGATCCAGGATGTCAAATTATTGCTAGGTTTCAAATTTCATAATTTTTGAAGCTAGTATGTGAGCGTGGCAAAGGAAAACGTGTTTTGGTCAATTATAGTTAAATTGGATCGACCAGAAATGGGCCATTTTTCAAACGGTCTCAAAATTCGACGAAACTAGTTTTGTTGGGACCGTATCATCAAAACATAGCTAGATTTATTTTTCGGAAATTTTTAGAATCAGTATGTGGCCCCGGCAAATTGAAATGTACGTTCAAATTAAATATTGAATATTGAATGTTATATATTTTAATTTGAAGGAAAACTGACTGAAACAGTCGAATGGGCCTTCGAAACATATCCCATTGTGTTCGTAATGGGGGTATTTAGCTAGGGACGATAGTCGTTGGGTCTGGATTGGGGTTTGTGTGTGAAAGGGGTATTTTCGAAATTTAAAAATATATAAATTAAAGAAAAAACGTGATTGGACCACACAATCATTCTCTCTCCCCGATTGAACTCGACGCACAGCGGAAAACCCTCCAAATCTTCTAGCCCTAATTCCTTCTCCTACAAGCAAAATCATCCCCTCCTCCAGTTGAAAATTTTGAAGAGCTAGAGACAAGCTTCAAATCCATACCAATAGAAGATTTTTTCGTTGAGTAACGGGGGAGATCTCAGGCTCGAAAGTCGAGCCCTTTTAATCGCCTCCGTGGCCACGTAAGGCAACCGAACTGGGGCCCACTTCTGGCGAGCAAGCGCCTCTCCTCCCCCTTCAACGCTGCACCACCTGATCGGCCTAACGCTACACGGTTTGCGCGAAAATCAAAGACCTAGTTTTGAACATTTCAGAAAGGTAAACGGCTGATTAATTTTAAACTGTATTATAGCAGTTTAAAGCGCAACGGTTTTTGTTTTCACTGTAAAAATCATGTCTTTTTCGTTTCTTGACGAAATTCAGTGAAACAGGAGATAGTGGACTCGTGTGGACGTCTTCTACATTTTAGAAGAGACCGCATATTTTTCTGAGCCTTCTGCTATTTTTGGTGGAGTGGAACCCAAGGTGAGATTTCTAAATTATATACGATATGGAAAACGACGATGTATAAATTATATAGTCGATGTATGACTTATATAAGCGTTGTACACCTCATGTATAAGCGCTGTATAGGTTGTACGTTCGATATATAAGTTATATATGCATTGTAAAAATTATATATGTGTTGAAATAGAAGTGAAATGCTTATATAAACAAATATATATATATATATGTATATATATATATATATACGCCCCTCGTCCACAAACCATGGACGATATTTATTGGTTGTGATTGGTGTGAAAATTGGTTGATTACGAATGGTTGATTAAAATTGTTTGTGGTTGAAATTGATTGATTGTGGTTGAAAAATACCCGTTTGTGGTTGAGAATTATTTGGTTGAAACCCACATAGGATTAGTTTGTGGAAATGGAAAAATATATACGTGCCGCCTGCGTGCGAACTAGATGCATGAAATCCCCATTGTCAAAAGCTGCGAGGCTTTAAGGTAGAGCGAGGAGTCGTACTAAGGACGGCCCCGGTTTTAACTACCCTGCCGTTATGCTGCCGAAATTTTGAATGATATTCATGTATTAGAATTATTTCATTTGTTGAAACTATATCCGTGTGTTGAATATAAATTCATGTGTCGAAAGACATTCGTGTTTTGAAATAAATTGTTTTATAATAAAAATCATATTTTTATCATCTATATGAACTATATAAAATAGTCGTGTTTTGAAATAAATTGTTTTGCAATAAAAATCACATTTTTATTTTTATTTATTTATATATATATATATATATATAAACTATAGAAAACATTCATGTGTTGAATAGAAATTCATTCGTTGAATAGAAATTCATGTGTTGAATGGTATTCGTGTTTTAAATAAACTGTTTTCAATATAGAAATCACCTTTTTATATATATATATATATATATATATAAACTATAGAAAACATTCATGTGTTGAATAGAAATTCATTCGTTGAATAGAAATTCATGTGTTGAATGGTATTCGTGTTTTGAAATAAATTGTTTTATAATAAAAATCATATTTTTATCATCTATATCAACTATATAAAATAGCCATGTTTTGAAAGAAATTGGTTTATAATAAAAATCATATTTTTACCATCTATATGAACTATATAAAATAGTCGTGTTTTGAAATAAATAGTTTTACAATGAAAATCACATTTTTATTATATACATGAATTGTTAAAAATAGTGAAGTGTTAAAATAAATGTCGGTTGGATAAAAATATCATTTTTATCAAATGTATGAAAAGGAAATGGTTTTGAAATCGAAGAATAGATTATATATATAATTAAAATAAATCGAATAACGAGGCTGCAGTTCGTGTTTTGAAACCGTGATTTCAAATGATTAGTGCGGGAGATCCAACCATCGGATTTTCCCGAAACCCAAACCGTTGGGTTCGCTTTGGAAATATCTTTCCAACGACACCAATTTTGTAAAGATCCAACGGTTGGATTGTCTGGAATGTTTAATTCAAATCTGAAGAAAAACAGCGCCAGAATCGATTATATATATATATATATAATTAAATTAAATCGAATAATGACGCTGCAGTTCGTATTTTGAAATCGAAACTTCAAACGATTGTACCGGGAGATCCGACCGTCGGATTTTCCCAAAACTGGAACCGTTGGATTCGTTTTGAAAAGATCTATCTAATGATATAAATTTTATGAGGATCCAACGGTTAGATTTTCAGATATGTGTAAATCAAATCTGAAGAAAAACAACGCCACGACCTCGTTATGGCCCGAAGCGTCGTTTGAATAAATTGGCTATTTTAAAATAAATAAAAATAGCGATAAATCGTAATAAAATATTATAAAAGATATGGAATATGAGATTTAGAAACTAACTGAAGGTTGGCTAAGTCGAATGGTTTCCTGGGTTTTGATCTGATGTTGGTTTCGGCCTTCGGGGTTAATATTTGGGAAATCATTCTCTTACTGATTTACGGTTAGTGACTAATGAATTAGAATGAAGCGTATGTATGTTTTAGTAGCACTTGTTTATTATATTCGCGAGTTGCTCAGAAAGACCAGGTTTATCCCATTCTGAATAACCGAATCGACGATAAGAAGTCGAAGATGAAGACGGTGGTCGAAGACCGAAGATCTTCATCTCGTTTGGATGGTAACTGATGTCCTGATTGGGAGGCATCCCGAAATATGGATAATGAGTGGTGATCGTCTAGACGTACGTGGAGATCGATGGGTATACGAGGTATATAGTGCCTCCGGTTTCGTTAAGACCCAGAACGGACTTGCAAATGGACTGTGTGTCTGACATTGGAATTCATTCTGTGTGATTGATAGCCATCAGTTGCATGGTGTGAATTGCCTGTGTGGCATGCTAAGATGCAGTGATCAGGGCTTCTGTTGAAAAGCAAAGTCTTGTGGTTGATGATTAAAGCACCGCCTGTGTGGCGTAGCTTTGTGTATAACGTGAATTCGCGAGCCTCACACCCTGGTATGGACCAGAAATGGGAGAGGACATCAGGGAGGGCATGCGTTTCCTTCTAGCTAGAGGTGGTGTCAGTGCTTAAACTGGCTGACATTTATATTATTTACACCTATGTGGTTGTTGCTGTTGCGAGGCGCCTTGGTTATATCGGTCGATCCGGGACCGATGGAGTCATTCCTTGGCTCATTTACGCCCCAAAAGGCGGGGAAACGCAGTGTTTAGGAATTTTAATCCACATCGGTGGACCGGCCCTGACGATCCAAGGGTCGATGCGCTCTGACCCTGAGGCTCGGGCTAGACAGTCTCGAAGTCGGTAAGGACTATCTTTTGCCTCGGTTCATGACTGAAATCCAATTTCCAAATACGTGACTTTGCGGTTTGGATTGTATACCTATATATGGAGACATAGTGGTATGGGGCATTAATGCCGTCTATGATTGATATTTATGATTGATTATAAAATTAGAAACTAACTGTAAACGAGATAAGATGGGTGGTTTCCTGGGTATTGGTCTGATGTTGGTTTCGGCCTTCGGGGTTAATACTTAAGGGATCGTTCTCTTACTATTTTACAGTTGGAGTCTGATTAAGAATTAAACGATAAAGTTTACATTTTAAAAGATTTGTTTTTGCTCGTATCAAGCATATTTTGGTCGATATAAGGTAAAACTCTATCCTTCGGTTTGCGTTGCATTGTGTGATGGGACTTGAGTCTTATATCGGCTTTATTTTTATAAAAAGCATTGTGATGTTTAAAAGAATTATTTGTTTTAAAGCACTGGCAATCTAATCGAGTAAACCCGTTCCGCGAAAGTGGCGTGGTCCTGTGATTCGCCATATTATAGATTGTGTTAAGTAGATTTCTCATACCAGTCCCATGACTGACTCGTAGTTTGTTTCACTTGCAAACTCGGGTGCCCCTTTTTCTACACGGGCAGCCTTGTATTCAGGTTTTTAGCAGGCTCTTTCTGGATAGCTGGAGCTGAAGATGGATTCTATCATTTATCTCTTTTTATGTTGTTCAGCTCCTATTGTACATATTATGTTTGTTTTCCGCTGTAGACATTTATGTATAGCTGAACTGTATTTGTACTAAGTATGATCCTGTATACTGTGTAACTCTGATGATTATGTCTATCCAGTGTATTATTTGTTCATTATCTGGTGTATTTATTTATTTCTGTTCTGCTATTATCTTTTTATGTGTTATATTCCAAAGATTACCCTTGACACCGTAGTACGGGGTTTTGGGGTCGTCACAATGTGGTATCAGAGCTTTGGTTAAGCTTAGTGCTGGAATATAACATATTAATGAACTTGTCAGAAATAGAACCAGTAGTGCTCTAGGACGAGTAACTCATTACAGATAGGATCAGTAATATCCTGGTATGAGTAATGCAGAATGGAATAACACCTTGAGGGACACATATACATTCAAGTATTTGTCTCTATGTTTTGAAATATCTTTTCTGTGACCTGACACTTGATCTGCTATTTGCAGAAGTACTAGAAAATGAGTGTCAGAAACAGAAGGAATGCAGAACCGGATATCGAGGCCCTATTGATTAAGTATCGAAATATGGGTGGAATACCGTTCTCGGGCGAAGAATCTATTATGAAAACACAAGCTTGGATTCGTTCTGCTGAGAAAATCTTTGACGGTTTAAAGCTGAGAGATGACCAGAAAAGATTACTGGCGTCTTGGGCACTCAAAGACGATGCCTTGTTCTGGTGGGATTCGGTTGTTGAGGGTAATCCAGAAGGTGATATCACCTGGGATAGATTTAAAGTGATTTTCCTAGAAAGATTTACTCCTCCTGAAGCAACTGAGCGGTTATGTGATGAATTCTCTTATCTGATACAAGGAGATATGACCATTCCCGAATATCATAAGAAATTCAATGAACTTTCTCATTTTGCCCCGCATCTGATTAAAAATCCGAAGAGGAAGAATCTGAGATTTATCAACGGGCTCCAAAGAAAATATCAGAATAGTGTAATGAGGAATGTGAAGCTTCCTTTTTCTGAAATGATATACATGGCTTATCAGTATGAGGATCACGACAAGAAAGGTATGTTGCGTTACGAAGAGGAAGTCAGTTCTAGTAATAAAGTTGAGTCAGAAACTGATCGTCCTGAGGCCAGTACGATGTCTGAGGTCAGTAACAAGCCTAAAGTCAATCGGAAAAGGGCCAGATCTGAGAAAGAACCAGTAACGACTGCCATATGCCTTAATTGCAATCAGAAGGGCCATTTGTCTAGAAAATGTAAATCTTTAAATAAACAAAGAAAGGATGGATATAGAGCCAATCGAAAGCAAAAGAAGAAGAGTTTTAGACCTGATCAGAATTTTCAAGAGAATAGAGATTGCAGTAAATGCCATCGGTCTGGTCATCTTGCAAAGGATTGCTGGCTCTTAAAGAAGCCTGGAATAGTACAAGTGAATGAAGTGGCAGAAACTTCAGCACCCTCAGATAGTCAGGGAAGGGCTGATGTTTTAGAAGGCACACTTAATGTCAAAAATATTCCAGTTAAAGTATTGTTTGATACAGGGCCGTCGCGAAGCTTTATTGCAAAGAATGCGGTTAAGAAACTGGATTTGAATTTGAAGAAGATCAAAGAATCAATGACTGTCCATAATCCGGTTGGGGGTTCTCTCGATACCACAGTGGGGTGTATCACTCCCCAAAGTGGCAACTCGATACCACCAAGAATGCACGGCTTATACCTACACGATGCAACAACGTCTTACCTACCAGCCTGGGTCCACACATGCATATGAACCCGTTGGACTTGCGTTGCAGCCGCTAACCCGGTTTGGCCTCTTACAGTCAAGCCCAGTATGCGTGTCCCATCCTCGACTTGGGTCGAGCCCATAAAGATACGTATGGGTTACTGGTTGAAATGGGCCCCCATTACTTGACACAAGTTATCCACCTAAGCTTGGTCCCCTATAGTACATCCCACTTAACCCACTTCTTATTCATGTTTCAATTACATGTTTCACATTTTGGTTAAGTGTTTCTAATCGTATTTCCAAATGCCACCCAAGGCCCCCACTAGATTCCACATGCCACCCAAGGCACCCACTTAACCCCCTCATGCCCCACTACATGCTTATCTGGTTAAGTGTTTCTTAATTCATTAAGACCGTAACCTCATAAAGACCTCTCACATTAGACTGGCATTTGTGGCAGCTGGATTTGTCGGGCGGGTCCGGGCAGTCTTACACCACAAAAGAGTCTAACCTCGTGTCTTTACAATTATTACGTATTTAGTTTGTGCCTAAGACCTCTCACATTAGACTGGCATTTGTGGCAGCTGGATTTGTCGGGCAGGTCCGGGCAGTCTTACACCACAAAAGAGACTAACCTCGTGTCTTAGACGATTAATTACTCCTAATTAATCATTCCCCAATTTGAATTACTTTCCATATTCAAATTATCAATCAATTCCAAATTTAACGATGTCCATAATTGACTCAATTATGTCCATCCATTTATGGTATGTAAAATCATACCAATTTTCACCACAATTATATTTTATGCCTTTTAAGGCATTTATGCCAATTAAATATTTTTAATATTATCCCCTTTACCCCACGTAGTACGTTTGTTCGTTTAACGTAAAAATGTATGTTAGACTCGAATAGTCTAACCCATGAAATAAAGAGAAAACATCACAATATACACATAATTAAAACATAAATCTAACATAGGGGTGAAATTGCATATGTGAATGATGTTTTACATCTAAAACTTGCATAGGCCAAAATTACAACTTGCATAAACAACATATGTCATGGATCCAATCTGAAGGTGTGAACTTGATGAGAAAATGGCCACAAACTTGCATAAATAACATATGTCATGGATCCGAATCTAAAGGTGTGAACTTGATGAGAAAATGGCCACAAACTTGCATAAATAACATATGTCATAGATCTATATTTGCATAGGTAATACTCCTAAACTTGCATAACATGATTCATATCCAACTCATAAACTTACATAGGTGATTTATACATCGCAACAATGGTGTAGACTAGCACCTAACATGTAAAGTATATGTAGAATTTAGCCTATGACTTACACATGTTATAGCCTAACTTTCAATTAAATTTTCACATAAACTAGGTGTCATAACCATGTAAGTTCACATAAAATTCTACCCAACTTGTATATGATTCATGTTTAAATCAAAGTCCAAACTTGCATACATATGATTTATCATATGAATCAATATAACTACTAGCATATGAAACATGATGATTCAACTAGACATAAGCCAATCATAAGATTATAACATGGGTGATAACATCATAACTTTACATCGTAAATGATAGCATCATAACATAATATCATAGAAATTACAATATAATTACAACATGCAATCAACAATTCATATCATATCCAAATTATCCGCATTATAACTCAATCCAATTCATTTATTAATTATTTTGTTAAAACTATCGAACTCACAACTCAAAAGCAGTCTTGAGTTCTGAATTCTGATTTCTGGAGTTGAATTAGCTCTCCCTTGAAGAAGATTGCTGTTAGGGTTGAATAGTTCTGATTTGGTTGCTGTTCTTCCTCTTTAATTTTGGTGGCGGCTGCTCTAGGGTTCAAGACAACAGCATGACGGCCATAGTTTCAATTTTAATTCTGATTTAGGGTTTAAGTCTATGGGTCTTTTTATAGAGTTCTGAATTAATTTAAGCTGTCGGATGTTCTTAGGGTTAATCAAAACCATTCAATCATGATAGGGTGATGAGTCAGCCCTAATGACTCAGCAAGGAGTCAGAAAGGACTCAACAACATGGGTCAGCCTAAACCAGAAAGCTGTGCAGGCTTTTGCCTCAGCCTGGGCGCACTTGGCAGGTGCGCCAGGGCAAATTTGTACTGGCGCACTTCCCAAGTGCGCCAGTGCAATCCCCATTTTTTTCTTTCTTTTGCCACCAATCTTCGTTCGTCCATAACTCCTTCATTTGGTACCCGTTTCCCGCAAACTCGGACTCTATTCCAACCAGAATTCCAAGACGAACACAATGGCGCAACCCCATTTCCATAATTCTCACGTCTGAGATTAATTATTCTTTATTTTAGTTAATTCGATTATTCAAAAATATGGGGTGTTACATTCTCCCCTCCTTAAAGGATTTTGCCCCCGAAATCTCCAAGTTGAGGAGAATGCATATCCTACCATCCAAACAACCATCTACTCAACCATCAAACACGGGCATCCATTGTCCTTATAAAATTTCTAATGCTGTATGAACATATGCAAGAAGTGTGCGTATATGTTCCTTATCTAATGCAAAATCAGGCGGTCTACTGATTCAGTTGACCTCCTTAATGCAAATCATGATAGTGCCATGTGTCCATTATGTATGCGAAAGAACCCTATCGATACATATCATTTCTACATGTGTGCACAACCATTCACCAAAATGCAACATCCATATGATGGTACAACCATTATTCATCCATTAACTTAAATATGTACACACATTTATATGCAATATGCAATATGAAGTGACTGAGCCGATCTAGTGCCTAAAAGTGTGTGTATATGCATACACGAGCAACCACTAGCAAACACTTGCATCCACATGCATCCATCATACATAACATGTCTCAAACACATGTTTCAACCATAGAACTACCCTATCTAAAGGTCAAAGATACCAGCGAGAGGACATACTAAAGATAAGATAAGTACAAGATAAGCGATAAAGGAGAAATTAAAAGACATACCCTCGAAAAGAAAAGGGTATAATGAACGCATCTTCGCTTCCGTCTCCCAAGTAGCGTTGCTCTCATCATCTCCCCATTGCACTTTGACTAGTTTGACCTCTCGATTCCTCAACTTCTTAATCTCCGACCTAAGAATGCGCGTAGGAGCTCGTCGAATCGTCGCATCACGCTCTATCTCCACCTCTCTAAGCAAGCTCGGCTCTACCACTTCCACGGTCTCGTGCAAGCACTTCCTCAAATGTGATACATGAAATACGTCGTGTACACCACTAAGTCTCTCGGGCAACTCCACTCTATACGCCATCTGCCCAATCCTTTCCTTAATAGGAAACGGCCCTACGAATCTTGGTGCTAATTTCCCAACGGACCCAAAGCGAACGACGTTCCGTAATGGAGACACCTTGACAAAGACCATGTCCCCAATATCAAACTCAAGATTTGACCTCCTCTTATCCGCATAAGTATTCTGCCTATCTTGCACCGTCTTCATCCTCCTTCGAATCAAATCGATCTTTTCCGAAGTCTCTCTAATCATATTGGGTCCAAGCAAGATCTTATCTGTAGACTCCCACCAACATGTAGGCGAACGACACGGCCGTCCATAGAGAGCTTCGAACGGTGCCATGACAATGTTAGACTGAAAGCTATTATTATATGCGAACTCTACCAACGGAAGATGTTCCTCCCATGTACCTCCGAAATCTAAGACACACAACCTCAATAAGTCCTCTAGAATACGATTCACCCTCTCGGTCTGGCCGTCCGTCTGAGGATGATATGAGGTGCTCAAACATAACTGAGTCCCTACCGCCTCTTGTAAGCTCTTCCAAAATTCGCTAGTGAAGATGGGATCGCGATCGCTCACTATGCTAGAAGGAACACCTTGCAAACGAACTATCTCTCGAATGTATACGGAGGCTAACCATGGAGCAGTCCTCTTACTCTTCACGGGAATGAAATGGGCGCTCTTAGTAAGTCAATCTACCACGACCCAAATCCCTGTATTACCCTTCCTCGATCTTGGTGATCCGTCAACAAAGTCCATCGAAATACTTTCCCACTTCCATTGTGGGACCTCCAATGGGTGAAGCAATCCACCGGGCTTCTTTTGGTCTGCTTTTACTTGTTGGCACACCAAGCATCCAGCGACATACTCAGCCACATCTTTCTTCATGCCGGCCCAAAAGTAAACTCGTCTCATGTCCATGTACATCTTGTCCCTGCAGGGATGAATGGTCATCTTCGAACGATGGGCATCATCAAGAATGGTCTTCCTCAGATTCTCGTCCCGTGGTACACAAAGTCTACTGTCCCTACACAACCAACCCTTATCATCTAGGGTATACCTACGGAGATGGCCCGATGACTCCCCTCCTTTGAGCTTTTCTACTAACTCAACCAACTGTGGGTCGTCTCGCTGTGCCTCGCCAATCCGTCCCAAAAGCGTAGGTCTGACCTCTAAGGATGCTAGCAAATCGGGTACAAAGTCAATGGAAGGTGTGAAGTCAAACGTAGAGATGAACTCTAAACTTCGCCGCTCAACAAACAAAGGACTCAAGGACAACCTTTTTCTACTTAAGGCATCTGCCACCACGTTACCCTTGCCAGGGGTATATGCTATCTCGAAGTCGTAGGATGCTAAGAACTCCATCCACCTTTGCTGCCTTAAGTTCAAGTCCTTCTGAGAGAATAAGTATTTTAGGGATTTGTGGTCAGTGAACAATTCGAATTTCTCGCCAAGAAGATAATGACGCTAAGACTTAAGCGTGAAAACAATAGCGGCCAACTCTAGGTCATGTGTAGGGTAATTTCTTTCATGCACTCTCAGCTGCCTTCCACCATAGGCTATTACCCTTCCCTCTTGCATTAAGACTGCACCTAGTCCTGTCCCACAAGTGTCGGTATAAACGGTAGATGGCTTACTCCCATCTGGCAACACTAAGACTGGGGCTGTGGTCAAAGCTCTCTTTAAACGTTGGAACGCATCATCACAATCTACGTCCCACATGAAAACTAAGTTCTTATTCGTCAAGCATGTTAATGGAGCTGATATTTTTGCGAAGTCTTTAATGAACTTCCTATAGTAGCCAGCCAACCCTAAGAAACTTCTCACCTCAGTAGCATTTTTAGGAACCTTCCAATCTTGGATGGCCACTATCTTCGTGGGATCCACGGCTATCCCTTCTTTGGAAACCACGTGTCCTAAGAATCGCACTTCTTTCCTCCAAACATGAAATTTAGAAAATTTTGCTTTAAGGCTATGCGCTCGAAGAGTCTCCAACACTTCCCTAAGATGTAGGGCATGCTCTTCTTCGCTCTTAGAAAAGACCAAGATGTCATCTACAAAGACTACCACGAATTTATTAAGGTACTCCCTAAACACCCTACTCATCAAATCAATAAAGTATGCGGGGGCGTTTGTCAAACCGAAGGGCATCACTAGCCACTCGAAGAAACCGTCTGTAGTCCTAAAGGCAGTCTTGTCTATGCTATCCTCAGCCACTCTCAACTGATGGAAACCAGTGGCTAAGTCCAACCGCGAAAACACTGAGGCGCCAACTAACTGATCGAAGAGATCGTCAATCCTCGGCAGTGGGTATCTATTCTTCTTAGTAAGCTTATTAAGTTCTCTATAGTCCACACAAAGTCTAAGGGACCCATCCGCCTTCGTGGCAAACACTACTGGAACACCCCACTCCGATATACTACGTCTGATGAACCCCTTCTCAAGCAATTCTTTCACTTGCTTACTGAGTTCTCTTCTCTCTCTTGGAGCCATGTGGCGCACTGGCAATGCAACTGGCTTTGCATTGTCCACTAGATATATTCGAAAGTCTATCTCACGTTTTGGGGGTAAACCCCTCACCTCATCGAAGACATCAGCATATTCACGGACTATGTAACAGAATGTAAATCATTATCGGATGCGTCAAGGGATTCTAGGTGACTAAGCATTACTGGACCTCTAGGGTCACAAGAAATATCAAGGGTCTTTCCAGAGCAAGTCAACAATCTAACTACCCTTCTTTCACAATCTAGGATGGCCCCATATCTAGTTAGCCAATCCATACCTAGAATTAAACCGTAGCCCATGAAGCCAAGAACAAAAGTGTTGCACTCAAACTCAACGCCCAAGATAAACACTCTCAAATCCCGACAAATCATAGAAAGATGAGCCGAACCACCGATAGGGTTTGAGACTACTAAGGGATCAGTAACTAGACTAGTATCAAGGTGCAGTGTTTCAACTAATGATGTAGAAATAAACGAATGCGATGCGCCGGAATCGAATAAAGTATGGACAGGATGGTCAAACAGAAAAACTAAACTTTCAACGGAAATTGCTCTACCTCGCTCCTGCAGCGGTGGGACCACGAGAGCCCGAATTTGTCCCCTTGCTTGCCCTGGTGCCATAAGAGCCTGCACCTGTCCTCCCGAGGTAGACCCTGCCCTCTGCCCTTTCTTTGGGCAGTCCTTAATAAGATATCCCGCTTCGCCACAGTGGAAACAACCAGTCTTCTTTTTCTTCCTTCAATCTTTACTTAGATGGCCGGGTGTCCCACAGTTAAAACATTTCTTCTACCCCTTAGCATTGTTGCCTTTACCACCTTTCTTGTTCTGTTATTGCTGTTGCGACTTCTTTTGATCCCCTTTCTTCTCGGGTGCCTTATTAGCATTGGTGCCCATCTCCTCTTCATGCATGAGTGCCATGTCAACTAACCTCTCAAAGGTAGCCCCCATGGGAATGTGGGTCATAGCTAACCCATGAAGCGGCTCGTTTAAACCCTTAACAAATCTTAGAGCCTTCTATTCTGGAGTGTTCACCAAGTCTAAGCCAAACCTTGCCAATTGGTTGGATTTGGAATTATGTCCGAATCAAATTTGGAAAAGGTCGCTGTAAGTGCATTCTGACGACCATTATTGGAAATCGACTGTATGAGCCTTGATAAAATTATTAAAAATATCAACAATTTGTGTAAAATCGGGATAAATGATTTAGAAAGAATTAGGGTGAAAAATCCCATATTTAAAAAGGATAAAAAAATATATTTTATCGAAATGAACTATTTATGAACTAGAATTATAGTCCAATATTTTTGAATAAATAAATTGGATTTGAAGTGGTTTTAAAAATAATCAGAATTTCCAATATACAAATTGGAATGGATTTGAATCGAAATTATCTTCGGAATATTTCAATGTTGGATTTCGTGATTATACAGATATGGTTGTGGAAATTTGAAAGATATATTTATATTGTTATTTCCAATACGATATTTGTTGGTTTCAGAATTTGATATTGAATATAAGCTGATATATTTTCTATTCAGAGCCTTGTATTTCATATCAAATGGGATTTTGGGTTCGTCGTGAATGGTGTCTTAAATAGCACTGTTCTTGGACCCAGTTTAGAAAAGAATAAATCTTTTAATTAAGATTTAGTGAAATTGTCTAGTTAATTGGTATTTAATTGGAATTGAATTTAAATTTGTTTTTGGGTTTATCGTGAGCGGTGTTTTGAATAACACCTGTTCTTTAACCCGATTAACAATGGAATGTGATTTTGGGTTTATCGTGAACCGTGTTTTAGATGGCATTGGTTCTTTAACCCAGTTAAAGACATGATATTGATTTTTGGGAAGATTAAAACTAAGTGGAGTTCTAATGAATCTTTAATTAGATTAAAGTGATCGAGAATGAAGTATCACCAGTTTTGCTCCAAAGCGATAGTTAAATCTTCAATTAGATTTGAACGTGAAATGGTAATTAATATTTACCGATAACACCGTGGTGTTAGATATGGAGTATTACCAGTTTTGCTCCATGGGATGAATAGATTGGGATTGGGAAATAAAATAAATGATTACTTCGGTGTGGTTCGCTAATCCCGACTAGTTTGGAAAACCTTAACATGGTTTGAAATGATATCCAAAGGAAGATTAAAGAATAAATTTAGAAGAACTTATCTTTGATAAAATTAATGGGAACCTTTCCCTAAGAATGTGAATATTTGAATAAAAGAATACTCTGAATTGGAATGAGGTGTATGTTGTGTTTGTGTAACACTTGTTTATTATATACGCGGGTTATTCGGAAAGGCCGGGTTTATACCCATTCTGAATAACCGATTCGGCGGTAAGTCAAAGATGAAGACGGTGGTTGAAGACCGGAGGTCTTCACATCGTTTGGATAATTATTGATGATCTTGATTGGGTTGTACACCCATGAGGAGGGAATCAGTTGGTGATCATCCAGACGTACTTGGAGATCGAAGGATATGCGAGGAATAAGGTTCCTCCGGTTTCGTTCAGACCCAAAACGAACTTGTAAATGGACCGTGTGTCTGACACTGTATTTTATTCTGTGTTGATTGATCTCTATTAAATATACATCTGTTTGGTGGTGGAGAATTTGTTCTCTTAATTAACACACTTCTCTGAGACGTACGAGCTCAGAGGTTGTATATCGATGGACATCAGTCGCATGGAGTGAATTGCCTGTGTGGCATGCCTAAGTGGCAAATGATCAAGGCTTTTGTTGAAAAGCAAAGTCTTGTGGTTGATGATCAAAGCACGACCTATGTGGCACAACTTTGTGTATAGCGTTAATTCGCGAGCCTCACACCTCGGTATGAGTCAAAAACGGGATAGTGACTGCAGGGAGAGCACGATGTTTCTTTCTAGCTATGGGTGATGTCAATGACCTACCAGCCCTGACATTTATATACTTTTTACTTGTGTGGTTGTTGGATGCGAGGCGCCTCGGATATAGGTCCGATAGGACCGGGAAACGTGTGTTCAGGAATACCAATCCTCAAAAGTAAGAGAGGACCGGCCCTGAAGATCCAGGATCGCTGTGTGTGGTCC
Source organism: Allium sativum (assembly GCA_030737875.1). Classification (NCBI taxonomy): domain Eukaryota; kingdom Viridiplantae; phylum Streptophyta; class Magnoliopsida; order Asparagales; family Amaryllidaceae; genus Allium; species Allium sativum. Next base: position 327,508,395 of record CM060921.1, on the reverse strand, counting down.
TAAGACAATTGCTAGAGTGTCTCAAACAGAGAGGAGCTTGCTTCTTGCCTCGACTCATGACGGAAATCCAATTTCCAATACGACATTTCGGTTTTATTTGTAGAGCCTAGTATGGCGACATAGTGGTATGGGGCACTTATGCCATCTATGATTTATACATTATGATTGAAGTTGTTTTCTTCACTTATAGTAATAATAAAAGATGAAATTTAGTGTATCAAGCATTCTTTGGCTATTATAAGGTAAAACCCTATCCTCCGGCTTGCGTTGCATTGTGTGATGGGACTATAATAGCTTCATTTTTCTTTATTTAGCATTACGTTGTTTGTTATATGCACTGGTATTCTTGGGGTAAAAACCCGTTCCGTGTTATACGGTGTGGTCCCTTGATTTACCTAACTTTAAAATTAAGATTAATTGCTGTTTTAGTTCTCACACCAGTCACATGACTGACCTGGAGTTTATTGTTTTAACCTAAACTCTGGGTGCCCTTATTTTCCGCACGGGCAGCTAGTGGTTGGGTTTTGCAGATTTATATTTATAGGATCCTGGTTTACAGCTGGAATGATACTCAAAAAGCTCTGTATCCATGTATTTCTTTCAGTTGTATTTTGTATTATTTTCCGCTGCTATGTAATTTATTGTAATCTCTGATATTTAGTAAATGTGTAATATTTATTCATACTCTGTATATTCTTGTATTCTGATGGAATTGTTGTAATAAACAATGAAATGTTCTTCGGTTTATGTTCCGATGTGTCATGTTCTCATAGCAATCCGGGGTTTCCTTACCGGGGAAGTTCGGGTCGCCACAGTTGGTATCAGAGCTTTGGTTTATAGAGCTCGAGAACAAGACACATTAGAACCAAACGAAAGAATTCATCAGAGATTGGACTAGTAGTGTCCAATAAGAATAACTCGTTAGAGATGGAATCAGTTGTATCCTAGAACGAGTGTGAAGAGTATATTTTTAAAATAAAAACGAAAACAAGTTTTGTTTTGAAAATTCAAATCATTTTGTACGTATTTGAATATTTTATTTGTATTGAATTTTGACAATCGAGTATATAAAGATTTTGCATATACGCGTCATGAACGTATATTCAAAGTTTTAATATACTGGATAGATATAGAATCGCACTCTAGTAGCCCGGAGATGTTCTGATGGTGGTTTGAAACATCATCAGCCTTTATGTTCGAGCTTCGAAAGTAAGATATCTATATATTTCCATTAGACTGATGTGAGAACCAAAACTAGATAGGGCTTATTGTTGTGATTTGGCATCAAAAACATGATTTTCTGTATACGTATCAAAGTTATGAATTTGAAAAGCTAATCAACTAATTGATTGATGGTTGTGTTGTTTGATTATTGATATGATATTATTAACCATTTAGGCCAAATTGAATCAAATATTGAACTGTATTGAAAATTGTTTGAAAATGCATGCATGTATATATATATGTGTGAACATGTCATAGCAAGGAGGCTAGAGCAGAAGAATAAAATTATTTTCCCGACAAATAGGTACATGTTTACAAATTTATTGGGTTTGGATGATTATATGAGCCGATTGGCTGTTTCTTTTTCTTTTTTGGATTGGAGAGGCCTGTATGACAATTTCGGGATTTTCCCGATGCTCCCGTGCAAGGGAGGTTATGGCGAAATTTTTCAAAAATTTAGGGTGTTTGACAAATTTTTGAAAATTTTGAAAAGTTCTTAGAAACTAAAAAGTCGAAGAACTTAAGCCATAATTAAAATAATGAAAGTCGGGTTGGTTAGTTAAACAACTTTCAGCTTCGTTCCTTTTCGAGGACGAAAAGATTTTAAGTGGGGGAGAATGTAACAACCCGGAAATTCAGAGCCAATTTAAAATTTTTATTCTGGCAATTTTTACGGATTTGGGTTATTTAACATGGATGATTTTAAATAATAACGATGATAAATTTATTTTGAATAGAATTAGAATGTATATATTTATTTGAATCGTCGTTAGAATATAAATATTTTATTTTAAATATAAAAGGAATTGAAAATGTCGCGGTAGTTCGAAAATTCGATTTCAAATTTTAAATGAATGTACAGGATTCAAAATAAACCGGATTTTAGTGAAACCAAAAATATTAGAATCTATCTGAAAATATTTTTCCAACGAATCCGAAAAATTGAAATTTTATAGCGGGGATAAAAAGTTATGCCCAGATGAAATATCAGAATAGACGCTATGGAATTTTGGCCCTTAAAAATGGAAATTTTGCGAACAACCTCTATTTTTTACGAAACCACTTTTGTTGGATCTGGGATGTCAAGTTATTGCTAAATCCCAAAATTCATAATTTTCTGAATCAATATGAGAGTGTGGCAAAGGAAAACGTGTTTTAACAGTTTCAGTCAATTTCGATCGACCAGAAAATGGCCATTTTTTAAATGGTCTCAGAATTTGACGAAATTAGTTTTTTTAGAACCGTATCGTCAATACGAAGCTAGAAAATATTTTTCGGGAATTTTTAGAGTCTGTATGTGGCCCCAGTAAATTGAAATGCGCGTTCAAATTCAATACATAGATTTATATTTTATTTTGACGGAAACTGATTGAAATGATCGAATCAGCTTACGATACATATCCCATTGTGTTCGGAATGGGGGTAATAAGCTAGGGATGACAGTCGGTGGGTTTGATTTCGAGATCAAAATAAAAAGTTACTTTTTGAAATTAAAAATAATAAAAAATATATATATACACACATCCTCACATCTCTCTCTCTCTCCTCTCAGAAGTCAAACACGAAATTTAAAAAAAAAAGAACGAAAGAGTCGTCGTTCCCGTCACCGCCGCAGGTGGCGGAGCAGCGCCGCCCCCTCCCCCTTCAAGCCCACGCCTCCATCCCCTCTTCCCTCACACTGCAGCACACACCCCCCTTCCCCCTCTCGCGCTGCTCTCTCCCTCCTCTTGTTTTCAATGCCTGGACCCCCAACACAAACCCTAGCCGACGCCGAGACCCCCACCGCCGTCTCCTTCCACCTCCGACGCCCTCTCTCCGTTGAATCAGCAAAACCGCAACCCCCATGTTCAAATCAGCAAAACCGTACCCTCCTCTCTTCTTTTATCCGCCAACAGCAAGCACAACCCTTCTCCGAGCCTCCTTCGCCGCCTAACAAGGTCCCGTGAGCATTTAATTTCATTTTTAGTCACTTACATAATTAAAAATGCGATTTTTAATTATAAATTTCGTGTATAAAAATATGATTTTCATTTATACGATAGTAGCGATCAAAAATATGATTTGTAATATAGTAAAGGTTCGATCTTTATATGGTTAACAATATAAAGTTGTGAACTTTAATTGTGTAAAGTTATGATTTTTAACATGGTAAAGGTATGACTTTTAACACAGTAAAAATATGATTTTTATAAAGAAAAGATTGGATTTTTATAGTTATAAAGTTATGATTTTCTTTATATGTAGAAAGGAGAGACTTTTATATGTGAAAAGGCGAGATAAAAATATGATTTTGCATATAAATAGCATATTAAAAATACGTTTTTATTATATGTGTAGCGTTATAAAAATATAATTTTTATACATGAAGTGATATCATAAAAATGCGATTTTTATACATGTAGATATGAAATAAAAATGAGATTTTTAATATAAACTGCGTGAAACAGATCTCGTTAGAAGCACGGTGAAGATTTTCTACATATGAAGAGTCGCGGCGTTTGGTTTAGCTTCACGGTGAGAACTCCTCACTTTAATTCTTGTTTTCTAGTTAAAATTATATATACTAGGATGCAGACGGTGCTTAGCAGCACCCGACACCCGTCGTCCACAGACCATGGACGACTTGTTTGATTTTGTTGTGTTGTGAAAATTGATTGTGATGTGGAATGAATGGAAATATATTCATGTGTTGAAATAAATTATTTATCGTTAAAAATATAAATTTAACGTGAATGTGAATAAATAAATATTCATTTACATTTTATGTACACCCATTTGACTGATATGGATTGGGACGATAAATTTTACACATCGCCCAACTGCACAAATAATATTCAGTGTTTGTTGATTGAAACCCCGCATGGGTGTTGGGATGATATTTAATGTACACTAATCCAATTATTTAGTTATATGTCAATCGATAGGTTGACAGACAGTTGTGTGGTGCACTCTGGATGATGGTTGATTATTTATCATTGCTATTATATACATGTGTTGTATAGAATCCATATAAATAACATTATATGGTACTTGAGTGCGTCTCATTCCAATTTAGAAAATAAATCATATTCATGTGCTGAATAAACAAAATAGTCATGTGTTGACAGTACTCATGTGTTGAGAATATTCATGTGTTGAAACCATTCATGTGTTGAAAATATTCATGTGTTTAATAAAATATTTATACAATAAAATTCACATTTTTATTGTAAGTAAGAATGAATAAATATTCATGTGTTGAATAAAATATATATTCATGTGTTGAAGAAAATATTCATTTGTTGAATATAATAACGAAGTTATTGAAATATATAAAGCCGTGTTGATTAAATATGCGCCATTTTGACGCGAACGATATTTATATCGACTATATTCGTTTTTATAATGAATATAAAAAAGGAAGTGATTTCAAAATATAGCGTTTTGAAAATATTATCATTTATATATTAATGATATGAAATATTCAATTTTGATTTGAAATTGAATATGAAGTTGAAATTATTTTGAAAATGAATTTAAAACGATTTATAAAATAAATTTTGAATTGAAATCGACGAAATATATATATTATATATATTAATGGCCTGAATAGAACGCGCCGCGGCCGTTCGCGAATTTCGACCATTGACTTCGCATTGACGTTATGGGAGATCCGACCATCGGATTCTCCTAAAACCAGAACCGTTGGGTTCGTATTGAAAAGAGCTTCCAATGAATATTAGAAATTTGAAATCTAACGGTTGGATTTGGAATTATGTCCGAATCAAATTTGGAAAAGGTCGCTGTAAGTGCAGTCTGACGACCGTTATTGGAAATCGACTGTACGAGCCTTGATAAAATTATTAAAAATATCAATAATTTGTGTAAAATCATGATAAATGATTTAGAAAGAATTGGGGTGAAAAATCCCATATTTAGAAAGGATAAAAGTATATATTTTATCGAAATGAACTAGTTATGAACTAGAATTATAGTCCAATATTTTTGATTAAATAAATTGGATTTGAAGTGGTTTTAAAAATAATCAGAATTTCCAATATACAAATTGGAATGGATTTGGATCGAAATTATCTTCGGAATATTTCAATGTTGGATTTCGTGATTATACGGATATGGTTGTGGAAATTTGAAAGATATATATATCGTTATTTCAAATACGATATTTGTTGGTTTCAGAATTTGATATTGAATATAAGCTGATATATTTTCTATTCAGAGCCTTGTATTTAATATCAAATGGGATTTTGGGTTCGTCATGAATGGTGTCTTAAATAACACTGTTCTTGGACCCAGTTTAGAAAAGAATAAATCTTTTAATTAAGATTTAGTGAAATTGTCCAGTTAATTGGAATTGAATTTAAATTTGTTTTTGGGTTTATCGTGAGCGGTGTTTTGAATAACACCTGTTCTTTAACCCGATTAACAATGGAATGTGATTTTGGGCTTATCGTGAACCGTGTTTTAGATGGCATTGGTTCTTTAACCTAGTTAAAGACAGGATATTGATTTTTGGGAAGATTAAAACTAAGTGGAGCTTTAATGAATCTTTAATTAGATTAAAGTGATCGAGAATGAAGTATCACCAGTTTTGCTCCAAAGCGATAGTTAAATCTTCAATTAGATTTGAAAGTGAAATGGTAATTAATATTTACCGATAACACCGTGGTGTTAGATATGGAGTATTACCAGTTTTGCTCCATGGGATGAATAGATTGGGATTGGGAAATAAAATAAATGATTACTTCGGTGTGGTTCGCTAATCCCAACTAGTTTGGAAAACCTTAACATGGTATGAAATGATATCCAAAGGCAGATTAAAGAATAAATTTAGAAGAATTTATCTTTGATAAAATTAATGGGAACCTTTCCCTAAGAATGTGAATATTTGAATAAAAGAATACTCTGAATTGTAATGAGGTGTATGTTGTGTTTGTGTAACACTTGTTTATTATATACGCGGGTTATTCGGAAAGGCCGGGTTTATACCCATTCTGAATAATCGATTCGGCGGTAAGTCAAAGATAAAGACGGTGGTTGAAGACCGGAGGTCTTCACATCGTTTGGATAATTATTGATGATCTTGATTGGATTATACACCCATGAGGAGGGAATCAGTTGGTGATCGTCCAGACGTACTTGGAGATCGATGGATATGCGAGGAATAAGGTTCCTCCGGTTTCGTTCAGACCCAAAACGAACTTGTAAATGGACTGTGTGTCTGACACTGGATTTTATTCTGTGTTGATTGATCTCTATTAAATATACATCTGTTTGGTGGCGGAGAATTTGTTCTCTTGCTTAACACCCTTCTCTGAGACGTACGAGCTCAGAGGTTGTATATCGATGGACATCAGTCGCATGGAGTGAATTGCCTGTGTGGCATGCCTAAGTGGCAAATGATCAAGGCTTTTGTTGAAAAGCAAAGTCTTGTGGTTGATGATCAAAGCACGGCCTATGTGGCACAACTTTATGTATAGCGTTAATTCGCGAGCCTCACACCTCGGTATGAGTCAAAAACGGGATAGTGACTGCAGGGAGAGCACGACGTTTCTTTCCAGCTATGGGTGATGTCAGTGACCTACCATCCCTGACATTTATATACTTTTTACCTATGTGGTTGTTGGATGCGAGGCGCCTCGGATATAGGTCTGATAGGACCGGGAAACGTGTGTTCAGGAATACTAATCCTCAAAAGTAAGAGAGGACCAGCCCTGATGATCCAGGATCGCTGTGTGTGGTCCTGAGACATTTGCTAGAGTGTCTCGAACAGAGAGGAGCTTGCCCTTGCCTCGACTCATGACGGAAATCCAATTTCCAATACGACATTTCGGTTTTATTTGTAGAGCCTAGTATGGCGACATAGTGGTATGGGGGCACTTATGTCATCTATGATTTATACATTATGATTGAAGTTGTTTTCTTCACTTATAGTAATAATAAAAGATGAAATTTAGCGTATCAAGCATTCTTTGGCTATTATAAGGTAAAACCCTATCCTCTGGCTTGCGTTGCATTGTGTGATGGGACCTGGGTCTTATAATAGCTTCATTTTTCTTTATTTAGCATTGCGTTGTTTGTTATATGCACTGGTATTCTTGGGGTAAAAACTCGTTCCGTTTTATACGGCGTGGTCCCTTGATTTACCTAACTTTAAAATAAAGATTAACAGCTGTTTTAGTTCTCACACCAGTCACATGACTGGCCTGGAGTTTATTGTTTTAACCTAAACTCTGGGTGCCCTTATTTTCCGCACGGGCAGCTAGTGGTTGGGTTTTACAGATTTATATTCACAGGATCCTGGTTTACAGCTGGAATGATACTCAGAAAGCTCTGTATTTGTGTATTTCTTTCTGTGTGTTTTGTATTATTTTCCGTTGCTATGTAATTTATTGTAATTTCTGATATTTAGTAAATATGTAATATTTATTCATACTCTGTATATTCTTGTATTCTGATGGAATTGTTGTAATAAACAATGAAATGTTCTTTGGTTTGTGTTCCGATGTGTCGTGTTCTCATAGCAATCCGGGGTTTCCTTACCGGGGAAGTTCAGGTCGCCACAAGTACCGACCATCCATGTAGCCAATTTTCACTCATTGGCACATCCATTACTACGTATATCATAATTTTAGATCATATTAAGTAATAAAATTTAATTCGAGTGTTTTCACCCTATTGCTTTCCTATAAAGGTCCTCCGATCCCAAAGCCGTGTTGAATATGCTTCCTTTTTCGTACCAATATGTTCTAGTCTCCGGCATTTCTTGCGCTCTCTCACTCTCTCTTTTTTTCTCACGTCTCTTTCTTTTCTTGTGTTTCCTTCTTCTTTTAAAAAAATCTAAGCTTTTATCTGCAAAAGGATATGTGCACGCATGCAACTGGAGTGGTGCCGTGAACTAAGCTTTTAAAGTGAGAAATATAAGCATGCAAGCGGAGCCGAAGTCACTGGTTGCAAGGATAAGCCGGCTTGTCTTAAGGGGGATGAGACAGTGGTTTAAAAGGAGGAGTCGACTGTGTTGAGTGGGGTAGGACTGGAATTTGGGGTTTTTAGAGTATAGGGTGGCGATGACAGCTGCTAAGTGTGGTGCAAATTGAAGGCGCGACTGGGTGGCAGCCAAATTGGGTTTCAGTGGAGAGGTTGATCGGCAAGGCTCTGGGCTAAGGACTGGAGATGTTTGACAAGGCAGTGCACACATCCGACTCTAACGTCGAGGGAAGAAATTCAATTTGCGTGCACCAGCTTTTTTTATAAAAACATAGAAATGGCATAAGGACGTGAACCAAACCCCCGCTCCATGGTGGCAAGGTCTGTCTTTGGAATATTACACATTAATCACATTAGCAGAATACAGAATATAGCATAATACATAAAATCAGAGAACAATTTACATTATTATATAACAGCGAAAATCTTCAACTTCATAATCATCACCAGTGTTACATAGATACAGGATCCTACTTAGTACATAACAAGTTTCATCAAGTTGAAAATAAGTCTACAGTGGATCAAATATAAACAGGCATAAGATAGTGCTTAAGATTCCAAAAGAAGTGATAAAAGATAAGTCTTCAGCTTCAGTCAAAAGAGCACCTAATGCCACAGTGCATATCCAAAAGAAAGCCCATCACCTATTTACTTGGCTGCCCGTGTGAACATTGGGGAACCTGAGTTTGCAAGGGAAAAACATACGAGTTAGTCATGGGACTGGTACGAGAAACCCTACAGTTACTTAACTTAATTAAAAATAAGGCAAATCACTGGACCACGCCGTATGTCACGAAACGGGTTTACTTCATTGGATTGTTGTTGCATAAAATAAAGTAAATCAAATAAACAACGCAATGCTTTTTAGAAAAATGAAGTTGTTATAAGACTCAGGTCACATCAAACAATGCAACGCAAGCCGGAGGATAGAGTTTTACCTTATAAGATCCAAATATGCTTGATACGCATAAAACAAAAATCATTTGATATTATCATTAGTTCCTAGATGTTTTTAAAACAATTGCAACATAAATGTATCAATCATAGACGACATAGGTACCATATATTATGTCGCCATATAGGTTTACAATTAAAACCACACAATGTCGTATTGGAAATTAGATTTCCATCATGAGTCAATGCAAGGGATGGTCTCCTTGTCGAATTCGGATCACCTCTAGCAAGATGATCCACGATCACACCTATGGGCAACCCTTAGATCCTGCAAGGCTGGCCCTCTCTTACTTTTTAGGATTGGTTATTCTTGAACAATACGTTTTCCGGCCCTATTAGACCTATCACTCTAGCTTTTAGTCGGCTATAAATCCAAGGCGCCTCGCAATCCATCATCCACATAAGTAAAAATGTTTGGGTTGCATACATGAAACAACTTCTATCTAGAAAGAAACGTATGCACTCCTTGCGTCCCTTATCCCGTTTCTGACTAATACTGGGGTGTGAGGCTCGCGAATTAACGCTATACACAAAGCTATGCTAATTAAAGTCGTTCTTTGATCATCAACTATAAGACTGTGCTTTTCAACAAAAGCCTCTATCACATGCATCTTGGCATGCCACACTGTCAATCCATACTATGTCATTAATTTACACCAATATATAACCTCTAAGCTCGTACGTCTCAGAGAAGGGTGTTAAGCAAGAGAATAAATTCTCTGCCACCAAACAGATATATATTTAGCAGAGATCAACAACATCAAACATATTATAGTGTCAAACATACAATCCATTCATATGTCTGTTCTGGGTCTGAACGAAACCAGAGGCACCTTGTTCCTCATCCCATATGTCCAATACAGGAGAGAGGCCCTCGCATATACGGACAATCAACAAGTACGTCCGAACAACTACCACTATAACCTTTTCAAGGGAGCTACCCATATCGAAGACATCAGTAGTAATCCATTCGATGTGAAGATTGTCGATCTTGCGCCGTCTTCATTTTTTTCCTTTGACTTTTAGCCGTCGTTTAATTATTTGAAGTGAAAATTAACTTGGTCTTCTCAAATAATTCTCATATATATAAATCAAATCAAATTCTTTCCATCAGTTAAGTTATTGGCCTTTACAATTCATTTCACTACCTTATTTTAAAAGGTAAAATCGAAAAGTTAATTCAGTCGTCGAATTAAATACTCAGTCACAATATACCCAAAATTCATTTAATAAGTTTTCATACCAATTTATATTTAACCGTTTCCATTTTTATACACCAATCGTAATTGGTTTATTCACGTTCCAAATTGCTTATTTTAATTTAAAATGATTTTTCACTATTTTTATATATATAAAAATAGCTCAATTCAGTCGCACGACGTTTAAGGTCATTCGACTGCACTAGCGCTATTTTCATTCCATTTTGAACTAAACATTTCTAATGATCTAACCGTCGGATCTTAACATATTTATTATCATTGGAAAGATCCTTTCGAAACGAACCAAACGATTCAAATTTTGGAAAAATCCGATGGTCGGATTCCCCGATATACTCATTTTAAAATTACGAGTCAAAAACGCGAACTGTCGCTGCATGGTTTATTTTAATTTAATTTATATTTTCATATAAAAATATAATTCATTCAACGACTTCCAAACTATTAATTTGACTAAATATTTGGCTAACACCTCTAAATTTTGGAAAATTTCGCCATAACCTCCTTTATACGGAGGGCTCCGAAAAATCGGAAATAGCCTTAAAATGCTCCAATAAATCATAGTATATCAAAACAACTTGTATACACTGAGAGAGGTGTAAAAATAAATCATCTCAATGCCTGTGTGAGAATTAAAAATATGTGAGCAATCATTGTGCCTCACACATCGCCCCCATGCGATGTGTACAATTTAATTACCCCAATTCCCATATACCGTAACTTTGCAAGAGTGACATGTATATTTTTGTCACCTTCTGACCTGTGCAGGGTTTATTATTAAATTCCACAAATTTATTTATAGGTCCAGTTTAGTCCAAATATTGTCCTCTGCTCTCATCTGATCAACATGCAGTATACCTGATCTCCAGTCATTATTCTCGTCATATAGCATCAAACAAATGAATACAATACGGTTCACATCATATAAGCATCAAGCAACTACATGCTTATATGGGTATGTCCAGCTATGCTTATGCAGTATAGTCCAACACCTGTTTTCTATTCTATGGTGATGTTTAATTAATCCAGAATCCATCACTTGCATCCAATGCATAGGCAGAAGTCATAAATAAATAAATACTCAACATCCAATGCTATTTAAAGCGCCCCAAGTGTCCATCCACGTCATATGTCATTTGAGTGTCACATATTCATACGACGCTTCTAAAGCAAATGATTTGTGAATAGTTCAAGTGTTGAGATAACAAGAATATATATGCATGCATGCATGCAATAATGAACATCAACAAACATGATTAAATATTTTTAATCACCAATTACTTAATCAAGTAAATTTACTTGCATAACAATTAAAGATAATATTTTTTACCATTAGTCGCTTACTACAGTCTTAATAAATTTTATTATCATATTATTTCGTGGTTACTTTTATTTATTTAATTCTAGTAACAATCTCATGATATCAATATAGTTTTATTTATCTCCTGCATGTGAGCTATATTGCACACATTAATTAAAAATCACATTTTTCACTAACTAAAATTTATTTCATGCTATGTACTAGTTAAAAATCATATTTTTAACTTACTAAAAATTGTTGCATGTCATATACTAGTTAAAAATCATATTTTTAACTTACTAAAAATTGTCTAACGATTTTATAAATCTATCTACACCTTTCTAAAGTGAGAAAAAATTTCTCATCACGAGTTCCACTCCGCCTGTTCTTTAAATGCGGAAGAATGCGACTTTGCCAAGCTTGAATGCGGCAATCTGAAGACCCAAAGTGTTCAAGCTTTGCTCCAACGCTTGATGGAGATGAAATCAAGCTCGTGCAGGGTGCTCGAACCCTAAATCTCCAATGTCCGGACCTTTGGTGATGAATGGAGAGAGTATTGGTGAGCTTAGAAAAGTGTAGAGGAGGTAGGAGGAAGGTTAGAAGGTGTAGCAAGCTTTAGGAAGAGGAAAGGAGGAATTTTGGAGTGGAAGAGGAAGAGAGAAGAGGTGCTCGCGCGTGGGCTGGTAAGGGGGTGCTGCCGCGTTGCGTGATGGGGGTCTAGGCGTAGGCTAGGGGGAGGGTAGAGTGGTGGCTAGGGTTAGGGTTTGGGGATTTGAGGAGGCATTGATTTGGAGAAAATGGAGGGAGGAAAATTAGAGAAGTGAAGAGAAAGAGGAGAGAAGTGAGAGTTACATATGAATTTATCTTCCGCTCTCTCCGACTGTCCGACCGTAAACAATCTCTGTTTCCTACGAAACTTCTTCACGAGCTAGTGTTCATCAATACGAATCGAATGAATCAAGTTTCATCGAATTTCGCGTTCGTTTGACCTTTCGTTTTAATTTTCTCTCTAGCTCAAATAAGCTTCAAAAATGCGATTTTTGCGTATCTTTTCGTCTTGCACGCTTAGACACTAATTCTAAAAATCTTAAAACTTTGGATTCTTATATTATTTGATGATACAAAAAAGTGAAATTGAATTCTGAGTTCGTCTCAATAACCTTTGTAAACGGAGCGTCCGTTTATTAGCAAATGTGTCTGCCTCGCACAGCCGCATGCTAACTCCGTTTCATGTGGAATTTGAAATATAGCAATGATTTATTATTCCGAATCCAACAAAATTGGTCTCGTTGAATTATAAGGTCGCTGTCAAAATTTCACTTTTTAAGAGCTATGCGATGACTTAAAAATAAAAAAAATTGTAAATAAAAAAAAACTTAAATCTAAAATTTTAAATTCTAACGCATTTTTCCTTAAAATTATATTAAAAATAATTTTAAAATTTGTTGTGAAATTCCGGGTTGTTACATGAAAGCTTGAAGATGGAAGTGGGAGAGGAAGAAGGCTTTCGGACACATGTAGTTAGTAAAATTGCTTTGAAACCACATGTGGCACCCATGAACCAAGTGGCAAATGAAGGCATCAAATCTTAGAGCACTTGTCACGCATGCAATAAAATTGTAATGCATGCAATAAAATGTAGGTTAGGTGCTTGCAACAGTGTACCGTGTAATGTAAAACTTTGCTCTATGCATTCATCACTTCTCTATTATATTTTATTTGAAATGCGTACCCCAAAATTTTTCTTTTCAAATTCTTTTATTTTTTATTATCGATAACCAACAACACCAAATTAATAATATAATCATGTATAATAATGTGCTACGATCCTAGAATAGTAATAAAACAGACCGGTAGATTGATTCTGTAAAATGTCAAAAGGATCACAGTTACCCTTAAATACGTTAGAAAAATATATGCTTATTTCAAATTAAAAATTACAGAAAAATTCTATAAAATATTATAAGACATACGCGAACAGAAACTGAACAAAATTTGAAACAGATATTTAATTATGATTTAATTTCAAATTTGATCATTTTTAGAAATTGAATTAAACTTATTTCGATATTTCGACTAGCAATGAACTATTTTTCCCTAAGATCATTCTTTCAATTATATTTCAAAATAAAAATTAAATTCAACCATTTTAAAATAATATTGTCACCTTAAATTTATTCAAAAATTATTTAAAGCTTCCAAAATTTATATTAAACTTATATTAAGTTCAAATTTAATTTCAAAAATCGTGGATCATTACATATTTCCTCGATTAGGTCGATTGAGTATGAGTTCCTCGATCCTAGTGATCGTGCATGAGTTCTCGATCCTTAGTACCAGATCCGTATGAGGGATACCACCAGGCCTCGAGACCAACTTGGATTTTGGAATGTATGTTTGTTTGTTCGATATGTTGATTCTTGTTCTTCCTTCGTCATTTGACTGAGAAAGAGTTCCTTGATTAGGTCAGTCATGAATGAGTTGTGTTAACTTGTCGTGCTCATAATAGTTCCTTGATCAGGTCGGTCACGATTGAATTATGTTAACTTGTTGTGCTTATAATAGTTCCTTGATCAGGTCGGTCCTGTGTAGTTAAAGCGCTTAGTGGTTCTATAGCGGCAGTGGTGTAAAAACCTATAGCGGGGATAAAGAGGGGATACGACGGGGATATAGCGGAGGTGCAAAAATGTTAATTAAATGTAAAACTATATATTTAAAATTAATTAATTATCATTATCACATCCTTTTTGTAAAAGAAATGAATATTAATTAATATTATATATCAAAATCGAAGAATATCATGGTTATGCACACTAGGTTCGAGGATTACTGCAGGTTTCTACCTTATATAAGGCACTTATGACTTAAAATTTGCTCTTTACATTAACTTTTGTTTTTTCAAGAGAACTGATCAAATCATCTTTGTATATTAATATTGCTAAAGCGGGTGTAAATAACGTTGATTTAGCGGGTGCAGCGGGAAACAGCGGGGCTTTAAGCGGAGCTGCTGTTCATCTGTGCTAAATTAATATAGCTTAGCGGCTGGAGAGTGCTATGGGCAACAACCGGGATTTTGCGGGGCTTTAACTGCATAGGGTCGGTCATGAATGAGTTATGTTAACTTGTCGTGCTTATAATGTGAACTTGTGAAGGAGATAAAAATCATGATTGGAAACCAAACCTACATCATTGTGAAACAATAAATTATTGCAACTATCATTTTGTGGTTGAACACTTTTCGGATATTTAGAGATAGACTGATCCGGGATTTTGTGTTTTCGGGTCAAAATGGAATTTTCAGGTTATAGGATGCTCAGACTTTTGGATAGGTGAGCTAGCCATGGATAGACATATTGAGACCTTTAGTTTATCTTCTTTAGGATATTCACCTGATGTACTATGAGATGTATTTATTAAGATAGTGATTTATTTTGAAATATGTAGAATGTAAACCTAGAAATGTATTTTGTGGACTTACTCTACATATGCTATGATATGTGCTTTCTGTTGTGATCTGTGATTGTTATATGTTTGATATATTATTCTGATTAAGTGGAATCGGTGTGTCTATTACTTTGTATTAATATTGAACACATCAAATTCAGATCAGACATTAAGTGATAAGGTATAAGTGACGTGTCAGTGTTAGTATAAATATATATTCACATTCGATCGTCCCTATCAAGCTGTATTCTATGGATTAGCATACTACAATACTTGTAATGTTCTTTGATAACTGGGTATAATAGTGGGGTTGTTATATTCCTGATATGAAAAATCTTAACAGTCGAGCAGCCGGCGATGCACTCTCTTTCAAGGTACCTCACTCGCATTCTACCTTATCCGTTCACGCTTTCTTAATGTAACAATCCGTATTTTACATATTGGAAGATCCTAACATATTTTTATTTAAGTCATTTAAGATTGTACGACTGAAATGGGGCAATTTTATTCGCTTGCTATTTTTCTTGAATTTTGCCATGTATTTTTTATCTTCGAAAATCTTGTTTGGCTATAATTTTTATGGAAGACAAATTAGAGGCTCAAATCTTATTCACCGCTTAAGGTTGGTAGTTTCTCTTTCTTTAGACTTGCCATATTAGAAAATTGGGCTTATGGTTAGGAAGTTATGCTTGTATTAAATTTTGAAAATTACTGATAAAAATTAGTGTGTAACTAATTAGCCTAATTATTTGGTATATTAGTCTAACTAGTGAAACACATAAATAGAGGCTGAGATAATTGAACGAAAGTTTTCTCTCTTTTTAATTTAGCTACAAACCTTAATTTACCCTAGATCTACTTTAATTCATCTAGATTTCATCATAATTCAAATCTAATTTCTACTTAGTCATTACAAGATTTTACTCATCATTCTGCTTGGTTAGAAGTGCAATTCAATGTTGTCAAGATCGGATCTACACTTGATTTTCTTAGATTTGGTAATTGCTGATTGGTCTATGACTTCTCACTCTTTTATATAAGATCGTATGCTAGTTTTTAGTGAATACATGCTAGAATTGTAAGATTTGACATAAATTTGATAGTATGAAATTAATTTATCCCTAATTACATGTTTAATGTCCATCTAATCTAAATTGGCAAAAAAAATTATCATATATATGTTTTTGTATGTGTTGTGTGTGTATTCATGATTTTGTGTAGATCTATATTTAGTTATCGATTTTTTGTCTATTTTGATGAATGGACGGAAATGGTTGTTATGATTAGTTTGGACGCTTTGCTTTTTTGTGTTTGTTAGTATCGATTGCATATGAAGTTAAATCAGAGAACTGAGCATATCGGAAGCTAAGTTGGTTGGAAATGGACGAAACTTCGAGGATGGGTTTTAGAGTGTGATGAGATGCAACACATCGATTCACAGCTCCATCGGACTTAACGAAGACTCGTCACCTTAACAAAGACTCAACACCAACTCATAAGGATGAGACATCACCGAATCATCAAGGCAGATGTTATGAGTTGATTAATGGCAGGAGGGATAAAGCATGTTCTAAGAAGTTATTATATAGCAAGGTGTTGAAAGTTTAGCTAAGTATAGAAAAGCACAAGTCACTTCTATGACTTAAAGTAAGATGCTTGGAAGAGATGGTTGTGATGGTATGATTGATAGGCTAGGGTTTAAAGCTTCTAGAAATAAAGCTATAAAGGTTGAAATGAAGAATGGACCAAGATTTGGAAAAGCGAAGAGTCAACGTCGAGTTAACATTATGAGTTGATAGTGAGTATTCCTGGTTGGTGCAGAAAATGTGAAACTTCCAGAGATGGATACAGAGGTTGGGTATGTTGTGTGAGAGGTAATGGCTCATTCACATCATGAATGGTGGTGATATAGCAACATGATTAAAGCTATGATTCCTCGGTTAATGACTCTTAAATGAACAAACTACATGACAGGTCTAGGTGATGTAGTAGTTGTTCGAAGGATGAGCTAGGAGGAGCTTTGATGTATGCAATAATATTATGGCTTCCTTTTCTTTTTGCTGGGTAGCACTATGGAATCTAGGTAGTGCTGCTTGTATTTATTTTCTATTGCTTGTGGAGTGATGATGTAGCGAGGAATTGTAGCACATGTTTTGTATGATATTTGTATATAACTATATGATTCTACTCTGGTGGTATTTACTTGGTCATTACTTACTCATTTATTGTATATTTGGTGTAACATATGATTTATGCATTGTGAGATATACAATAGATTTTAATGACGATCGCCCCATACCTCCGCACCGAATGCTAAAATAAATGCATTATATACCGTGTTAAACCGTTATGGGAAGATCACCAAGGGAAAATAAACTAAACCAAACATGTCGTGTATCTTACAATGCAAGGATAAAACATAATAAGAACATACGTAATATGTAGTGTCTTCAAATCAAATCTCAGAATCTGGTACAACATGTCAACAATCTGAGTACATCCAACTAGGGGTGAGCATTATTCGGTTAAACCAAACCAACCAACCAAACCAATTAATTTCGGTCGGTTTGGTTCGGTTTTGAAATTAAATCGGTTTGTAATCGGCCCAAAAAAATATTAAGTTCGGTTATCGGTTTAACCAAATTAACCGAATTTTTACTATATTTTCAAAATTATCGGTATTATATTAAATATTTTAGGTTAGTTTAGTCATTTAAGTATATATTAATCATCACCTATGTGTCAAAATTAATACTAAAAACATAAAAATCAAAAATAATGATACTGTAATCGTATATTTATAATTTGTTTCAAATTGTTGTGAATATTTCAAACACAAACTGTAAAATATTTTTAGTTCGGTTTAATCGGATAACCAACCGAACCAACCAAACTTAATTTGGTTGGTTTGGTTTGGTTTTCATTTTTATTGGTTTTAGTTTGGTTTGACAAATTTATCATCGGATAAACCAAACCAACCAAACGCTCACCCCTACATCCAACATCACTAATTTCTCTTAGAGTAAATAGATTAAATAGCAAAAATAAATAGATAGCTATAAAGTAGAATAATGCACCAACCTCCAATTCATCATCTAAAAGCAACATTGTCACCAAAACTGCTGCTCGGTCTACTCAACAATAATGTTGACGAGCACCCCAATGTAATAAGAGAAAACATAGAATCTTGAGTCAAACATCAGTATGGTATGAGCGATAAATCACTATTAATGGTTATATTGTAAAATATGAAACTAGACGGTTTAAGTTTCATCTGACATGTCCTTACAACTAAAGAGTTAGCACATAATAACTAAAAAACATGCTACTTAAATGACAACAGAAACATATATTGCACAAAATAGGTTTCTCAATCCCTACTTCAATTTAGTAGACTACAGCGTTAGCTTACCCAAAAAAAGAAGAAAGGAAACATCCATATTAAACATAACATTCATCAAGCAATATCCTAACTACCACCAACTAAAGCCTTGAATAAATTGATATCCCTACGACTGGACTTTGCCACCCGTCAATGGTTAATCGAAAACCCTGGATCTAGACAGACTTCCATGCTTGCGGAACCTATGGTCCAACATGTTTGCCTTCAGGACCTAGTGCCCAACAACTATATACTATTACAGAGCTACCCAGGTACTCAACCATCGCTACCAGTCCTAGTGGTCATCCCCATGATACCCCTGCTTTGAGTCTGCTAGATTCCTCCGAACTATCAATGATTCCTTGGCACTCCCCAACATATAATCCATCTACAACTTCATGTCGTATCACATTCGGACCAGTCCATTATCTTGTAGCCTTGTTTCATCCCAAGCTTCCTATCACATTCTCCTTCGATAATTCCCATTCGAGTCCGCCATCGAAGATTTATAACTTAATCATGCTACATCTCCCAATATGTAGAAGCAATCGATCCCAACACAATCCCGAAGCCCCCTGCTCCTTCCACCATGGACCTCATGTCCATACAACTCTATTTGATGAATCACTGTCAGTCTATCACCTATGGACTGGCATTGGTCTATACACTTAAGCAAAAATGGCTAAGTGACTACCTGCCTTCTAACTTCCCTTAGGGATCTCCTTACCAAGCCGCGTGCCATCTTGACCTTCGATGCTCATCCATATCGATTAGTCAAATCCCATGGTAAATTTATCATTTTGCAAGGATTTTTCCCATCCAAACCGTCCCAATCTTGCAACGAAGATTCCACATGAACCTCTAAGGCCATTATAGAAAACATTACTCCAAATATTGCTTTGACATGAATCGGTACCAGTCCATGTACTAAGCGGTTTTGGACTCCAATATTTTTTTGTCACCTCCTTGTGTTTTCCAGATCCTACCTCCCAAATTTCATAAAAAATCAAGTTCTTTTATTAACTATTGATATTCTTGTTATTTCTTCGAGCTATTTACTATTGCAAATAATATTACAAAGTGAGTTCATCGATATTATTTATTAATTAAAAGGAGTTAAATAAGGCTTTTAAATTAATTTAACCAATATTTGTTTCACAATTCAAATATTTTAATAATCTCTATATCGAATATAAGTTAGTAGTATTTTCTGGGAAGTTACAATTAATTTGAATAGATCACAACTAACATAAGCACAACTAGTCAAAAAATAGTTATGTACCTTTATCACATATATTCCATGGAGCTAAGGAAACTGCACTTCTTACACATCTCTAGTCCCACAGTTTATTCCACTGCTACTTCGCATACAAGCTTTCTTTAAACAATTATTTATGAAGTAAAATGCAACAAAAGTTTTATCTTCCACCTTAGACTGTTTAAATATCGATGTTTATTCAACCTGCAGTTGTTCACTTCAATAAGAGATAAACTAACAATTATCCCTGCAATTCAAAATATTTGGGGTGTTATGTAATAATATATGTAAGTTTAAATTTTTGATATAGGAAAAATACCATAAACACTTCAAGTACATTATACAATAATATGTAATTCATAACCCTAATTATAGGTATGGTGCCTTTTCATATCTGTTTTATTATTAAACTATGGATAGTTTTATTAAATTATTCTAGGTAGTGTAAATAATCTTTGGTGAATTTTGACTTAGGTTGTCTAAGTTGTAATACCAGCTTTGAAAACCCCAATTTTCGACCCACGGTTAAAGCATAAAAACCCGAAAGCATCAACCAAAACCCTCAACTAAATACAGAACAATCACATAGTATACCAACATGATAAAACGTTACTTATAAAGTGATTGGCTGTGATGTGAAAGGATTGATATATTTAGCAATATAAGTAAATATTAGAAACACGTAATCATAAATAATACTCACAAAGGTATTCTTGCTTATTCTTTTCTAGATTTGCTTTAGTATCCACTTGTCCTACAATATATATAAAGAAATATACTTAAGCAGAAGAACAGACATGGAAAGTGGACTATGTCACGGTGCTAGTATTACCATCTACCAATGCTGTAAAAAAAAATCTTTTTAAGCTCCCACCTAGGCTCTGGGCTAGGCTCACCGCCTCTATTTTGGGCTAATCCACATAGATGATACTCACTATATTATATAAGCATATAAACAGGTTTATATATATCATTTATGCATTATTGATGCCTTTTAGAAGCGCTAAAATATTTTTTACTAGCGAAATTGTCTCAACGGTTGCTCCAAGGTCCAAAGAAATCCATGATATACCATTGTGAATAAGTTGATACTAAAAAAAAATACTATACTTTTATCCAAATTGCATGAATTTTTCAAAATCATATATCCTCGATTAATCCTTAGTCCATGTATACTGCCTAGCGATTTTTACAACTTTGTTGTATGCACACTCATTATAGGATAAAAATCAGGATAATTCTTTTTATAAAAACCAAGATCATATTCATCTAAAATAACATCGACACTCATTCTACTTCACGTGAATCTAAACCACACACTCGGTTTGGATTAGATTCACTTGGTCTACTTCTCATGGATCTAAACAGCCCATTTTGTTTGGATTGGACCTATCACGACCGATACCCAAACACCAAGTAAGGATGTACTGTATATGTTATACAAATATATAACATGGAGTAATAATGCAATACCCAAGATCTACTATTTTATAATGCATTGACACTCAATCTATGAATTTGAACTACATACTTAGTTCAAATTAGATTATATTGTGGCCAACATCTAACACCAAGAAAGGAAGCATTCTCCTTCTAGTAGTACTAATATGCATTATAGAATAATAGTGCACAACCAAATATTTACGGTCTTACACTATACGTTCAAAAATAACCATCATTAGTGAAATGACCCGTTTGAAAACTCTTTCTTAATTACAAGAAAATTACTTTATAGTTTATAACCATCTTCCAATGTAGGCAAATATTTTCTTTTGAAAAACTCAAACTTTCAATCTAGAAAATCATTTAGGTGGTAGCAAATATGAAAATAGTAGTATATTTAAATTATTTTGTTAACATGAAAATGTTGATAAAATCCGTTTATGGACTCAAAAGTTATGATTAATAAACTACAAGGGGATTTTTAATGGTCATCCTGTTTATTTCGGTCAAAGAACATGCTCAATTTTGCTACTCAATTTAAGTTATGAACGCTTATGAATTTGGTAAAGGAATAAAAATGGGAGTTGTACACCTTTGTGTTAGCTTTCCAAAACATTAAAGAAAACTAAAATCCATTTAGATGTGCAAAAGTTATGGCTTAAGTTACTACGAGATATTCAATCAATTTCAAGTTATTTTATCTCAAGCCACTTAGCTCCTTCCATCTTAAGCACTTAACTCCTACTATCTCAAGCTTCTTTTTAAGATGACAAATGCATGCATGTGTTAAATTTAGGTAATACATAAGCTTACTTGCACTTGTCATTTTGTATATAAGAACATTCATTTCTTTATTACTTATCCATCTAACCAACTTGAACACATATACACAGTTACACACACCATTAGTTTTAAAACCCTCAAATTCCTAATTCATTTAACCAAAATCAAATTATAAATATCTTTCAAGTGAAAACAACATTCTACATACAAATAAAATAAGTCTCGAAGTCTAATTTTACCTCCTGCAGAAATTTATGATTTTCCTTTTATGTTAGTATTACATTTTTACCCTTTTAACTTATTAACTTAATTCCATAAAATTACGACGTGTTTTAACCATGCAAGTTGCTCTGCATCTATCAGATAACATTGTAGCGCAATTTGCTAGGTATATTGAGTATCAAAGGCGTAAGGCGATCATCGTGAACATCCCTGCTTGAAAGCTACTTCTGATTTGAGCTGAATTGGAAAACAAGCAAACTCCCAAATGTTTGACCCCCTTCTTTGATAGTAATTCTCCATATTTATAGATGTAAAGGGCAGTATTAGGACCTTGAATTTGACTTTTTCATCCATAAAGCCGACTAGCAAAATATTTATGTTGATCCATGAACTTATGATAGAGAAGAAGACTAAGCTAACTCGAGCAATATAACATATTTTATTGACCGAGATCAATCTATATTGATGCCAATCAATAGATGTTGTTTGATAGGCTTATCGAGATTTTCCACCTTGCTTCATTTTGTAGTGCTTTGCCTATAGATTTATTTTTGCTTCATACTTTAGCTTTTATCCATAATCTAAAGCCAAAACTCACTGATTGTTCATTGAGAATTGAATAATATATCCATCGATATCGATTCATGTCAACGGTGGTAAGCTGTTTTCTCGATTTCTTTCTGTATCATCTTTCACTTGGCCACTTACCAATTTTGTATCCATTTTTTCATCATCCACGGTCTAATATTATCAAATCCAATCATGTAAAATTATGTATGATGGAGAATATACAATATGATTTAACAAAATTCTTTCTAAATTAAATTAGGAATGAATAAGCCAAATAATAATAGTTCATCGGAACAAGTTTAACGATAGAAGAGTTACCATATATCTCAAGCATTGGATACAAAAATGAAGACAAGAATGACAAAGTTAAAGGAGGACGAAAAATCATATCCAAACTCAATGCATTATAATCCTCGAAAGTCATATACTATTGGCGATAAACACCAAATTCAAATAAAATTTCTTAATATATTATTATTTAAATTCAATCGAATTCAACAAGTTCGTTCATTGTTGATTCACCTTTGCTCTACTTGCGATCATCAACCACTCTACAACTTCCATAGCATCATTCATGGTTGACCCAGAAAAATAATTAAAAAATCAAGCGAAATCGATGTAGAATCGAAGCATGTACATCTTGAAAAGGCAACAACTTTAAATGTTTGATTTTGCATTTTCTGGACTGAATTTGAGGGGATTCAACATTAATTAATTGCAATAAATTTCAATCACAGATGGCTTGGGATGAAAATGCAAATGATATCTGCTAGCTTAACTTACTCTAATCTGAAAATAATTGACGTTTTTGCACAACATGCACACATAATATTTGAGGCAATGTTATGAAACTGAAACTTCATTGGACAATCATGTTTGCACTAATGGAGGTTCCAGCCTTCAGTGAACATGAGTTACCTCTGCTCCTTATTGTAATTATCCAAAAGTAAAATCAATCATAAATACTAACTTCAATAGAACAAGCTAATTACAGTTTTCGAGATGCTCAAATACTGACATTTGCACCAAGCTTAGCACGCTACAAATAAAGCTTTATTTTCTTATATGATTAAGCATATTAAAAGTAAGAGATAATTCCATCAGATCAATTAGCTGTATAATACATCTAACATTCCTTTCAAAAGAAAAAAGAAAGAAATTCAGAACAGAGATGGCTGAGCGGAGAGAGCGACTTAAGCTCGGTGAAAGAGATTGTAGGCAGATATGGAGGATATAACAGCCATGGCCACTGCAGCAAGACCACCAAAGGCGATGCCACTGGCAGCCTGGATGCAAAATTTAGTGTATATATTGCACAGCTTTTGCCACTGTAGCTCTTTCACCCCTGTTACTGCTACCAGAGACCCTTGTGCTGCAGTAAGGCTTGTGCCCAATACTGTATATGCCATTCCCTGTAAATGTTTTTTCCCCCATAAAAGGGCTATTTTTATTCCAGGATTTTACTGAAACAGGACTAATCATGAATAATTCTCTTGCATCATTTATCAATTCTAATCAGCTTGTATCCTAGCAACTTTACTGCACTTACAAAAGGATTTCACAATTTTTTCCGATCTTCCGAAACTAATCAAAGGTTTAAACCATTTTCAAAATATGTTACAAATATACACCAGCGCTACTTTATGATGAATTTTTAAAATGCATCATGGAAATCGTTTTCAGTTTCTTTTCAAAGTTTCCTTCATTGTACATTCTGAAAATATATTTCAACACGGCCTCCATTTGAAAATGCACCATCAAGGAAAAAAAGGATACTTCATAAAATTTATAATAGGATTCCAAAGTGATCTAGTTATCAATTTTAAAAACTAAGCTATATTTACAAAATTTTCTACTAATAATTAAGATTTAAAAGATGCAATGACATGGGATCCACAGGCCCAGACCTTTGCCTAATGAAAATTCTAAAACATTCCATATTATCAAGAATATTTATGACTAAAAGCACATACAGTATACAAATATTAAATGCTAGTTTGAATACCTATCTAACAGACGTAAGTGTAATGAACTGTTTTGTACCTTATAACATCTAAATCTTAAGGAAGTAGTACTAGTATCCATGCATTTTACAGTGAATTGATCGTAGCAAAATATTATTTCTGCATGTGCAGTGCTTTTCCATTCATGAAAATTTAAAAAGAGAGAAAAAAATAAGAATAAAATAAAAGGCTATATTATAAAAACAAAAATTCAAATATAGTTCCATGCCCATGCAGGAATAACAAGCATTACATTGCATATTGAAAGCAAGCGATGAAGAAACTTACTTGGTCAAGTAACAAGCATATCCATGCGAATGTTTTGATATGTTTGCACGGATTTTTCTGAAACCATCTAATGGCTAAACAGCGACATAACTGGAGGAAATGGTAACATGTAGCAACAGAAATTGTGATTGTCAAAATCCTATACATAATGATAGTTAACTCGTCAGTTAGAAAATTATGTGTTATAATTTCAAACTGGAAAAAGAAAGGGAAAAAAGAAGCAAAACTTACCAAAGAGCTGGTAACATCTTTATATATGCTCTCCTCCTGGAGAACATTACCGTCTTGATCTCTTCATCAGAACCTACAAGAACTGCGGCCAAAGATGTAAGCACTATTGATAATATTCTTAATATAATTTCGGCCAGCAATATCTTATTGTTAATTTTCTCCATTTTAAAACCAACTGATACTTGCATCAGAATGATATCTCTCTGTCTATATATATGCATAACCTTTATACATAATACGCCATACGGGTACATATTTATTAGGAATTTTAAATTTTTATGTAGGTAGCAGTTGAGAAAACGATGCTGATGGCATTAATATTGAAAGTAACTTTTCCACCATGTGTATCTTCATTCATGGTAAACACAATTTAATAAATAATTGTTAGGTTCTCAATTATAGCATTTCGGGAATAAACAGTAGAGAAAACTTTCTCCTTTTGAAGATCACATAATTCGGTTAGTTCAATGTTTCTTTGCTATTGGAAAAGCTTAGTAAGTCAAGGTTTAACTGGCTACTGTGTCAAAACGGCGAAAACCAATAGAAAGCTGAAGTCGTCAAGGAACATTAGTTCAACTAGTTAAGTGGAATGATGCTCCAAAAACAGAATCTACGGATCATGAATTTGAATGCTTAAGACATCAAAATCAATGCTTCGCTTTAATAAAGCAACACTCTTACTACAAGAAAAAAGTTAGCCGAAGTTATGATAGGAATATTTACTAGAATACGGCTTAGTTGTCCTATACTCGGAGGTCAACTTCGACAAACAAAATTTAACTGGACCAATCAATATTAGGCACAATAGCTAGTCTGAACCGCATCTAGTTCTAACCGAACAATGTGGACATGCAACCTACCATTAAAATGGTGGTTCAGTACCTTCTGAATAATACTAGGGTCAGCATCAACAATATGAGAGTAATCTTGCAAAATGAGAAACAAAAGGTACTCCAACATTGAATTTTAATCCGGTTATTCACACAGTTGGAAACCCACTAAAAATTTATAGATATGTTATTATTTTATTCAGATCTCTTGCTCCTACAGAAGTTGCAACTGTTAAACCTAATAATTAAAGTGCAAGCATGTGGCTTAATAAAGGATTTTCCATTTGCAGTCTTTGCCACGTAGCAGCTTTCTGCTAATATTGAAGCTAACCTGCCTAACCTTAATATAATCAATGAAAGCTAACTTATTTACCTACAATGACAAATGGTACGGGTATGGATTACAATCAAGAAAATAAATACGAAATCTTTGCAAGCATGAATTGTCTTGATAAATAATTTTCTGATTGACAATATAATGAAGGATGTTGGCTTACAGTAAATAGCTTGTATGAACAATATTTGATACTATTTGCGCATGTCCATCCGACAGTTTTCCAAAACAAATTACCCAAGATAATTCAACTGGTTCCCAAATTAACAATTATAAGCTATGAGTAATTTAGAACGGTTAATGCACGCATTGTTTTAAAAAAAAGCAGCAGCAGAAGCAGCATTTGTGTACTCCAAATCAAGGTTATCAAAACAGGATTTAAATCACAGATCATAAAGTCCAAATAGTAAACATAAACTGATCTAAATTTTAAGTACCAGATTTGGAATAATCAGTTTAAGCTGCAAATTTTAGTTCAAATGAATATTTGAATAACATTTAAGTACGGGAAAGCATATGAACTTCATTTCGGAGGAATAATTTATATATTTGAAATTGATTTTCATGTTTAAGATTCTACCTCTAACCTAAAACTTGATTTTCTCCCTATTCCACGCCATTTTTCTTAGGCAACGACAAATTATTAATCCTTGATCCAAGTAATCGTACCCTGATATATCTTATTTAAGCATAAACCAAACCATTTTCTCAATTAAGGTTTAAACCTTGTTTTCAATCTTCGAGGATTAAATCATAACCGGAAGGTATCAACCTAGAATTTTCTTGTTCTTTTTCCTTTAGCGTTGGTAATTGATTATCAACGGGTGGGATCACAAGAATAACTGATGTCATGGGAGAATTCGATTCGTAATACTTTAAGATTTCTGATATATATAACAATTCTAAGTTATAGATCTCCCACCCTAAAAAAAGTACTTTTGATGCCAAAATTTGAGAAAACGTGGGAAAAAAAGTGGGTAAATTACAAATATAAATGCAATCCACATGGGCCCAAATTAGTTGGAGTCCAATATCCCTGCAACCAAAGGAAACATCAGATTAAATAGTGCCCAACTTTTCGATTTAAAACCTTGTAAGTACGTACATAAAATGTCATGACTATATATATGCATGTTAACTGGCCCTACAATCTGTTGTTGAGCAATGTTAAAATCCATAAAGCATGCTATCAAAGTTAACTGGCCCAATTTTATCCATAATTTACATAATTTAGGATGTTTCCAGGAAAAACACATCGAGTCAAAAGAATATGTATCAGTTATCAACAAAAACAGTGTCAAACGTGAAATAGGCATACACATTAGAAGAATACACAACTGCTTATCTTTCGTTCTTATTAGCTACATATTAGATAATGATGAAAGGATTCAACTACCCAATATGAAGGCAACCATATGGTTTCCATAAAGATTTCTATAGTAACTAGATTAGACAGATCAACGCTCGTACGACCTTCTAATATGAAGGCGGTGTAAGGCAACCATTAAAGTTGTTGAGTCAAAATGACTGACTTATACCTAGATTATTCTCCATTTATTTCACAAGATAAGCTAGTAAACATAAATGACAAAGAGCAAGGTAGTTCGGGGAAACAATGAGAAAAATTGATGAAAACCACGGTATCTTGTAAAAGCAAAGATTTTAAAATCATGTAACATTACTGATTGGTACAAGGTCAACTTATTTAATTTTGACAGTACAAAAATCAGATCGTGTTTGATTCTATGACTCGGTGAGAGCCAAGCGCTCATATTGGCGTTAACCACTATAATTCTCTTGAACACCCTAAATATTAGGAGGTCAATATGGGAGCAGGATAGTTTATCTTGCTCTACAAGCTTAGCACAAGATTAATTCAAATCAATTATGACCAATATGTTTAAAATAATCATACAAGGACATCGTCTGTGGCTTATGACTGTCACAAAAAGTGACGGATGAATAAAATCACTATCTGAGTTTGCTTCAAGTGATCATGCTCAATAAATACTGAAAATTACAAGTAACATCCCTTTCACTAT
Source organism: Allium sativum (assembly GCA_030737875.1). NCBI lineage: Eukaryota > Viridiplantae > Streptophyta > Magnoliopsida > Asparagales > Amaryllidaceae > Allium > Allium sativum. Next base: position 327,479,886 of record CM060921.1, on the reverse strand, counting down.
CCAGTCATCGAAAGTGATGACCATTTTTTGAGCGTTTGTAAAAAGGAAGGTTATTCGTCGAGATTTACAGTATTCGGAGAATAAATGGTTCTTTGATGGGTATAATTTAAGAACTTGTTAAACATGTATGAAAAGTAAGATGTTATTATTAGATAAAATAAGGTAAAACCAACAAACTGGATACTCTTTGATACAAATAATGCAACGCAAATTTTCAACTGAATATATCATAGAAGTCAAACTAATAACATATATCATGCAAGCAATAATCCATCAAGAAAGCAGTAACTGATGTAGGCGGCTCTAGTTTAGATTGGTATCGACTTTGAAAAATCCAAAATTGAATTAACTTACATCAACTAATGTGTGAAAGAGAGGCAGCTTATGGATCATACAAAAGTCTACTAACATGGCTTATCACTATGATTAAAAGAAGAGAATACATGTCATGCAAACCATGACATACATTTTCTTTCAGTTAGAAATGTTAATTAGGAAAAGGTAACTCATACTTATTTATTTTGAAATTGGGTGCTTAGGTGATAGTACACAGTTGAATTGCAAGTCATGGGTGGTATATGGCATACTATGAGTCAACAACATGTGTTAAGTGGTTCAAATCACGCTACTTAGGCGAACTCATAATTTCAAATTTAAGAAAACTGCAAACTAAGATTATCGCTTTCGTAGTTAGAGCATCTCCAACAAAAGGAGGATTCAGCTCTTGAATCATGAATCAAAGGAGAAATCATCTCCAACAAATATTACAATCAGTAATATTCAGTAAAACATTACGGTTTCAATTCAGAAGTAAGAATTGGTCTGGGAGCCGACTTTATCGGCGCGCAACAATTTCTTAGGAAAAAAAAAGGCACGCACCGATAAAATCGGCTCGTCACGTAAGGAGAAAACTGAGAAATACGTGAAGTTCTCCCACGCCGATAAAATCACTGTTGGGGAAAATTCATCTTCTTCCTCGTAATCTTACAGATTGTGATATTCTCTCCTTGAATACTGTTGGAGATGCTCTTAGAGTAAATGGTGAATAGAAAGTGGGGCATCCTCTTGCTATGGCAACAGAAGGGCCAGGTATTCATTATAAGATCCACAAATTATAATAAAATTAAAACAGTTTCAATACGTCAAGCATATACAAGTTGTAACTGCATTTTTTGCTTTAAATGCACGTACGTTATGGGGAATGAAATTCAAGTGGTTTCAGTACATGCGGGAACATAATAAGATCATGTTGTTAACTAGCCATGAAATGACTTGTTATGTTGAAAAACTACCAGCTCAGCTATACACAAAAAGATTATATGATCATGTAGTTAGAGCTTTAATACCAAGCAGAAAAATTAGGTAGAAAGACAAGCGAACTGTTGCCTTAGTTGAGTTTAAAAGAGATGATTTGTTGGGATCTAATGATTTATAGACATCATGCTTACTATTTCCCCCTTCTTCTTCTGTTTTTTCCACCCTCTTTTTCTTTTTTGTTTCGTTTTTGATTTTGACCAAGAAAAGACATCATGTAGTTTCTAGGACAATTGGTCCATATTTCACCTAAATAAATATATTATATGCCTCACTAAAAAGTTGTACATTCATTGCGTTTAAAAAAGTTGAAGTTGGAAAATATATAAATGTGATTTCAGTGATATATCTGCATATAAGAATGGTCCTTGATATTCTTTTCACTTACATCATTTACTACGTCTCTTGATCAAAGACCAACTTAAAATTACCAGAGTGAAAAGAAACTAAGATCGCGATGATCGGAAACATCTACTGAATATGATTAACCTTACTGTAATCTATGTGAACCAAAATTACAATATTATGGGGACAGTGCAAATTCATCTTTTATCAGTGCCTTTTTTTTTTCCTTCTAAAATTAATATGAGAATGACAATAAGTTACCGTATAACGTGTTCATTACTATATTAGCAGAACTTGCTAACTTTAAGTTCTCAGTCTCAGAATGACAGCAGTCCCTTGGGCGAAGTTTACTCCATTGCCAAAGTATTAGTGATGATCACTTGCATTACACCTACACAATTCAAGTATTAATTAGTAAAGACGCTGAAGAAGAAAATTTTAATTTAAATAGCAGAAGGATATCATTTTTTTGTTTTTAAATATAATTATAGTTTTCTAACAATAAATCTAATATATAACTAGTTAAAACTGTGAAAAACCAGGTCTAATGTCGATTGTATGTCACAAGGAGAAAATAAACAGCGATTTACAAAACCAACTCTAATTAACCATATTTCATACTACAGTTACGAGAGAAAAACAGTTCAGTCCACCCATATATATACAGAAACCACAAATGCATAGAAGTGAATTCAAAATTACAAACAATAATCAATAGCACTTAGAGCTAACCAGTAACAATCCACATACAAAACCAAAATCAGAGTAAATAATATAAACACTAAAAGAAATCAAATAAACATAGAATACGACCAAACTGTACAAAAACTGTGTACAACCCATCACATTATAGCGAGAAAATCGAAAATCCATCACAAAAATTATACTAAAGTTCCTTTAAAAGCACAAATAATTAGTCTTCCAACTCAATAAGCTGAGCTCTTCTTCGCTCAGCAGCTTTTTTCCTCACAAAAATACCCCACCTCATTGCTGCCTTAATCTTCAGCCATCCCACAACCGCTTTTCCAGATGGCTTACTCCTACTTTCATCAAAATTAAAATTTGGGGAGGGAGATGGAAGATAAGATGAAAAATCATATCCGCTGTCAATATTTAAACTACTGTTGTTATTGGTTCCACCCATGCTTAATACCCGTAGTAACTGCTGCATGTCTTCATTTTCCAACATCTGATGACTTCTATTTCTTATCTCCTCTTCCGAAGAGAAAAAATCATCAAAGGTGTTCATATTGTTGAGAGTTTGATGATGAGGTGGAGCAAGAGCTAGTTCTGTACTGTCAGTTCTTGTGAATTGGGCTGGATTTGGGCTTATTATGTGGTCTTGTTGGATAAATGATGTGTGATCTTCATATTGGACATTGATGTTAGAAGTTGTGTGCTGTAGTGGAGCCAGATACACATTCATATGGTTTGTGCTGTATCCACTAGAAATAGCACCTAAAGCATAAACAAACAGATAAAAATGCAATAGAGTCAAATATTGAAGGGTGTTCGTTGGCAATGGTATTTTAATCAAATTGGGCAGTTTACAAAATCAATAACAAGTACAGGCCAGTTTATAAACAAACTACAAACTTGGATCAAATTTTTTTTTTTTTTTTTGAAAAAAAAAATGCTGGCAACAAGTCAAATTTATAGTTTTGCGATTTGAAATGACAGTAGCGTATTTTTAAAAATAATTTACGTTAGCGTGATTTGAATTCTTCTAGTCTAAAGAATTATAATGTAGCACTGACGCAATTTGAAGGTCTCACAGCACTAAATGCTGGCTTGACCAATGCGTAGCAAAAAGTGACACAAGTCTGTAGTTAGTTTTAAATTTGGCATACAGTTGTTTTTTAACTTTTGCAAAGTGGTCAAATTGACTATAAATAAAAATACTCAGTAATTGTGCTACAATTTGCAAATGTAATTTCTAAAAATACCTCCATGAAGCACTTCGGCATCCAAAGAAGGATGCATTGAAGGAACTGAAGGAGAAGCTTGCTGATCAAAGGAAGATGAACAACTTGGCGATACTAAAGAAGATTTGTCTGCCGAACCTGATGCGTTATTTTTCTGTTTGAAGTCTAATAGAGCTTTGTCATCATATTCTACAGCATGCATCCAGTTGTCATATGCTTTTTTAACAAGTGTGTCCACAAAAACCTGGAACAACAATTTTTGTTGCAAATTTAACATCAATTTGTAATGTTACAAATGAAAAAAATAGTACACAAAAGTGTTTTATCCAAAAATAACAAGATTAAATGGTTAGATCACATAGATACTATTCTGTAAAGATGCTGTTCCTTTTACGAAAACTAGAATATATGGCATTATATAAGACATTTCTGCAATTTTGACAATCAAATGATTTAACGAAACTGTCCCATAGACTCCAATTTACATGAAAGTGATCAAATAGCAGAACGTGCAAAGGTACTACCAACCTTTTGACTATCTGTAAAACATTCAGATGAAAAATACTGTCCATTGGCAACGAGACCGATAAATTCATATATATTGTTGAATACAGCACCAATGCTCCTTGTTTCATCAGAATAGTAAATATAATGTTTCCCACTCAAAACACAAGTCTTAGCATGATCAACGAGAATATCCCACATCTTAGTAGACATGCCGCTTCCAAGAATCTATATAACCCAAAAAAAGGAAAGAATAATCGGATATGCAGCTGAATCAAATTGGTTAGTTATTGATGTAAAACATTCTATAAGCACTCACATTTCTCAACCTTTGAGAATCTTTTACAGCAAGTTGTAGAAAGTCTTCAACTGTAAATATTCCGGATTTATTCAACCGTTTATGAAACGAACCATCTTTGCCTATTTTTTCCAGTCTCCAAACCTCATCTTTCAAAGCAGGTGGATAGTGTTTCTTATACACTATATAACAACAAAGATAAGTGCAACATTAAGAACGTGCAAACCTATAAATTACTATGTAAATCACAATAGCTAAAATAATAGGATTATAGTTATTGCAATATATTGCAAAAAAACTTGCAATTTACTCATGAAACTAACACGAAATTTGAGGAGATTTTAATTCAGCATCACTCTATCACAAATAATGAACGACAATAGATTGAAATTCGAGAAAGTGCGCTAAATCAAGAAAAACTTGTATGTTTTATGATACGCATATGGTAAGTTTTAGCACATATATGATATGCATATGGTAAGATTTAGCCAAAACATAGGATAACAAAAATTAGACTTACATTCTCCTCTATGATCTTTGACAGTAAATGCTTCAGTTTTTGCCTCACGGACACGAATTCCTTCACAAAAGCCTGATGAAACTTTTAGCCCAAGTCTAAACTTTCTACTTCGAATCCAACTAGAATTGTCAGTAAAAGTTAGTTCCCCTAATGTCCCAACACCTTCTTTCAAAGATATTTGTAGGTCACCATTTAAAAGCGGTCTTTTTCCTTCTCGTTCTTTTACGATATGGCTTTCAAACACTTGTTCAGTCCAACCATCATCGTTTTCATTATTAAAATCACCCTCAAGAACAACAAGATCTAACTTTGCTGATGATTCAGGTCCCAATGTTACAATGTGACCATTATTTGAATCGAGTAATACAACATGAATTGAAGTTCCTTGCTCGCCTTCAACTTTACCTCCTGTAAAAAGGGGCAAGGATAGTCTAGATTTGAAGTGCAATTGCAGGTTTCTTCCGTCTGGTCCTTCTAATTGCTTTGGAGGAGACCTACAATTCGGTCATATTCACATTTTGGAGTATATAATAATACAAGAGCTTATGTAGTCAGAAATAGAGGTGCACAAAGATGCTGGATCCAACAAAAAATTACAAACTCAAATTGGACCGATCGGATTCAAATTTTATAGGTCCAATTATCAAGGATCAGTTATCAAATCCCTACAGTTAAAATCAATAAAATAATTGATCCAACAAATTCAGAGTTATAATTATTTTACAAACTAAATATCCACCGTTGATTTTTAACATCAACAAATTTGATATCATTCAACTAGGTTTTCACTTCTAACCTATTTTGGGTTTATTTTGAAATGATTTAATGCAAATTTTAAAGCTCATTATAATGTTTGTGACTTCATGATTTTAGAATATGTTCATTTATCTGCTCGAAAGTGTATATTTTCCAATATTTTCAAGGTTTTTGATCAATTACTAAAGGGGTACTTTTTATCGAAGTGAACGTTAAAGCTCTAATTCAACGATGACATAATGAAAACGATGTTTTTTTTTTTTTTTGGCCTAACTTGATTTAACTCCAGAGAAAAAAATGACGGATAAAAGCTACAACTATATTTTATGTTTAATGTTAATCGCCTTTTAACTGGCGATGAAAATATAGTATCTCAACAACTTAACATACATGATCTAATTAACTGAATCTTTTGGGACAAACAACTGCTTATAATAATGGTATGCATCCAGAATAAATGAATCAGATTAGATGAATAAAAATAAAAATAATATGACTAATTAGTGGAATGAGCTTTTAAAAAATAATTTTAGTTAGCATCCGTAATCAATAAAACAAACCTAAATATAATTTGGTATTTCTATATAAACAATCCCTACATACGTCAATGTCAAGAAAAAGACGTTGCCAAGAATAACCAATTTCCAATCCATTCAGCACACCAACAATATGATCAGAGGGTATTTAAAAGTGAACAATTACATATCAAACAGATCATTTTTTACCAAACCCCATGGTTAATGATGATGGTGAATGAAAAAAAAAAGTGCTCTGGCCTACCTATACAGTAGATACACATATATAGGGCAATGTTGTCAAAAATCTTAAAACCTTAAATTTGAATCCCATTTCAAAGAATCTCTCCCTTTGCGACACATTCCCGTTCAAACACAATCAAAACCGCAATAGAGAAAAATCATTCAATCCATACAGATAGTCAAGATGCTAATTTGAATCAATGTTTTAGAAACAAAATAAGAATTGAACAATAGAGATATCGAGCTTTAAGTTTAGACGTAGAAGTTCAAACATAAAAAACAACTGCAGAGTTTGTACAAACATAATGGAACTTCTAAATCTACGATTTATGATTTGAATATTGTTTCGAATTGGAGTATAGATTTTATAGTTTAGAGTTTAAATCCCAATTTGAAAATATTACATAGCCATATAACACGCACGCACGCATGCACATACACACACATAGATATATATTCATATGTATATTGTGTGCAGGCATTTCAATATGAATCTCATCTAAAACAGTTTTAGTGTCAGTTGTGAAAGAAGAGCATGCACACCTTCCACCAAGCCTAGCAGGACCTAGCTTTGCCAATGCACGTTCAACCTCTTCGCTAACCTATTTGGCAAATAATAATAAAAATGGTATGAATTGGAAACATGTCCGATGTAAGAACAACTTTCACTGGATTAAAACATTAATCATTACATCATTACATGTAGCCAGCAGTGTTTCATAAAATTGAAATTCAAGAAAAAGCAAAGGGTATATAATCTACAGTATGGAGAGCATTGAAAATTTCAAAATTTATTAAAACTTTCGTCAAAGTAAAACTTGAATGTGGGTTTAGGGATCTGGTAAATGACTACCATCCAGAAATGTATTTAATTGATAAAATAATATAAATGCATTCAGTAAGCATGTGCATGATCCACAGAAAAACGAATAAAAGCATTTAAATGCATTCAGCAGGTGAGAAAATTAACATGATAAGGTCAGCACCAGCTCAAACAATATGTGAATTAAGCATTTGCATAGAGTCTACAAAAAAACCAGGCTTCGTATGTATTATTTGTACCATATAAACCTTGAATATTCAAAACCCAAATCTAACTTAATGATATCACTCCCTTACGATTTAACCTGCAATTAAAACTATCACAAAAAACTAACTGCCCTTGAAACGATATTGTATTTAAAAAACATATTTCATAGAATTAAGCTATATCGGACGTACACCGAATGGTTATACAATAAAAACAAACCAAAGGCATCTCTATAAAAGGAAATGCATGTTTCTTTCTTCACATTGTTGTGCGAGCTAGTAGATGCTTTTTCAAAGAAACATTTTTCCCTTTTTTACGATCAATCATGATTTCTTTATTCGCTTGCCGAATATTAACTGATATTTTTTACAAATCCCAGTTAACTTGATTTCTTTTCATTTATTTGTGCGGTTTTTTCTAGGTAGACTGTATAAAGTTATAAACAATCGGTTTTTTCTTTTATTTTTTTGGGGTTCGGTGCACACTTTAAATTTTGATATTGAAAGAATGATTAAAGATTAGTTATGTTTTCAAGGATTTGGTTTTTCACTGGTTAAATGTGCATTTTGAACATCAAATTGAATTGTTAGAAAATTTGCCAATGTTATGTTGATTAAATAAAAATGAAATCTATTATCTTAAAGACGATTTATGATTACTAAATTCAATCACAAATTTGACTTTTGTTTAATGTGAACCAATGAATGATAATTTAATTTACCAATTGTCATTAAAAGGATTGACCTCAACTGATGCAAATCGAAAGATCACAACATCATAATTTTCCCAAATACGATCCCAGCATCGAATCGACTCTTCAAGATTTTAAGTTGATTGTTTATTTTCTTAATTGTCTTTATCTTATTTGGCACTTGAATAATTGCCCAATTGATTGCTCTTTCCCATTTGATCATTTGAAGCATTTGAGATATAGTTTACTTTAATTTTAATTGCAAATCCCAATCAGTTCTGTCACATACTAATATACTATATCAATTAGAAAACTGGAGCGTGGATATCCAAAAATAAAAAAAGAACAGATAGTTCGCTTGTATCTCAAAAAGGAGTCCGAAGCAAGTATCAAAAACAAAGAAAGACAAAACTCAGATCTATAAAAAAATTCCTTATGGACTATGTCAGAAAAAGGGTTAGATGGTTTACCAATATTGTTGGTCGAACAAGATAATTAAGAAAATCAATCTTACAACGAATCAGTCAATGATTTGGCATTAAAAAAAGAAATATAAAATAAAATTCACTAACTAATTATTATAATTATCAAACTAATAATCAAAAAAGTTTTCAAATCCATTTGTGTATCATTTTATTCTGTTGTGAATAAGAAATGCATTGTCAATCAAGCCTGAATAAGAATGAGAGTTCGCAAATTAATAAAATATTAACCAGAATCAAAGGTCTCAAAACGCCTTCTGTTTAGTCTCAATTTGAGTTTGAGACACCTCTGTACTGCCAGAATCCAAAAGGCAAACATGCCATTAGATATCAGAAGCACATACTGGCATACATCATGGCCAGATAACTTCCAATTAACATTATTCATAGAGTTAATGATAAGGAGATCAAAGACAATAAAGCAGGGATAATCAAAAACATTATACAGTCCATCTTATACAACAAAAAACATGAATGTGAAAGGAAATAAAAAATTAAAAAAAATCTTACAACTCTACGGAGAATAGGCTCTAGAGACGAACATAGCTTCTGCAAGCTATCCACCTTAAGTGCTTCAACTATCACGCTGCAACCAATCCATATTTGTCATCATTTTAATTATGTCTATTAAATTAAAATTGCTAAATAATACAATAACGGTTAAACCGTTTTATATGTTAAGGGCGCCGGGGTTTGTGCTAGGGGGACCGGGCAACCGCCGACGCGAGGCCGTTCGGGCAGCTGTTGACGGCCAAACGCGGCAAAAAAAAAAAAGGGTCGGCGGTCGATGTGGTACCGCGAAGCACAAATCGCGGTGCCCTTATCATCACACTATATTTAAACAAAAAACGAAAACATTTCAGGATAACCAATTAACCTTGCAAGTTTCGGGCGCTTCGTTTCGGATTGATTACCAGTGCTATCTTCTTCTTCCTCTGGATCTAATCCTCTCTTTTCTCTTCTCATCGATGATTTCCACAACAAATCTACCCTTTTGCTCTATATTTTCGTTTACCGCTTCAGATCTGGTAAATTTAAAACACAAACTACGAATTTAAATAAATATGTATACTTACAAACTGGTAGGTATGATTTTGGCAAATTTCTATTAGGTACTAATGATACTAATAACTATTTAAGTTACAAAAATGGATACTTCGAAATTTTGGGATTCGATTGTAATTTAGAATTTTTTTTTTTCTAGGTTGATGGTAAAGACTGCCTGTGCTCCAGGTACTTATCCATTTTATTTTCTCTAGTTGCAGTGCTGCGCAGCTTTACCGCAAAAAGAAACTTGTGAACCCCGTGGATAAGCGTGCATTTGCGCCCTGGCCCATTTCAATTTCCGAGTTGCTGTCACGGTTTGGGCTCTCAACTCAAACTGTAAACTTGGACACAGTTACTCCTAACTTTGCATCCAGAACAATTTTTGAATATCAGAATTTTACATCTACATGGATAGATACAAACAGATATCACATAATTATTATACTCGTTGACATTCGACGAACCAAGAAATATAAATTAAAATTTTGGATTTAACATGATTTTTCTTCAATGTCATAGATTATTAAAGTATACAAAATCAATAAATGTAACAATAATAAATCGTTTTAGCAGTTAATAAGTATTAAACTCATAAAATATAAACTATTGGTTTGATAAAACAATAAATTTATATCATTTATTATGCTACAATACATATAAAATAGAGAATATCATGGAAGCATCCTTAAAATGAAACTTAATTCAAAGTGGATCCTTCTTAAGTTTCATTGTAAAGCAGATCCCTATTTTTTTGTACTAACGTATTTCCATGAATTTTTGTGCTACTGCCCAAAAAAATCAAAAAAATTGTAACTAACGAAAGATTGCTGAAAGAAGAAAAAGATGGAATATCTGCACTTATTGTGAAAAGTGCACACATATCAACAGCTATTTCATAGTGCATTACTGGTATCGGAAAAAGAAAATAAGTTGTTAAAATGTCTGCACTTACTGTAAAAAGGTGCGAACAGATCAGCTGTTATCCCATAGCGTATTGCGTAAAGTAAACAAGTTGTCGAAATGTCTGCACCTGTTGTGAATAAGTGTTGATATATCTGCAACAATCCCCCAGTGTATTGCAGATATGCCTCAGTGTATCAAAAAATACATATATGTCTTTAATTTTTCAAAATATTTGTTGTTATGTCTGAAATTTTACATAAAGTGATATATTTATCATTCGTATCCAATGTGCATCATTTTTTTGATTATTTTTCAACAATAATGCAATGTTTGAATAAGTTTAAACAATGAATTTGAAAGTTTAAAATAATCAGTAAAACATGCAATTTTTTATATAATTTTTGTGATGCCTACATTTTTTCGAAAAATTGCATGTGTTCCTGCATTTTCACTGGTGCGTGTTTTTCTTTTATTTGTCTTGTTTGTGAAGCATTTTTTTGCACTTTCTTGTATGAATACGAAGATGATCATATATTGAATTAAGTTTTGAAGTTTTGTAGATTTTACATTGATTTTGATGTTTTTTTTATTATGATTATCGAAAAACAGAGATCTAATTTATAAAGTTGTGAGATAGAGAGTTTTGTGCATTATGAAACTTAACAAGAATCTTAGCTATATTGTCCTTGAAAAATAACCTATGATTTTGACAAAAATCGAATAGATACTTTTTTGATGTGGATTTCTTCGTATCTACATCCACTTTTTCGAATATCAATTATTTATCCGCTTTTCGAATAGACATGCAGGCATATTTCAAAAAAAATTGTATCTGTTGAAAGCTTTAATTATAGTGCCAATGATGCAAATTTCTCGCTATTGTGTTTCTTCATGTTCCAATTTCAATCATCAAACATTAACAATTTCCGATGCGATTACCATTAACTATTCGGTTTTCATGCATAATCATATCCTCTTTTTTATTTACGAGTGTTATGGCATGTGTAATAATGGAATAGTCTTTGCACATAAAATAATATCTTGTTAGTTATATATGTCTAACACATTCAAAAGAAAACTTAATTATATTTTTACATTAGAGTCATGCATAGGTGGTTTGATTTTTTATTTCTATGTTACAACATCTAATTTTACTAATTGGAGGGGGGGGGGTGTATAAATGTATTCACAAAGAATTTAAAAAATGAATTTACAAAGAATGAATTTACAACATCCAGTTTTCATATATATTATTAATATGTAAAAAATGAATTTACAAAGAATGTTAATTTATTAGATTTTATTTTTAGGTGATAATATGTGATCATATTTTTGGATGAGCATTCCCTATTTTCAAGTGATTAGACATGGTAATATATTTAGATGATCATTTTGTATTTGTAAACAAAGTTCAATTTGTAGATCATACTTTTAAGTTATTAGTTTTGGGAACGCTTTGAATTTGCAAAGGAAAATTAGTTCTTAGATCATATTTTTAAGGGATATTAACAGTTATAATACGTATAGGAGTGAGCAATATTCGGTTCAAACCGAATTAACCAACCAAACCGATTCATTTCAGTCGGTTCGATTTCGTTTTAAAACTAAATCGATTAGAATTTGGTTTGTAAAATGATTTTTTTGTTATGGGTTCAACCGAATTAACTGAAATTTTAATTTATTATCTAATTTTGCGATGTTGTAGCACTTTAAATAATTAGTTTAGTGATAAAATACAAAGGCATGTATTATAAATAAGTCAAATTTATTATAAACATAAAATTTACTATATAAAATTTCTCCAAACATGAATTTATATTTTACTTTGAGTGAATTCATCATTTAAATAATAACATATCCTTTAAGTTCGATTAAATCGGTTACCGATCAAATTAACCGAAATTAATTTTGTTCGGTTCGGTTCGGTTTGGAAAATTTTCGATTCCAATTCGGTGTAAGTTTTTTACCTCAGAACCAACCAAACCGACCAAACGCCCACTCTTAAATACGTAAAAGAGGGTGTTTTTGATAGTTTATGTTTACACTAAAAAAGTGTGACACTAAGTTATTCAACTATTAATAAAGATGTTAGATCGTATTTTTAAGTTGTTATTATTTATGAATGTTTTGAATTTGCAAAAACAATGTAATTCTTAGATCATAGTCTTAAGGGATATTAATAGCCACAATATGTAGGCAAGAATGGCGTCTGTGCAACGCTATATGGCGATTGAATCTTGCTTCCCTTTTACTCCCAATCATGTACTGTCTGCGCATCCCTAACTTTTACACTATCCTGCCTCCTCTTTTCACCTCCGTAATCTTGCATCCTCATATTTTTTTCTTGACCATGACGAGAAAGAAAATGTCGGACATTCCTTGCCATAAGGTCTGGCCGTGTTTTCAGCTCCTCAATTGATCGATCTTACTCCAATGTGGACCGGAACCCAATGGTTACTGCACAAAAATATGGAAAAGGCCCTGTGGCAACATCTCAGACAACTGGAAGTGAAAATGTAGCTATGGGATTCTCCTCTGCTCAAGTTTTTGGATTGGGTGAATCGGCTATTACCTCTATTCCTAATTTGTAAACATCAACTTTGGTAATGCCTAATCTCGTAATTCCCACTTCTAATATTCTGGTCGGTTGTAAATATGGTCTGGGATTTGTTACTGGTTTGGGAATTAAAAATGGATGTAAGGTTAATGGTTTGCATAAGAGGCTTGTACTTGGGTCAGTTGACGATCAGCTAGTTGCTGTGTTTGGTGGTGTCTCACTCCACGCACGATGGATGTTCGACAAATTTCTTTTACAAACTGTCCACTATCTAGTGCTAGCGTGGTTAAGCCGGCTTAGACCTCGTTATTTTTGAAGAATTCGGGGAATGCTAATGTTCACACACCCCTTGTTTTTGACTATGTTGAGGAAACAGAGTTATGGTCCCTTCGTCTGATGTCCTTCAAGCAGCTTATGATCATTGGAATTGACATCCTATTGGCTTTTTCTTGATTCAAACCTAGCTTATAACGTTGTCAAAGAGGGATGTTGCCAAGTTTGGAGACTACAAGGAGGACTTAGTGTTCACTATGATTATGACATGTTTTTCTTTAAATTTGGAAATGCTGATGAAAGACGTCATATTCTAGAAGCAAATTGATCATTATTGAAGTTAGTCCTTTTCTTATTACATTTTGGAGCCTTATGTGCTCAAAGCAAAGGAACAGGCTTTGTCTATTCCTATTTGGCTCCACTTTTTGTACATACCTTCCATCTTGCAGCCCTTAACTGGGCCTGATTGGCTAGCAGGATTATTGGGAAAGTAATTTGCTATGATGTCAACACAGTGGCTAGAAAGAGATTGGTTTATGCCCAGGTTTTGATTGAGATAACACTGAAGAAGCCATTACCTTTCGTGTTTACGGTTTGAGTTGCTAAAGATATCGATACTGAAATTCTTGTCAGTTACGGTTGAAAGCTGGATATTTGCACTATATGTCAGTCCTTCAGACATATATACGCATGCCCTTTACAGCCTGATGTTGTCCCTGTTACTCTTGAGAACAGTGCCCCTCTCCCCCGCTTTCTAGCTCGTATTTGGATCCCAAAAGCCAAGCGTATTTCCGATCATGTCATCATCACACATATTGTCTTGCCTAAAGTGACTTCACCTGTTGCAGGCACTATCCCTTTTGTTGTCACTGACCCCATAGTTGGCACTGAGCTAGTTGTTTCTGATGTTATTTTTGGATGCAACGAAAGTGGATCTTAATGAAAACATAATACTAAAGGGAGTGAATAATGTTTATGGATTTACATGATTTTTTTCTTCGAATTACTCTAATTATACTTGTATATATGCAATTTATCTCAGATATAACAACAGAATCAACAGTAGTAAAAAGTAATAAATTAAAGGAAAGAACACACCAAATTTTATACTGGTTCGGAGTTACCTACATCCAGTCTCACACCAAAGCCTATATAGGTTTTAAATATCTTTAAAAAAAATTACACTCCTTGATTTCAAGGCTACAAGGAGACATCCTCTAGAATTTCGGCCTCTAGGCACAACCAAACTGTATTTGCGGGCCATCAAGTCAAACCCAGTTGCTTCTTCGGTACAATCAAACCCAACTTGATTTACAAACCAGTCACACCCTTCAGAATATATTTGTGTAAATTTACAAAGGAATGTAGTCTTGAACTTGCTATCATGATTACAATAGCCTTATATCTCTGATTTGCATTCTCATCTTGATGGATTATGGAGAGGATGACGGAGAATCAAATATTAAATTGTAATAGATTGATTCACTTGAAAATTTGGTAGAATATAGTTAGATTTTGATTAGAAATGGTGGAGAAGAAAAGGAGTGATGAAGAAGATGAAATTGTTAAAAAACTTCATTTGGAACTTTTGGTATTTATAGAGAATCAATGATCATGTATATTCGCGTAAAGATATGATGAAAAGGCACTTCTTTTGAAAATTTGAATTTTCAATAAAACGACCAATATGTCGACATACTATAAATGACCATCTCGATATAGTCATGGTATAAATTTTGAGTTTTTTCTGAAAATATAAATCTATATAGTTTAATTTGAAACTTTGTGAAACTATTATACATTGTAAAAGAAAGTTTTAAACATAAAAATACTTAAGAAAAATTATCAAAATACTTTTAAATAATTTAAGCTTAAATGTATGTTATATAATCAAAATCAATATATAAAGTAAATTTAAAATCCAAAACTAAATATTCGAAACAATAAAAATTAAAATAGTAATACATGTAACTCAAATAATATAAAAATGTATCAAACTTAAGATATAAAGTACCTATTATCATATATTACAAATATTGAATATAATTAAAATTGAAATAGCAAATAGATTTGAAACTCAAAACATAAAATATCTAAATTAGTTTAAAACTTAAATCTTAAAAACAATTATAACATTTGAAAAATAATTTGAAATTTCTATTTTGAAAATCATTTGAAAAGAGATCGGATGAGTGAAATCGAGTTTTAACATATATTACTAAGACTCTAATACATCATTATTCTTGAACTCTTGATAACTCATGAGTTTTGATTTGCATCATCTATCTTGATCAACATCTCCATTAGGGGTGTAAACGGGTTGGACCGGATGGAGGTATGTCCTAGTCCCGTCTTATAAGAGATTCAGACGGACACAGACCGGATAAGCATCAAGTTCGAGCATTATTCGTTCGAGTAGGACTACGAACGGATAATGTTCAAACAATGGAAAAAATATCGAACATTTTGGAATGGATTGGACTGTGGCGTGACCTAGTCATGTCCTATAAGAGAATCATATGGACATAAATAAGATACCTTATAGCCTCGGACCGAGTTGGACAACGGACTGTCCAATTCGATATACAACCGTGATCTCCATAGTATCAGAGCAGTCTTATTACTGTACATTCTTGATTATCAACACTTATCATAAAGTCTGTACTATACACTATATATATAATAATTCGTAATAACTGTAAATATATTTTATACCGATACCTGTTATACCTGTTGTTGTTATCATCAAAACATTCTTGCACTAACACAACTAAGCCTGATACCGCCGTTGTGCCTTTTCCTCCCCAAATGTTCCCGATGTTGTTGAGCCAGTTATTTCTATTGCAGTGTCTCAGCCTTCCCCGACCGACTACTCTCTTTTGATGGAATGGTCCAACCATGAGGTGTTTGGTATCACGACCCATCGAATATGCAATTTTGCCTTGAGAAAGGTATATGTTGTGCTTTTGTCATTGAGGTTGGTGGTGAAAGCAGGATATTTATATACCATATTAAGAGCGAAGGCCTTACCCTGATTATTGAAGGTCCTACAGGAGAGGCGAAGAAGAGGGCTTTCACTAATGAAACATCGGATAGGAAATACGTTTATCATAGAAAATATGTAGGGTTTACCACTACCCTAGCACTTATTGTTTCAAACTACGGTGATGTATACCGTATGGTGGAGAACAAGGGATGTACAACTTCCTCCTTTATGGAGGAAGTTTAGTATTTTATTTTTCTAATAGCTAGGCAATCTGTCTAACTCTTGTATTATCGTGTATTCATTAATTGTTATAATGAAAAGTGGACTGACCACTATGAAAATAGGTTAGCCTTATCAAAAGCGGTAATCTATAATAATAGAGTAAAACCTTTTAAAACTCTCTCTTTAATTCTCTATGTTATCTCCGTTCAGCATAAAGCTCTCAAGATATTTTGTATTGTATTTAAAATTAAACATTATATTTTAGGAAAAAGCCCAATCTTTATATTTATTAACAGTTGTAATACCGTTAATGTCACACTTGCTGCTGTCAACATGAACTATCAAAACTACCTCTGTATAAATATTAACAAATTTCAATATCCCTCTTGTTGACGTCAAAAGTTGGTCACTGGTGATAGTCAACCCCCAATTGTGCGTAGAACACACGAACAACAATCACAGAGTATAGAAAATAAAGTAAAAGCAGGGAGCACGCAAGATTTTTATAGTGGTTCGGAAAAATTTGGTGCCTACGTCTACTTTGTATGTATTGATTTGCTTTTGATTACAAGTACAATCTGTTTTTTTTAAGGAATAGGGAGATGAGAAATATGAACACAAAATTCTTGTGTTTGAGTGGGGCGAGAGTTGGCTATTTTTAGAGTTAGTCGTTCGTTCCTATCGGAAGATTCATAATGCTTTTCCACTTTGGGGAAGGAGGTATTTATAGTTGGATAAATGGGATGAACTGCGTGCCATGCGATTTGCCTCTTTTTCAGAGCTTGGACACGTGGAGCTCGATCCGTTGGAATAGTTACGGTGGTGGGACCTGGTCTACTGCTAAATAATAGTTCTCTCGAGAATTGCGGCTTGTGTGGCACTCGAGCTAGGTGTATCAAAAGTAGAGCTTTGGTTGGAAGCGTTGACCGCCTTTAATGCCTTGAGAATCGGGCTAAGCAATGAATGACTTATCTGGATATTTCCAGGTGGATTCCAGGAATATCCGATCGATCCGAACTTTAAGGAAATGTTTGACTCGGTTGGCAGGGAGAGCTATTATGCTAGGATATGATATGTCGTTACTTGAGGGAAACTGGTTCAGGCCAAATCTTGCTTGGGCTTTCTGGAATAAAGGTCGTTGGAATCGGTCGGTGCTGAATGGTGAGCCTTTTGACATTGGGCTTCGATCTGTTGAACCGTGACAACTTTTGCCAAAAAGTTGGTCAACACTTTGCCCCCCAGAATACATCTTTCTTGGTGAAAGAAGATGTGTTCTAGATGTTGTATCAGAGCTCAATGTGCGGGTAGCTATGGTTGCGATGAACCATATTAAGGCCAGAAATCCAACGATCCTGATGGTTGTAGTAAGGCCAGAAGTCCCACGATCGGTGCAGATCATATTAAGGCTGGAAAACCGACAACCATCGAAGACCGTATTGAGGCCGAAAGTGTTACGAGATTAGTTGACAGACATTGTCGTGATACCTGCATAGATAGTATATGCCAGTCTCGGTTTAGAGATGGTTGCGAGCTTAGTCAGGAAATGGTGGCGAGTATCATTCATACTCGGCTTATAGGAGGGGCGAGTATCAGACATACTCGGCTTATGGAATGTCAACCAGGCTTAGCTTGTGGAGTCAGTTCAGATGGGATGGCGAGTATCAATCCTACTCGGCTTATAGAAGGGTCGAGTACCAGACATACTTGGCTTTACGGAGGTGGCGAGTATCAGACATACTCGGCTTATGGAATGTTAACCAGACTCGGCTTAGGGATTTGGCTTAGATATGGTGGCAGGCATCGACCGTAGCTTAGAGACGGTGGCCAGTATATTGGATTCGGCGAGTGTTAATCATGCTCGGCTTAAATCGTTCAAACATAATCCATGTTCGAAAAAGAAAGTTTATTGTTGTAAAAGAGTTATTACAGGGAAATGAAAATAAAATCTAAGTGGATTATAGCTGAATCCAGAGCACGCCTAGGAGCTAAATCCTAACCCCGTACATGTGTACTTCAACATACCCATATTATTGAAAATACATTTTCTAAAAGAAAGAAAATTTGAATCTTATTAATTGATGATGATGCCGCAGTTGCTGGGCTCAGGGCCCTTTCCGTTTATAGGATCTCGAGGACCGACCTGAGGAGCATGGGCAGAAGATTGTGGCGGCATGGCCTGTGTAGGTTTCTTAACGTACTCGGGCAGTTCTCCGCGCCTAACTCTATCCTCGATGAGATCCCGCAAGTGCCTGCATTCATTGGTGTTGTGGCCTGCAATGTTGATTCCATGATTTCCAGAGTCGAGTTCCTTTTAGGTCGGCTCCCTTCGAGGAGGTTTCGGGAAGGGTAGAGTTCCTCGTACGTCAAGATAGATGTCAACTAAGGAGGAGTTGAGCTCGATGTATTGATCATACTTATTTTCTCTTCTGAGTCGTATGTAGCGATTGTTCTTGTCCGAGACTTTTCCTTTGCCCTTATTCTGACTATTGGTGTTGGATGGAACTCCATCCTTGGTGGCAAGCACCTCGAGGCTTTCCATCTCGATGCTGGCATCCTCTTGCCGGAGGAATCAGTCGGCTTCGGCATAAAAGTCTTCGATGTCCTTGGAGGGATCTCTGGTTAAAGAGATCCTGAACTCTAATAGGTTCTGGACACCTGCAATGGCGGCCATGAGCCCCATCGATGGCTCGGGTTGATCGACTAATGCTACGACCGCGTTGAATCTTTCTAAGAAGGATCTGAGGGTCTCGCCAGACCGCTGCTTGATAGAGGTTATGAACATAACACTCTTGGGTCAGGCGATGTGGACTCTGAACTGCTCGATGAAGCGAGTGACCAACATGTTCCAGTTGTTGATCGACTCAGTTGTTAGCTGCCGGAACCACATGCCAGTTATGTCGGTGAGGAAGAGGGGGGAGCACTTGACCGTGACGTTGGCGATGCCGAGAGTACTTCCATATGGCGCATGTATCGCATGAGGTGGATGGTCGGGTCGGTCCGTCCGTTGTAGGGCTCTAGGACCGGAAGCTTGAAGTCAGAAGGATTTCGGGAGTTTCTGATTTCCCTGGTGAATGGACTATGATGGATGTCATCCACATCCTGCTGAGAAGAAGTACCCCGGGTGAAGCGTCTAATTATACTTGCAAGCTAGCTTCCATCTCCAAGGAGTCATTGCCACGAATCCAATTCGGCATTAGGTACATTGGTGAGAATCCCAAGATTGGGATCCGCCTAAAGCATGCTCGGAAGAGGAGCTCGACCTCCGAGAGTTGAGTGAAGGTAAGGGAGAGGGTGTATCCTGGCCTCGAGACCTAGTTCAGCTGCTGCAGGAACCACTCGGTCGTTATTGGACTGAACCATACCCGTCCTTTTGGGAGTAATGTGCTCAGATGAGTGGTACCCATCTGGAATTTGGCATTGCCCCCGCTCGGGGCTATGTTAGAAGGGTTTACGGTAGCGTTTCCCTCCGTTATGTTGGGGACTGGTATGGTAAAGTGGTCTTGGTGATGCGGAGGGTTGCCGTCACTGGCTCTTCGTTGGAAGGGAGGTGGCATAATACGGGTTCGTAGTAAGACGTTGGGTCGACCCGGATGTAACAGCGTTCCTGGTTCTGGCCGACCCACTGGTTGGGCTTGTTCTAGAGCTAGTTGTCAAGGGAGTTGTGTTGTTTCCTGGACTGAAGGCAGGGTGGTCGACTGATGTCGGATCTAATTAGGGTCGACCTGATATTCTGCAGCTACCAAAGCTCCACTTGAAGCTGGAAGTGATGCCCCCGGTTGTGACCGATCGGGAAGTGAAGTTGATCCAAGAGGAAGCAAAGGTGTGGACCAATCTGGGACTTGGATTTACATAGACCGAAGATCAGTTGTTGCCCCAGTCTCGCCCGTTGGAGGAAATGATACTAGAATGTGAGGTCCCTTTTCCATCTGAGCAAAGAGTTCGTTCATCGGTTCCTGCTGACGTTTGAGAAGTTTACCCTGAGATACCATATGATTTCTGAACTCGGACAAGATTTTATCCATGTCGTCCCTGGTGAGGCATTGGGACGTGTCTTTGTGGGAGGAAGCCTTATGGCTTACCCCCGATGCTGTTGTTCCTGCTGCATCGGCAGGTAAAGGATGAGAAGTTGAAGCATCCTTCTTCCGCTTGTTTGTCATGGTCGGCTTAGAGTTTGTTGAAGGCGGTCAAAGGTCATAGGGTATGCCGGGTGCGTTCCCTTACCTGGCGCGCCAAAGTGTTGACGTCAAAAGTTGGTCACTAGTGACAGTCAACCCTCAATCATGCGTAAAACACATGAACAACAATCACAAAGTATGGAAAAGAAAGTAAAAGCCGGAAACACGCAAGATTTTTATAGTGGTTCAACAAAGTTTAGTACCTACGTCCACTTTATATGTATTGATTTGCTTTTTATTACAAGTACAATCTGTTTTCTTTTTGAAGAAATAGGGCGATGAGAAATATAAACACAAAATCTTTGTGTTTGAGTGGGGTGAGAGTTGGCTATTTTTAGAGTTAGCCGTCCGTTCCTATCGGAAGATTCAGAATGCTTTTCCACTTTGGGGAAGGTGGTATTTATTGTTGGATAAATGGGATGAACCGCGTTCCACGCGGCTTGCCTCCTTTTCGGAGCTTGTACACATGGAACTCGATCTGTTGGAATAGTTGCGGTGGTGGGACCCAGTCTACTGTTGAGTAATAGTTCTCTCGAGAATTGCGGCTTGTGTGGTACTTAAGCTGTGGTGTATCAAAAGTAGGCTTTGGCTGCAAGCGTTGACCGCCTATAATGCCTTGAGAATCGAGCTACGAAATGAATGACTTATCTGGATAATTACAGGTGGATTCTAGGAATAACCGATCGATTCGAACTTTAAGGAAATGATTAACTCGGTCGGCTGAGAGAGCTATTATGCCAGGATATGATATGCCATTACTTGAGGGAAACTGGCTCGGGCCAAATCTTGCTTGGTTTTTCTGGAATTAAGGCCGTTGGAATCGGCCGGTGCTGAATGGTGAGCCTTTTGACATTGGGCTTCGTTCTTTTGAATCGTAACAGCTTTTGCTAAAAAGTTGGTCAATACCTCTAAAATTGAATATAATGATTGAACTTCTTTACAATTCAAAAAATCACTTTATGCTTGAAAATACGATCCAACGGTTGAACTTCTCTTCAAATTCAAAATATGTTTTAATTCTTAAAAACAGAATCTAATAATAAACAACATTTACAAATTCGTTGTCTATTAATTAATTGTATAAGTAAAAATTCAAACTAACGAAAAAATATATTTTGTAACTTAAAAATAATAAATTAAATTAAGTACACATGTTTTCAACATAAAAATATGGTTAAACATTCGTGCAAATTATTCTTTTGTATGTATTAATCATATATAATTTGTAGAAAAAACAATTCACGCATGAAGCATACGTCGTCATCATGTACAAAGCGTGTGCCATAACGCTCATAATAATAAGTTACCTTTTACCATGCCATCAATTCAATATTCAAAAATAGAAGAAATTTCTACTCTCTTATTAATTCTAGAAGTTCTTCATTCTCCCCTTGATTTTCTCTATATATTTTACTTAAAATCTTCAATATTTGTTCGTCATTGTATTGTTCCTCCTTTTATTGTTTTACATTTAAATACCGATATTTATTCAATTTTATAATGTGAACATTTTTTCCAGATATTCTTATACTATTTGACAATTAAGTACATATTTAAAAATTAATTATGTGATCTTAAGTTAAAACTATTCAAATAAATAACAATGAACAAATATTTGCTAATTGGTCTTATAAATTATAAAAAATGACATTTCCACATGCGTATAACATTTATGTTGTTAAAATGATAAAGCTAATTTTTATTTCAAGTCTGCATAGTTTAAAGTTTCAAGGTTATATTTAAATTATCACATTATTGTCGTTTTATCTTTAAATATCAACATTTAACAATTATTATAATTATTTGTTGACTTCTCCTAAATTTTCTTATATTTGTTTTACATTTGTGTTCATATACGAATTTATAAAGTGGTTTTAAATTTAACATTTTAATAAGTCTAATTAATAAAATATCTATTATTGAGTAATAAACCGTAAAAATGATAGTTCAATCTGTTTACACCACATTCATATAGACAAAACTGGTTAAATCATTTTTCAATTCCAGTCCATATAATTAAAATATATAAAAAATGTCTTTAATTATCTTATATCGTTCTACGTTTAAGTTCACAAATTTTCATTCTTAAATTTAGGATTTAATACAATTTTTTTTTTCATTTTAAAGTTCAAATGTCATTATATACAAATATATATATACATACAATATTTTCTTTCTAAAATTATAAATGACTTAAAACGTATACAATGTTTTTTCTTTTTCAAAATTTATATGTAAAGCGGATTCTTGTCATTAACAAAATTTATTCTAAATAAATGATATAGTTTGTATTTAATAATATTGGAAAATAAATATATTAAGTTACTATATTTTTGAAAAAAGGTGAAATTTAAATTATTTATATTCGTAATTTTTGTTACCTAATGGGCAAAAATTATATTATATTTTGACTGAAAATGCTTTTCTTTTGTATTTCATTATCTTTAGGAGGAAAATGTTAAATATATTTAAAAGGTTGTATTATAAATTAAAATTACTAAGTTATGAAGAAATAGAATTTTTTACATAATTAAAATGACAACATGATCCATATGCTTTCATATCTTATTTTCATTAAATACTTTCAGTTATTAAGCAAATTAGTTTGTTGCTTTGATAATTGTAACAACCCAGAATTTTGGTGATATAAATTAATTATTAGAACTTCAAAAATAGTAATTTCTGCAAACGATAGAATTTGGCCACAAAACTTTAACTTATGCGTTCGTCACAGAATTCTGGTCAACTTTCATGTTTGGAGTTTCGCGAACGGAGTCCTTATGTGTTAGCCTACTTTGTGAACTAGGCTACACAAAGATTAAAAGTTCAAAAAATGAAGGACACTTTCTTAAAGAGTCGGATCAGATTTCTATTAATCAAGGTAGAACAACATAAAGTGGGAAAAGAAGGGGCTTATACCAAACCGGATCGGTTCGGTCAAACCCGATCCATCCCCCTAACTGCAGTATATCTGATCCGAACCCATGCTCCTGAAATTGCAAAAGCTATGCCCATATTCCCTTAAGACTCGGAGCGGTTATACCCACGTTCTCCCCATGTTCACCACTAACCTAATGAGTTGTCGCTACCGTATCCCATCTGAACCCATAGTAACGGGATGGACGCCACGTGGATCCGAACCGAAGCCTTTCCAAGAGCATTTTTCACCTATAAATACACCCAAGGCACATTTTAGGGGATCTTTTGGCATTTTCAGAGTTGAAATTCCTTTGAGAACCGAATTCTACCACCATTTTCATTTTGCAATCATCTTATAAAGTACATTTCAAAAAAGATCAAGTGAATCTATGTATGATATGAGTGGAAGTGAGTGAGAATCATTGTTGTATCTACATTCAAGTCATCAATACAAGAAGTAGAAAGTGGACGTAGGCTATTTAATACCGAACCACTATGAATTGCGTGTTTTCTTTGTTTTTAGTTTCATTTCATTAGAAATTGTTCTTAGTTTGGGTGTTAGAGCCATTTTTGGATTTAACATTTTAGTGCTTTCACTGAGAAAACTCTGAAGCTTTTTGGGATTATCGTTCTACTATTTGGACCTTCAAGTTCAAAGAAGTTAATCCTCTATTTCCAACACTTTCAAGCATTTGCTGATTAATTATTGAAATATTGGACATTATGGCTAAAGGGAAAGGAAAAGAAGTGCAAGACGCTAGGGGGAACGATGATAGAGAAGATTAACAAGCCATTGAGTTGACGAGGTTGTGGGGGCAAAGCTCTGTACAAACCTGATCCGAATAGGACGTTCCGAACCGAACCGACCAGGAGAACCCGAACCGATCAGGAAGTACTGGAGCTGCTCAGACCCCTCTGAACCAAATCTCTTCTAACACCCTACTCCGATCCGAACCGATGAGGAAGTACTGGAGCTGCTCAGACCCCTCCGAACCAAATCTCTTCTAACACCCTACTCCGATCCGAACCGAATGAGGCTGAAGCTGGTACTTCTACTCGAGCACTCACCAATGCTCTGATGCCGACCACGACAACTGGTGATCAACCTGCTCCATCCGCACCCATCACGCACCGGGATTTTTCGCGTTTTCTTGACATGTTGGAGAGTACTAGAAATGCATTGGAAGCCCATAAACGTGACAGTCTTTGCATGCAAGAGAACATGATCGCCATGAGTAGGGAACTCAATGAACTTCGAAGGCAAAAGACACCTTCCCCAACACGTCGCCTTGCTGCAGACTATTCATCTTCTTTAGATGAAGGACGTCCTCGTGAGAGAAGGCCGCTTGAGCGACCTTAAAATCTTGATCAGTTGACCTTTGGATCTTTAGGATCTCGTGAAGATGCGGCTCATGTGTTAGGACCTGATGACCCGAGCCTGCAAGAGCCTATGTTGCTACCCATGCGTGGATCCCACATTCTACCCAGGGATCCTAATATTACTAATCCTACGCAACAGCAACTCCTCTAACCCCTTCCTCCTAAGATCGACCGGGAGCATAGAGAGCAGTGTAGAGCAGCCGCCGCTAGAAACAGAGGGTTATCCCCTAATCAGGAACCCAGGGGTAATCCGAATATCAGACCTAGAGAACCTGTGCAAACATTAACAAATGTCGATGTGTGGGCAATGGTGCGTCAGAACATGTCCGAAATCAGACGATACACTAATGAGGGCTGGGGCATTGAGCGAAGTCATACCCCCTCCATAGATGATATATTGGACTTCCAGTTCCCTCGGCGATTCAACTTGCCACAGGTGGATTGATATTCAGGGAGAACGGACCCAGGACAACATCTGATGAGGTATGTATGGTTCATGAATGCCGCAGCAGCTCCAAACGCTATAAAATGCAAGGCCTTTCCAATTTATCTAGAAGATGTGGCATTATTGTGGTTCACCCGACTCCCTCCACGGTCAGTATCAAATTTCATAGAATTAAGTGAGCGCTTTATGAACCAGTTTCGACTTCACGCCTGAAAGTCCAAGAGCGTCATAGAGTTGTCAAGGATTAAACAGGCTCCAAGTGAATCTTTGAAGTCATATTTAGACCGCTTCAACCTGGCTGTCACCGAAGTTAGTTACCCTCATGAACCCACTATTTTTATGGCCTTAATAGAAGGAGTTGACCCGGACACAAAATTCGGGGATTATCTATCCGGGAAACCACCCCCACTAGGGAATTGTTCTACGAAAAGGCCAATATTCGCTTAAGGCTAGAAGAAGCTCATGCAAATAGGAAGAGAAAATCTGAAGGGGCCTCGAGGGAAGGTGTCCAAAGTAATGTCGCCGTGAAGCAATCCGGTGATAGTTCGGGAAAGGTTGAGGTGAACGTCGGCAACCAGAACGAAGGTACTAACAACAGGAATGGAAACAACAATAGGAGGAGTAGGAACCGAGGGAACAATTCCAGTAAAAGACCTTGATTCCAAACTTTTGAAAACTATTCACCATTGAATGATACCTTGGAAAACATTTATTTGGACATATACAACATATTGCAATACAAAAAGCCACCACCCAGAGACTCCACTGAAAAAGAGATTGCAATGGGAAAGTTTTGTTTGTTCCATGAAACCCACGGTCATTCCACCAACGAATGCCGTCATTTGAGAGATGTAGTTGAAAGATTGCTACGGGAAGGGAAGTTAGACGAGTACAAGGTTGCCCCAAGGGACATGGGGCAAGGAGGGCATGCCCCGGACCAAAACTAGCCTACTTCTAAATCCACAGCCCAGCAGAAAGGTAAGGGGATCGTTATCAATACTATTATAGGCAGACCCCATCTAGCTAGCCATAGTTTCAAAGCGATGGATCAGTATGTTAATGCCGCCAAGCACTTTGAGGTAGGAGAATGCAGTAACCTCGAAGACATTACTCCAGTAAAACAACAAAAGACGATGTCAGACGACGTCATATTGCATAGTAGAGATGATACCAGAATTCAATCACCAACTAAAGACCCACTAGTAATTACCACAGCCATCGGCCCCGCCTTAGTCCATAAGGTGTTGGTGGACAACAGAAGCTCAGTCAATATCCTCTTCAAGAAAGCTTTTGAACAAATGAGACTCAAAGCAAAAGATCTAAAGCCCTATGAAGGATGGATACGGGGCTTCAATGGGGCATCAACAGCCCCGATGGGCTACGTAGAATTACCAGTGACATTAGGACAGGGAGATCGCCAGAGAGTGAGGATCCTGCCATTTGTAGTTTTGGATGTAGAGTCACCCTACAACGCTTTCCTAGGCCGACCGACTCTTGCCGAGTTTAGGGCATGTATTGCACCTTGGTGCTTGCTACTTAAATTCCCGACTGACGCAGGAATAGGGGTGATGAGAGGTGACTAAGCTACAGGACGAGCTTGTTACATGACGGAGTTGAAGATGCTAATGAAGGGGTTGAATATAGAATCTAAGGACGATTCTCCCCTTTCGAAGGAAAACTCAGCATAGCAATTAAGGGGTCCAACCCCAAGAGAGTCGCCCTTAGATGTGCTCGAGGATATAGATCCCAAAGAAGATAGAGAACCCGAGGATAGAAAGGTGACTCCCAACGAGACAACAATAGATATACCTATTAATGAGGCAGATTCGACGAAAGTACTAAAGATCGGATCGCAACTAGATCCAATTCGAGCGAAAGAGTTGGTTGATTTCTTATGGTCAAATTTAGATGTGTTTGCCTAGAATCATACTGACATGTGTGGGATTTCGCCTGCTATTATGAGCCACTCTATAAGCATTAATCCAAAGCACCCACCGGTCAAGCAGAAGAGACGGATGTTAGGCCCAGAGCAGTCAGCAGCTTTGAAGGAAGAGGTAGAGAAATTGAAGGATAATGGATTCATTAAGGATTCGAAATATCCCGATTGGATATCAAATCCTGTCCTGGTCAAAAAATCTAACGGGAAGTGGCGTACATGTATTGATTTCTCTGACTTGAACAAGGCTTGTCCGAAGGATAGCTTTCCTCTTCCCAGGATTGATCAACTAGTAGACTTGACGGCCGAACACGAGGTTTTATCCTTTATGGATACCTATTCGGGTTACAATCAAATTCCCATGCACATACCAGATCAGGAGCACACAAGTTTCATCATAGATTTGGGGTTATATTGTTATGTGGTAATGCCATTTGGATTAAAGAATGCAGGAGCCACGTATCAGCGTTTGGTCAACCACATGTTCTATAATCAAATCAGAAAAACCATGGAGGTTTATGTGGACGACATGCTTGTGAAGTCTAGACAATCTTTCGACCATACAAGGGACTTAGCCGAAATGTTCAACATTCTTCGAAGGTATGGGATGAAGTTAAACCCCTAAAATGCTCGTTTGGGGTCGCATCTGGGAAATTCCTTAGGTTTATCGTGAGTTCTCGAGGGATTGAGATAAATCCTAGTTAAATAGCAGCAATAAGGAATATTGAAGAACCACGAAAGATTAAGGATGTTCAAAGCCTGGCCGGAAAAGTTGCTACATTGAGCAGGTTTATCTCCAAAGCCACAGATAAGTGCGTACCTTTCTTCGATCTGATAAAACGAGGGAAACTAAATTTTGAGTGGACTCCTGATTGTGTGGAGGCTTTCCAGAATTTATTAGACTTATTAGAATAGCCTCCAATATTATCAAAACCCGTGGAACATGAGGATTTGTTTGTCTACCTAGCGGTATCATCTCATGCCGTCAGTACAGCGTTTGTACGTGAAGAAGATAAAGTCCAGAGGCCTGTATACTACGTGAGCAAGAAGCTAGCCGCTGCAAAACGTAATTATCCAAAAATAAAAAAACTTGCTTATAGCCTCATGGTTGCTTCCCGCAAACTTCGTCATTACTTTCACGCTCACCCTATAGTTGTATACACCGATCAACCTTTAAGGCAAGTGTTGCAAAAACCTAAAGCATCGGGGCAGTTACTTAAATGGAACATCGAGTTGATTCAATTCGATTTGAATTTTCAGCCACGGAGATCAATAAGGGGGCAGGCATTGGCCGACCTCATAGCCGAATTCACGATTCTCGAAGAGGAAACAGTGGGTGACAAGGTGGTTACTTTAGACCAAGAATTAGAGCTTAGTCCGTGGAAGTTATATACGGACGGAGCCAAAAATGATCGAAGGTCCGGCGCCGGAGTTGTTTTAATCACTCCTGAAGGATGATCTATTTACTATGCATTGCGATTAGAATTTGCTGCTACCAATGATGATTCCGGGTATGAAGCCATGATTGTCGGGCTGAAACTCGCCAAAGAACTAGGAGTGAAGACACTGGATATATGTTGCGACTCCAAGATAGTTGTATGACAGATACGGGAGGAGTTTGTTACTAAAGGACCTCGATTTGTTACTTATCTCAAAAAGGTAAAGGAGTTGCTGGGTAGTTTGGAGTGTTACAGCATAATCATATTCCAAGAACAGAGAATCAAAAAGCAGATCGATTGGCAAAGCTAGCAAGTTCTGATAACCCCGAAGAAACTGAAATGGTTCCGATAGAGATTTTGGAATCACCGAGTTTCGACCTGATGGAGGTGGAACTAGCCTTAGAAGTTGATCCCGAGAGAGAATCATGGATGACACTGATCAAGAATTTTCTCAAGAGTGGAACCCTCCCATTGAAAAAGCGAAAGACGAGTTGTAACACGTAAGGCTGCAAGATACGTTTTACAGGACGACATCCTTTATCGCCAAGGGTTTTCAATGCCCCTACTATGGTGTATCACACATGACGATATCAAACGTGTACTGCAAGAAGTAAATGAAGGTGAGTGTGGGGACCACACTAGGGACCAAACCCTAGCGAAAGTGTTGCGGTATGGATATTTTTGGCCTACCGTGAATAAAGACGCGACTGATTATTCACGGCGCTGCGACAAATGTCAAATATTCGCCAAAATTCCCAAAGCACCTCCGACTTGGCTTAAGTCAATGGTAAGCCCATAGTTGTTTGCCATGTGGGGAATTGATATTATTGGAGTGTTACCTATTGCCAAAGGGGGAGAAAAGTACGTGATTGTCGTCGTGGATTATTTCACGAAATGGGTGGAAGTTGAAACTTTAACCACAGTCACGGCAAGGAAGGTGATTAGTTTTGTGGTCAGAAACATTATCTGTCGATTTGGGATACCGAAGACCATCATAACTGATAATGGGACACAATTCGACAGCCTCGAATTCAGAAACTTCTGCCAAAAATACAAGATTGATAAGCGATACACCGCTGTAGCTTACCCGCAGTCAAACGGCCAGGTTGAAGCAATAAACAAGGTCATTAAATCTATTCTCAAGAAGCGGTTGGAGCGGGCCAAAGCCAAGTGGGTAGATGAGTTGCCACTAGCTTTATGGGCCTACAGGACAACCTTTAAGGCGGCCACTAGCCATACTCCCTTTTCACTCTCCTTCGGGTCAGAAGCAGTGATCCTGATAGAACTAGAAGTTCCTTCTCATCGAGTAGCATACTATGACCCAATGACAAATAGAACACTCCTCCTAGAGTCTCTTGATATGATTGAAGAAAAAAGAGACGAAGTAGACTTGCGTGCTTCAAGGCGTCGGCGCCAAGTAGCATGTTATTATGACAAAAAGATTCGCACTATAACCTTCAAACCAGGAGACGTAGTATTGAAATGGGTTTTCCCACCTTCAACCCATCTGGGTCCAAGATGGGAAGGGTCGCATGCCATCCAACGGAAGCTTGACACAGGAGCCTTCAAGCTAACGACCATAGATGGTGAAGAAATTCCCAGAGCTTGGAATGCTCAACATTTCCAGCGATATTTGAGTTAGATATGAATTACTTTCTTTTGTTTTTATAGACTATGTAAAAAAGGCACGAATTGCCTTAAAAAGTCTGTTTATATGAACAAAGGATTATGAAGTGGATGTAGGATACGACTTAGCTAAACCACTATAAAAATATCGTGTGTCATTTACTTTCCTGCATTATTTCTATCTTCAACGATTATTCTATCATGACTATGAAACACAAAACATTAAATTATATTTGGAAAATTGGAGATAATCTCTGTGCAGGAGCCAAAAAAATGACCACTTGCATGATAAGATGCAAAGAATGGGAAGACGACATTTTTAACTCTAATTCTCATGAATCGAGAGAGAGTATAAAGGACGGGAAGACGACGTCCCTTGAGGCGTGAAGGTGCACCCCGATAAGAGACCGCCTCAGTAATACTCTAACCTGGTTATGAGATGGGAGAGTATAAAGATGCTAAAAAGAGTAAGCATCAATGACGAAAGGAATATGACCCCGTCAGAGAATCGGGGGCAATTGGATGCTGAATTTAATCAATCTTGAATAAACCTCAATCAGTCATTCAAGATTGATTGGGGGCATATATATACACATGTTCCCCTTTAACAATGACTTTATTGTATATATGTGATATGATATGCTGTTCATTTGCTTTTTTTACTTAAATGCTAAATTTACAAATATCTGACATTGCAGGGAACAAACTACTTTATTCACAAACATGTGAGTTTATACAGGAAAGATAAAGCAAAAGATGCGAGGGCCGCACTCGCTGCAACAATAGCGGACCAGTGGAATATCAAAACAAAAAACAAAGTGCATTGTCACTTGGACTTTGGAGTAGACTTGGGCTTCTTGGCAGCCTTAAGAGCTTTTTTAGCTTCTTTTTCAGCATCGGACATGAGGCGCTTTGGTTTTTTCTTCTTTGTAATTGAGGCACCAAAGTCAATAGATTTCTTCTCAGGAGTCGGAGCACTGGGGTCAAGAGAAGATTTTTTAGCAAGCTCCTCTGTAATTGACCTAGTTGAAAGATTAACAACTAACCTTGATCCAGCATCCACCACTGCAAGGGGCTTAAGGCTTTCGGGGTCTATCTCCTCGATTTTCAGCTACATGCGCTTGTCTTGTTTGGCTTTCATTTCAGCCAAAGTCACGTCATCAGCATTCTTCGAATCCCCGATTATAGCAACATCGGGATCTTCTTCATGCCCATCATTACCACCGTCATCTTTTAAAGCGTCTATTATTTCATCATCATGAGAACTGTCGGCGTTAGGCGGCATGGGAGTCTTATTGATAGCCTCCTCCTTTTAACCTTCAGCTCCCCCTCCGGACTCAACGATGGTAGCCATATCCTGTCCTTCCTGAGTCTCTTCCACGAATTTTTCCCTAATGGCGGTTCACCGATGCTCGTCAGTCTTCTCAGTTGGCACAGCACCTACAGAATGAGAAGCAACAGTTATCAACTCAGGAGAAAACAAAGAATCTTCGATCGATTGCCCAATGATGTGACGAAAGGTGGAAACTGCCTTGGCAAATTAGGGTGAAAAGGTGGAAATACCTTCTGACGATTTCTCAATTGGGGCGGCTATCGTCTCTGATGCTGATTTGGGTATAGGAGATAAAAGAGGTGCTCTAGGAATTCCCAGATTCTCGGGATCATATTCCTCTACTCCAGTAGCTTCGACAGTAACAGAAGAGGAACCAATTTCAAGAATATTCTTCCCTTTGGCCTGGCGTTTCTCCTCCTCCATGGCAGCAACAATAAGACGACGCCCCTCTGCCAGACGTGCCGGTTCATCATCTTTCAGATACTTCTCCATGAGTTTATCTTCATCAACGAAGTCTACCTTAAGTTCATCTTTTTCCCATTCGATGATTTGATTCCATACATGAACTAAGGTAGTTGGATAGTCTTCGATCCAAGAGATGTTTCAGCGACGGATTATGTTTGCAAAGAATTCAATCATCAGTTCGCCAAAGCCATGCAGTTCTTTTTGAGCCTCTGATAGCTGTTTATGGGTTTCTTAAGCAAACTTAATAGTGCTATCCATATTCCCCTCAGCTAAGGCAGCTCTAGTCTCAGCTTCCATTAACTTGGACTCCAAGTCAGCATTTCGTTTCTCCAACTCAGCATTCTTCCTCACTAACTTGGCCTTTTCTTGTTGAAGAGTATTGTAAACTAGTCGCACCTTGACACTTTCTGACTTAGCATCTTCAGCTTGTTTCTTCAACTCTAAACGCTCTTGACTGTGAGATTCTAGTAGGTCATGATAACGCTTTTGTAATTCCTCAAATTTCTTTTTGAAGTTGTTGGCATCTCGTTGAGTAATGACAAGTTGAGCCTGTGTATCTTCTAAGTCCTTCTCCAGATTTTTCAAAACATTCTCATCGGAGTCTGCAACTTTCTTCATCGCATCGACATCTGCAATTAGGGCTCGAATGATTCTGGAGAGATTGCGTGAATACTTGTACATCTCTGAGTACTGTTTCTCTACTGCGTCGATCTTTGCCCTAACATCATCTGCCCACTTTGAAGAAATAGGCTCAAGTGCGGGTAGGAAAGTTAAATGCTCAAAGTAGTGATATGGGAACTGCTCCTTCGGATAAGCTAGTTTCGTTTTGGAATCAACGTCCAGTGGTGGGGATTTGGAATATGATAGGTCAACATGTTTCCACTTAGCAGGGACGATGGCTGCATCACCTTTTCAAATCGCTTCTCAGAGGCTTTGTGCTTGCCTCACAAATCAGTGTATTTCGGTGGACTTTTTTCTCGATTATATTTATCTTGGGGAGAAATTCGGTCTTTGGACTGTGATGTGTCTCCCCCACGACGACTTTGGTGGCTCTTATATCTGTCTGGATCCGATCGAACAGGAGAACGAGAGCGTGAAGTGTGAGGTCGATGGGAATCATGATGCCTTCTGTCATCTCTGCCCTGGTTCTCACGACGATCATACTCGGTGTCAGAAGGAGGTCTGGACATGCTATGGCGAATTTTCCCGACATCATAGTAAGGGCGTGACATGGTGCTTGCACAACGATACAAGTAGAGTTCAGAATCGACATTCACATAAGACATAAGTGCTGTGATGTGCGGTGCTAATGTGTTATGTGCATCCTAAGTGACGTTCCCCCTAACAAACCCGAGCCTGAAGCCAGACTAGGATGAGTAGGCTCTTTGGTCTTCACAGGAGTAGTCTCTTCTGAAGAAGTGCAAATTAAAGGATTCGTTCCGAAGTCCTCTGAAGTATAAATAGTTTCGGGCAGGGGAAGATTTCCTAAACCCTTAAATGTAGAATCATCGGTAGTAGGAGCATCTCCTTGAGGAGCATCTAGTGGTAGCTCATTAGTGGATGTTGACTTTTCAGGAGAAATGGCGTTATAAGGAATGGTATACTCTTCTCTGTGCTTCCCAGCTATGTTGGCTAATTCATCGTCCCGAGTCGAGGACGGAGAGGGAGGAGTCCTAAGAGGTATCGTTGGACCCTTCGTGCCCTCACCCGTCTCAGGAATAATGTCGACCGGGGGTAGGTACACATATGGACCTGTTCCATGACCTATACTACGGGTAATAGATAGTAACCCGTGACGATGGAGATACTCATCCTTAAGAACATCGTCGATGGTTAAGAACTTTTGGTCACCATTGAGTAGCTGGTGCAAACGATCAAAGTATAATTGACCCGATATTTGCTTTGGGTTATCAACTGCGAATGAAAAAGAAAGCAAGTTAATGTGTTGGCATGAGAATTTAAAGTTGAAATTTAGAAAGTCGATGCTTTACTTGATTTGGTCCACCTTCTGGCGCACCCCAGTTGTTGTCTGATATAAAATCATTCAGGTTTAGAGTCACCAGCCTTGCTGTTATATGGAACAGTAATAATTTTCCTTTTTGGAACTGATTTAAAGTATGAGAAGGAGGGAGTCTCTTGAGTCCGGTGCTTGAAATTATAAAAGAAGTGGACGTCATCGAAGGTAATCTCTATACCTAAAATCTCTTTGTATGCTATATACAAGGTGTATAAGTAAGCATAAAAGTTGGGATGTAACTGCATGGGGGCAATCCGCATCTGTCTCAGAAAATCGACGACAAAAGTCGGAAATGGAGGTATTGCCCCAACCAGACACATTAATCGGGTAATAGCCATAAATCCTTCCGGTGGATTGTGGAGGCAATCTATTTTCAAAGGTACCTGGGTATCCCTTTTTAATATCCCATGCTTTAGACATATTCAGATGAGTCTATCATCATCAATCGTCGATTCAACAGAATCTTTGGGTGACTCCAATATGGTGGCAGTTTCAAACTCGTCGGGAGCACGATCATCTCCTATCTCTCCTTCCTCTTCCTCACCAAGAGAGACATCACCCCCGGAAGATACTTCACTATTGTGTGCTTCCATTTCATAATCTGGACCCTCATCATCCCATTCAGGGTCTAAGGAAGAGGATATGTCATCAAGAGTGAGTTTCTCGGATGTTTCTGTGACTTCTCCCTTTTTTGTTAATCTAGATGAACGTCTCTCCGCCATGGTCGCTAAACTACTAAAGAAGCAAAAACATAAGTTAGAGTAAAATAGCTCGTACCCCCCTGTGCACGTGTGTGAACTAAAGTGTGTACGGTGTGTGCAAGAGATGCAAAGTAAATACATTAGATCATAATGCAGAAGCTTGGCGAAGCAATAACGTTTACAATAGTCTTAAATGTTTTCTCATGTTCATAAGGCACTATCCTAACTGTTCATTAAGTTATAAGTCACAGCAAACATTGATTGAGCAAGTCAGACATTTCTTTTGCATTGAGTTGGATGGTTTCAGTTCGGTTCGGATATATATGTTGGGATCGGACGCCTATATAGGAATGGGTTCTGACCGGGGGTAGGACCATGTGTGGTCCAAAGCAGAAGTTAATGCACTACATACAAATAAGTTCGGTTCGAAATTTGGTACTTTAAGCAGTCCGGATCGGTCCGAGTACCCATATCTTTCCATGACCATTTCTCTCACTTCGACCCGGTCAGATGAACCCCTCTTTCTCCTTCACCCTTATGCCTCTTCTCCCGAACCGATCTCAATCCTCCTTCTATTCTTCTTCTCCATCCTCTCTATCTCTCAACCAACACCAAACCCAATCTTATGCCAAAAACCCAAATCAAAGCCAAGCACCTATGCGCTGGCACGTTCAACAACAGATTCTAACCCCCTCCGTTACTACCTCGAGATGGCGACGAGGCCATTAACGACGATGGCGAGGGGGTCATGGCACTAAGGTCAGCTGAGTTCCATGCTCGAATCGTACGAATCATCCATGAATTCGAATCGAAATCAATCAAAAAGGAATTAACTATAGTTTTTTAACCTACTTATGTAATCGATTCGAGAATTGAAGGGAATTTTGAAGTATTGAGAATTAGGGTTTCTCTTTTCTTCTAAATTCTGGAAGACAGGGATAATAAAAGGAAAGGAGGAAGAAGAGGAGAGATGGCGGATTTATATGAGTTCACAGTGGCCCTTTGTATTCCCAATCTTTCATCCCGCTCGGACTGGTATGCAAGCCCATATATTTAGCCCATCGATCTAGTGGTAGTAGGGTGAAAGAGAAGACGTTCGGATCGGAAACTGGACCCCAATGGAATCATGCACGTTGACTTGACATACTAATTGAACTCAAAGAAAAATAAACAAAAAGCTTACCTAGAGGAATCACTGGACATCAAGAAGAGCTCCCGAAATTGATTAAAATGAATAAAATGATTCATACGTTTTATGGTGTATATATAAGCAACAAGAGACATGACTTTATGAAGCAACGCATCCTTAAACGCGAATGGAAGCAACTATTCAACGATTCAAATTCAGAGACCAGTAAGTAAATAATGTTAAAGCACACTCCATCTTCAATAGAAGCGTCCTTTGAGGGGGCAAAATTTTAGCCTACTATGTGAACTAGGCTACAAAAAGATTAAAAGATCAAAAAATGAAGGACACTTTCTCAAAGAGTCGGATCAGATCGAATTTCTTTTAATCAAGGCAGAACAACATAAAGCGGGAAAAGAAGGGGCTTATACCAAACCGGATCGGTTCGGTCAAACCCGATCCGTCCCCCCAACTGCAGTATATCCGATCCGAACCCATGCTCCTGAAATTGCAAAAGCTATGCCCACATTCCCTTAAAACTCATAGCGGTTATACCATGTTCTCCCCATGTTCACCACTAACCTGATGCACTGTCGCTATCATATCCCATCCGAACCCGATAGTAGCGAGATGGGCGCCACGTGGATCCAAACCGAAGCCTTTTCAGGAGCATTTTTCACCTATAAATACACCCCCAAGGCACATTTCAAGGGATCTTTTGGCATTTTCAGAGTTGAAATTCCTTTGAGAACCGAATTCTACCACCATTTTCATATTGCAATCATCTTATAAAGTACATTTCAAAAAAGATCAAGTGAATCTATGTATGATATAAGTGGAAGTGAGTGAGAATCATTGTTGTATCTACATTTAAGTCATCAATACAAGAAGTAGAAAGTGAACGTAGGCTATTTAATGCCGAACCACTATAAATTGTGTGTTTTCTTCGTTTTTAGTTTCATTTCATAAGAAATTTTTCTTAGTTTGGGTGTTAGAGCCATTTTTGGATCTAACAGTATGAAAAAGTTGCGGACGAAAAACGAAAATGGATGAAAAATAAATAAAACAGAATTTATAATTATATTTTACCTTGTTTAACCAAGCCGACCTGGACATCTGAGGCCCAGGCGGTCGACCATAGTAGTCTTTTTAGGGTTTAGTTTATTATATTATTAAAACGATGGGACGAATGTAATTTAATACTAATCCAACGGTCCTAAGCCATTTCCACCCGTATAAATAAAGGGGTAAGGTCTCATTCTTTTTCACATAAATCTGCAGTGGCAGCGGAGCTGTGCCATTTCCTCCTTCTCCAAACTTAATTTCTAAAATAAAAATATATTCATACAAACAAATCAAATCCAATTCATACGAAATTGAGAGGATTAGCAGATCTAATAGGAATGCAAATTGACACTCTAATTCAGATTCTCCCCTCTCTCCCTGTTTTCTTACACCTCTACAGATCTGGAATTTCCCCCTTTTCAGATAAATTGTAGATTTATAAGAATTTGGGGATTGTAGGCCTAAAGGGTTCAAACTTTGGATTTGGAGGCTATAAAATGTGTGGGAAATTTACGAATACAGTTATAATAACTTATCTATTTCGTTTGAATTAGATCTATGTTTTTATGCCTATTCCCTATCAGATCTGTTCATTTAAGTATTGTGAATTTATTGACAACCATCAGATCTGATTATAAATGTTGTTAAAACTTGTGAGTTATAAGTTGTGCTTATGCTTAATATCAATTGTGGGATTTTCAAACCTTTTCACACATGTTCCTACAGTTATGTCATGAAATATGTTAAATATGTTGCATAGCACCGTAGATCTAGAAATCAGTCCCAATAAACACCAATGATATGTAGTTACGTTTCAGATCTTTAGTTCAGTGTTGAATAATGAATTTTGGTAAAGATGTGAAATTAGTAAATTGTGTAATTGTAATATTAAAAGAAATATGCATGTTTGTATTCAGTATTGTTGGATTTTTGCTTAATTATTATAAATGTGTCGTTTTCCTCTCTTTGCATAAAAATGCATTATTTTGAAATCACAAGAGGTGTGATAAAAGATCAAAAAGAGAAAAGTGGTGCGAATGAATATGTGTGTGTGTGTGTATATATATATATATATATATATATATATTTGTGCGTAATTTGCATCAACTATTCCAAATTACATAATTACATATATTTCTTGTGATTTTGAAATTTGTTAATTCCATTAATTAGGTACAATTTACATTGATTACGACTAAAAGTCTTTTTGTAAGATTTGAATCTTTTGGCAAGATTGAATGCAAAGACAAATGTTTGGTTATTGATTAAACCAAATCATCTAAGTTATAATAATAAAAAATAAAAATAATAACTACGTTGACCGCACGATAACATAAATATAAATATATACACATTATCTGTCCAAATCAGCGTAAAACGGTAAAATATACATTGTATGGAATTGTTGAATGTTTGGGTAAGGTTCAATTATGGAATTATATGTAAATGTAATCCATATTGAGTTAATATGTTTGTGGTGCCATTTGTAGCAATCAATATAATAAATTGCTATAAATAAGGTCGCAAATCAATAAATAACAATTATAACCAATATTGATTGGGGGAAAATGAAAATGATAGGGAAATGGTTACAATTCCTAATTTAATTAGGATAAATGTTATAAACCCCAAATTACGGAATTTGAATTACACTGCATTTAGACACAAGGTTAAGCTCAACTTGTGGTATAAGCCTGCCTGGAACCGACCGACAAATCCAGCAACCACAGGTAGTCGGCTTAATGTGAGGGGTCTAATGCATAAATATACTAAGGCACGAGGTTTAAGTTTAACTTGTGGTAGAAGTCTGCTCGGAACCAACCGACAAATCCAGCATCCACAAGTAGTCTACTTAATGTGAGAGGTCGGGTACACACACAGAGGTATATATATATACATATACATATATATATATATACATACACACATATATATCAGACAACCAATAAATAAATAAATAAGAACAGTAAATGTATTTTGGGGTGTAACAAGTAGACACTTCGGGACTGATAAAATAAGGATATCCAGAATTAAGGGTTGCCTTAGGAAAACTATGACCGTTATGGTCATAAAGGGCAATAAACCTATGGATAAGAAGAAATGGGAATTATGGGTGTTGAATTGTCAATTAAATACTAAGTACAATTAGGGAAGCACTTAAATAAATATTCTATAATAAAAAGTGTATAACCTTCCTTATTTACAATTAGTCAATATAGAATTTATAATTAGAAGTCAGAATTGGACTCGGTAGGTTAGTAATGTGAAACATTAGTAACCATAAAAACCCGTGACGGTGATGAATCATACATGTATAATATTTCCATGTAAAGGGACGAAATAGGAATAACTTAATAACATAGCCTACTTTATCCTAATAAGGAAAGAAGCTAAAGGCAAGTGGGGTACGAATCTAATAACCTTCGCGTATAGTCTACATCCTGGGTCTCAAGTGGCTGGGGTCGAAGGGCCCACCTGGTGAAAGGTCCTTCAGTATATGGGTATTAAATGGCATGTGTGAGTATTGCCTGCCCAAACCTGGAATCTAAAAACGTTAGATATGGCTACCTACCCTACGGGAAGTAGTAAGCGACTAAGGGGGCTATCTAATAAGTTCAGGTAAAGGTATAGCGAGCGTCAAAATACCATCTCTCACCTTGTACGCGTTAAGGGTAGGTACGTGAATGACGGAAGCCTTAACTAGAAGGGCCCGTAGCTAGTGCTTCTAGTTTATAAAAAGATCGGATGAGTTATCGAGAGGTATTAAGTCACCAATAAGTCCACCAACCAAAGTGTAACGACCCAAACTTCCCCGTAAAGGAAAGTATGGATTGCTTTGAGAACAACACTCATCAGAACATAAACAGAAGAACATTTTCATTGCTATTACAACAATTACATCAGAGTACAAGAATATAACAGAGTATGAATAAATATTTTACATTTGATAAATACAATATCAGAGATTTAAATTACACTTAAATAGCAGCGAAAAATAATATAAAATACAACCGAAAGAAATACACGGATACAGAGCTTTCCGAATATCGCTTCAGCTGTAAACCAAGATCCTGTGAAAATAAATCTACAAAACCAAAACTACTAGTTGCCCGTGTGGAAAGTATGGGCACACAGAGTTTATGTTAAAACAATAAACTCCAGTTCAGTCATGGGACTGGTATGAGAACTCAAAAAAAGTTATTAACTCGATTTTAAAGTTAGGTAAATTAAGGGACCTCGCCGCTAACGCGGAACAAGTTTTCTCCCAAGAATACCAGTGCATAAAATAAACAACGCAATGATCTTTAGAAAAATGAAACCATTATAAGACTCAAGTCCCATGCAACGCAAGCCGAAGGATAGAGTTTTACCTTATAATGGTAAAAAAAATGCTTAATACGTGAAATTCATCTTTTATACTATAAGTGCACAGTGTAGAAATCAATTTCGAATATACATGTATCAATCCTAGGTGGCATAATATATCATGTAAGCGGCTTAATATATTATGTCACCATATAGATATGCAACTAAAACCGTGAAGCTCGTATTGGAAAATAGGGTTTCCATCATGATGGCTGCTGATTCGAAAGATCTATCGTGAATGTATCTCCACGGCTTACGTCTCGGCAAGAGAAAACACCGTAATATATATATACTACGCACTTTAGATGAGCATCAATATGTTCTATCTCTATGGGATTCGACTGAAATGACCTATCCCAATCTCCAGGTGTGGAGCGACCACACCAGTACAACTCGGCCGACCAAATCCATATATATATATAAAGTATATTGGTCAAACCTACTAATCAAACAAATCGTTCACCATTATACCGGGGTGTGAGGCTCGCGAAGTAATGTTGTACGCAAAGCTATGCTAATTAAAGTTGTGCTTTGATCGTCATCCATAGAGCTCTGCTTTTCAACAAAAGCCTTGATCCATGCATCTTAGCATGCCATACTGTCAATCCATGCCATATCATTGATCATCTAGCAATATATATAACCCCTGAGCTCGTACGTCTCAGAGAAGGGTGTTAAGCAGAGAATAAATTATCCACCACCAAACATATATATATATATAGCAGAGATCAACGAATACAACATAAAGGAATGCAACGTCAGACATACCATTCATTTACAAGTCCGTTCTGGGTCTGAACGAAACCGGAGGCACCTTATTCCTCGTCCCATATGTCTTATACAGGGAAGAGGTCCTCGCATATCCGTCGATCTCCAAGCACGTTTGGACGATCACCACTTATTACCTTGTCTTGGGTGTACGACCCAATCAAGCATCAGTAATCGCCCAAACGATGTGAAGAACTCCGGTCTTCAACCACCGTATTCATCTTTGACTCTTAATCGTCGTAGAAATTATTCAGAATGGGTTAAACCCAGTCTTTCCGAATAATTCACGTATTTTATAAACAAGTGCTATAAAAACACATCAAACGCCTCATTCCAATTCAGAATATTCTTTTCATAAAATATTCACATTACTGGGGAAAGGTTCCCATTAATTTTATCAAAAATAAATTCTTTAAATTTATTATTTGATCTTCCTATGGATTTCATTTCAAAAGATTTTATTTTATCTTTATCAATTCTAAACCAAATTGAGGTTTATTAACTAGTCGGGATTAACGAATCTTACCGAAGTAATCCTTTATTTATCAAACCCAACCCCAACCTATTCATCCCATGGAGAAAAACTGGCAGTACTCCATATCTAACACCCACTGTGTTATCGGTAAATTTAATTACCATTTCACGTTCAAATCTAATTAAAGATTTTACTATCGTCTGGAGTAAAACTGGTGGTACTCCATTCTTGATCATTTCAAGAATTCGATAAATTTAATTATCTCATTCTCATTTCAATCTAATTAAAATTTATAAAAACTCCAATTTGGTTTTAAGATCAAAATCATTGCTTTATGGTTATTCAAATTTAAGAAATTAATCTTATCTTTAACTAGGTTAAAGAACTAATGTCATTTAAAACATTGTTCATGATAAACCCAAAATCCTATTCCATTCAATTCCAATTTAATATATTAAATTCGAAAACTTCTCTTTAGAAAATTCTATTAAATCTTTATTAAAAGATTAATAAATTACAAACCATAACTTCACTATTAATCGGGTTTTAAGAACTAAACATTGTTCACAATCAACCCAAAAATCAATTTCCTTTTAATTTCAATTATGTTTGTTAGTTGGAAAATTCTCATTTAAATCTTAATTAAAAGATTTATTCTTTTCTCAAATAGGTTTAAGAATAGTGTTATTTAAGACACCATTCCATCAATTACATGCAAATTTAGTCCAATCCATATTCATGTTAGAAATCATATTTTTTAACATATGATTCTTTTAATCCTATCTAACATGATAAAAGTGACAATTCGATGATAAATCATATTTTAATATCTAATTCTCTTTAATGCAACAAACATACAATGAAAATGTAATTTCCATTGTCAAATCTTTTATTTTAAAGCAAGTCTCATTTTAATGCGACAAACATACAATGAAAATATGATTTTCATTGTTTAATCTTTTATTTAAAAACATGATTCAATAAAAATGTAAGTTTTATCGTCAAATCTTTTTAATGAAAACATGATACAATAAAAATGTATTTTTTATTGTCAAATCCCTTTAATGAAACATGATATAATAAAGATGTATTTTTTTAAATATCTGATCTTTTTAATGAAACAAAACTACATTAAAGATGTAACATTTATTTTCTAATGTTACTAATAAAATAGAACAATAATAAAATGATTTTTCTTAACTAATCTTTTTATTGAAATAAAAATGACAATACAAATATGTTCTTTTTATTCTAATCTTTTTATTGTAACAAAATAACAATAAAAATGTATTCTTTCTATTCTAATCTTTTTGTTGTAACAAAATGACAAAAAATGTATTCTTTCTATTCTAATCTTTTTATTGTAATAAAATGACAACAAAAATGTATTCTTTCTATTCTAATTTATTGTAACAAAATGACAACAAAAATGCATTCTTTCTATTCTAATCTTTTTATTGTAACAAAATGTTAACAAAAATGTATTGTTAACAAAAATGTATTCTTTCTATTCTAATCTTTTTATTGTAACAAAATGACAATAAAAATGTATTCTTTCTATTCTAATCTTTTTATTGTAACAAAATGACAATAAAAATGTATTCGTTCTATTCTAATTTTTTTATTGTAACGAAATGGCAATAAAATATTATTCTTTCTATTCTAATCTTTTTATTGTAACAAAATGACAACAAAAATGTATTCTTTCTATTCTAATCTTTTTATTGTAACAAAATGACAACAAAAATGCATTCTTTCTATTCTAATCTTTTTATTGTAACAAAATGACAATAAAAATGTATTCTTTCTATTCTAATCTTTTTATTGTGACAAAATGAAAATAAAAATGTATTCTTTCTATTCTAATTTTTTGTTGAAACAAAACTTCAATAAAAATACAATCATTTTAATCTAATTTTTTTATTGAAAACAAACTTCAATAAAAATACAATCTTTTTATATAAAAATGTTCTTTTACATTATTAATGTTCTTTTATAACAATAAAAAGATTTATTTTATTGTTAATCAAAATATATCAATTTACACATTCCTAAATGTAAATAAAAGAATAAATTTTATTCCAAAACATATTCTAATGATTCATATGTTCTTACATAAAAAATAAAAAGATAATTTTTATTGTAAAAAAAATTCTGATAATTTTTACGTTCCTACATACAATAAAAAGAATAACATTTTATTTTGAAACAGTCGTTTGTTTCTGAATTGGAAGGAGACCCAATCAATTACCATATAATTTTAGTTATACGGGTTTCATACATCGCATGTATTCTATAATCATGATATATAATCACTAAACATCCAAATAACAACCAGAGTGCATTCTACAACTAATCACAAGAGTGGTGTGTGATCAAAATATCATCCCAAGATCCATGTGGGGTTTCAACCAACACATATATAATAAATTATTTGTTCACTTAGGAGATGTGTAAAAATTATCATCCCAATCACATAAACAAGTCGGATAACTTGTAAATGGAAGTGTAATCGTATTTAAATTATCATAAATATAATAACATTATTTTAACATGTTAAATATTGCAAAACTCGATCATATCATAACATCACATAACAACACAACAATTCATCCAAACAAATATTACAATTATAGACAATTCATATACTTTCAGTTATAAAAATAAATAACTGCACAAAAGGATTAAGTGAGAAAGAGT
Source organism: Allium sativum (assembly GCA_030737875.1). Lineage (NCBI taxonomy): Eukaryota > Viridiplantae > Streptophyta > Magnoliopsida > Asparagales > Amaryllidaceae > Allium > Allium sativum. Next base: position 327,435,339 of record CM060921.1, on the reverse strand, counting down.
TATCACCTTGAATTTCGCCCCGTTGTTCTTTAATTAACGGTTCAGATCTAATTTTGGCCCAAAATCTAACTTTCTCCAAATTTGACAAAATTGGTGTCCGCGCGAAGCTCTCGACTCAACGATCGCAGCAGATCCAGTTTCGCGCGATTCTGAGTTCGTAGCAAAAAGTTATTAATTTGCGAAGTTTAAAACAATTTAAATAATTAATTAAATTGTTATTTTTACCTCAAATTCTAACTTGATCTAAATTAGACAAAATTGGTGCTCACGCGAAGGTCTCGACGCCACAATCGCGGCGGATCCAGTTACATGCAAATTGGAATTCGTGACATAAAGATATTAATATACGAACATGAAATATTATTTATATAATAAGATCATTATTCACCTTCTTCTCCAAACGACACCCTCAACTTAACATGCTCGCCATGGCCAAACCGTAAGACGGAATTGCACAAAACCAGCGCCATTCTCTCCGGCTTCTCTCCCTCTTTCCATGCCTGGTGGTCCCCCTCCAGTTCGCCACGTGGGCCCCACGATCTGACGTTAAACGAAAATCTGCAGTTTCCATTCATATTGGTGCTGCGGCCGCCTCGATGCTCCAAATGCCCCCAAATTTTTACAGTAGCTTGGTCTCGACCTCCCAAACAACTTCTTTTTTGTCACTTCACCTGAAAATGCACGTATTGGCGGGAAATTGCTCATTTTCAAGACTGCCTCGTTTTCCAGCACCCCTCCGATGAACTTGACATTCCGGCCAACTCCGACCACCTGAGATCATGCCATCACCGCCAAAACCTTCGTATGCTTCCACTCTACCTTCCCTCCAAACGGCTCGACCTAATTCTTGTTCGTTTGATCGGAAAACCCATAATTTCGAAATTTGTTTTCTGGCTTAAAAGCTAAATCTCGGCGAATCCGTGCGACGATAGGTCATGAAATTTTTGTGTGAGGTAGAGATGATGAAGATCTACAATACCCAGAAACGGTTTTGTCTAATTGTGTACGGATTGAGAGATATAAATTATTTAGTTTCAGGGTCCTTTTTGCAAATATTATTGAAGAGGAAGAGAGCTGCCGCCACGGAAAAGAAGGAGGAGGAGATTAGGGTTTGTGTTAGGGTTAGGAGAGAGTTTAGGATATTTTATAGTGGTGATGAATTTTATTAAAACCCCTTGTATGTTTAATTATGCTTAATTATAATATTTTCACCTCCTTATGCAAATTAATTTATTCAATTTTGGTCCTTTTCATGGTTTAAAAATCCGCGTGGTCACCTAAAGATTCCATTCTCGATGAAAATTGAAACACAACTACTCCTTGACATTACGGATCCAAAGAAACTGGTCTCATTGAATTCCGAGTCCATATGCACAAATAGTTAATTTTTAAAGTCAGATAATTGACTGTCTTCACACTGTAAAATCAAGTACGACCATATACTGACTCCAAACATAACGAATTTGGGAATCTAGCAATAATTTAATATTCCGGATCCATAGAAAGTGGTTTTCGTTGAATTCGGAGGTTGTTTGCAAAATTTCATTTTTTAAGGCATATATATATTATATTAAAAATATATATTTATATAAATAAATTCTGAATCTCGAAATATATCAGTGTTTATACTTTTCGAATTCAAAAACGTCATTTTGAACTCAATGGAAGTGGTTTCGAGTCCAAATTTATTTGTATGTGAAAAGTAGCTTTTTGGCCATATATATTACATATATAAATTCCATAGCGTTTTTTTTGAAATTTTAATTTTGTCATAACTTACAATTTATAAACTGCAATCTCAATTAATTATATTCATTAAAATGATATCGTCAATCCTAGCGTTTCTTGTTTCGTCCAATTTTGACTTATAATGAATTTTATATATTTTTTCAAAGTTTAAACTGAAATTTCAAACTACCGCGCCATTTCAGGCTCGTAATATAATTAATATTAATTTATAAATTCTAACTTCGATTAAAATAAATTTTCAGTCGTTATTATTTAAAATAAATCAGTTTAAATATCCAAAATTCATTAAATCGATCAAAAATAAAATTTAAAATTTGTTCTCAAATTCCGGGTTGTTACAATCTCCCCCACTTAAAATCTTTTCGTCCTTGAAAAGGAACGAAGCTGAAAGTTGTTTAACTAACCTACTCAACTTTCAATTCTAATCAATTTCCAATTTAGTTCGATATTAAATTCGATTTAGCTAAATTTATCGTTCTTTCTCATATTGGTTAAATTAATTATTATTCCAATATTTTAATTAGTTAAACTAATTATCAAACTTCACAACCAGTAATCAATTGGGTGATTACATTTTCAAATATATATAACTTTTATATATGGTCAAAAATCATATTTTCAGTGCAAATCACAGCAATAAACCCTATCTAGTTTTGGTTCTCACACCAGTCAATAGAAATATGCAGATATACCACTTTTGAAACTCGAACTTAAATTCTGATGATGTTTCGAACCAACATCAGAATATCTCTGAGCGACTAAAGTGTGATTCTATAACTATCCAGTATATTTGAGACTTTGTGCATACGCTAGCTAGGCGTATATGCAAATCTTTATATACTCGATTGTCCAAAATTCAATATAAAATAAATAATCAAATACATATAATAAGATTTAAATTTTCAAAACAAAATTAGTTTTCATTTTTATTTATTTTAAAAATAACACTCTTAACACTCGTTCTAGGATACTACTGATCCCATCTCTAACGAGTTATTCTTATTGGATATAACTAATCCAATCTCTGATGAATTCTTTCGTTCGGTTCTAATGTGTCTTGTTCTCGAGCTCTATAAACCTAAGCCCTGATACCAAATGTAACGACCCAAACTTCCCCGTAAAGGAAAGTACGGATTGCTTTGAGAACAACCCTCATCAGAACACAAATAGAAGAACATTTTCATTGCTATTGCAACAATTACATCAAAGTACAAGAATATAACAGAGTATGAATAAATATTTTACATTTGATAAATACAATATCAGAGATTTAAATTACATTTAAATAGCAGCGGAAATATAATACAAAATACAACCGAAAGAAATACACGGATACAGAGCTTTCCGAATATCGCTTCAGCAGTAAACCAGGATCCTGTGAAAATAAGTCTGCAAAACAAAAACTACTAGCTGCCCATGTGGAAAGTATGGGTACCCAGAGTTTAGGTTAAAACAATAAACTCCAGGTCAGTCATGGGACTGGTATGAGAACTCAAAAACAGTTATCAACTTGATTTTAAAGTTAGGTAAATCAAGGGACCTCGCCGCTAACGCGGAACGGGTTTCCTCCCAAGAATACCAGTGCATAAAATAAACAGCGCAATGCTCTTTAGAAAAACGAAACCATAATAAGACTCAAGTCCCATGCAACGCAAGCCAAAGGATAGAGTTTTACCTTATAATGGTCAAAAAAAATGTTTAATACACGAAATTCATCTTTTATACTATAAGTGCATAGTGTAGAAATCAATTTCGAATATACATGTATCAATCCTAGGTGGCATAATATATCATGTAAGCGGTATAATATATTATGTCACCATATATGTATGCAACTAAAACCGTAAAGTTCATATTGGAAATTGGGTTTCCATCATAATGGCTGCTGATTCGAAAGATTTATCGTGAATGTATCTCCACGGCTTATGTCTCGGCAAGAGAAAACACCGTAATACATATACTACGCACTTTGGATGAGCATCAATATGTTCTATCCCCATGGGATTCGGCTGAAATGACCTATCCCAATCTCCAGGTGTGGAGCGACCATACCCAACACAACTCGGCCGACCAAATCCATATATATATATATATATATATATATATATATAAAGTATATTGGTCAAACCTGCTAATCAAACAAATCGTTCACCATCATACCGGGGTGTGAGGCTCGCGAAGTAACGTTGTACACAATGCTATGCTAATTAAAGTTGTGCTTTGATCATCATCCACAAGGCTCTACTTTTCAACAAAAGCCTTGATCCACGCATCTTAGCATGCCACACTGTCAATGCATGCCATATCATGGATCATATACCAATATATATAACCTCTGAGCTCGTACGTCTCAGAGAAGGGTGCTAAGCAGAGAATAAATTCTCCACCACCAAACAGATATATACATTTAGCAGAGATCAACGAATACAACATAAAGGAATACAATGTCAGACATACCATCCATTTACAAGTCCGTTCTGGGTCTGAACGAAACCGAAGGCACCTTATTCCTCATCCCATATGTCCAATCAAGGGGAGAGGTCCTCGCATATCCGTCGATCACCAAGTACGTTTGGACGATCACCACTTATTACCTTGTCTTGGGTGTACGGCCCAATCAAGACATCAGTAATCACCCAAACGATGTAAAGAACTCCGGTCTTCAACCACCGTCTTCATCTTCGACTCTTGATTGTCGTAGAAATTATTCGGAATGAGTTAAATCTGGTCTTTCCGAATAATTCGCGTATTTTATAAACAAGTGCTATAAAAACACATCAAACGCCTCATTCCAATTCAGAATATTCTTTTAATAAAATATTCAGATTACTAGGGTAAGGTTCCCATTAATTTTATCAAAAATAAATTCTTTAAATTTATTATTTGATCTTCCTATGGATCTCATTTCAAAAGATTTTATTTTATCTTTATCAATTCTAAACCAAATTGAGGTTTATTAACTAGTCGGGATTAGCGAATCTTACCGAAGTAATCCTTTATTTATCAAACCCAATCCTAACCTATTCATCCCATGGAGAAAAACTGGCAGTACTCCATATCTAACACCACTGTGTTATCATAAATTGAATTACCATTTCACGTTCAAATCTAATTAAAGATTTTACTATCGTTTGGAGTAAAACTGGTGGTACTCCATTCTTGATCATTTCAAGAATTCGATAAATTTAATTATCTCATTCTCCTTTCAATCTAATTAAAATTTATAAAAACTCCAATTTGGTTTTAAGATCAAAATCATTGCTTTATGGTTATTCAAATTTAAGAAATTAATCTTATCTTTAACTCGGTTAAAGAAATAATGTCATTTAAAACATTGTTCACGATAAACCCAATATCCTATTCCATTCAATTCCAATTTAATATATTAAATTGGAAAACATCTCTTTAGAAAATTCTATTAAATCTTTATTAAAAGATTAATAAATTACAAACCATAACTTCACTATGAATCGGGTTTTAAGAACTAATATCATTTAAAACATTGTTCACAATCAACCCAAAAATCAATTTCCTTTTAATTTCAATTATGTTTGTTAATTGGAAAATTCTCATTTAAATCTTAATTAAAAGATTTATTCTTTTCTCAAATAGATTTAAGAACAGTGTCATTTAAGACACCATTCCATCAATTACATGCAAATTTAGTCCAATCCATATTCATGTTAGAAATTATATTTTTTAACATATGATTCTTTTAATCCTAACTAACATGATAAAAGTGACAATTCAATGACAAATCATATTTTAATATCGAATTCTCTTTAATGCAACAAACATACAATGAAAATGTAATTTCCATTGTCAAATCTTTTATTTTAAAACGTGTCTAATTTCAATGTGACAAACATACAATGAAAATACGATTTTCATTGTCTAATCTTTTATTAAAAAACATGATTCAATAAAAATGTAATTTTTATCGTCAAATCTTTTTAATGAAAACATGATACAATAAAAATGTAATTTTTATTATCAAATCCTTTTAATGAAATATGATATAATAAAGATGTATTTTTTTTAATATCTGATCTTTTTAATGAAACAGAACTATGTTAAAGACGTAATCTTTATTTTCTAATGTTACTAATAAAACAAAACAATAATAAAATGATTTTTCTTATCTAATTTTTTATTGAAAGAAAAATGACAATAGCAATATGTTCTTTTTATTATAATCTTTTATTGTAACAAAATGACAATAAAAATGTATTCTTTCTATTCTAATCTTTTTATTGTAACAAAATGACAATAAAAATGTATTCTTTCTATTCTAATCTTTTTATTGTAACAAAATGACAACAAAAATGTATTCATTCTATTCTAATCTTTTTATTGTACCAAAATGACAACAAATATGTATTCTTTCTACTCTAACTTTTTTATTGTAACAAAATGTTAACAAAAATGTATTCTTTCTATTCTAATCTTTTTATTGTAACAAAATGACAACAAAAATGTATTCTTTCTATTCTAATCTTTTTATTGTAACAAAATGACAACAAAATGTATTCTTTCTATTCTAATCTTTTTATTGTAACAAAATGACAACAAAAATGTATTCTTTCTATTCTAATCTTTATTGTAACAAAATGACAACAAAAATGTATTCTTTCTATTCTAATCTTTTTATTGTAACAAAATGACAATAAAATGTATTCTTTCTATTCTAATATTTTTATTGTAACAAAATGACAATGACAATAAAAAGATATTCTTTCTATTCTAATCTTTTTATTGTAACAAAATGACATCAAAAATATATTCTTTCTATTCTAATCTTTTTATTGTAACAAAATGACAATAAAAATGTATTCTTTCTAATATAATCTTTTTATTGTAACAAAATGACAATAAAAATGTATTCTTTCTATTCTAATCTTTTTATTGTAACAAAATGACAATAAAAATGTATTCTTTCTATTCTATTCTTTTTATTGTAACAAAATGACAATAAAAATGTATTCTTTCTATTATATTCTTTTTATTGTAACGAAATGACAATAAAAATGTATTCTTTCTATTCTAATCTTTTTTATTGTAACAAAATGACAATAAAAATGTATTCTTTCTATTCTAATCTTTTTATTGAAACAAAATTTTAATAAAACTACAATCTTTTTAATCTAATCTTTTTATTGAAAACAAACTTCAATAAAAATACAATCTTTTTATATAAAAATGTCCTTTTACATTATTAATGTTCTTTAATAACAATAAAAAGATTTATTTTATTGTTAATCAAAATATATCAATTTACACATTCCTAAATGTAAATAAAAGAATAATTTTTATTCTAAAACATATTTTAATGATTCATATGTTCTTACATAAAAATAAAAAGATAATTTTTATTGTAAAACAAATTCTGGTAATTTTTACGTTCCTACGTACTATAAAAAGGATAACTTTTTATTTTAAAACAGTCGTTTATTTCTGAATTGGAAGAAGACCCAATCAATTACCATATATTTTAGTTATATGGGTTTCATACATCGCATGTATTCTATAATCATGATATATGATCACTAAACATCCAAATAACAACCAGAGTGCATTCTACAACTAATCTCAAGGGAGGTGTGTGATCAAAATATCATCCCAAGACCCGTGTGGGGTTTCAACCAACACATATATAATAAATTATTTGTGCACTTGGGCGATGTGTAAAAATTATCGTCCCAATTACATAAACAAGTCGGATAACTTGTAAATGGAAGTGTAATCATATTTAAATTATCATAAATATAATAACATTATTTTAACATGTTAAATATTGCAAAACTCGATCATATCATAACATCACATAACAACACAATAATTCATCCAAACAAATGTTGCAATTATAGAAAATTAATATACTTTCAGTTATAAAAATAAATAACTGTACAAAATGGTTAAGTGAGAAAGAGTTCTCACCTTGGTTTTCAACCCGTTGGTCTTTAGTTGACGATTCGAATCTAATTTTGGCACAAAATCTAACTTTCTCTAAATTTGACAAAATTGGTGTTTACGCGAAGCTCTCGACTCAACGATCGCAGCGGATCCAGTTTCGCGCGATTCTCAATTCGTAGCAAAAAGTTATTAATTTGCGAAGTTTAAAACAATTTAAATAATTAATTAAATTGTTATTTTTACCTCAAATTCTAACTTGATCCAAATTGGACAAAATTGGTGTTCACACGAAGGTCTTGACGCCACGATCGCGGGTTGGATCCAGTTACATGCAAATTGGAATTCGTGACAAAAAGATAATTAATATACGAACATGAAATATTATTTATATAATATGATCATTATTCACCTTCTTATCCAAAACGACACCCTCAACTTAACATGCTCGCCACGACCAAACCGTAAGTCGGAATTGCACGAAAGCAGCGCCATTCTCTTCGGCTTTTCTCCCTCTTTCCACGCCTGGTGGTCCCCCCTCCAGTTCGCCACGTTGGCCCCACGATCTGACGTTAAACGAAAATCTGCAGTTTCTGTTCATATGGGTGCTGCGGCCGCCTCGGTGCTCCAAATGCCCCCAAATTTTTACAGTAGCTTGTTCTCGACCTCCCGAACAACTTCTTTTTTGGTCACTTCGCCTAAAAATGCACGGATTGGCGGGAAATTGCTCATTTTCAAGACTGCCTCATTTTCCAGCACCCCTCCGATGAACTTGACATTCCGGCCACCTGAGATCATGCCACCACCGCCAAAACCTTCGTATGCTTCCACTCTACCTTCCCTCTAAACGGCTCGACCTAATTCTTGTTCGTTTGATCGGAAAACCCATAATTTCAAAATCAGTTTTCTGCCTTAAAAGCTAGATCCCAACGAATCCGTGCGACGATAGGTCGTGAAATTTTTGTGGGAGGTAGAGATGATGAAGATCTACAACACCCAGAAACAGTTTTGTCTAATTGTGTACGGATTGAGAGATATAAATTATTTAGTTTCAGGGTCCTTTTTGCAAATATTATTGAAGAGGAAGAGAGCCGCCACCATGGAAAAGAAGGAGGAGGAGATTAGGGTTTGTGTTAGGGTTAGGAGAGAGTTTAGGATATTTTATAGTGGTGAGGAATTTTATTAAAACCCCTTGTATGTTTAATTATGCTCAATTACAATATTTTCCTTCCTTATGCAAATTAATTTATTCAATTTTGGTCCTTTTCATGGTCTAAAAATCCACGTGGTCACCTACGGATTCCATTCTCGATGAAAATTGAAACACAACTACTGCTTGACATTACGGATCCATAGAAACTGGTCCCGTTGAATTCCGAGTCCGTCCGTATGCACAAATAGTTAATTTTTAAAGTCAGATAATTGACTATCTTCACACTGTAAAATCAATTATGACCACATACTGACTCCAAAAATTACGAATTTGTGAATTTAGCAATAATTTAATATTCTGGATCCATAGAAAGTGGTTTCGTTGAATTCGGAGGTCGCTTGCAAATTTTCACTTTTTAAGGCGTATATATAATATATTAAAAATATATATTTATTAAATAAATTTCGAATCTTGAAATATATCAGTGTTTATACTTTTCGAATTCAGAAACGTCATTTGAACTCAATGGAAGTGGTTTCGAGTCCAAATTTATTTGTATGTGAAAAGTAGCTTTCTGGGCCATATATATTATATATATAAATTCCATAGCATTTTTCTGAAATTTTATTTTTGTCGTAACTTACAATTTATAAATTAAAATCTCAATTTCTTATATTCATTAAAAAGATATCGTCAATACAATTCTAGCGTTTCTTGTTTCGTCCAATTCTGACTTATAATGAATTTTATATATTTATTCAAAGTTTGAAACTGAAATTTCAAACTACCGCGCCATTTCAGGCTCGTAATATAATTAATATTAATTTATAAATTCTAACTTCGATTAAAATAAATTTTCAATCGTTATTACTTAAAATAAATCATTTTAAATATCCAAAATTCATTAAATCGATCAAAAATAAAATTTTAAATTTGTTTTGAAATTCCGGGTTGTTACACAAAGAGTCCGCCTAGGGTCTTAAGTGATCGAGAGAACCCACCCTATCTATCATTGATAGTGAGGTGGAAAATTATAAAGGGAAAGTAGATGGAAATGGATATATGTATGTGAAGACTCCACAGTCACTCGGTCTAATAATCAAATTAAATTATATTATATAAGGGGCTTCCTAAATATATGCGTAAATGTTCTATCTCAGTATTATATCTTAGAATACTACTTTGGGAAGAGTGGTATAGTCATGCATAAACATTTACAAGGTTAGGCTAGAATAACTAACCTTGTTAGGCATACATCTTGGGTTGAACCAAACGAGATACATCTGTGTATTATAATCTATGTTGTAAATTTCTTAGTCACTAGACTTGTTGTTCTGACCCCCTCCTCATTACAACCTCCCAGTTTTCCTAGAGAATGTCGGGTTCTCACAGATGTTCAAGTTTGGCTTTCGGTTCTCGTTCTCTCTCATGCTCAATATTGGCAAAGCGACTTACTTCGAAAAAGGTAGTTACCTAAATTAATACTAGTTATTCTATTCTATTTCCACTGTGAGTTTTATTTTATCGTACTCTGATTATGCTCATGCTCATTTATTGCAGGTACCAGATATACTCGCTTCATGCTTGGATGTGTTCAAGTTTTGATTTTGTCGAAATTTAGGTGTAGAAAAGTGTGGGGTGTTACATTTGGTATTAGAGCCTAGGTTAAACGATTAGAGTAATTAGTTAAATTAGGACCCGTGAGAGAACGTAATTCGATTTTCTTTTCTGTTTTTCTTCATCTTTCTTACTCGACTTTAATTTGTTTCAACGATGAAATTAGTTGTGGGCCTAATTATATAAAATGGGCTTTAAGCGACTAAGAGTTGGAATATGTTGGGTCTGGCTGGTTTCTAGCCACTCCTGTCTTACCCCATGGTACGTAGGCGATCTCGTCGTGAAGAGTATGAGGATGACATATGGTGGAGTCCATTAGTTCGAGTTTGGAGACTGGAAAAAAATCTAGCTACAACCGAGATAGTTGCGATTTCTGGTGTTTGGTTTCGTTGGTTGTTCCGGTTAAGACCATTACTCGATCCAAAATGGGAAAAGTTCACGTTAGTATGTCGTATCAATTTCGTAAATATAATTGCGAGGTATACACATTCCTTACTTCGTTAAATTTCCGAATCTAACTTTGTTGAAATATTCATTTGATTTATTGGCCTTGTAGTCGAAGAAATTTATTTTTAAAACTATTTAGAAAAATAAAATGAGTTTTGACGGTTTTGAATGACGGTTTTGGAAAATGGTTTTGTGCAAGCCTAGTTTTATAAAGATATGATTTTTAAATTTTTAATAATTCATGTTTCAAAATTATGGGGCTTAGTGTAATTGTAATAAGTATAATCTGATTGGTAGGAGAGATGAGTTAGAAATGACAAGGAATATGCCACTAAACATGAAAATAATAAATATATATTCCTTGTGATTTTTAGTATACCTCTCCCTATATATATTGGACAATTTATTGAAATTATCACAATTAATCCTTGATGTTTTAAAGTTCCAACATTTTTTAATATGAAAAGGTTTTTTTAATTTGTAATATAAACTAGAATATTAATATTAATAATAGTGATGGTAAATTGGATTTATAAGTACAAACCGTTAGTATTATAATAAATTCCATCTTTGAAAAGTTTTAAAATTTTTTTCGGAAAGGCTAAGGAAAATCCTTCATCTTGATTTTTGGGGTATTTGATTTCGTGAATCGTCTGTTTGTTGTTAGCTAGGCAAGGGGAAAATCCATTTAATTTTATATCACGGATTTCTAGCTGAATTATTTTTTGAATTCGTTTATTCGTTGTGTAGTCACAGCATCATTGTTGAGACTATAAATCATTGGAGTTGGTTCAGAGTTTAACAACGGTCTATAAATGTCGCGGTGATGACGATAATTATTCTTCAAATCGCGTCAAATCTTAAAAGATAACGTAGGACGATTAATATTTTAATCTGGACTAATAAGGTCAAGGTCCAATCTTTGTCCAAAGCAATTTAATAGTTTACCATTTAGCGTTATGCAAGAATGGTCAACTAGTCGATGAGTTTTGGTACAATTTCGACCTAGGACTCAACCATAAAAGTTGCATCCAAATTACCCCTTTAACTTCCTTCTTTCGTCCTTCCTTCCTCATCTAGCCGGATCATATTCCTATCCTTCTTCTCTTTCTTTGTTGCCGCCTCGTCTCCTCTTTTTTAGCGCTGGTTTGCGCATTAGATCTTGCCTCACTAGTACTTCTATTAATCTTTTACTTTTGAATTTCAAATGTTATGTGTATATAACTATACACATCCTCCTTTATTTTATTTTATTACATGCCTTATCTTTTTATTTAATGCAATCATTTTACCATGTTTCCTTTTTCCTTATTTCAATTAATCCATTGCATTAATTTAGCGCATGTATTATCTTCCCGTCAGTTTTGAATTGATTTGAATTATATTCATATATAAGGTCCTTATATGTATACAAAACTTGTAATGACCATTTTCCGCATATATATATACGCACAATTTTCGTTTCGTTTTCAAAATTCAAACGGTATTGCACCGTTATTTGATTCTTTCTATATTTCTCTGATTTCAGCCTTATCTTGAATTTTATCACTTGTATATATATATTCCTACATATATATACGCGTATATTCTCATATACATATATATATATATATATTTCCTTTACTTCCTTATATGTATATTTTTCCTTATATATGCATTTGTACATATTTTCTCTTATGAACATTTGTCATTTTAGCCGTTCCCTTAAAACAAAAATATGACGATGGCAAGAATCGAACTCCGCACCTCTTGTATGCAAGTCACATGTTCCAACCAACTGGGCTACCAAGGCTATTGTTAACAAGACCTAAAGCAATGGTAATTATTGTTCTCTTCTTACTTCTCTTTTTCATGTTTGTTACAATATTACAGTTAAACCATTGCATGAATCATTTTCTTTTATTTCTCTTTTATTATTAATGCATAATCAGTGCATGCAATATGTTTACATTGCATGCAACCAAACCTTTCTTTCTTTTAATGCATGCATTACATTTTTATTCACATTAATATTTTCTTCTTTTTAAATGTATATATCAATGCATATATATACACATATGCATTATTTAATTATCTTAATTGTTACAAAATGCGGGGTATTACAGAAAAAGTATTTTAATTTTCAAAATATTGCATTCATATAGAAATTGCCAGTATATTCAGGATGCGTGCATCATATTTTCCAAAAGATTTTAAAGAAAATTTGCATTCATATAGGAGGTACCGCTTAGGCATTCATTATTTTCATGTATTATTATGTCGTATTACACTTTGCACAAGTGCACAAATGGTTGAAAAATTAGATGTACACATAATGGTTGTAAATTATACGAGGAATTACTTAATTGTATCCTTACCAAATTTTGGGGACGAAATTTTCTAAGGGTGCGAGAGTGTAACATCCTGTACTTTATATAAATATTAAACAAAATATCAATATTTTATGATTTGTTAATTTAGCTCCAAATGTATACCATTTTGTTTGTGACAATTTTCTGATTCGATTTGACATATTACTTGCCCCAAATGTAGCATGTATGGGAAAGTTATTGAAGAATAAAAATTTAAAAGGATATATGCATATATATATATATATATATATATATATATATGTGTGTGCACAAATTCAAAATTCAAAATTCGAAATTAGATATGTGTTATAAGCGGAAAATAATAATTCACATAAACAATATTAAGAAATTAAATGAACGTTGGTATTAACGTTAAAATAAAAATTTATACTGGCTGAAATCACGTTCAGACCCAGGCTCTGGGTTGACCTAAGGTATGCATCGGTCGACGCATGGGTCGACATAGGGTCGAAACACCTTTAAAATGGGTCAGCACATGGGTCGATCCACCCGGGCCTAACCTCCACCTGGACCTATGAACGGATTAGATTTTATATTATTAAATTCTATAGACCAGAATTTCCTATACACCCATAAATAGACTAACAGGGCCTAACCTCTAACTCATATTTTCAGAGATGATGACAAGGCTCTGCCATTTTCTTTCTCCTCCAAATCTTTTAGCAAATAGAATATTGGTTTTTAGGAGTTATGATTTAAGATTTAAAGACAAAGAATGTAAATCTATAACATAGGTGTTTATATTTTTCATCAACGTGAGATTCAGTTATAAAGACCAAGGAATCACAGATTTGAATCAGGTTCAAGGATTGGAAAGCAGTCAGATGAGTGGATTTAGAACTATACCTTTTGGGTAATGGTATATTTACCGTCCGCATTCCCCGTAATTCTTAATATGTTAAATAACTGTAATTTATCGTAATTGCATTGAATCTTATTTAAAATAAGTTGAGAATATTGTTGTTGTAATTTGTTCAATTAATTCTCTGTTTGGGTTAAGAATTACTGTAATACCGAAATGGTAAACCTGGTAATAGTTATGCTTGTAGTCTTGAGATTACTTATCAATAATATATTGGGATAATCGGAATGAATGTTAAATAGGGGAAGTTTTGGGCATATTGGAATTTGTGAATCATGGACGGTAAATTGAGATAAAGTATAAGGAAAAAATATGCAAATATGTGAATCAGAATATTTTATACTTAATTATATATATTAAGTAGACATGTCATCTGGAAAACATGTTAATTTGATAATAATTACGGAAACATGTCAGATTGACAGTAATTTGGAAAACATGTTAATTTGATAGTAACTTGGAAAACATGCTAATTTGACAGTAATTTGGAAAACATGTTAGTTTGACATTAATACAGAAATTTACACTAACTGAAAGTGGTAAATGAAAAAAGGAATTAACATCAAACTGAAAGAATAAAAAAAGGAAAAAGTTAGTAGTGGACTGAGTTAGTTGGATTTTGGGAAATATGATACATTTCCATAACAGTAACATTATTAAGAACATAGTTGCAAGAAAAGAAAGGAAATATGGGTTCTTTTACCGTATTGCACACTAATCAAATAAAATATACATGTATGTGCAACTACGGATCTTAATTGATGCTTGTTATGGAAATAGATCTTTACATTTTTCCACTAACCAATCTAATGAGGTCTATGAAATGTTTTTCAGAAATAATAAGAATGTACATGACGATAATTAAAGAAAAACGACAATAGTTAAAGTTAGATCATATTACGGAATCTAAGAAGAAACGCGATGAACGGGGAATATAACCTATGATAATTAATTATATGAATGAGAATGTAATATAATAGGTAGGCTTGTCCTAAGGACAAGTGGAATTGTAACATGGGTTATAACAAATGAATGGAAAACTTATTAGTAAAACCTTAGTTAAGAGAACTAAGTTAATAAGTAAACAACAATAACAAGTTGTGATAATAGTGTAAGACAAGGTTATGAGTAAATAAGAAAGAATATAGCAGGCTTATCATTAATAGACTTATCATGGGGGGTATTAAGTCTAATAAAGTATTAAGTCCCAGTACATCCCACATAAGAAAATTTTCTTTTGTTACTGCTTTTCTTTTTTTATTTTATCTTGGAAATTTTTATTCTTATCCATCTTTCTTTAACTGCCATGTTTATTGCTTTACTGAATTTGCTATTTCCTTTTTTAGTTGTACCATTTCTCTTTTCTTAGTTTATTTAATCATCTGATCTAAGTTTAGTTTTCAAATGAGCCTTCTAGTCTTTCAACTAAAACAGAAGAACAGACACCCTACACAGCTACTACTAAGGGCCAAGAATCTCCGGACTGTCCCCCTCAGACAGAAAAGTCCAAACCATGGGATCCACGACAGGTTTAGGTGTTACCCTAACTACCCAACAAGAACAAAATAACGGAACGATCCCAACAGAAACGTAGTAACAGGTTTTACCCCTAACATGAAAATTAGCAACAAGATCTAAACACTTACTTGCCTTTTTTACTATCTTGTGGCCACCACTAGTTCTAGTTGTGTACGAAAAATTATTTCAAGCAACACCCTAAGCTTTTCAATGCTTACGCATTCTACGGAAACTTACCATTATCCCAAGATAATTCTTGCTATTTACTTCATAGCCTTAAAACTTTTTCCCATCTTCCCTAGGCACTAATTCTTACCTTCTCCATACTTTTAAAACACGGTTTGGCCTTTTGTAACAATCCGGAATTTTGGGGCCAATTTAAAATTTTATTTTAAGGAAATTATTTATGAAAATGCGTCAGAATTTAAAATTTTCATTATTAAAGTAAAAAAAGTTAACAATAAACTAAATTCTGACAATATATGTATATATATATATATCTTTGGTTGTCCTCTTAAATATTTCCCCTGTCAATTCAAAATGTAACTTTTAAGAATTCAAAACGTATATTACATGTTCAAAACCCTCATTAATTAGTCAATTTTAAAATGAGAAAAGTTGCGAGCATTCATTTCTGACAGTAATATTCAATGCTGTAGTGTTAGTTCGAATTTCTAATAAATAGTATTAATCTAGCATTCATTCTTTCCATTTTATCCTCTCTCTCTCTCTTTCATTGTTATCTACTTTTGAAATTTGAAAAGAAAAGAAAATAATAAATGTGTCATTATAGCGTGTAATCAAAAGGGGATTTAAGGAAACATTTATAAAACACAATTAAAACATAAAACATATTTATTCATAATGCACATGCATGATTTCTGGAATAAAAACAAAACTTTGTCCCACTGTCGAATTTGTAGTTACCTTGAATTCTCACATGTATTTCTGGAAATGATTTATTCCTGAAAACATTGCCTTGTTGGTTACATGCTGAAAATGGTTGATATATATATATACACTCGCCAAATAATAGACTTGCTGAATTTCTTTGCAAAAAAAAAAAAAAAAAAAAAAAGAGAGAGGTGTTACAGAAAGATAAATAATTAAAATTGATATGTTTTAAATGGTCTTAATCTAGTATAGGTAAAATTTATTTAATTATGGAATATATTCTTGAGTATATAAGTTGCTACATAATAGCTTTATATTAAAGAAAATATACACACTATTTCATAGGAAAAATGTAAATGATAAATTTGGACGATTCAAAAATATTCCAAATATATTAAGGAACAAGATATTAATTTGTACATGTTGTGATTAGACATGGAAAGCAAATGAAAGGCATAAATAATGAATTTAATAAGATATATTAATTAATTAAAAAAAATCAACCAAATATGGATATGGGTGGAAATGAATATAGGCGGAAATAAATGCCATTATTCTTAATTGGTGTTGGAGTTGAATCAACTAAATCTAGAAAGATTCCAATGTATTTTCTAAAAATTGTCATTCACTACCCTTTTTATTCTGAAATTAATAATATAATATTATATATATTCCCTCATAAAACAAATCCTAATTCATTCTATACCCTAGCCGCCGTCATCTACAGTTTTCATGGCCTAAACTCTTCAAATCTTTCTCCTCCAAATTCTTTCAATCCAATCATGAACAATCAAAACTTAATGAATGAAAAAGCAAGAGCTAATCGAGATCTTCATAATCATACGGACAAGATCAAGTTTGGTGAAAGGAGTTGCTTGAATTTGGGCTCCAAACCCAACTCGTTCGAGGCGGGTTTCAACAGCAAAGGGGACTTCGAATTGGGAACGATTCATGGTGGTAAGAGTTGAAGCTCGGGGCGTCGACATAGGCTATGTAGATCGGCGGTTAAGGCCTCCAGTGGTGGTGCGTTTTGGGAGCAAAGAGCATGGTTTTTGGGTTCCAAGAAACCATGGTAGAAAGAAGAAGACGATGACTTAAAAATGAGATTAAGGGTAATTAAAAATTTAATGAATTTATTTATTACTTTATGTTAAAAGGGTAATCAATGTTTATAAATCAATATCTTTTTGATACGAGGACCGTTTTACGAACCGTCAGTTGCGTTGAAATCATGACAACGAGATCTACGACATGGAAAAGACTAGCATAGAAAAGGAGCTATCTACAAATAAGATGGTGAGATTTCTAGATTTAAAATTAAATTAAATGTCAATTATGTTAGGATTAAAAATGCCATTTAAGTTAGGAAAGTGTAATGTAAATTAAAATAAAAAGATTCATTTTTTTATCATATAAAATGTGAACACAATTAAAGGTTCATTTTATTTGAAAGAAATGTTAACATAGTAATAGATTCATTTTATTTGAATAGAAAGTTAGCATAACAAAAATAATCATTTTTGTTATATAAAAAGTTAGCAAAACAAAAAGTTCATTTTTGTTATATAGAAAGTTAGCATAACAAAAATAATCATTTTTGTTATATAAAAAGTTAGCAAAACAAAAAGTTCATTTTTGTTATATAGAAAGTTAGCATAACAAAATTAATCATTTTTGTTATATAAAAAGTTAGCAAAACAAAAAGTTCATTTTTGTTATATAGAAAGTTAGCATAACAAAAATAATCATTTTTGTTATATAAAAAGTTAGCAAAACAAAAAGTCCATTTTTGTTATATAAAGAGTTATCAAAATAAAAGGTCCATTTTTTTTTGTAAAAATGTTATCAAAATAAGTTTAACATTGAAATTACATTTTTATGTATAGATGAATCATTTAGAAGATTAAATGTTGCATTAGAGAAAATAACGTTTTTAGTCAAGAATGTCGCATTAGGGAAATAATAACATTTTTAGTTAAAATATTTATATAGATTAAAAATCATATTTTTGTTGAAATGTTTGATTAGATTAAAAGTTCAACATTTTTTATTATAAATGTTACATTAGAAGAAATCAACATTTTTGTTATAAGAATGATCATTAGTATATAAATACATTTCTTTGTATACAATGTACATTAAAATTAAAAATAACATTTTGCTTAGAAATGTACATTAAAATTAAAAATAACATTTTGCTTAGAAATGTACATTAAAATTAAAAATAACATTTTGCTTAGAAATGTACATTAAAATTAAAAATAACATTTCGCTTAGAAATGTACATTAAAATTAAAAATAACATTTTACTTAAAAATGTATATCGAGATAAAAAAAAATAACATTTTTTTTAGAAATGCATATTGAGATTAAAAATAACACTTTTGTTAAGACATGTTATATTAGATTAGAAATGTCATTTGTTTAAGGAATGTTATATTAGACAAAGAAATATCATTATGTTAGAATCATGTCATGCTATGTTTGAGACTGAAATATTCAATACGTTAAAATAATGGTTTATTATTTATGATAATTTAAAATGATGTTACACTGCCATTAACAAGTTACCCGACTTGTTGATGTTGATTGGGACGATTATTTTCACACATCGCTCAAGTGCACAAAATTATGTGTTGGTTGAAACACCACACGGGTCTTGGGATGATATTCTAACACACGTCTCCCTTGTGATTAATTATAAATGCACTCTGGCTGTTATTTGGTGGTTAATGGTTATTTATCGTTTATATGCTATGTTTGGAAATCCATATAACTTAATTTATATGGAAGTTGATTGAGTCGCATTCCAATTAAGAATTAAAGAATATTTTCATACAATAAGGAATATTTTATTTTTGTATAATAAGGAATATTTTATTTGGAGCAACGAAACTTATAAATAGTAATAAAGAACATTTTAAGATAAAGAAATATTTTGGAATAAAGAGGTCATTATATTTTTTGGAATCAAGGATATCTTAGAATAAAGAATATTTCAAACTAATAATTTTTTTTTCAGTATGCTAATTTCTATTAGGAATTACAATTATACGTGGACACGAGGTTAGGCTACATTTGTGGCGGAAGTCTGCCCGGACCCAACCGGCATATCCAGCAGCCACATGTGTTGGGCCTAATGTGAGTGGTCCAAGTGCGCAAATACGAAACGGGCCATGACACGAGGTTAAGCCCAACTTGTGGGATAAGTCTGCCCGGAACCAACCAGCATATCCAGCATCCACAAGTCGCAGGCTTAATGTGGGAGGTCTGGCCCAGTATAATATATAAATGAATAAGATAACGAATTAGGCTATTTAATCTATTTTAAATAGCAATGCCATTTTAACCCGAACGTGTTTAAATTAAGATTTAATGAAGTTTTCCATTAATTCATATTTAATTGGAATTAAAATAATATAAATTAGATTCTAGGGTTTGTCGTGAACGGTGTCTTAAATAACACTATTCTTCAACCCAGTTGAGAAAAGAATAAATCTTTTAATTAAGATTATTATAGTTTTCAATTATATTTGATAATTGAAATAAAATGAAATGTGAATTAGGTTTATCGTGAATGGTGTTTTTAACGACATTTGTTCTTTAACTCAATTTACAGTGAAAATATAATTTGGAGTTTATAAATCTTTTGTTAAGATTTAATGGAAAACTTCCAAAAGTAAAGTTTTCCAATTTAATATATTAAATTGGAATTGAAGAGAATTCGATTTAATAATAATCGAGATGATATTCTGTAGAAGAAGACCGTTACTATATATGGAATTTAAAGGCTTTGTCGTTATTCCATTTATATTATTGGTCGGATACAGAAAGTTATATCGATTATGTATTGATTTGATTTCTATAAAATTCCATATTTAATGGAAGATGATTTTGGGTTTATCATGAACTATGTTTTAAATGACATTAGTTCTTTAACCCAATTGAAGTTAAGATTAATTTCTTAAATTTGAATAATCATTAAGTAATGATTTATGTGATTAAAACCAGACTTGAGTTTTAATGAATTCCTAATTAGATTGAAATGGAATGAGGTAAAAAGAAGATTAAAGAATAAAGGATTTATCTTTGATAAGATAATGTGAATATTTTATTTAAAAGAATATTCTGAGTTGGAATGTGGCGTATGATGTGTTTTTATAGCACATGTTTTTAATTATAAATACGCGAATTATTCAGAAAGACCGGGTTTAACCCATTCTGAATAATTACTACGATCAAGAGTCGAAGATGAAGACGGTGGTTGAGGACCGGCGATCTTCACATCGAATGGATAAGGACTACTGATGCAGTGGACTGGGTCGCTCCCAGGACAGGGTTGAAGTAGTAGTTGTCCGGACGTATTGTTGATTGTCCGGATATGCGAGGAATAAGGTGCCTCTGGTTTCGTTCAGACCCAGAACGGACTTGTAAATGGATTATATGTCTGACGTTGTATTCCTTTATATTGTATTCATTGGACTCTGCTAAATATATATCTGTTTGGTGGTTAACACCCTTCTCTAAGACGTATGAGCTTGGAGGTTATATATTTACAGAAATCAATGGTATGGTATGGATTGACAATGTGGCATGCCAAGACGCATGGATCAAGGCTTTTGTTGAAAAGCAGAGCCTTATGTTTGAAGGTCAAAGCACAGCTTTAATTAGCATAGCTTTGTATAGCGTTACTTCGCGAGCCTTACACCCCGGTATGAACCAGAAACAGGAGTAAGGACTGCAGGGAAATGGACATATGCTGGTTTCTAGCTAGGAGTGACGTCAGTGCTAAAACTGGCTGACGAGTTTGACTCATGTGGATGATGGATTTTGAGGCGCCTCAGATATATCGGTGGTTGCAGAGGCTTACGGGCCCCAGATCACTATGAGGTTCAACAGAACCAGCTAACATATAGTTTATGGTATTGCCAATCATCGACGGATGACCGACCCTGAAGATCCAAGGGTCACTCGAGCTCTGATCCTGAGGCACGTGCTAGAGTGTCTCGAAAATCGGTAAGGACTATCTTTTGCCTTGGTTCATGATGGAAATCCAACTTCCAATACGACCCATGCGGTTTTGATTGTATAACTAGTATGGCGACATGATATATGGTACTCATGCCGTCTAGGATTAATACATTTATTTTGAAATGTTTTAAATAGAATACACACTAATAATAATATCCGTTTTATACGTATCTAGCATCTTTTGACCATTATAAGGTAAAACCCTATCCTCCGGTTTGCGTTGCATTGTGTGATGGGACTTGGGTCTTATAATGGTTTCATTTTTCTAGAAAGCATTGCGTTGTTTAACGATTTACTTTATTTTATGCATTGGCAATCCAATGGAGTAAACCCGTTCTACGTTAGCATCGTGGTCCTGTGATTAGCCTATTTATTAGATTAGTTAAGTTAGATTTCTCACACCAGTCCCATGACTGACCTGTAGTTTGTTTCACTGGCAAACTCGGGTGCCCATAATTATCCTCACGAGCAGTCGAGTAGCTTTTTGCAGATCTTTATTTCTTTAGCAGGATCCTGGATCGAAGCTTAAAGCTGTGTTCAGAGCATAGGAAGCCTTCCGCTGTATCAGTTTATTTTTCCGCTGCAATGTATTAAATCTTTTGTAATTTATCTTCCGCTGTAAAATAATGTACTCTGATATTCTGTACTCTGATGTAACATTATTGTAATGTAATAAAAGTCTTCTGTTATTTGTTCTAATGTATTGTATTCCCAAAGTTAACGTATGCGAGTTTTGAACGGTCTTGGTCGATTTTGCGATCGATTAAGTCCGGGCAAAATCCGCATCGTTACAGTTGGTATCAGAGCTCAGGTTAGCTCAAATCTTTGGGGTACAACTCATTAGAACTGAGCAAAAGGCTCATCAGAGATTGGATTAGTAATATCCAATAAGAATACTCATTAGAGATAGGATCAGCAGTATCCTAGAATGAGAAAAACTCATTAGAGATAGGGTTAGTAATGCCCTAGAATGAGTTGAGAGTGCCAAGCTTATGATTAACGTATTTATGATTATATTTAATTGAATCTTAGGAAATATGGTTTTTAAATATATAAAAGTTATATATTTGATAAGTTAATCACTTAATGAAAATTATTGAAACCAATAAAAGAATAAAATTGAGTTAATTAATTAAACAATTTTTAGCTTCGTTCCTTTTCGAGGACGAAAAGATTTAAAGTGAGGGAGATTGTAACAATCCGGAATTTTGGGGCCAATTTAAAATTTTATTTTAAGAAAATTATTTATGAAAATGCATCAGAATTTAAAATTTTCATTATTAAATTAAATTATTAAAGTAAAAAAAGTTAACAATAAATTAAATTCTGACAATATATGTATATATATATCTTTGGTTGTCCTCTTAAATATTTCCCCTGTCAATTCAAAATGTAACTTTTGAGAATTCAAAACGTATATTACATGTTCAAAACCTTCATTAATTAGTCAATTTTAAAATGAGAAAAGTTGCGAGCATTCATTTCTGACAATAATATTCAATGCTGTAGTGTTAGTTCGAATTTCTAATAAATAGTATTAATCTAGCATTCATTCTTTCCATTTTATCCTGTCTCTCTCTTTCATTGTTATCTACTTTTGAAATTTGAAAAGAAAATAAAAAAAATAAATGTGTCATTATAGCGTGTAATCAAAAGGGGATTTAAGGAAACATTTATAAAACACAATTAAAACATAAAACATATTTATTCATAATGCACATGCATGATTTCTGGAATAAAAACAAAACTTTGTCCCACTGTCGAATTTGTAGTTACCTTGAATTCTCACATGTATTTCTGGAAATGATTTATTCCTGAAAACATTGCCTTGTTGGTTACATGCTAAAAATGGTTGATATATATATATACACTCGCCAAATAATAGACTTGCTGAATTTCTTTGCAAAAAAAAAAAGAGGTGTTACAGAAAGATAAATAATTAAAATTGATATGTTTTAAATGGTCTTAATCTAGTATAGGTAAAATTTATTTAATTATGGAATATATTCTTGAGTATATAAGTTGTTACATAATAGCTTTATATTAAAGCAAATATACACACTATTTCATAGGAAAAATGTAAATGATAAATTTGGACTATTCAAAAATATTCCAAATATATTAAGGAACAAGATATTAATTTGTACATGTTGTGATTAGACATGGAAAGCAAATGAAAGGCATAAATAATGAATTTAATAAGATATATTAATTAATTAAAAAAAATCAACCAAATATGGATATGGGTGGAAATGAATATAGGCGGAAATAAATGCCATTATTCTTAATTGGTGTTGGAGTTAAATCAACTAAATCTAGAAATATTCCAATGTATTTTCTAAAAATTGTCATTCACTACCCTTTTTATTCTGAAATTAATAATATAATATTATATATATATTCCCTCATAAAACAAATCCTAATTCATTCTATACCCTAGCTGTGACGACCCCAAACTTCCACGAGTGAAAGCAGGAGTAATCATTTTTGGAATACAACATAAATACAATAAAACAGAACACAGATACAATATAACAAAGGAAATTCATAGAGTAATAACATTATAGCAGCGGAAAAATATAATGTCATCAATCACAGAAAATCCACAGTCACAGAATCTAAGCTATTACAACAAGTTTGCAGAAAAGAAATAAGTTTGATGTCTAAAAAGAAAAGAAAAGAAAAGATGCCATAGAAACAAAAGATAAATGTCTTCAAGCTCCAAGTCATCACCTCTCCACAAAAGGCAAATCCAAGAAAAATGATAAGCGGCTCCAAAGAAAAACTCCAAGCAAAGAACGAACCTGTCTACTTGGCTGCCCGTGTGGAAAAGAGGGCACCCAAGTTTGCAAAAAAGGTGAAACAAACTATGGGTCAGTCGTGGGACTGGTGTGAGAATTCTTAAGTAAAATAACTAGTAGATATAAGGCAAATCCAAAGACCACGCCGCTAACGCGGAACGGGTTTACTCTAATGGATTGCAGTGCATAATTTAAAGTGTCATAACAAATAAATAAGTACCTCGTAAACAACGCAATGCTTTTTTTTTTAAAAATGGAATCACCATAAGACCCAAGTCCCATCACACAATGCAACGCACACCAGAGGATAGGGTTTTACCTTATGGTGATTAAACATGCTAAATACGGCAAATACGCATCTAATATTATTATTAGTGTATATGAAAGCATTTCAAAGTAAATGTATTAATCTTAGGAAGCATAGGTACCATATACTATGCCTCCGTACTAGTAATACAATCAAATTCGTCGGTTCGTATTTGGATTTTGGTTTCCATCATGAGTCAAGGCTAGAGCGGAGCTCCTTACCGATTCGAGACACTCTAGCTAGTGCCTCAGGATTACCCGCAGTTAACCCTTGGAAATGGCAGGGCCGGTCCTCACATACAGCTTAGAGGATTAGTTATTCCTAAGCACACGTTTCCCGGTCCTATAGGACCTATCCGAGGCGCGCCACATTCCATCATCCACATAAGTAAAGTATCAGCGCTGGGAGGTCCCTGACACTACTTCTAGCTAGAAAGAAACGTGCTGCTTTCCCTGCGTTCCCTTCGCCCGTTTTTGACTCAACCGGTGTGTGAGGCTCGCGAAGTCCCGTTACACAAAGCTACGCCTAAATAGGCCATGCTTTGATCGTCTCCACAAGGTTCTGCTTTTCAACAATAAACCTTGATCATTGCATCTTAGTGTGTCACACTGTCACTCCATACCGTACCATTGCTTCTCCATCAATACATAAATGGGTGTTAAGTAGAGAATAAATTCTCCACCACCAAACATTTATATATTAACAGAAAATCAACAATATGATATATAACGAAGTACGATGTCAGACACACCATCCATTTAAACTTATGCTCTGGGTCTGAACGAAAGTCAAATCCGTGAAATCAACGCGTACGTCTGGGCAATGACCTTGACCCATGAATTGGTAGCAAGTCAATTCAGGATCTCGATCGCTGTCCATTCGAGGGAAGATTTACGGTCTTCATACGTCGTCTTCTTACTTCGATCTTTAACGCCGCTGGATTAATTTGGGATGAGAATATCTCGGACTTCCCAAACAATCCTCGTATATATATACATATATATATATTTTTGAAAATCCTCCTTATTTGTTAATAATTATTTTTATTAACAATTCATTCTATTTTAATTATTTAAAATAGTCAAACTTCTTATTTAACGACGAATTCTCAAAATCATATTTTTATTTACATTAATTAAAATGTAAACTTTCATTACATATCGCATTCTTGTTTTCTTTACATTGAATAAAATGCAAACTTGAGATTACATGTTACATTCTTACTTGTTTATATTGAATAAAATGTAAACTCATCCTACGGTGGAATTCCTTTATTTTAACATTAAAATAATGTAAATTTTTCCCTATGGTATATACACTTTTTATATTAACATTTAGAATAATGTTAACTCGTCCTACGATGCATAATTTCTTAATTTTAACATTCAAGATAATGTTGACTTATCCTATGGTTAAAATGCCCCATTATTAACATTAAAAATAATGTTAACTTACCCTATGGTGTTATTCCTTCTTAATCTCATAAAAAAAAATGTAACATTCCTACGGTCAATTCTCTTTTATGTTAACATTATAAAATAATGTTAATTTTATCCTACGAAGTAATTCTCTTATTATTAACATTAAAAATAAAGTTAATTTTATCATACGGTTAAATTTCCTTCATATTAACATTATAAATAATGTTACCTGAATCCTACGGTTGAAATTTCTAGTTAATTTACATTAAAAATGTCCATTTCATCCTACGGTAAAATTTCTATTTAATTGACATAAAAAAAATGTTCGTTTTCCATGCATTGTAAATTACTTATTTTTAACATCAAAAATAACATTAATTCCTCATACAACGTAAATTCTTATTTGTATCATTAACAAAATTGTTAATTTTCATTCGATGTGAATACTTATTATTAACATTGACACAAAAATGTTAATTTATCACACGTTGTAAATACTTTTATATTAACATTAAAAATGTTAATGACATCCTACGGTTAAAGTTTTATTATATTAACATTAAAAATGTTAATTACATCATACGGTGTTATCTTTAACATTTAAAAATGTTACTTTACACATGCGGTGAAATTACTATTTAATGAACGTTAAAAATAATGTTAATTGTTCATGCAGTGTAGTTTCTTATTATTAACATTTAAAAATAATGTTACTTTCTCATACCATGTAAATTCCTTATATTTAACATTAAACAAAATGTTAATTTCTCATCACTTTAATTTTACATAATTCAATGTAAATTACATGTTAACACAAATTCCTACTTTGGTTTCACAAAATTAAATGTAAATTTATGTCATTCCAAATTCCATACCTTAATTTTACATAATTAAATCTAAATTTATGTTAACATCAATTCCTACTTTAATTACATTAAAAATGATGTAAATTCTCTATGGTATAAATCCTTTTTATAATTACATTATAATATAATGTAAATTCACATACGGTGCAATTCTACTAATGTAAATTTACATGCAGTGGAATTCTTTTACGTTTCATTATAAGATAAGGTGAAATAACATACGGAGAATTTCTTTTCATCATTACATTAAGAATAATATACTTTAATCCTACGGTTAAATTCCTTTTTATTTACATTACAAAATAATGTAAATTAGTCCTACAGTTAATTCTCTTAATATTAACATTATAAATAATGTTAACTTAACATGCGGTGTATTTCAATTATATTGCATTATAAAATAACGTAAAATAGCATACGGTGTATTTTCTTTTTATTATATTAACAAAATTTCAATTTTTCATACGATGGAAATTCTCTTCTTATTACATTGAAAATAATGCTAATTCAACATACGACGCATTTTCTTTTAATTCACATAAATAAAAATGTGAAATATACATACGGTTAAAATTACTCTAGTATTAACATTAGAAACAATGTTAAATGAACATACGGTGGATTTCTACCATACTACATTATAAAATAATGTTGAATCATCCTACTTTATTCTTACAAATAAAAGTACATCTTATAATATAGTTGAAATGCTATTTTATTTTGACAAATAAAAATGTACATGTTATCATACAGTGAATATGCTATTTTATTTTGACAAATAAAAATGTACATGTTATCATACAGTGAATATGCTATTTTATTTTGACAAATAAAAATGTACATGTTATCATACAGTGAATATGCTATTTTATTTTGACAAATAAAAATGTACATGTTATCATACAGTGAATATGCTATTTTATTTTGACAAATAAAAATGTACATGTTATCATACAGTGAATATGCTATTTTATTTTGACAAATAAAAATGTACATGTTATCATACAGTGAATATGCTATTTTATTTTGACAAATAAAAATGTACATGTTATCCTACGGTGAAAATTCTCTCATTTTAACATTAAAATAAATGTTAAATCATACTATGTCAAATTCTTGTATTTACATTGAACATAATGTTACTTTACATAATATGACATCTTCTATTTTTACATACCATGCACTTTTCTTTTTAATTAACATGACAAAAATGCTATTCTTCATACAATACATTTTCTTTTTCTCTTTCTTTTTTTTTTTTTTACTTTTGACAAAAATGTAAATTTCATACGGTGACAGTTTTCTATATTAACATTTGACAAAAATGTCAATTAGTCATATGGTGACAGTTTTCTATATTAACATTTGACAAAAATGTCAATTAGTCATATGGTGACAGTTTTCTATATTAACATTTGACAAAAATGTCAATTAGTCATATGGTGACAGTTTTCTATATTAACATTTGACAAAAAATGTCAATTTTTCCCTATTTCAATTTTACATAAGAAGAGAATATAAATCTCATCACAAGTAGCATTCATCACAAGTAGCATTCTTAATTTATTTGCATCAAATAAATTGTAAAATTTCATCACATCGCATGACCACACATCCAAACATAACCACAAATCCAAATCAATAACTAGCATCCAGGTGATTTCAAGGTGATGTTATAACGGGGCATTAGTAAAATCAACACGGTGTAATTAAATAAAGAACATATAAATAATTTTAATTAATTTATAATTCAGATTTAAACCTGAAATTTCAGGTCTAATCACATAGCATAATAGACAATTCCGATTTCACGTCATATGTTATGATCGGTTTAGATCTATGTTTAAATATCATGTCGTATCGGTTCTACTGCTAATAATCATAAAAATAATAATAAAATAAATTAAATTAAATAAAAATAAAATTCTCACAGTGGTCTAGTCTGAAAAGATGGCTCGGGTTCAATCAGATCCGGTGTTCGTATTCAATTTGATTTCAGATCTGGCATGATTCCAATGCAAATTCGTAGGAAAAATCAAATTCAGACTTTTAACAACTGGCTGTGTAACACTTAAAAGCGTGGGGAAATCTGAAGCATACCATATTTTCAGAATTTGTTCAAAACTTCAAATCGCGATAACTTTTGATTTACTGAACGGTTTTGAGTGCGGTTTTTTGGAGAATGACCGCCTTGGAGAGATCTTTGTACGGCCAGAAGAGGGTGGAGTTCGATCGAGCGTGGTGGGCCCGGCGTGGCTGCGACCGGCGGACCTTCTCGGGCTCGGGGCGGGCGGCACAGGCGACGGAAAGGGACGGGACTTGTCGGAGATCGAAGAGCTCGGCGAGAGCTTCGAAACGTGTACTCACACGCAAATTTTCGTTGAGAAATGAGAGAGTTATGGAAGAGAGAAGTTTCGGAGCTGATGGGTTTTGTGCGGCTGTTTCTAATCGGGGAAGAACGATGAATAGTGATTCCGAATATTATAATATTATATTAGGGTTAACTAATTATGTAATTAGGCCCGCTTAAGCCCGTTTTGGCCCGAACCCCGATTCAAGCCTGCTTACCGTCGTTCATACCATTTAGCCCCCGTTCCGAACTCATCTGGATATGTCTCATCAGCTCACGAGATCGTCTTGGCCTTCGTTTTTCAGTTTTAAATATAAATCATTATTTTAAATTCAAACGTACGCAGAAATTCACCTAGGTCACAAATTAACTTCAAAAAATCCTCGAAAAATATATTTAGCTATGTTTTGATGCTGTGGCCTATGAAAATTAATTTCGTTCAATTCTGAGCCCGTTTGAATTTTTTAATGAATTTTAAAGTCAAAAATTGTCCGTTTACACTGAAAAATCAATTATAATTATATATTAATTCCAAAAATTACCAAAAAATCATTTTTAGCTTTCTTTTGATGATACGAATCCAACAAAATTTATTTCGTTCGATTCTGAGATTTTTTTGAAAAATGGCTATTTTCAAGGCCAGTATATTTAATATTAAAAATATATTTTTAAACAAATAATTTCCGAAACTCGAAACATATAAGTGTTTACTGTTTTTCAATGCAGAAACATCATTTTGAAACCAATGGAAGTGGTTTCGAGTTCAAATTCCTACATATGTGAAAAGTAGCATTTTTGTCCTATGCAAATTACCCAGCGACCTTTCTAAAAATTGAATTAGCCATAACTTTTGATTTCCGCTATGAAATTTCGATTTTTCGGATTCGTTGAAAAGATATTTTTAAATAGATTCTAATGTTTTTGGTTTCACTAAAATCCGTTAAATTTTTCATCCTGTATGGTCAGTCAAAGTTCAAGTTTGACTTTTCAAACTACCACGCTATTTCTAGCTCTTTTTATAATTAAAATCAAATTTGTTCGTTTTAACTTCGATTAAAATAAATAAATCATCAAAAATACTTTAAATTCATTAAAATAAAAAATTTAATTTGGCCCTAAAATTCCGGGTCGTTACACTAGCCGCCGTCATCTACAGTTTTCATGGCCTAAACTCTTCAAATCTTTCTCCTCCAAATTCTTTCAATCCAATCATGAACAATCAAAACTTAATGAACGAAAAAGCAAGAGCTAATCGAGATCTTCATAATCATACGGACAAGATCAAGTTTGGTGAAAGGAGTTGCTTGAATTTGGGCTCCAAACCCAACGCGTTCGAGGCGGGTTTCAACAGCAAAGGGGACTTCGAATTGGGAACGATTCATGGTGGTAAGAGTTGAAGCTCGAGGAGTCGACATAGGCTATGTAGATCGGCGGTTAAGGCCTTCAGTGGTGGTGCGTTTTAGGAGCAAAGAGCATGGTTTTTGGGTTCCAGGAAACCATGGTAGAAAGAAGAAAACGATGACTTAAAAATGAGATTAAGGGTAATTAAAAATTTAATGAATTTATTTATTACTTTATGTTAAAAGGGTAATCAATGTTTATAAATCAATATCTTTTTGATACGAGGACCGTTTTACGAACCGTCAGTTGCGTTGAAATCATGACAGCGAGATCTACGACATGGAAAATACTAGCACAGAAAAGGAGCTATCTACAAATAAGATGGTGAGATTTCTAGATTTAAAATTAAATTAAAAATATATATATATATATATATTTATTTATTTTGATTGTGATTGTATATTGATGCACCGTCTGTATAAAAGTTAGATTTACTGATTTGTTGTGATGATGTTTATTTGCTGAATCATATGTTCTGGTTCACATAGAACTTGTCATTTCATTAGAAAATTTACAATAAAATAAAAGAGATTCATTTTATTAGAAATGGTTACACTAAAATGAAATTGTCATTTTGGTTAGAAATAAAAATGTCACTTTGGCGAAAAGTATTATACTAGATCTGATATATCACTTTAGTTAGGAAAAAAAATTACATTAGAATTAAATGTCAATTATGTTAGGATTAAAAATGCCCTTTAAGTTAGGAAAGTGTAATGTAAATTAAAATAAAAAGATTCATTTTTTTATCATATAAAATGTGAACACAATTAAAGGTTCATTTTATTTGAAAGAAATGTTAACATAGTAATAGATTCATTTTATTTGAATAGAAAGTTAGCATAACAAAAATAATCATTTTTGTTATATAAAAAGTTAGCAAAACAAAAAGTTCATTTTTGTTATATAGAAAGTTAGCATAACAAAAATAATCATTTTTGTTATATAAAAAGTTAGCAAAACAAAAAGTTCATTTTTGTTATATAGAAAGTTAGCATAACAAAATTAATCATTTTTGTTATATAAAAAGTTAGCAAAACAAAAAGTTCATTTTTGTTATATAGAAAGTTAGCATAACAAAAATAATCATTTTTGTTATATAAAAAGTTAGCAAAACAAAAAGTCCATTTTTGTTATATAAAGAGTTATCAAAATAAAAGGTCCATTTTTTTTTGTAAAAATGTTATCAAAATAATTTTAACATTGAAATTACATTTTTATGTATAGATGAATCATTTAGAAGATTAAATGTTGCATTAGAGAAAATAACGTTTTTAGTTAAGAATGTCGCATTAGAGAAATAATAACATTTTTAGTTAAAATATTTATATAGATTAAAAATCATATTTTTGTTGAAATGTTTGATTAGATTAAAAGTTCAACATTTTTTATTATAAATGTTACTATAGAAGAAATCAACATTTTTGTTATAAGAATGATCATTAGTATATAAATACATTTCTTTGTATACAATGTACATTAAAATTAAAAATAACATTTTGCTTAGAAATGTACATTAAAATTAAAAATAACATTTTGCTTAGAAATGTACATTAAAATTAAAAATAACTTTTTGCTTAGAAATGTACATTAAAATTAAAAATAACATTTTACTTAGAAATGTACATTAAAATTAAAAATAACATTTTGCTTAGAAATGTACATTAAAATTAAAAATAACATTTTGCTTAGAAATGTACATTAAAATTAAAAATAACATTTCGCTTAGAAATGTACATTAAAATTAAAAATAACATTTTGCTTAAAAATGTATATCGAGATAAAAAAAATACAATTTGCTCAGAAATGTATACTGTGAATAAAAATAACATTTTTTTAGAAATGCATATTGAGATTAAAAATAACACTTTTGTTAAAACATGTTATATTAGATTAGAAATGTCGTTTGTTTAAGGAACGTTATATTAGACAAAGAAATATCATTTATGTTAGAATCATGTCATGTTATGTTTGAGACTGAAATATTCAATACGTTAAAATAATGGTTTATTATTTATGATAATTTAAAATGATGTTACACTGCCATTAACAAGTTACCCGACTTGTTGATGTTGATTGGGACGATTATTTTCACACATCGCCCAAGTGCACAAAATTATGTGTTGGTTGAAACCCCACACGGGTCTTGGGATGATATTCTAACACACGTGTAACGACCCAGGGGTTTTCGGGCTCGAAAATCGACATAAATACCCTTATCGTATCCTATGCCGATCCTCCAAACACCGAAAACACTGGACGTTCTTAGAAAGAATTTAGAGGGTGAGATAAGAAAGAAAGAAATATTAGAATAGAAGAAGAAGAAAAACACCACAACACAGAGTCTCACATCGCAACGGAACAAAATATAATACAGAAATAAATCTTTATTGAGAGCTTTGAAAATACTTACAAGATCAGAGTACAACATACATCTGGACAGTTATAATAATCTGTCCTCATACACACAGCGGAATATCATTCGTCTGAACATCTTCAGCTTGTCTCTGGACTTCTCAGTACCTGATGACTCTCTGGACTTCTCAGTATCTGATAACCTGAACCTGTACACCTTCGGTCTAACCCGAGCATTTACAAAACACCGGGTCAGTCTGGTGGACCAGAGTGAGAAAAAAACTCGCACAGCATTAAGGTATCACACATCTTGATTTTAAAGTTAAAATCCTTTCGAAAGAAAAAGATAATCGTAAGACCGATCCACACATAAACACGGACAGTTTTTACCTTACGATAACCCAAAACAGTTTTCGAAATCAATATCTTTTCTGATATTATCATAGTGTCTAAATACAAGTAAATATCAATCTAGTGGAACGCTTGCATCTCACGCTCCACGTATATATATACAAACAAAACCGTAGGCACTTATTGGAAATTGGATTCCGACCTTGACAAGGTATGGGACCACCTCCCGCACGTGTATCTCTAGAGGCGAATACACAGGATTCAACAAGAACGTCTTGCAACCCGGCCCTCACATGACCGACCACTCATTTCGCTTGAGTGTATCGAATGTATATCACCAACGGTTGGACTCAAACCACCGTTCTCGAATGGGCAGAATCGATAGATTAAGAAACAAAAGGAATTTCTCTAGATAGGTGATTATACACCCTAATGGGAGCGACCCACATAGCCATGCTGCCTGCCCGATTTTTGTCATCTCCCGGTTGATGAGGCTTGAGGTCAGAATTTACCTTTGAACATCTGGTCGTCATACACTTTGAATGCCACATCGTCAGATCCGTCAGATCACACTGATTGACGTCCACAAAAATACTCTAGTTTATTTGGCTAGAGAACAACCATTTCTCCGCCATCAACTATGGTACGTTTGGAGAAATCAACGCATGTAATTCCTTTAGGAAATACTCTGTCAGACATCCGTCCATACAAGTCATCCAGGAACAGGATGAACCAAAGGTACTCTCCTACTGCATCCAATATAGGAATCACCCTATGGATCAGTAGCGATCGTCCTTGCCATCCACAGTTTCAACCACGACAGAACCCCAGTATATCTCCGGGTCGAATCAGAGATTGTAAGTGGTTCTTCCGCTTTATGAAAATCTATGGTCTTCACATGCTCCATCTCGATCATCG
Source organism: Allium sativum (assembly GCA_030737875.1). Taxonomy (NCBI): domain Eukaryota; kingdom Viridiplantae; phylum Streptophyta; class Magnoliopsida; order Asparagales; family Amaryllidaceae; genus Allium; species Allium sativum. Next base: position 327,401,016 of record CM060921.1, on the reverse strand, counting down.
CTTGATCACCTTTATATATTCGTATTTGTTGGTTGGAATGGTTTTCGAATATTCATTCGATCCCGGTCTTTCCATACCAATAATCGTAAAGGTCAGACTTGATAGTTGGTTATTTAACTATCAAGTAAACATCCATGAAATCATAAAAATATATTTACTGGTCTGGTACTCAGCATCACTTGGCTTTTAAATTTAATCGCCCAATTTCCTTTTAATTCTGTTACTATGGAAAATAGCATCTCATCTCATTTCCACTACTTTGGAAATCTTATCACACACCCTCGCCATTACCAACTGGTATCATCTTTGGGTCGTCCCGAAATCGTTCAAGTTGGGGTATTTCAATTACCTCTCAGACCTTGACCAACAACGTTCTTACCTTCAGATAAATACGAGTCGTAATTCAAAAACCCGATATCAATATTTCAATTCCTATTTCCAACCTTGTTTCCAAGCTCACATTTAAAACCCTTCCTTGGGAAATCTTCTTTCTGGTTTAACTTAATCCCATTATTAAGTATTTCAAAACAATGTTTAACTCACATTACATTTATAAACCTCATTTTTAAATTTTAGATTTAATATAAACGTTTTACAACTTCACCTTCCTTTACTTAATTCATACGTTAAGTAAAACCTTCCTTCAACCTATTGTATTTGGTTTGAACCCCTTTATTTCTTTATATAAAAACCCGAGTTCAAATATATACATGTTCATCACTTCTTTCCAAACTCACTTGGTTAATTCAACCCATAACCATTTCTTTAAACCCTTCTGGTTTAATCCCTCTTTTAAATTAAATATAATTAATTTAAATAACTCTTTTTAATTTTTTACGATTAACCAAATACCTAATCACTAGGTTATTCCCTGTTCTTTATTTAAAATCCATATCGACATAAGAATTCATCTTTTAAAACAAGTTTTCATCATTTCAATATAACTTTAAATAAATAATAATTTAATATTTATTTCCTTTCTAAAATAACATTTCCCTGTAATAACCTTCAAATTCCATTTCCGTTATAAAACATATTTATAACTCAAATATTATCGAATCACTGTCGATAAGATTCATACTTCATAAATCAACTGATTTATAAGCCAGGTGATGCCAATTCCCTAACCACACTTCCCATCAGAACAATTTGTTGAAACAGGGTTCAACAAACAATAGTCAGTCATTTCTTTTTATTGATTTGACTAAAATCTTCCATAACAATCATCAATCAACCAATAGACAATTCAAAAAATCCACATAATTTCAACCACGCCTATGAATGTGACCAAATCAGGGGAATTAATTTATTCGGGTCAGATCAAAACGATCGGTGTTTTCTAAAATTAAATGACCGTTTAAATTTCAGAATTTGAATCCACAATAAAATACATGTAACTAACAAATGGTCAACCAGCAGATCAGAACACACAAAAATAAAATACCCAGTTTATAAAATATAAACGGGAAGGCTGAGTGAGTTTAACTCACCTTGATTTGGATCTGTTGATCAACAGTCTGTTTAATCAAATTAAACTGACGTTTAATTTTGAATAAAAATCCCAATCACTTCAGATCCTGACCAGAACTGCTCCATCTCGAAGTACTCGTCTCCACAGTCCCAACGCAACTGACCGCGCCTGAATCCGAGATCGTATGAGTGAGAACCCGTATTACGAACTTGACGAAGTAATTAAATTATTTAAACTGAAATTAAAAACAAATAAGGTTGGGCCTTTACCTTTAATTTATCAACCCAAAGCCCACTACCCGACCCGCCTTCACAAGTTAAAACCCTAACCGATCCTCTTCATTTCATTTTCAATCGGCCGCCTCCTATTTTTCTCAAATCAAGAGAAAACCCTAACCGCAATCCCTAATCCCCCAATTCCTAAATCCCTAGCGTCGCACCCGATCCCTTCCGCTTCAACGTTGACAACCACTCCACCGACGACGAGCACCCGACCGACATCCCTTCATCTTTAAGCTAAGTTTTCACTCGATCTCAGTTTAATTTGTTTGATATGTTTTTTTCTTTTCTACTATTGTCGAATGGAATTTTTTCTGGTTTCGAATGAGGTTGTTGAACACTACTGTGATGGCATATTTATACTTGCGGTTGATGACAGAGGTTAGGAGTTGTCGTTTCAATCAATATTCGGATCCGTTCTTGGATTTTGGATCGGATTTTTTTAGTAGGGTTCTCAGATTTGTTCAATATAGATTTTGATTTAACTTGGATAGGGTTTAGGTAGCTGCTATGTATTGTTCATTCAATTTACAGATTTGAAATCCGTATTTGGGGTAGATTTGATGCCTGACAAAACGAGATTTTATATGAGATTGTGTCCGTACCTATACATATAAATATTTACTTAGCTGTTCTACAAAATTGATGTGGGAATAGTTCTGTATTTGATTTCCTAGCTGTTATGGCTGTTCACTTAGCCGTATGAAATTGATACATATCTGTCTTCCTTGGTTATTCCCGATGAAAATATTTCCTTTTCTTCTTAGCTGTGTAGTGTCTATAAGTTTAGCTGTTTCCTTTTTGGTACTATTTTCTCTTTTCCAATCCACCTTTTTTATGAGATTTGATGTTATAAAATATAGGTTCATATATGTGATTTCCTTTTTATCTGTGCACATGGGAGATCTTTGCATTACTGTTTAGCTGTCTTGGTATTGTTTTACACTGGCCGTAGATGCACATGTATCGGCTATGCCTTGTCCATTCCTAGCTGTTCATATTGATGTGCAGTCTATATCTCTTTTTTTCTGTTTTCTTATGAGTTGTCTTGTTCATGATCTTTTCCCCTTTTTTTTTTGTGTGTAGCTATTTATATGTTTTTTTTCATTTTCTGTTGTTGTTCAATGATGTCATGAAATATCCATTTAATGGGTTCCTTCCTCTTTCTTTTCGCAGATCACACCGACCGAGATGAATAGCGCAACAGCCTTCTGGCCTATATTTTATGAAGCCTACTGTTTATGTATTTGAAATTGTAATTTTCTGTATTTGATGTTCAATTCATTTTAGCAGTTCATGATGTGTATATATTGGAGAAAAATTGTGTTTTATTACTTCCGAATGTGTTGAATGAAATTCTTGTTTTAATTGAATTCTAATTATTATTTTCCTCTTTTTTCTTCCTAATCTTAAGATATATTTTTGTAGGATCACACAATCACAGTCCACTCAATTCTAAGTCACTCAACCATTTTACCACAAATCAGAAATGATTTGCATTAACAGGTTAATCTCTTTATATGTTCATATATGTTCAATATAGGAATCACAGTTCACTTAAACGTGGATGGCACTTTCAAGAATCGAACTAATAGACTAGATTAAGAAAGGACTTTTCCTTTTTATCTTTTTAATTTTTACTGTCTTACACATAAAAGTGCATTTTTTCCTTTTATTTTTATTTACCAAAATACACATGCAGCTGAGCTATCTTGTGCTTTGAATTTACATCGAGTTGTTTTGTGGTCATTTAAATCTTGCGTTGGTACAGACTGAAGTATATGAATATGCTCTTTGTATAAAGTGTATGGTTTTTCACAAGTTTTAAGTGGGTTGTTCATAAATGTCGTATCATACTAAAAAACAAATTTCAATGATGTAAAATTTTATATCATTGTAATAATTAAAGTAACAGTTTCAAATTTCAAATAGCGTATAATTCAAAACTCAACATCCAAAAATTCTAGTTTTAAATAATATATAAATACATATATTCTAATTTTAACTTAAATGAATAAATAAATTCGATTAAAACCTCCTTTTATTTCTGACTAATATATAAACAGATTACATATTCGAATTTTTAAATGGCTGAAAAATCTGGGATGTTACATTCTTTCCCCCTTAAAATAATTTCGTCCTCGAAATTGCAAGGTAAGAAGAATATTCCGAACCATATTATTTTAAAATCATTACTTTTGAATTAAATTCAAAATAAATTCGAACCTTAAAATTTTCTATAATTTTTCCATCACCTCCTCCTCATGGCTCGACTGGTACGACTACACTGCCACCCTGGCCTCAATTTCTTCGAAAAGAAATATTCAAATTTCCAATGGAAATCCATTTTATTTGGATCCCAAATTATTTATTCAATAAATTCCAAACCCGATGTATTCAAGTTCACTCTTTTTGAATTTATTCTTAAATTGGTTTTACTCAACCATATTCAGTTTCATTTCTCATATTCTATTCAATCGACGAATTGATTTTCTAATCAATTCAATTTTATTTCATAATTCAAATTTGATTTCAAATCAAATCAGTCAGAACAATCAAACAAATACCCCACCTTAGCTATAATACAGAAAATAATTTTTTTTTTTTATATAAAAATATACATCGGGTAAAATTATTTCATTTACCCTCTTTTCAAAACAATACTGTATCCATTGTCAGTTATATGCTTTTCAACACTTGAACCGATCAACAAACACAATACAAAACATTTGTAAATAAAATTTACAAATACGCTCTCATATATACACTCAGTCTCGATCTAGGGTATTACTAACCCAATCTCTATCGAGTCACATCACAGAGCCAAGGTTATTACTAAACCAATAGCTCTGATACCACTGTAACGACCCAGGGGTTTTCGGGCTCGAAAATCGACATAAATACCCTTATCGTATCCTATGCCGATCCTCCAAACACCGAAAACACTGGACGTTATTAGAAAGAATTTAGAGGGTGAGATAAGAAAGAAAGAAATATTAGAATAGAAGAAGAAGAAAAACACCACAACACAGAGTCTCACATCGCAGCGGAACAAAATATAATACAGAAATAAATCTTTATTGACAGCTTTGAAAATACTTACAAGATCAGAGTACAACATACATCTGGACAGTTATAATAATCTGTCCTCATACACACAGCGGAATATCATTCGTCTGAACATCTTCAGCTTGTCTCTGGACTTCTCAGTACCTGATGACTCTCTGGACTTCTCAGTATCTGATAACCTGAACCTGTACACCTCGGTCTAACCCGAGCATTTACAAAACACCGGGTCAGTCTGGTGGACCAGAGTGAGAAAAAAACTCGCACAGCATTAAGGTATCACACATCTTGATTTTAAAGTTAAAATCCTTTCGAAAGAAAAAGATAATCGTAAGACCGATCCACACATAAACACGGACAGTTTTTACCTTACGATAACCCAAAACAGTTTTCGAAATCAATATCTTTTCTGATATTATCATAGTGTCTAAATACAAGTAAATATCAATCTAGTGGAACGCTTGCATCTCACGCTCCACGTATATATATACAAACAAAACCGTAGGCACTTATTGGAAATTGGATTCCGACCTTGACAAGGTATGGGACCACCTCCCGCACGTGTATCTCTAGAGGCGAATACACAGGGTTCAACAAGAACGTCTTGCAACCCGGCCCTCACATGACCGACCACTCATTTCGCTTGAGTGTATCGAATGTATATCACCAACGGTTGGACTCAAACCACCGTTTCCGAATGGGCAGAATCGATAGATTAAGAAACAAAAGGAATTTTCTAGATAGGTGATTATACACCCTAATGGGAGCGACCCACATAGCCATGCTGCCTGCCCGATTTTTGTCATCTCCCGGTTGATGAGGCTTGAGATCAGAATTTACCTTTGAACATCTGGTCGTCATACACTTTGAATGCCACATCGTCAGATCCGTCAGATCACACTGATTGACGTCCACAAAAATACTCTAGTTTATTTGGCTAGAGAACAACCATTTCTCCGCCATCAACTATGGTACGTTTGGAGAAATCAACGCATGTAATTCCTTTAGGAAATACTCTGTCAGACATCCGTCCATACAAGTCATCCAGGAACAGGATGAACCGAAGGTACTCTCCTACTGCATCCAATATAGGAATCACCATATGGATCAGTAGCGATCGTCCTTGCCATCCACAGTTTCAACCACGACAGGACCCCAGTATATCTCCGGGTCGAATCAGAGATTGTAAGTGGTTCTTCCACTTTATGAAAATCTATGGTCTTCACATTCTCCATCTCGATCATCGCTTGATCTCCTTTATATATTCGTATTTGTTGGTTGGAATGGTTTTCGAATATTCATTCGATCCCGGTCTTTCCATACCAATAATCGTAAAGGTCAGACTTGATAGTTGGTTATTTAACTATCAAGTAAACATCCATGAAATCATAAAAATATATTTACTGATATGGTACTCAGCATCACTTGGCTTTTAAATTTAATCGCCCAATTTCCTGTTAATTCTGTTACTATGGAAAATATCATCTCATCTCATTTCCACTACTTTGGAAATCTTATCACACACCCTCGCCATTACCAACTGGTATCATCTTTGGGTCGTCCCGAAATCGTTCAAGTTGGGGTATTTCAATTACCTCTCAGACCTTGACCAACAACGTTCTTACCTTCAGATAAATACGAGTCGTAATTCAAAAACCCGATATCAATATTTCAATTCCTATTTCCAACCTTGTTTCCAAGCTCACATTTAAACCCTTCCTTGGGAAATCTTCTTTCTGGTTTGACTTAATCCCATTATTAAGTATTTCAAAACAATGTTTAACTCACATTACATTTATAAACCTCGTTTTTAAATTTTAGATTTAATATAAACGTTTTACAACTTCACCTTCCTTTACTTAATTCATACGTTAAGTAAAACCTTCCTTCAACCTATTGTATTTGGTTTGAACCCCTTTATTTCTTTATATAAAAACCCGAGTTCAAATATATACATGTTCATCACTTCTTTCCAAACTCACTTGGTTAATTCAACCCATAACCATTTCTTTAAACCCTTCTGGTTTAATCCCTCTTTTAAATTAAATATAATTAATTTAAATAACTCTTTTTAATTTTTTACGATTAACCAAATACCTAGTCACTAGGTTATTCCCTGTTCTTTATTTAAAATCCATATCGACATAAGAATTCATCTTTTAAAACAAGTTTTCATCATTTCAATATAACTTTAAATAAATAATAATTTAATATTTATTTCCTTTCTAAAATAACATTTCCCTGTAATAACCTTCAAATTCCATTTCCATTATAAAACATATTTATAACTCAAATATTATCGATTCACTGTCGATAAGATTCATACTTCATAAATCAACTGATTTATAAGCCAGGTGATGCCAATTCCCTAACCACACTTCCCATCAGAACAATTTGTTGAAACAGGGTTCAACAAACAATAGTCAGTCATTTCTTTTTATTGATTTGACTAAAATCTTCCATAACAATCATCAATCAACCAATAGACAATTCAAACAATCCACACAATTTCAACCACGCCAATGAATGTGACCAAATCAGGGGAATTAATTTATTCGGGTCAGATCAAAACGATCGGTGTTTTCTAAAATTAAACGACCGTTTAAATTTCAGAATTTGAATCCACAATAAAATACATGTAACTAACAAACGGTCAACCACTAGCAGATCAGAACACACAAAAATAAAATACCCAGTTTATAAAATATAAACGGGAAGGCTGAGTGAGTTTAACTCACCTTGATTTGGATCTGTTGATCAACAGTCTGTTTAATCAAATTAAACTGACGTTTAATTTTGAATAAAAATCCCAATCACTTCAGATCCTGACCAGAACTGCTCCATCTCGAAGTACTCGTCTCCACAGTCCCAACGCAACTGACCGCGCCTGAATCCGAGATCGTATGAGTGAGAACCCGTATTACGAACTTGACGAAGTAATTAAATTATTTAAACTGAAATTAAAAACAAATAAGGTTGGGCCTTTACCTTTAATTTATCAACCCAAAGCCCACTACCCGACCCGCCTTCACAAGTTAAAACCCTAACCGATCCTCTTCATTTCATTTTCAATCGGCCGCCTCCTATTTTTCTCAAATCAAGAGAAAACCCTAACCGCAATCCCTAATCCCCCAATTCCTAAATCCCTGGCGTCGCACCCGATCCCCTCCGCTTCAACGTTGACAACCACTCCACCGACGACGAGCACCCGACCGACATCCCTTCATCTTTAAGCTAAGTTTTCACTCGATCTCAGTTTAATTTGTTTGATATATTTTTTTCTTTTCTACTGTTGTCGAATGGAATTTTTTCTGGTTTCGAATGAGGTTGTTGAACACTACTGTGATGGCATATTTATACTTGCGGTTGATGACAGAGGTTAGGAGTTGTCGTTTCAATCAATATTCGGATCCGTTCTTGGATTTTGGATCGGATTTTTTTAGTAGGGTTCTCAGATTTGTTCAATATAGATTTTGATTTAACTTGGATAGGGTTTAGGTAGCTGCTATGTATTGTTCATTCAATTTACAGATTTGAAATCCGTATTTGGGGTAGATTTGATGCCTGACAAAACGAGATTTTATATGAGATTGTGTCCGTACCTATACATATAAATATTTACTTAGCTGTTCTACAAAATTGATGTGTGAATAGTTCTGTATTTGATTTCCTAGCTGTTATGGCTGTTCACTTAGCCGTATGAAATTGATACATATCTGTCTTCCTTGGTTGTTCCCGATGAAAATATTTCCTTTTCTTCTTAGCTGTGTAGTGTCTATAAGTTTAGCTGTTTCCTTTTTGGTACTATTTAATCTTTTCCAATCCACCTTTTTTTATGAGATTTGATGTTATAAAATATAGGTTCATATATGTGATTTCCTTTTTATCTGTGCACATGGGAGATCTTTGCATTACTGTTTAGCTGTCTTGGTATTGTTTTACACTGGCCGTAGATGCACATGTATCGGCTATGCCTTGTCCATTCCTAGCTGTTCATATTGATGTGCAGTCTATATCTCTTTTTTTTCTGTTTTCTTATGAGTTGTCTTGTTCATGATCTTTTCCCCTTTTTTTTTTGTGTGTAGCTATTTATATGTTTTTTTTCATTTTCTGTTGTTGTTCAATGATGTCATGAAATATCCATTTAATGGGTTCCTTCCTCTTTCTTTTCGCAGATCACACCGACCGAGATGAATAGCGCAACAGCCTTCTGGCCTATATTTTATGAAGCCTACTGTTTATGTATTTGAAATTGTAATTTTCTGTATTTGATGTTCAATTCATTTTAGCAGTTCATGATGTGTATATATTGGAGAAAAATTGTGTTTTATTACTTCCGAATGTGTTGAATGAAATTCTTGTTTTAATTGAATTCTAATTATTATTTTCCTCTTTTTTCTTCCTAATCTTAAGATATATTTTTGTAGGATCACACAATCACAGTCCACTCAATTCTAAGTCACTCAACCATTTTACCACAAATCAGAAATGATTTGCATTAACAGGTTAATCTCTTTATATGTTCATATATGTTCAATATAGGAATCACAGTTCACTTAAACGTGGATGGCACTTTCAAGAATCGAACTAATAGACTAGATTAAGAAAGGACTTTTCCTTTTTATCTTTTTAATTTTTACTGTCTTACACATAAAAGTGCATTTTTTTCCTTTTATTTTTATTTACCAAAATACACATGCAGCTGAGCTATCTTGTGCTTTGAATTTACATCGAGTTGTTTTGTGGTCATTTAAATCTTGCGTTGGTACAGACTGAAGTATATGAATATGCTCTTTGTATAAAGTGTATGGTTTTTCACAAGTTTTAAGTGGGTTGTTCATAAATGTCGTATCATACTAAACAACAAATTTCAATGATGTAAAATTTTATATCATTGTAATAATTAAAGTAACAGTTTCAAATTTCAAATAGCGTATAATTCAAAACTCAACATCCAAAAATTCTAGTTTTAAATAATATATAAATACATATATTCTAATTTTAACTTAAATGAATAAATAAATTCGATTAAAACCTCTTTTTATTTCTGACTAATATATAAACAGATTACATATTCGAATTTTTAAATGGCTGAAAAATCTGGGATGTTACATTCTTCCCCCCTTAAAATAATTTCGTCCTCGAAATTGCAAGGTAAGAAGAATATTCCGAACCATATTATTTTAAAATCATTACTTTTGAATTAAATTCAAAATAAATTCGAACCTTAAAATTTTCTATAATTTTTCCATCACCTCCTCCGCATGGCTCGACTGGTACGACTACACTGCCACCCTGGCCTCAATTTCTTCGAAAAGAAATATTCAAATTTCCAATGGAAATCCATTTTATTTGGATCCCAAATTATTTATTCAATAAATTCCAAACCCGATGTATTCAAGTTCACTCTTTTTGAATTTATTCTTAAATTGGTTTTACTCAACCATATTCAGTTTCATTTCTCATATTCTATTCAATCGACGAATTGATTTTCTAATCAATTCAATTTTATTTCATAATTCAAATTTGATTTCAAATCAAATCAGTCAGAACAATCAAACAAATACCCCACCTTAGCTATAATACAGAAAATAATTTTTTTTTTATATAAAAATATACATCGGGTAAAATTATTTCATTTACCCTCTTTTCAAAACAATACTGTATCCATTGTCAGTTATATGCTTTTCAACACTTGAACCGATCAACAAACACAATACAAAACATTTGTAAATAAAATTTACAAATACGCTCTCATATATACACTCAGTCTCGATCTAGGGTATTACTAACCCAATCTCTATCGAGTCACATCACAGAGCCAAGGTTATTACTAAACCAATAGCTCTGATACCACTGTAACGACCCAAGGGTTTTCGGGCTCGAAAATCGACATAAATACCCTTATCGTATCCTATGCCGATCCTCCAAACACCGAAAACACTGGACGTTATTAGAAAGAATTTAGAGGGTGAGATAAGAAAGAAAGAAATATTAGAATAGAAGAAGAAGAAAAACACCACAACACAGAGTCTCACATCGCAGCGGAACAAAATATAATACAGAAATAAATCTTTATTGACAGCTTTGAAAATACTTACAAGATCAGAGTACAACATACATCTGGACAGTTATAATAATCTGTCCTCATACACACAGCGGAATATCATTCGTCTGAACATCTTCAGCTTGTCTCTGGACTTCTCAGTACCTGATGACTCTCTGGACTTCTCAGTATCTGATAACCTGAACCTGTACACCTCGGTCTAACCCGAGCATTTACAAAACACCGGGTCAGTCTGGTGGACCAGAGTGAGAAAAAAACTCGCACAGCATTAAGGTATTACACATCTTGATTTTAAAGTTAAAATCCTTTCGAAAGAAAAAGATAATCGTAAGACCGATCCACACATAAACACGGACAGTTTTTACCTTACGATAACCCAAAACAGTTTTCGAAATCAATATCTTTTCTGATATTATCATAGTGTCTAAATACAAGTAAATATCAATCTAGTGGAACGCTTGCATCTCACGCTCCACGTATATATATACAAACAAAACCGTAGGCACTTATTGGAAATTGGATTCCGACCTTGACAAGGTATGGGACCACCTCCCGCACGTGTATCTCTAGAGGCGAATACACAGGGTTCAACAAGAACGTCTTGCAACCCGGCCCTCACATGACCGACCACTCATTTCGCTTGAGTGTATCGAATGTATATCACCAACGGTTGGACTCAAACCACCGTTCCCGAATGGGCAGAATCGATAGATTAAGAAACAAAAGGAATTTTCTAGATAGGTGATTATACACCCTAATGGGAGCGACCCACATAGCCATGCTGCCTGCCCGATTTTTGTCATCTCCCGGTTGATGAGGCTTGAGGTCAGAATTTACCTTCGAACATCTGGTCGTCATACACTTTGAATGCCACATCGTCAGATCCGTCAGATCACACTGATTGACGTCCACAAAAATACTCTAGTTTATTTGGCTAGAGAACAACCATTTCTCCGCCATCAACTATGGTACGTTTGGAGAAATCAACGCATGTAATTCCTTTAGGAAATACTCTGTCAGACATCCGTCCATACAAGTCATCCAGGAACAGGATGAACCGAAGGTACTCTCCTACTGCATCCAATATAGGAATCACCCTATGGATCAGTAGCGATCGTCCTTGCCATCCACAGTTTCAACCACGACAGAACCCCAGTATATCTCCGGGTCGAATCAGAGATTGTAAGTGGTTCTTCCGCTTTATGAAAATCTATGGTCTTCACATGCTCCATCTCGATCATCGCTTGATCTCCTTTATATATTCGTATTTGTTGGTTGGAATGGTTTTCGAATATTCATTCGATCCCGGTCTTTCCATACCAATAATCGTAAAGGACAGACTTGATAGTTGGTTATTTAACTATCAAGTAAACATCCATGAAATCATAAAAATATATTTACTGGTCTGGTACTCAGCATCACTTGGCTTTTAAATTTAATCGCCCAATTTCCTTTTAATTCTGTTACTATGGAAAATATCATCTCATCTCATTTCCACTACTTTGGAAATCTTATCACACACCCTCGCCATTACCAACTGGTATCATCTTTGGGTCGTCCCGAAATCGTTCAAGTTGGGGTATTTCAATTACCTCTCAGACCTTGACCAACAACGTTCTTACCTTCAGATAAATACGAGTCGTAATTCAAAAACCCGATATCAATATTTCAATTCCTATTTCCAACCTTGTTTCCAAGCTCACATTTAAACCCTTCCTTGGGAAATCTTCTTTCTGGTTTAACTTAATCCCATTATTAAGTATTTCAAAACAATGTTTAACTCACATTACATTTATAAACCTCGTTTTTAAATTTTAGATTTAATATAAACGTTTTACAACTTCACCTTCCTTTACTTAATTCATACGTTAAGTAAAACCTTCCTTCAACCTATTGTATTTGGTTTGAACCCCTTTATTTCTTTATATAAAAACCCGAGTTCAAATATATACATGTTCATCACTTCTTTCCAAACTCACTTGGTTAATTCAACCCATAACCATTTCTTTAAACCCTTCTGGTTTAATCCCTCTTTTAAATTAAATATAATTAATTTAAATAACTCTTTTTAATTTTTTACGATTAACCAAATACCTAGTCACTAGGTTATTCCCTGTTCTTTATTTAAAATCCATATCGACATAAGAATTCATCTTTTAAAACAAGTTTTCATCATTTCAATATAACTTTAAATAAATAATAATTTAATATTTATTTCCTTTCTAAAATAACATTTCCCTGTAATAACCTTCAAATTCCATTTCCGTTATAAAACATATTTATAACTCAAATATTATCGATTCACTGTCGATAAGATTCATACTTCATAAATCAACTGATTTATAAGCCAGGTGATGCCAATTCCCTAACCACACTTCCCATCAGAACAATTTGTTGAAACAGGGTTCAACAAACAATAGTCAGTCATTTCTTTTTATTGATTTGACTAAAATCTTCCATAACAATCATCAATCAACCAATAGACAATTCAAACAATCCACACAATTTCAACCACGCCTATGAATGTGACCAAATCAGGGGAATTAATTTATTCGGGTCAGATCAAAACGATCGGTGTTTTCTAAAATTAAACGACCGTTTAAATTTCAGAATTTGAATCCACAATAAAATACATGTAACTAACAAACGGTCAACCACTAGCAGATCAGAACACACAAAAATAAAATACCCAGTTTATAAAATATAAACGGGAAGGCTGAGTGAGTTTAACTCACCTTGATTTGGATCTGTTGATCAACAGTCTGTTTAATCAAATTAAACTGACGTTTAATTTTGAATAAAAATCCCAATCACTTCAGATCCTGACCAGAACTGCTCCATCTCGAAGTACTCGTCTCCACAGTCCCAACGCAACTGACCGCGCCTGAATCCGAGATTGTATGAGTGAGAACCCGTATTACGAACTTGACGAAGTAATTAAATTATTTAAACTGAAATTAAAAACAAATAAGGTTGGGCCTTTACCTTTAATTTATCAACCCAAAGCCCACTACCCGACCCGCCTTCACAAGTTAAAACCCTAACCGATCCTCTTCATTTCATTTTCAATCGGCCGCCTCCTATTTTTCTCAAATCAAGAGAAAACCCTAACCGCAATCCCTAATCCCCCAATTCCTAAATCCCTGGCGTCGCATCCGATCCCCTCCGCTTCAACGTTGACAACCACTCCACCGACGACGAGCACCCGACCGACATCCCTTCATCTTTAAGCTAAGTTTTCACTCGATCTCAGTTTAATTTGTTTGATATATTTTTTTCTTTTCTACTGTTGTCGAATGGAATTTTTTCTGGTTTCGAATGAGGTTGTTGAACACTACTGTGATGGCATATTTATACTTGCGGTTGATGACAGAGGTTAGGAGTTGTCGTTTCAATCAATATTCGGATCCGTTCTTGGATTTTGGATCGGATTTTTTTAGTAGGGTTCTCAGATTTGTTCAATATAGATTTTGATTTAACTTGGATAGGGTTTAGGTAGCTGCTATGTATTGTTCATTCAATTTACAGATTTGAAATCCGTATTTGGGGTAGATTTGATGCCTGACAAAACGAGATTTTATATGAGATTGTGTCCGTACCTATACATATAAATATTTACTTAGCTGTTCTACAAAATTGATGTGTGAATAGTTCTGTATTTGATTTCCTAGCTGTTATGGCTGTTCACTTAGCCGTATGAAATTGATACATATCTGTCTTCCTTGGTTGTTCCCGATGAAAATATTTCCTTTTCTTCTTAGCTGTGTAGTGTCTATAAGTTTAGCTGTTTCCTTTTTGGTACTATTTTCTCTTTTCCAATCCACCTTTTTTTATGAGATTTGATGTTATAAAATATAGGTTTGTATATGTGATTTCCTTTTTATCTGTGCACATGGGAGATCTTTGCATTACTGTTTAGCTGTCTTGGTATTGTTTTACACTGGCCGTAGATGCACATGTATCGGCTATGCCTTGTCCATTCCTAGCTGTTCATATTGATGTGCAGTCTATATCTCTTTTTTTTCTGTTTTCTTATGAGTTGTCTTGTTCATGATCTTTTCCCTTTTTTTTTGTGTGTAGCTATTTATATGTTTTTTTTCATTTTCTGTTGTTGTTCAATGATGTCATGAAATATCCATTTAATGGGTTCCTTCCTCTTTCTTTTCGCAGATCACACCGACCGAGATGAATAGCGCAACAGCCTTCTGGCCTATATTTTATGAAGCCTACTGTTTATGTATTTGAAATTGTAATTTTCTGTATTTGATGTTCAATTCATTTTAGCAGTTCATGATGTGTATATATTGGAGAAAAATTGTGTTTTATTACTTCCGAATGTGTTGAATGAAATTCTTGTTTTAATTGAATTCTAATTATTATTTTCCTCTTTTTTCTTCCTAATCTTAAGATATATTTTTGTAGGATCACACAATCACAGTCCACTCAATTCTAAGTCACTCAACCATTTTACCACAAATCAGAAATGATTTGCATTAACAGGTTAATCTCTTTATATGTTCATATATGTTCAATATAGGAATCACAGTTCACTTAAACGTGGATGGCACTTTCAAGAATCGAACTAATAGACTAGATTAAGAAAGGACTTTTCCTTTTTATCTTTTTAATTCTTACTGTCTTACACATAAAAGTGCATTTTTTTCCTTTTATTTTTATTTTCCAAAATACACATGCAGCTGAGCTATCTTGTGCTTTGAATTTACATCGAGTTGTTTTGTGGTCATTTAAATCTTGCGTTGGTACAGACTGAAGTATATGAATATGCTCTTTGTATAAAGTGTATGGTTTTTCACAAGTTTTAAGTGGGTTGTTCATAAATGTCGTATCATACTAAACAACAAATTTCAATGATGTAAAATTTTATATCATTGTAATAATTAAAGTAACAGTTTCAAATTTCAAATAGCGTATAATTCAAAACTCAACATCCAAAAATTCTAGTTTTAAATAATATATAAATACATATATTCTAATTTTAACTTAAATGAATAAATAAATTCGATTAAAACCTCTTTTTATTTCTGACTAATATATAAACAGATTACATATTCGAATTTTTAAATGGCTGAAAAATCTGGGATGTTACAACACGTCTCCCTTGTGATTAATTATAAATGCACTCTGGCTGTTATTTGGTGGTTAATGGTTATTTATCGTTTATATGCTATGTTTGGAAATCCATATAACTTAATTTATATGGAAGTTGATTGAGTCGCATTCCAATTAAGAATTAAAGAATATTTTCATACAATAAGGAATATTTTATTTTTGTATAATAAGGAATATTTTATTTGAAGCAATGAAACTTATAATTAGTAATAAAGAACATTTTAAGATAAAGAAATATTTTGGAATAAAGAGGTAATTATATTTTTTGGAATCAAGGATATCTTAGAATAAAGAATATTTCAAACTAATATTTTTTTTTTCAGTATGCTAATTTCTATTAGGAATTACAATTATACGTGGACACGAGGTTAGGCTACATTTGTGGCGGAAGTCTGCCCGGACCCAACCGGCATATCCAGCAGCCACAGGTGTTGGGCCTAATGTGAGTGGTCCAAGTGCGCAAATACGAAACGGGCCATGACACGAGGTTAAGCCCAACTTGTGGGATAAGTCTGCCCGGAACCAACCGGCATATCCAGCATCCACAAGTCGCAGGGTTAATGTGGGAGGTCTGGCCCAGTATAATATATAAATGAATAAGATAACGAATTGGGCTATTTAATCTATTTTAAATAGCAATGCCATTTTAACCCGAATGTGTTTAAATTAAGATTTAATGAAGTTTTCCATTAATTCATATTTAATTGGAATTAAAATAAGATAAATTAGATTCTTGAGTTTGTTGTGAACGGTGTCTTAAATAACACTGTTCTTAAACCCAGTTGAGAAAAGAATAAATCTTTTAATTAAGATTATTATAGTTTTCAATTATATTTGATAAATGAAATAAAATGAAATGTGAATTGGGTTTATCGTGAACGGTGTTTTTAACGACATTTGTTCTTTAACTCAAATTACAGTGAAAATATAATTTGGAGTTTATAAATCTTTTGTTAAGATTTAATGGAAATCTTCCAAAAGTAAAGTTTTCCAATTTAATATATTAAATTGGAATTGAAGAGAATTCGATTTAATAATAATCGAGATGAGATTCTGTAGAAGAAGACCGTTACTATATATGGAATTTAAAGGCTTTGCCGTTATTCCATTTATATTATTGGTCTGATACAGAAAGTTATATCGATTATGTATTGATTTGATTTCTGTAAAATTCCATATTTAATGGAAGATGATTTTGGGTTTATCATGAATTGTGTTTTAAATGACATTAGTTCTTTAACCCAATTGAAGTTAAGATTAATTTCTTAAATTTGAATAATCATTAAGTAATGATTTATGTGATTAAAACCAGACTTGAGTTTTAATGAATTCCTAATTAGATTGAAATGGAATGAGGTAAAAAGAAGATTAAAGAATAAAGGATTTATCTTTGATAAGATAATGTGAATATTTTATTTAAAAGAATATTCTGAGTTGGAATGTGGCGTATGATGTGTTTTTATAGCACATGTTTTTAATTATAAATACGCGAATTATTCAGAAAGACCGGGTTTAACCCATTCTGAATAATTACTACGACGATCAAGAGTCGAAGATGAAGATGGTGGTTGAGGACCGACGATCTTCACATCGAATGGATAAGGACTACTGATGCAGTGGACTGGGTCGCTCCCAGGACAGGGTTGAAGTAGTAGTTGTCCGGACGTATTGTTGATTGTCCGGATATGCGAGGAATAAGGTGCCTCCGGTTTCGTTCAGACCCAGAACGGACTTGTAAATGGATTATATGTCTGACGTTGTATTCCTTTATATTGTATTCGTTGGTCTTTGCTAAATATATATATGTTTGGTGGTTAACACCCTTCTCTAAGACGTATAAGCTTGGAGGTTATATATTTACAGAAATCAATGGTATGGTATGGATTGACAATGTGGCATGCCAAGATGCATGGATCAAAGCTTTTGTTGAAAAGCAGAGCCTTGTGTTTGAAGGTCAAAGCACAGCTTTAATTAGCATAGCTTTGTATAGCATTACTTCGCGAGCCTCACACCCCGGTATGAACCAGAAACAGGAGTAAGGACTGCAGGGAAATGGACATATGCTAGTTTCTAGCTAGGAGTGGCGTCAGTGCTAAAACTGGCTGACGAGTTTGACTCATGTGGATGATGGATTTTGAGGCGCCTCGGATATATCGGTGGTTGCAGAGGCTTACGGGCCCCAGATCACTATGAGGTTCAACAAAACCGGCTAGCATATAGTTTATAGTATTGCCAATCATCGACGGATGACCAACCCTGAAGATCCATGGGTCACTCGAGCTCTGATCCTGAGGCACGTGCTAGAGTGTCTTGAAAATCGGTAAGGACTATCTTTTGCCTTGGTTCATGATGGAAATCCAACTTCCAATACGACCCATGCGGTTTTGATTGTTTAACTAGTATGGCGACATGATATATGGTACCCATGCCGTCTAGGATTAATACATTTATTTTGAAATGTTTTAAATAGAATACACACTAATAATAATATCCGTTTTATACGTATCTAGCATCTTTTGACCATTATAAGGTAAAACCCTATCCTCCGGTTTGCGTTGCATTGTGTGATGGGACTTGGGTCTTATAATGGTTTCATTTTTCTAAAAAGCATTGCGTTGTTTAACGATTTACTTTATTTTATGCACTGGCAATCCAATGGAGTAAACCCATTCCGCGTTAGCATCGTGGTCCTGTGATTAGCCTATTTATTAGATTAAGTTAGATTTCTCACACCAGTCCCATGACTGACCTGTAGTTTGTTTCACTGGCAAACTCGGGTGCCCATAAATTTCCACATGGGCAGTCGAGTAGCTTTTTGCAGATCTTTATTTCTTTAGCAGGATCGTGGATCGAAGCTTAAAGCTGTGTTCAGAGCATAGGAAGCCTTCCGCTGTATCAGTTTATTTTTCCGCTGCAATGTATTAAATCTTTTGTAATTTATCTTCTGCTGTAAAATAATGTACTCTGATATTCTGTACTCTGATGTAACATTATTGTAATGTAATAAAAGTCTTCTGTTATTTGTTCTAATGTATTGTATCCCCAAAGTTAACGTATGCGAGTTTTGAACGGTCTTGGTCGATTTTGCGATCGATTAAGTCCGGGCAAAATCCGCATCGTTACACCTTTTCATTTAAATTTTTCTTCCAAAAATCAGAAGTGTCAAAATTTTATTTTTCTCATGAAAACTTACTTTTGCCAAACCATAAAACATGTCATCTTAGAAAAATGTAAATATTTTTTTCAAGTCATAAAAACTAAAGTAGATACGGACAACTGTTTTCTCAATCAGGTTTACGACTTGTTCTTGCCTATAAGGTTGGTTCAGTTTCTTATTACAAGGTGCAAACATCCACTCTTAATTTCTACAACTTATTTTGTCCACCCAACAAAATTTTCTCTTTTAAACAATTTATCAAAAATGATTGTCAAAGGAATAGAGACTTCAAAACTTTCTTTATTAAATTTTTTTGTATGAAATATAATAAGAAAACTAGCAAGCTATACATGCTCTATAATATGCACCTTATACTGAGAGAATTTTACTTTTGACAAAGTTTTCACAAGAAATCAATATACCCTATTTTAAAGTAAAACTCATTATTTATACTTTACATATTTAAAACTATAACTTTTAAGATTAAAACTTGAAAATACCACAAACCATTTTCCCAAAACTTTTACAATTTCAAGTTCTTAAAAGTTAACAATGGGGTTAGACTCAAAGCGGGTTTTCAATTTTTCTAGGCTTTCCTGGACACTCCCACAAATTCAATTCTCTCAACTATATATATTCCTAATCCGTTTTTCTCTTTTTAACCTTTTTCAATTTATAAGGTTTTACTGCCAAGCCCACTAATCTGAAATACTAGCATGTGGGATCCTCCTTTCTCTATTTCAAAATATATTGTATACTTCCCACCCAAATTTCCAAAGGGTCTCAGATTTCCGTATTCATTCCTTTAGTGTACAAAACAAACATCCCATTTCTTATCATATTATACTATTTCTATTTAGTGGGTTTCTCTATGGATCTAGGTATATATATATAATATTTATATTTTTAAAAATACAAATACGTTCACTCACTATCTATATAGGAATCCTAAACCTAAGCTCTGATATCAGATGTAACAACCCGAATTTCGATAGACCGATTTTTTTTTTAAATTCTAATCTATCGAAACTCGTGTTGGTTTGCTCTGATATCCTGCAGAAAAGATAGAAACATAAAATATGTCAGAGCACAGAATAATATCCCACAGCGGAATGGATAAAATGTAATATAATCAAAGTATAGCATTATCGTATTAATAATACTTCCTAACCAATGTTCAAAGCTATCATGTCTCTTCCAAAAATCTAACCAGCATGTATGTTTTGAGGAGGGGGTCAAAACACAAGTTCTGGTGGCTGGATTTAAACTATACACTTTGGATAATCCTACATATACCATTTAATCACATTTTCTTATTTATTAGGTTACTTGGGTTAACAACACTCAAGGCTTACACACACGTCGTACTCATTTACTTCCTAGTGGATTAACCTAATACAGTATATATGTAGCTATCCCTCAATATCGAGGTACGTACACCCCATGGTCCACACTCGCACGGTCTCCACCGTAATGGCGCACAGAAATGAACGCAGTCCCTCATCCTACGTCGGAGTGACGTATGAATCTCTACATAACAATGTTACGATTCACATATATCTGTCATTACTATGCTACGTAAGTGTATGGTCTTCCATCTTCGATCGAATCAGATACCATACCAGAGTAATGCCCTCAAGTCTACGATACACCACCCAGAGCAGACATGCATGTATTTAGACTTTCCCATGTACGTATCGTCAATCGTATTCGATGCCTTAACCGCACATAATGTGCATCGAGTTATGTGACAGGGATATACAAGAAACACGGAACTCGGTCGAGAGCTTTTCCATATCTGTACAGGCCCGCCTTTAAGAGCCTCAAAATACAGATATTTCTAGGGTCTGTTTTTCATGGTGGCTATGGCCCCACCTCGGCCCCTCCCTCAACTAGTAAAGACTACAAGAGCTGAGAGACTTGCCCCTAACAAACAATCTAAACATCCAGTTGGCGTATCCCCTCAAACACCATACCTCGATAGTGAAAGGTGAATGGTCTATTGGGTTTAGCTCTAGTCTTTTCGCAACCCACTGGCTGCCGATGACGGGTATCCGACGATATACTATCTTTGTTGATCCTGACCTTTGCCTCCTCATTGAGGTGACCGCTGAATCACCCCTAGTGTCACCTCATCACAACATTCTGACTGCAAGGTTACTTTTGTAGTCAAGGCCCACCCACCTAGTAGTAACACGCAGACCCAACCTCTGCGAGCACAACCTAAACATCTGCTACCACACAGAGGACTACCAGGAGCACCTTATGTATCTCAGGAAGCCACATGCTTCCCCTTCCAGTCCTTTGGAGCCGATAGAATAATAAGATAAACATGTGCTCCCCTCGTGCCACATGACACCACGATGATCTACCCCGTTGGGTTATTCACCCTCAAACGTACGGATTGGTCTAAGCGCCTCATTTTAATATGTTATTAGACCCTATGTCTAAACATTCCTTTATGCGCTTCCCTTACCTTATCAAGTTTCCATTTAACTTGGTTATTCCCATTCACATTGACTTCTTATTCAAGTTGCCATGTTCCTCTTGCTTATTAATTTCAGTCATATAACTTAACTCATTTAAGTTTATTAATAAGCCCATAACATATTATTCTCTAGATTATGATCCAAGGTCTGTAATACACAATCCCTTTGTATTCTTGTTTGATTTCAAAGTTACAATAACATGTTCTACTTAATACGTAATTAAATATATCTCAATTCTCATGTTTTCTATTTAACATGTCAATTATCATTTATGATTAAATATAACTTATTTCATTTCATAAGTTGCCTCATTCTTTCTTATTTAATCATAATTCCATCTTATACTGTCACTACAACTTATCGTTGTTTACTTATTAACTTAGTTCTCTTAACTAAGGTTTACTAATAAATCTCCTTTCCATTTATTGTAACCTATTTTAAAATTTCCTCTTATCCCTAGGATAAGCCTTAACATGTTATTCTTATCAGCATATTTCAGATTTTCAAGTTTTCAAATTACTTAATTTATAATTAAGTACAACTTCTTTCATTCCATAAATTTTCCCCCATTTGCTGATTACTTAATTCAATTAAGTGCCATTTTTCTAATTACACAAGTTATCTCATTTCTCACTAGTTTATTATAACCTAAGTTATAATATCCACTTGTCCCTAGGACAAGTCTACCTATTATATAACATTCTCATTAATGTAATTTATTTATAATAGGTTATTATCATTCCTCGTTCATTCCCTTTCTTTACTGTTGTAATTATCTTTCATTCAATTCCATCTATTTCCATTAATTACAATTAATGTTGTTTATCAGTCCTGCTATATATATATATGTTATATTTATGAATCAGACCTCTTACATTAAGCCTACACTTGTGGATGCCGGATTTGCCGGGCGGTTCCGGGCAGACTTATACCACAAGTTGACTTAACCTCGTGTCTTAGCACCACTACATGTTTTATTTATGCACTTAGACACCTCACATTAGACTTACCACTTGTGGATGCTGGATAGGTCGGGCGGTTCCAGGCAGACTTCTATCACAAGTGCAATCTAACTTCATGTCTAAGCGCGGTTAGTTTACTATTTACTATAAATTTCCTATATTTTACATGTCATCAGATTAAACCCATTTTATGTTGCATGTTCTTTAAAACATACAATAAATTCTATTCTAACAAGTAATCGTTTAATCATGTAATTGTTCAAATCAACAAACTAACATATAATTTTCTCAATTTCTATCGTTAATGGTCCAGGTACATAAATGTCACAAGTTAACATGAAATTGAAACAACAATAATCGCTACACATATTTTGACAAGTTTATATTTCAACATATGAATTTTCCAACATATTAATATCTTATCATATTAATATTCCAACATGTCATGTTTGTCACTTTAATCTTTTTAACATATGTTTAAACATTTCAACATATCATATTTCAACATGTCATATATAACATTTCAATGTTTTTTAATTATTCTAGCAATTTCACATCATGTAATAATGGGGAATGTTAAACGATAATATATCATTATCAGAAATGATATAACTTAAATCCACTCACCTCATTTGCTTTCCAAATCCTGGATCTGGTCTAGATCTAGCATTCCATGGTTTTCCCCTAATTGGATTCAGAACTCAAAAACCATGGATTTATAATTTTTTCTAAAAGAAAAAGAGAAGAAAGAGGAAGAAAATTGAATAGACCAGATCTAGAAAATTACCTCACTTCGTATATGATTCTGAACACCTTTTTATTAACGTCAATTCTTTTCCTCCAGATCTTGATTTAGAATTTTTCCTAAACTAATAATCTTAATTCTCTAAAGAGATTTGAGGAGGAAGAAGAATGGCAGAGCTTCTGCGTTGTCTCAGAAATGTGAGATTTAACTAGGCTTTGCTAGCCTATTTATAGTATTCAGGATCTTATCTTATATGCAACGCTGAGTCAGCATTGCACTTGGTTAAGAAAACAGTCCAGATTCATCTTTTAATGTTCATAACGTTTAATTTTTAAATGTTTAATCTCTTTCGTGTTTTTCCTTTTCATACCTTATTTTACGCTGCATATATATATATAATATTAATGTTTTACAGCGTTTAGTAGCTTCCTTGTTTTGCTCTTTTTAAATTTATTGTGCCTATTTTCCTTTTTTAACTAGTTGCATGCTACTAATCTTTTACTTTTGAATTGCGAATGTTATGTGTATATAACTATACACATCCTCCTTTATTTTATTTTATTACATGCCTTATCTTTTTATTTAATGCAATCATTTTACCACATTTCTTTTTTTCCTTATTACATTCAATCCATTGCATTAATTTAGCGCATGTATTATCTTCCCATCAGTTTTAAATTGATTTGAATTATATTCATGTATAAGGTCTTTATACGTATACAAAACTTGTAATAACCATTTTACGCGTATATATATACCCGCAATTTTGTTTTGTTTTCAAAATTCAAACGGTATTGCACCATTATTTGATTCTTGCATATTTCTATGATTTCAGCCTTATCTTGAATTTTATCTCTTGTATATATATATATTCCTACATATATATATATATATATACGCGTGTAACGACCCGGATTTTGCCCAACCCCAATCGATCGGAAGATCGATCAAAACCGTTCAAATTCCACATACGTTAACTTTGGGCATACAACACATCAGAACAACACGCAGACTTTTATAACATCAATAATAAATGTTACATCAGAGTACAGAATATATCAGAGTACATCGAAATAAAATTACAGCGGAAGATAAATTACAATACATTAATACATTGCAGCGGAACTAATCTCAGCGGAAGGCCATCAATATTCTGGACCCAGCTACAGGCTTCAATCCAGGATCCTGCTTAAAATATATCTGCAAAAAACTACTCGACTGCCCGTGTGGAAAGAGGGCACTCGAGTTTGCAAAGTGAAACAAACTACAGGTCAGTCGTGGGACTGGTGTGAGAAATCTTAACTTAACTTACCTAATAAGAAGGGTAATCATAGGACCACGCCGCTAACGCGGAACGGGTTTACTCCATTGGATTGCCAGTGCATAAAATAAAGTAAATCGTCAAATAACGCAATGCTTTTTAGAAAAATGAAACCATTATAAGACCCAGGTCCCATCACACAATGCAACGCAAACCAGAGGATAGGGTTTTACCTTATAATGGTCAAAAGATGCTTGATACGTAAAAACGATATCATTAGTGTGTGTATATATATATATATATATATAATTAAAACATTTCAAATATAATATCAATCCTAGACGGCATAGCTACCATCTACTATGTCGCCATACTAGTTATACAATCAAAACCGCAAGAGGCGTATTGGAAATTGGGTTTCCATCATGAGTCAAGGCTAGGGAGGAGCTCCTGACCGATTCGAGACACTCTAGAAATGTCCCAGGATTCGGACGCTGGCGAACCCTTGGATACAGCAGGGCCGGTCCACAAATACTTTAGTGGATTAGTTATGCCTGAACACACGCTTCCTGATCCTATTGGACCTACAAATCAGCCGTGGGTGACCGATAAGAATAAACTGAGGCCTCGCAAAATTCCAACAACCACATAAGCAAATGTCAGCCAGTTTAAGCACTGACACCACTTCTAGCTAGAAAGAAACGTGTGCACTCCCTGCGTTCCCTTCTCCCGTTTCAGACTCGACCATTGTGTGAGGCTCGCGAAGTCACGATATACACAAAACTATGCCTAAAGAGACCGTGCTTTGATCATCAACCACAAGGCCTGCTTTTCAACAAAGCCTTGATCATTTGCATCTTAGCATGTCACATTGTCAGACCCTACCATATTATTGATCATCTACCAATATATATATCACCTCTAAGCTCATACGTCTTAGAGAAGGGTGATAAGTAAAGAATAAATTATTTACCACCAAACAGAAATATATAATCAGTAGCGTTCAACAAATACAGTAGAAATGAATACAATGTCAGACACGCAATCCATTTACAAGTCCGCTCTGGGTCTGAGCGAAACAACGTGTAATAACCCGGAAAATGCGGGCCAGTTTAAATTTTTTATTTTTGGCAGTTTTGGCGAATGTTGAACATTTAAAATAGATTATTTTAAATAATATCGACGAGAAATTTATTTTGAATAGAATTCGAACGTATATATTATATACGTCATCGTTTGAATATAAATAATTATATATAATTATAATAGGAATTGAAAACGGCGCGGTAGTTCGATAATTCGATTTCAAACTTCAATTGAATGTACCGGGTGCAAAACAAACCGGATTTTAGTGAAACCAAAAATAATAGGATCTAATTGAGAATATCTTTCCAACGAATCCGAAAAATCAAGATTTCATAGCGGGAATCAAAAGATATGTCCAGTATAAAATTCTGAATAGTCGCTATGGAATTCAGGCCCTTAAAAATGGGAATTTTGCAAACGACCTCGGATTTCGATGAAACCGCTTTTGTTGAATCCGTGATGTCAAATTATTGCTAGATTCCAAATTTCATAATTTTTCGAATCAATATGTGAGCGTGGCAAAGGAAAACGCATTTGACCGGTTTCAGTTGATTTTAATCGACTGGAAAATGATCATTTTTCCAACGGTCTCAGAATTTGACGAAACTAGTTTTGTTAGGACCGTATCGTCAATACGAAGCTAGAAAATATTTTTCTGGAATTTTTCGAGTTAGTATGCGGCCCCGGTAAATGGAAATGCACATTTAAATTCAATATATATAAGTATATGTTGATTTTAACGAAAACTGATTGTAACAGCCGAATCAGCTTACGATACATATCCCATTGTGTTCGGAATGGGGGTAATTAGCTATGGACGACAGGCGGTGGGCCTCGTTTTGAGGTCGAAAATAAAGGTTGCTTTTTGGGTGGAAAAATAAAATAATTAAATGAAAACCCTTTTCTCTTTCCTCTCCCTATTACCTTTCTGCCCCCCCCCCCCCGATTCATTTCTGAATGAAAACAAAAAAGAAAAAAAAAGCGCTTGATCTCGAACCATAGCCCCCCTACGCGACCGCTGCCCCATCGATGCGCCCCACCCAGCCGACTTCCGCACCGCCGCAACCCCCTACCTCCTCTCTCCCCTCGCTCTTCCCTCCTCCGCCACACCCCTCCTCGATTTCTCCCCCCGTCCAGTCAACGAGGAACCGACGCGCCACCACCAGCTGAGCAGAAGACCGCCAGAGCTCCGCCTACGCCACCACCTCGAGCCGGCTCCAGCATCATCCCCTGCTTTCGGCATTCCTGAGACCAAACCCTTAATTGTCTTCGACTGTAAGCTTTCAATTTCATCCTCTTTTCAGTATTAATTTATAGTGAAAAAGAAGCGATTTTTCTATGATGTTCATATATAAAAAGAAGCGATTTTTCTATGATGTTCATATATAAAAAGAAGCTATTTTTCTATGATGTTCATATATAAAAAGAAGCGATTTTTCTATGATGTTCATATATAAAAAGAAATGATTTTTAATTTACAAAAGGGATAATTTTTGGTAAGGTAAAAATATAATTTTTATTAATGTAAGAGGTTAAAAATACAATTTTTATTTTATAGGAAGGTTAAAAATATAATTTTTATATTATAGGAAGGGTAAAAATATAATTTTCATATTATATAGGTAATAAAAATATAATCTTTTATATGGTAGGAGTATAAAAATATAATTTTTATATAGGTAAGATAGTAAAATTATCATCTTTATATAAGTAGCATAATAAAAATCTGATTTTATTATATACGTGTTGAAATAAAAATGTGATTTTTATAATGATGAAATGAAAAGGCGAAATATTTATTTTAGAAAAGGTGAAATCTTTATATAGATAATAGCGTTAGAAAAATATAATTTTTATCTATATAGTAGCGTTAGGAAAATATAATTTTTACCTATATAGTAGCAGTGGAAAAATTCGATTTTTATATATTGAATAGCGAAGTAAAAATTTGATTTTTATATATTGAATAGCGAAGTAAAAATTCGATTTTTATATATTGAATAGCGAAGTAAAAATTCGATTTTTATATATGTAGAGAATACGGGCAACGAAGATGACAAATAGGCGGGAACGATGAAGATTTCTATAAATGAAGTGTCGTGAAGTTGGGATAGCTTTTGTGAGAACTTCTCACTCAAAATCTCTTTTTCTAGTTATATATATATACTAGGATGCAGACGGTGTTTAGTAGCACCCGACACCCGTCATCCACAGACCATGGATGACTTGTTTGTTTGATTGATATGTTGTGAAAATTTGTTTGTGATGTGGATGTGAAATCGATAATAAAATATTTATATAGTTAAAAATATTTTATCGTTAAAAATATAATTTTTAACGAGAAAGTGAATAAATAAATATTTATAAACAAATCGACCGATTTGTTTATATACACTGATTTGACTGATATTGATTGGGTCGATAAATTTTACACATTGCCCAACTGCACAAATAAAATCTGTGTTTGATTGTTTGAAACCCCACACGGGTATTGGGATAAAATACGACATACACTAATCCCAATAATTAGTTGTATGTCGATCGATTGATTGACAGGCTGTTATAAGCGTTAGATATCTATATTTGATGCTTATACAGTGTAGTGCACTTTGGATGATGGTTGATTATTTATCGTTGCTATTATATACATGTGTTGTATGGAATCCATATAATTAACTTTGTATGGTAATTGATTGGGCCTCATTCCAATTTACATCTTTAACATTATAAAATAAAGGTTCATGTGTTGACAGTACTCATCCGTTGAGATTAGTCATGTGTTGAACGAAATATTTTAATAATAAAATTTACATCTTTAACATTATAAAATAAAGGTTCATGTGTTGACAGTACTCATCCGTTGAGATTAGTCATGTGTTGAATGAAATATTTTAAACAATAAAATTTACATCTTTATCATATATGAAATTAGAAATTAACTGGAAAATAGATGAGATGAGTGGTCTCCTGGATATTGATCTGATGTTGGTTTCGGCCTTCGGGGTTAATATTCAGGGAATCGTTCTCTTACTAATTTACGGTTGGAGTCTGATTTAAATCAAACGATAGATACCATAATTTTTATAAAATATATTAAATAACAAAAATAGTCACACGTGGACAATACTCATTCGTTGAGATTAGTCATGTGTTGACAAAAATATAGATTCATTTGTTGAATAGAATAATGGAATTATTGAAATATATAAAGCCGTATTGATTAGAGATGCGCTATTTTGACGCGAACGATATTTATATCGATTATATTCGTTTTTATATTTGAATTGAATCGAATAGAAAACCAATTTGAATTGAATCGAATAGAAAACTGTTGACCCGCTTTTTAGTCAAAGCAGTCACACATGGAATCTCTCCTCAACAATACGCTCAAGTGTTGGGAACACCGTCAGAAGACAGCAAGCGATTTGGTCAAAGTCGCATCGCAAACAAAGAAAGGTCCGGAACTCCTACCAGATGACCTTTTTTGGGCCCAAAAACAACGATTACAAAGCTAAGCTCTATAACTTTTGTAGATCTCTGAATCAGCTTCAGTTTGAGCTTTGGTTTGGCTCAATCGGACTTACGGTTTGAAAGTTACGCCCGTTTCCGTGAACGCATGCAGAACCGGAAACCTGGAATTCAGCATTGAATAGATCCTCGGATCGGATCGGACAAGTCTGTTCGGATCGGACGATTCCTTAAAATGGACAACTTGGCACTTTCTCTTCGCATTCACATCCACACGAATCAGATCGGAGGGAGCATTCCCGATCCGCTCCACCTTCAAAGCATTGGACACGGAGACTTCGGATTGAGGACACCAACTCGGTTCGGATCGGACCCGAACCGACCCGCCTGAAGTATCTTGCACAGAAGTGCTTCCAGCCTTCGGATCGGGGAATCCACCTCGGTTCGAATCGGATGGAGAACCGATCTGACCCCCTTCGACCTGCTACCATGCAATCAGCTTTGACCGATTCTCAAGGAGTAACCGCCTCTACATTCATGGATCTGGCTCCACTTGGCAAAACCCGAACAGAAGGACTTCTTCCACTACTTCTCGAGATCAACTCCGGTCGTGACACGTGGCATATCCGAACCAGGTCACCCAGAGGCTCTTCTATGCCTATAAATACACCACAACATGGCTATTTCAAGGGACTTTTGGGAACTCTAACTCTCCATGTCTTCAACTATGGTTCTTCGCAAGGCTATTGCATAACCTAGAAGTTGAATTCCACACTACAACACGAGGATTTCGTGTATAATCTCCCCTTTAATCTCCTCTTCTTCATTGTAAACACGAGGATTTCGTGTATAAGCTGCAAACAAACAACATTGTAATAGCTTCTTAGGATTTAAGAAACTATAAAGTGGACGTTGGCTTGGGTTAAGCCGAAGCACTATAAAAATCCTGTGTGTCTCCTCTTATTTTACCGCTTTTTATCTGTGATCTGTGATTGTGAGGATTTCACATAGAATTTGGGTGTTAGCACCAAAATTTGGTCTAACATTTTGGCGCGCCAGGAAGGGGGCACACAATACAACTTCTTCTACTAGCTTGAATGGAAGCGGATTATTTGGCTATTGGGTCAATGGTCAAGCAAAAGAAAGACGGAACCTTCTCTCGTGCTGAGGATGTTGGCACTGAAGGCACAAGGAACGAGGCAAGCCAGGAGGCTTCCTCTCATGAAAATCCATCAGCATACTTAACCAGAGGTGAAATGGATGGCGTTCTCGCTGAATTGAGAACTCAAATGGCAAGGCAAGATGATCTCCTCCGCAAACAACAGGAGATGATTGACCAATTCTTTGCTCAGATGGAAGGAAGGCCGAGCGGCAATACACAACTGATTGGAAACGGCACATAAATGGCTCCAGCAGGAACATCGAACAGGATCGGTTCGGATCCAATCCGAACCGAGGGCCAAAACCTGAATCAAACGCAGATGGAAATTGGGGGCAATCCTCACCGGATCGGTTCTGATCCGATCTGAACCGCCACCCTACATGAGCTTGGGGGCAGCAGCCTCCCCTTTGGAAATCAAGACTTTGCTCCAGCACGACCTACCTCCGCACCGGTTCGGATCGGTAATTCCACACAGCTTCAGCATCAAGCTCCCCGGTTCGGAACAGGCGAACCTGTTCGGATCGGCACCTCCGATCCGAACCGTGCACCTCTCCATAACCTCCCTCGTTCCTCCGAGCCGCAGCAAGGGGGCACCTCCGAACCGAACCGGATGACCTGCCAAGCTCCTTATACTCTTCCACACACTTCTGAACTTAACGCTGGGGGCACCAGCTCTGGACTTGTCAACTTGCAACAGCTCTTTGAAGGCGATCGGCTCGCCAGCCTTATTGAACGCCTTTCGAGAGGCCGCATTTATCAGAATGACATGGATGATGTCAATCACAATCCATTCACATAGGAAATCAGGAATTCACGCAATCCTCCAGATTTCAAACTTCCACAACTGGAACCCTACAACGGCAGGGCAGATCCTACCGTGCACCTAATGCTCTATAAACGACATATGGAAGTTCAATCGGTGTCGGAAAACGTCATGGCTAAATGCTTTCCCCTCTTTTTGACTGATATTGCTGCTATGTGGTTTCGGCAGCTAGAATCTGAATCGATCAACAGCTGGAACATGTTGGTCGCTCGTTTCATTGAACAGTTTCGGGTCCACATCGCTCGACCCAAAAATGTCATGTCACTAACTACAATCAAGCAGAGGCCTAAAGAAACTCTACGGTCATTTCTGGAAAGGTTCAACGTTGCAGCAGCATCAGTTGATCGACCTGAGCCATCTATGGTATTGATGGCGGCAGTATCCGGTGTTCTAGACAACTCGGAGTTCAAAAAATCCTTGTACCAAGACCCACCAAGGAATCTCAGCGAATTCTATCTTGAATCGGATAGGTTTTTGCGTGAAGAAGACGCAACGTCCGAAAAGAAAATTCTCGATGTTAACATACTCAAAGACGGAGAACCGTCTGATTCTGGTAAAGGCAAAGGAAAAGCTGCCGTCAAGAATGACCGCAACGCTCAGCCCCGGAGAGGGCCCAGATATGAAAAGTACACAGAACTCAATTCGTCACTAACCGACATCTACGTGAACACAAACGGTGACATCTCCTATCCAAAGCCGCCCAGGAGGGAGCCATCGCAAAGAGAACGCGATTCTGGGAAATATTGCATATTTCACGA
Organism: Allium sativum; assembly: GCA_030737875.1. Classification (NCBI taxonomy): domain Eukaryota; kingdom Viridiplantae; phylum Streptophyta; class Magnoliopsida; order Asparagales; family Amaryllidaceae; genus Allium; species Allium sativum. The sequence goes on along the minus strand of CM060921.1, from coordinate 327,369,093 downwards.
TATGGACGGTCATGACACAAATGACTGTAGACACTTGCGAGATCTGATTGAGGAACGAGTTAGACGTGGAGTGCTACCCGAGTATGTGAAACAACCAACAGCACCTGTACCTGTGCTGCCACCACCTGCTCCCCGGAGAGGGAATGACCCTGGAACGAGCTCCCATCGGCTCGTCATCAACTGATCTGGATTGGATCACTCTGCGTATTCAGCATTTCTTAGGATTTAAGATATGTCTCTTTGCTTTCTTTAGGTTTTCCAATTGGCTAAATCGGAGTACACACGTTCGGGGTTAGGATTTAGCTCCAAATCGTGCTCTGCACTCGATGACAAACCAATTAGGATTTGTTTTGGTTTTGTACTTTGGATTGAATAAGGAAGGACTTTCCGAGCATGGATTAGGTTTGGCAATTTAAGTGTCTTGTCAGGTTGTGGCAGGATTCTCAATCTCAACTAAAGTATGGCTTATACTTATCTCGGACCCCTAGGCATGGATTATGCCTAGGGACAGACTGTCTTGTCAGGTCTTGGCAAGCATAGCCCTATCCCGACATGAGTATGGATTGTACTCACTAGGATTCTTAAGTATGGATTATACTCTGGAACGGCTTATTGTTTCGTCAGGATCTGGAAAAGGAACCCAATAAAACTCGAGTATGGTTTATGCTCAGTTTGAACTTCCTGGTATGGCTTATACCCGGAAGGTTAGGTCCCTCGTCAGGTTTTGGCAGGATGATTCGAACGTGTCTTGAGTATGGTTTATGCTCAAACAAGCGCCCAAGCATGGTTTATGATCGAAAGTGTAATTAGTTTTGTCAGGATTTGACACACCTTTCTGCTCTCTTTTCTTCGCAGGTATGGATTATACTTGCAGCTGGCAGGCCCGGCATGGCCTTGCATTATCCAGAACACATCTTCATTCATTCAGCAAGATATGTTCTGAGGGGCAAAATGTTGACCCGCTTTTTAGTCAAAGCAGTCACACATGGAATCTCTCCTCAACAATACGCTCAAGTATTGGGAATACCGTCAGAAGACAGCAAGCGATTTGGTCAAAGTCGCATCGCAAACAAAGAAAGGCCCGAAACTCCTACCAAATGACCTTTTTTGGGACCGAAAACAGCGATTACAAAGCTGAGCTCTATAACTCTTGTAGATCTCTGAATCAACTTCAGTTTGAGCTTTGGTTTGGCTCAATCGGACTTACGGTTTGAAAGTTACGCCCGTTTCCGTGAACGCATGCAGAACCGGAAACCTGGAATTCAGCATTGAATAGATCCTCGGATCGGATCGGACAAGCCTGTTCGGATCGAACGATTCCTTAAAATGGACAACTTGGCACTTGCTCTTCGCATTCACATCTGCACGAATCGGATCGGAGGGAGCATTCCCGATCCGCTCCACCTTCAAAGCATTGGACACGGAGACTTCGGATTGAGGACACCAACTCGGTTCGGATCGGACCCGAACCGACCCGCCTGAAGTATCTTGCACAGAAGTGCTTCCAGCCTTCGGATCGGGGATTCCACCTCGGTTCGGATTGGAGATTCCACCTCGGTTTGGATCGGATGGAGAACCGATCTGACCCCCTTCAACCTGCTACCATGCAATCAACTTTGACCGATTCTCAAGGAGTAACCGCCTCTACATTCATGGATCTGGCTCCACTTGGCAAAACCCGAACAGAAGGACTTCTTCCACTACTTCTCGAGATCAACTCCGGTCGTGACACGTGGCATATCCGAACCAGGTCACCCAGAGGCTCTTCTACGCCTATAAATACACCACAGCATGGCTATTTCAAGGGGCTTTTGGGAACTCTAACTCTCCATGGCTTCAACTATGGTTCTTCGCAAGGCTATTGCATAACCTAGAAGTTGAATTCCACATTACAACACAAGGATTTCGTGTATAATCTCCCCTTTAATCTCCTCTTTTTCATTGTAAACACGAGGATTTCGTGTATAAGCTGCAAACAAACAACATTGTAATAGCTTCTTAGGAATTAAGAAACTACAAAGTGGACGTAGGCTTGGGTTGAGCTGAACCACTATAAAAATCCTGTGTGTCTCCTCTTATTTTACTGCTTTTTATCTGTGATCTGTGATTGTGAGGATTTCACATAGAATTTGGGTGTTAGCACCAAAATTTGGTCTAACAAAAACCAATTTGAATTGAATCGAATAGAAAACCAATTTGAATTGAATCAAATAGAAAACCAATTTGAATTGAATCGAATAGAAAACCAATTTGAATTGAATCGAATAGAAAACCAAATTGAATTGAATATAAAACCAAATTGAATTGCATTGAAAATAAATTTGATTTGAATTGAAAACGAATTTGAATTGAATCGAATAGAGAACGAATTGAATTGAATATAAAACCAATTCGAATTGAATTGAAAACGAATTTGAATTGAATTGAAAACGAATTTGATTTGAATTGTAAACGAATTCGAATTGAATCGAATAGAAAACGAATTGAATCGAATAGAAAACGAATTGAATTGAATATAAAACGAATTCGAATTGAATTGAAAACTAATTGAAATGAATTGAAATGAATTGAAATTGAATTGAAATTTGAATTGAATAGAAATGAATTTTAAAACGAATTTATAAGGAAGAATACAATTTTGATTTGAATTGAAATGGGAGTTGAAATTGTTTTTGAAAACGATTTTAAAACGATTTATAAAATTCGTTTTAAATAGAAATCGACGAAATATATAATATATATATATATTATATATATATATTATATATATAATGACCTGAATAGAACGCGCCGCGCCGCGGCAGTTCGAAAATTTCGACCATTGATTTCGAACGAACATTACGGGAGATCCGACCGTCGTATTCTCCTAAAACCGGAACCGTTGGGTTCGTATCGAAAAGAGCTTTCTAACGAATATTAGAAATTTGAAATCTAACGGTTGGATTTGGAGATACGTCCAAATCAAATTTGGAAAAGGTCGCGTAAGTGCAGTTCGATGGCCGTTGTTGGAAATCGACTGTAAGGGCCTTGATAAAATTATTAAAAATAGTAATAATTTGTGTAAAATCATAAGAAATGATTTGGGAAAAATTGGGATGAAAAACTCCATATTTGAAAAGATAAAAATAGATTTTTATCGAAATGAACTAGTTTTGAACTAAAATTAAAACCCATTTATTTTTAAATAAATAAATTGGAATTGAATTAGAACTGATTTGTTGGGTTTATCGTGAAGGGTGTTTTAAATAACACTTGTTCTTTAACCCGATAATAAATAGAATGTGATTTGGGTTTATCGTGAACTATGTTTTAAATGACATTAGTTCTTTAACCCAGTAAAGGGAGTTTTAATGAATCTGCAATTAGATTGAAATGTGAATTGATAATTTAAATTATCAAATTTGGAAAGTGAGCGAGGATGGAGTATTACCAGTTTTTCTCCAAAGCGATAGTTAAATCTTTAATTAGATTTGAACGTGAAATGGTAATTAGTTTTACCGATAACACCGTGGTTTTAGATATGGAGTATTACCAGTTTTGCTTCATGGGATGAATAGGTTGGGATTGGGAAATAAAATAAATAATTACTTCGGTGTGGTTCGCTAATCTCGACTAGTTTGGAAAACCATAATTTGGTTTAATACGACATCCAAAGGAAGATTAAAGGATAAATTTTAAAGAATTTATCTTGGATAAAATTAATGGGAACCTTTCCCTAAGAATGTGGAATTTAGAAACTAGTTGTAGGTTAGTTAAGGAGAATGGTTTCCTGGGTATTGATCTGATGTTGGTTTCGGCCTTCGGGGTTAATATTTGGGGAGTTGCTCTCTTACTGATTTACGGTTAGTGACTAATGAATTGGAATGAGGCGTATGTTGTGTTTGTGTAACATTTGTTTTTAATATACGCGGGTTGTTCGGAAAGGCCGGGTTTATACCCATTCTGAATAATCGATTCGACGATAAGTCGAAGATGAAGATGGTGGTTGAAGACCGGAAGTCTTCACATCGCTTGGGTGATTACTGATGATCTTGATTGGGCTGTACACCCAAGATGAGGGAATCAGTTAGTGGTCGTCCAGACGTACTTGGAGATCGATGGATATGCGAGGAAAGTGCCTCCGGTTTCGTTCAGACCCAGAACGAACTTGTAAATGGATTGTGTGTCTGACATTGGATTTTATTCTGTGTTGATTGATTTCTGTTAAATATATATCTGTTTGGCGGCGGAGAATTTATTCTCTTGCTTAACGCCCTTCTCTGAGATGTACGAGCTTAGAGGTTATATATCGATAGATATCAATCGCATGGCATGAATTGCCTATGTGGCACGCTGAGTTGCATGGATCAAGGCTTCTGTTGAAAAGCAAAGTCTTGTGGTTGATGATCAAAGCACGGCCTACGTAGCATAGCTTTGTGTTTAGCGTGGATTCGCGAGCCTCACACCTCGGTATGAGTCAAAAACGGGATACGGACCATTGGGAGAGCACGACGTTTCTTTCTAGCTTTGGTGGTGTCAGTGACTTACCAGCCCTGACATTTATATACTTTTCACCTTTGTGGTTGTTGGAATGAGGCGCCTCGATTATAGGTCTGTAAGGACTGGGAAACGTGTTTTCAGGAATAACTAATCCTCAAACGTAAGAGATGACCGGCCCAACCGATCCAAGTGGCTGCCCAGAGTGCGTAGTCCTGAGCATTTGGTAGAGTGTCTCGAAAGCGGAGAGGAGCTTGCCCCTTGCCTCGACTCATGACGGAAATCCAATTTCCAATACGTGATTTTGCGGTTTTAATTGTAGAACTAGTATGGCGACATGATATATGGTACCCATGCCGTCTATGATTGATATTTATGATTGAAATTGTTTTGACACTATACACCAATAATAGTATCAAATGATTTGTTTTAAACGTACCAAGCATGTTTGGCTATTATAAGGGAATACCCTATCCTCCGGCTTGTGTTGCATGGTGTGATGGGACCTGGGTCTTATAATAGCTTCATTTTTCGAAAAAGCATTGCGTTGTTTATTCCATGCACTGGTATTCTTGGGAGGAAACCCGTTCCGTGTTATACGGCGTGGTCCCTTGAATTACTCTCCTTTAAAGTAAAGTTTTAAATAACTATTTTAGTTCTCACACCAGTCACATGACTGACCTGGAGTTTATTGTTTTAACCTAAACTCTGGGTGTCCTTATTTTCGACACGGGCAGCTAGTAGTTTTGGTTTTGCAGATTTATATTCACAGGATCCTGGTTTACAGCTGGAATGATATCCGGAAAGCTCTGTATCCGTATATCACCCTCAGTTGTGCTTTGTATTATTTTCCGCTGCTATGTAATTTATTGTAATCTCTGATATTTATCGAATGTAATTTATCCAATTATACTCTGTATATTCTTGTATCTGATGGAATTGTTGTAATAGCAATGAAATGTTCTTCCGTCTGCATTCTGATTTGTCCTGTTCTCAAAACGTCCAGGGGTTTCGAACGGTCTTAGTCGGTTTAACGATCGATTCGGATCGAGCGAAATTCCTTGCCGTTACACAATGTGTCCGTCGATCTCCAAATGCGTTTGGATGATCGTTACTAAATACCTTGCCTTGGAAGGCCAATCCCAATTCAAGATACCAGTCATCTTCATCCCAACGATGTGAAAACCTTCGGTCTTCAACCACCGCCTTCATCTTCGACTCTTGATCGTCGTGATGATTATTCAGAATGGGTTAAACCCGGTCTTTCTGAATAACTCGCGTATTTTGTGATTAGAAAGCAAATATTGGAAGATCACACATTACGCCACATTCCAACTCCGAGTATTCTTTTAATAAGATATTCATATTAGAAGATTCTCATTAATTTTATCAAAGATAAACTCTGAAAATAAAATCTTCCTTAAAAGATTTATTAAAACTCCAATTTTGATTTGATATCAAAAAAATCATTACTACAAGATCACTTATTTTAAGGAATAAATCTTGTCTTAAACAGGTTAAAGAACTAGTGTCCTTTAAACACAGTCCACAATAAACCTACAATCTATTTCCAAAATATGGAATTCCACAGAAATCAAATCAATACATAATCGATATAGATTTCTGTATTGGACTAATAATATAAATGGAATAACGGCAAAGCCTCTTAAATTCCATATATAATATCAGTCTTCTTTCACAGAAGCCCATCTCGATTATTACCAATCGAATTTCCACTTAATTCCAATTTAATATATTAAATTGGAAAACTTGATTTTTTTTGAAAGTGCCTTTTTAAATCTATAAAATAGATTTATAAATTCCAAATAATAATTTCAATGTAAATTGGATTAAAGGACAAATGTCGTTTAAAACACCATCCACGATAAATCCACTTCACATCTCAATTTATTTATAATTGCGACTTCTAATAATCCTAATTAAAAGATTTCTCTTTAAATATTAATTATAAAAACATAATTTAAAATAATCATTGAAAATATTTTTTATATAAAAGACTCTAAATGGGAGTATTCTTTATATTACGGTTTTTTATCTTTTACAAATATTCTTTGTTTTAACATATACTTGATTAAAAATATTTTTTATGAAAATATATACTTTATATAAAAAGGATTTCTAATGTAAAAATATTCTTATTTAAAAGAACACCTGAATCAAAATGTGACTCAATCATTTACCATATAATTTGGATTATATGGATTTCACACACATCATATATATGATAATAACAGTATAATCATCAAATCATCCATCTACATCCAAAGTGTAATTTCCACTGTGAAAGCGTTAAAATTTAAATCATAACGCTCATCGCAGCCTGTCGATCCAACGATCTACATACAACTGAATATCGGGATTAGTGTATGTAAATTTTCATCCCAACACCCGTGTGGGGTTTCAACCAATAAATAAATAAAAAATTTATTTGTGCACTTGGGCGATGTGTGAAAATAATCGTCCCAATCACATAAACAAGTCGGTTAACTTGTGAATGGAAGTGTAATACACAATATATAACCATGACAAGAAAATGTCTCTTTTATATTATACAAAATTCTATTGCAATGAACGAATAAAGATAATAACTTTGTCTCTATTGACAATTTCTATTTTGCTAGTTTAAACTCAAGCAAAAATGGTTATATTGTTTTGACAATTCTAATGGGGCAAAAGGGATAATTTTGATTTAACTAACCTATCTTGACAAGTATATATCTTGCCAAACATAATATATATATATATATATACATAAATTGCTTTAACTAATTCATTTTGACAAAACAGAATATTTTTGACAAAATGTATATTTTGGTTTAATTAATCTCCTTAATGAAATATGAACTTCATAAAAAAATGTATAATTTTAATGTACAATCTTTCTATTGCCTCTAATTTAAAAATAGAAAATAATATTTTCAATCCTACCCTCTTACTTACATCTAGAGTGTAAATAGAGATATAATTTCTTAAACTATGTTCTTATTTGCATCAAAAGACAAATAAAAATGTAATCTTTTGAAGTTATGTGTTCATTCACATTTTAGTTACAAATAGAGTTGTAACCTTTTAATATATGTTTTATTTGCATCAAGAAATGCAAACAAAAAACAACTTCATTTTTATGTACATTTGTATTGGAGAATGCAAATAAAAGAATAATCTTTCAAAATGACAAAATGTCTATTCTTATTTCATGTAAAAGTGATAACAAGACAAAAATGAATATCTTTGTCTTAACAACTCTATAGTAACAGAACAAATAATTGGTTTCAACAAATGTAAATTGACAAAAGTGAATAATCGGTTTTAACTAATGTAAATTTACGTTAGTGATTAATTTGTATTTCAATTCTAATATAATATTTCAGTGCTATATTTTGTTTCATCCTTTTAATTTAGACAAAATGAGTGTTTTTGTCTATTTTGCTTTAATGATAAAAATATGAATGTTTAGTTATTCATTCTTTACAAAAGCTTAAATAAACATTTTCAATTCATTCTTTTTGAAGTGACAAAAAGAACTCATTTTATTTCAAATAAGACATTTGACAAATTGGCTCTTTTCACTTCATATAGAATTGCAATAAAAATGCACTTCTAAAAACTATTCTTTCTATTGTCCTTTAAAATGAAAATAAAATGAAACATTATCTCTTTTGCTACAACTAGAATGCACTAAAATGTAACTTTTAAATCTTATCCTTTATTTATATCTAAAAATGTGAATAAAAAGGTATTTCTTAATTTGAAAGTAAAATGAAAGATTTAATTCATGTTTTATTTGCATTGAAGGATGCAAATAAAATGCAACTCTCAAACAATATTTTATTCATATCAAAATTATAAATCAAAAATGTAGCTTTCATTTTGATGGTTTGTTTGCATTGATGAATTGCAAACAAAGATGAACTTTATTTTAAGGTTTTATTGCAACAAGGAATGCAAATAACAAATGTAACTTCATATTTTGATTTAAAAGTATATTTGAGTGAATGTGAAAAGAAACTCATTTCCAATGTGTATTTACATTAGTGAATGTAAATAAAGAAACAAATTTTATTTAAATGTGTATTTGCATTAGCGATTCCAAATAAAAGAATAACTTTGTTTTCAATATATATATTTGCATTTGTGAATGCAAATGAAAGAAAATTTTTAATTTCAATGGGTATTTGCTTTTGTGAATGCAAAGTAAATACAACTCCCATTTGTAAAGTTTATTTGCAGTAGTTAATGCAAATAAAAGAACAAATTTCATTTTTAAAGTTTATTTCATTTCAAGGCATATTTTATTTCAAAATATGTTTTATTTCAAATTATATTCTACTTCAAAGTATATTTGCATTTGTGAACGCAAATAAAAGAACAACATTTATTTCCAAAGTATACTTGCATTTGTGAATGCAAATAAAAGAACAAGTTTCATTTGGAATATGTGTTCGCATTGGTAAATGTAAATTTAAAAGAACAATCTTAAATTTCAATGTATGCTTGTATTTGAATTTGCAAATAAGAGAATAAACTTTATTTTCTATATATTTAGTTGCATAGGTGGGTGTAAATGAAAGAGTGATTTGTTTCAATATATATTTGCATTAGTAAATGCAAATAAGGAACAATTTCTATCTTCTATATATATTTGCATTGGTGAATGCAAATAAATAAATTTTATTTTTAATATATGTTTGCATAAGTGAATGCAAACGAAAGAATAAATTTCAATTTCAATGCATATTTGCATTTGTCGATGCAAATAAAAGAATATAATCTTTGATTTCATGTTTTCATTTGCATCGAATAGTGCAAATAAAAAAATGCAACTTTTATTTCGATTCTAGAATAACATAAAAAAAATTATTGTTTTACACTTTTCTATGTGTTCTAATAACAAATAAAAGAATACTTTTATTTGTTTTTACTTTTTTTATATATTTTAATAACATATAAAAGGATATTTTATATGTAAAGCATTTTCCTATGTATTTTAATGTTTTATAAAAGGGTATTTATGTGTAAATATTTTGCTAAGTATTCAATGTCATATAAAAGGGTTTTTATATGTAAATACTTGCTATGTAATTGCAATAACAAATAAAAGAAATTTTATTTGTGAATCAATTCCTATATTTGAATATGACAAATAAAGAGATCATATTTGTATGTCAATTTTTATATTCTAATATGACAATTTAAAGAGATTTTATTTGTGTAAACAAAATTTAACAAGTACGGATATTTTCTAATGCACAACAATAAAAATAAGATTTTTATTGTATAAACCAAATTTGGCAAACATGGATATTTTTCTAATACACACAGTTCAATCTGGTTGTTATTTGTGATCAGTACAACTAATGACACATACATGGAGTTCACATCACAACCACAACACAATCAACATCGAAATAAATATATACAACATCAACAGGAATTTAAATAGAATATAAATTTTACATTCATAATAAGTAAATAATTTTAATTTATAAAATAGAAATCTCACATTGGTATTTATTACTTCTGAATTTGGAGTCAGCTCCAAATCCGTTTCAGATTGTTCCATCATGTAGATCTTGCATTTACGGTCGCAATGCTTTCAGTTTCGCTGAATTCCGATTACATATGGAAAAGTTATGAATTTCATCGATTTGATTGCATAAATAACATAATTAATTTTATAATTACATTAAATTACACTTTCTTCCTTCGTTAATAACAGGACCGCGAAACCCATTTCATCGCCAGAGACATTCCACCGCCGCACGCCATCCAGAGCTGTAACCACCGATCTGACATCGCTGCATCAACCGCCGTAGAGGTTGAAGCGAGGAAAAAGAAAGAGGAAAAAAGAGAAGGGATTTTCGCTTTTTATGGATTTGGATTTTCGAGGGGTGATGATAAGAGAGAGAGGAATATAGGATTTGTTTGCCTTGATTTCTTCTTTCATTTGCAAATGGATTTTGAGGAATTTTTCTCCATGATTTTTTTTGAGATGTAGATCTAGATTCAGAAAGGAAGAAGGAGAATTAGACTTTTCTGATAGAGAGTGAGAAATGAAAAGATATATACATGATTTATTTAACTAAGGTGCCCCTTTGTATTAGGCAAGTTATAAATAAATCAAACGTGGTTTATTAAGGCTGAGGTGGCAATATTTATCTTATATTCAAAATTCAAAAATAAATCACAAAGAGGAAGAGAAAACAAAGATAATGAATGCATGAGAAATAGTTTGATGCTAATTGTTATAAATTTGTGTCTCCTCTTTAATTTCAAAACATATAACATCATGATTGTTGGGAACATATTAATTTGCACAAACAAGAATATATATATATATATATATATATATATGTGTGTGTGTGTGTGTGTGTGTGAGAATTGTTTGTTTTTGGAAGAATAAATAATAATAATGGGAAACAAAAAGTGGAAAGGAAAATAAGGGGATGAAGACATAAGGAATGAGAACATGCAAATGCAATAAGATGCATGAATGTAGAAGTAAGGAAATAAATAAATGTGCACTTAATGGAGAAAAAGGAAGGAGTAATATGTGAAAGATGAATGGAAGGTAAGAGGAATGGCGTAAGAATAAATAGAAGACAAAGAAAGGAATTAGAATGGGTAGCGGGTGCATTAACTCTTCACGTGTTTTGTCTTAATGCGTTATTTATTTATTTAGGAATTGTAACATTAAGAAATAAATGAAATGGAAGGGAGAAAGGTGTAATTCTAGTAAAGAAACTTTCTCTCCATTTGTTTGTTTTAGCATTTTTTTATATAATATTTAAATTGAAATGGGTAACGTATACATTAAATAGGAAACAATGAATGCTAATTAACGGAGAAATAGAGCGGAGAGAAAGAAGCACTGAATTTGAGGAAATTAGAAAAGGAATAGGAAAGAAAAGTAAACTTGCATGAAATGTGAATGGATAGAAAAATATTTGTGTAATTTATTAAAAAAAACTTTTTAAACCCAATAATTTAATTTAATAATGGAGTTTTTTTTTCTGATGCATTTTCTAACAAAATTTCCTTAAAGTAAAATTTTGAATTGGTTCTAATTTTCCGGGTTGTTACAACGCGTGTATTCTCATATACACATATACATATATTTTCTTTACTTCCTTATATGTATAATTTTCCTTATATATGCGTTTGTACATATTTTCTATTATGAACATGTGTCATTTTAGCCGTTCCCTTAAAACAAAAATATGATGGTGGCGGAAATCGAACTCTACACCTCTTGTATGCAAGTCACATGTTCTAATCAAGTGGGTTACCAAGGCTATTATTTACAAGGCCTAGAACAATGGTGATTATTGTTCTCTTCTTACTTCTCTTTTTCATGTTTATTACAATATTACAATTAAACCATTGCATGAATCTTTTTCTTTTATTTCTCTTTTATTATTAATGCATAATCAGTGCATGCAACATGTTTGCACTGCATGCAACCAATTCTTTCTTTCTTTTAATGCATGCATTACATTTTTATTCACATTAATATTTTATTCTTTTTAAATGTATATATCAATGCATACATATACACATATGCATTATTTAATTATTTTAACTGTTACAAAATGCGGGGTGCTACAGAAAAATATTTTGATTTTCAAAATATTGCATTCATTTAGAAATTGCCAATATATTTAGGATGCATGCATCATATTTTCCAGAAGATTTTAAAGAAAATTTGCATTCATATAGGAGGTACCGCTTAGGCATTCATTATATTCATGTATTATTATGTTGTATTACACTTTGCATAAGTGCACATATGGTTGAAAAATTAGATGTACACATGATGGTTGTGAATTATGCGAGGAATCACTTAATTGTATCCTTACCAAATTTTGGAGACGAAATTTCCTAAGGCTGTGAGAGTATAACATCCCATACTTTATATAAATATTAAACAAAATACCAATATTTTATGATTCGATAATTTAGCTCTAAACATATACCGTTTTGTTCGTGGCAATTTTCTGATTCGATTTGACATATTACTTGCCCCAAACGTAGCCTATATGGGAAAGTTATTGAAGAATAAAGATTTAAAAGAATATATGCATATATATGTGCACAAATTCTAAATTTGAAATTAGATATGTGTTAGAAGAGGAAAATAATAATTCGCATAAGCAATATTAAGAAATAAAATGAACGTTGGTATTAACGTTAAAATAAAAATTTGTACTGGCTTAAATCACGTTCAGACCCAGGCTCTGGGTTGACCCAAGGCATGCATCGGTCGACCTATGGGTCGACCATAGGGTCGAAACACCTTTAAAGTGGGTCGACACATGGGTCAACCCACCCAGGCCTAGCCTACACACGGACCTATGAACAGTTTTGATTTTATATTATTAAATTCGATAGACCAGAATTTCCTATACACCCATAAATAGATTATCAGGGCCTGGCCTCCAACTCATATTTTCTGAGACGATGACAAGGCTCTGCCATTTTCTTTCTCCTCCAAATCTTTCAGCAAATAGAATATTAGTTTTTAGGAGTTCTGATTTAAGATTTAAAGACAAAGAATGTAAATCTATAACATAGGTGTTTAGATTTTTGATCAACGTGAGATTCAATTAGAAAGACCAAGGAATCAAAGATTTCAATCAGGTCAAGGATTGGAAAGCAGTTAGGTGAGTAGATTTAGAATTATACCTTTTGGGTAATGGTATATTTACCGTCCGCATTCCCCGTAATTCTTAACATGTTAAATAACTGTAATTTATGGTAATTGCATTGAATCTTATTTATAATAAGTTGAGAATATTGTTGTTGTAATTTGTTCAATTAATTTCTGTTTGGTTTAAGAATTACGGTAATACCGAAATGGTAAACCTGATAATAGTTACGCCTGTAGTCTTGAGATTACTTATCAATAATGTAACGACCCGCATTCTACGCGTCATAGGATCATAGGATATTTATTTCTTTCACATATGAAGTCGTATGGTCATGTAACTTTGGGAGACGACTATTGGGGTCATTTCCCATGTTCATGATTTTTGTCGATTTTTAAATGACCAGTTTACCCCTAGTTGGTACTGTTTTGGCCATAACTTTTGACTGGAAAGGAATTTTGATCTGAAACCACTTCCATTGGCTCCGGATGATGGTTTACAATTCCGTAGAGTGGTCACATTAGCCAAACGGACTCACCGTTTGGGAGATATGGCTGAAACAAGTTTCAGATAGTGAAAAACAGTTTAATTGCGCTTAACCGGGTGATTAACAGCTAGGCCCAATGGGGGATTTCGGGATTAGGGTTATGAGGAGGCTGAAATCAGTTAGAGAACGATCTTATCCTCATTTTCCAGCCGCCACTTTCATTCTTGAACCCTAACAATGGCTGTCAACATCTAGAAACATCCCCAAATCACTTTCTAATCAAGTTTTGGCTTAATCTACATCAAATTAAGGATAGAAAACACGAAAGCAAGGTTAGAGCTGCTGTTAGACGTCAGTATTCACCCAAATCAGCGAGGTTTCAGTTCTGAGAATTTTATTTGTGGCCAAGGTGAGTGATTTGCATAGTTTTGCACTAATTACGGTTAATTAGGGGTAATTAGTGAAGATTAGCGAATTTATACACTAATAAATTCTGGAAAAATATCTATAAATTCGAAAATAATATTTTATGCCTCTGGTAGAAATATGGTTTGATTTGGTTAGGTTTTGTTAACCTTATGATTAGTTTTGCTTAAACATGCTTAAGGGAAATATGGGGTTTTGGCTATATTTGATCCGTTTTACATGTTATGGTTGATGTTTTGGTGTTTATGGTCACTTCTATTTGTTGCTATAACTGTATGACATGTTTTGTGATTGATTAGTATAATTAGATTGGTCGAAAACGTCGTCGAATGGCGTAAACAGGTTGCTGGAAAAAGTTGCAGAAAGTTGTGTAGGGTTTCGGATCGGATCGGGTATGGGCTCGGATCGGATAGGGGAGCTGGGCAAGGAATCCGACCCGAACTGAAGTCTGGCACAAAGGAAGTTTGGCAGGAAGGAAGGCCATTGCTTAGAAGTTGGAGTTGGACAGAGGATCGGATCGGAGTTAGGGATCAGATCGGATCGGAGCTAGGGAGTAGATCGGATCGGAGCAGGCAAGCGAGTGGGATCGGATCGGACGAATGGAGAAGGACGGGATCAGATCGGGAAACCTAGAAGGGAGTAACCACCGAACCGAATAGAGGATGGGCACTATACTTCCGAACCGAACCGAGGAGGGATGGAGCACTGACCCAAGCATGGGCTAGGACCACCAAACCGAACCGAGCTGGAAGGTCACACCGAACCGAACCGTACGTGTGCTATTACTACTACGCGATGACTTTTCTGAAGACCAACTCCAATTCGATCAAAACCCGAGATGCAAAGGAAGTCCAAGTGAGGAGCTTTGACTCAGGATCTAGTTGGGAACCAATGAGTGGGCTTCATGATTGGGCTTTGCTGTGGGACGTGTGCCAAGGGGCTATCAATGTCTATGACTTTGGATCAGTATGTATGGGAGGTATGTGAACGGATTCAGGGCCACAGTGGCCTAGGTACGACTAAAGGGCTATAGACCAATGAAGTGGGGTCATTTGTAAAGATTTGGTCATGACTCCATGTGGTAAGCTTGGTAGTAGCAGTAGTTGTACAAGTTGAACTCCGTCACTACTTCGATGGGTCTAGTGATTGACAGTGGTGGACATCGTATGCTTTACGCACTGAGTGAGAGATGTGAGGATGGTTGTTATGCTTGATTTGTTTGCCACCATTATGACATACACACCCCACCCCCGTATTCTTTACACTATCTGTTATGGCACCTTAGAGTATTGTACGGTATGTAGTGCTAACTCTTTGGTTGCAGGTCCAGGTTCAGGTATGGTTTAGTATACCTGTTATTGTTCTGTTTAGATGCTTATCGCTCATACCAGGCTTTATGTCTGACCCAGAGTTTTATGTCTCCTCTTATTACTCTGGGTGCTCACACGAGCAGACTAGATACATGTTAGCTGGTGATGCACGGGTAGATGATCCGGAGACAAGCAGGAGGCTTCCACGTATGATATGTATATATAGTATTCTCCCTGTGTTGTTGAAGATCACTGCTTGGGCATTAGTAGTGCATCTTCTACTTTAGCTTTCTTTTGTTTTAGAGACAGTAAATTTGGAAAGTTGTAATAAGCTGTATTTGGATTTCCGCTGCTCTGAGGTTGATGTTGGTTTTAGTTATCAGCTTATGCACTGTCTCACCTATTTTATGTCAAGTATGTTATTGTTATATTTTACTCCATGCACTGTGAGACATTCTACAGGTTCCTCGTTAGTTAATTCCCTTCTTTCCTTTCTTTGATGACCGTTCCGTGCTAGTTGGGCATGTGTACAACGCACTTTAGGAGGAAATGCCGGCTGGTACGGGGCGGGCCGTCACACTTGGTATCAGAGCTCTAGGGTGCGTAGTTAACTTAGGGAAAGACACTAGGGAGAGATAGTACGTATATGAGAGCGCGTATATGTGATTATTTTGGTTTTCAAAAGCTATATATATATATACTATTAGTAGTATAAGAATGAAGTCGTACTGCACTAGCACCACTATGGGGTCATTAATCGTTTCCCTTTTCAGATTGACGATGAGCCGATATGCTAGAGGTGCTGGTAGGGGAGCCAATAATGGGAATGCTGCTGATATGAGGATGATGTTTACTGACCTCATGAGAGAGATGCTTAGAGATGTGAAGAGGGCAGCTCCTAATGGTGGTAATGGTGGTGGTCCAATAGTGCAGGCGCCTAGGGCCGATTTCGCCAAGCTGAATAAGGATTATACTAGTCTTGGTGGGAAGCCGTTCCACGGAACGGAGTTGGCCACGGATGTTCAGGATTGGTTGGATAGTTGCGAACGTATCTTCGAAGATTTGGGTATCGAGGATGCAATGAAGAGAAAGCTAGCGTCCCGTCAGCTGCAAGGGCGGGCGATGAATTGGTGGAATGCTATAAAGGCAGCTACTCCCAAAGATCAGATTACTTGGGAGCAGTTTAAGGTTCGCTTTAGCGAGAAGTTCATTCCAGCTGCTCAGAAGTAAGTGCTGTTTAAGAAATTCTTGGAGCTCAAGCAGAATGGCAGAGCTGTCTCGGAGTATATTGCTGAATTCGTCACTTTGCCGAAGTATGGGCTATCTCTTATTGATACTGCAGAGAAGAAAAATGAGAAATTCATAACTGGTTTGGATCAGTACTTGGGAGAAAGGCTTATTAACAACATCAATGAGACGTTTGAATCGATTGTTGGGAAAGCATTGAGATCAAAAAGTCTCTACCCTAAGCCGAAGACTGAGGTTGCATCTGCAGAGGAGCCAAAGCCACAAGCAAGTGGTGGAGGCAAGGGTGGTTCCCAGAATAAGAGAAAGCAGAATCAGACTAAGGATGGTCAGAAGAAAAAGAATAAGCAAGATGTTGAGTGCTTCAGCTGTGGTAAGAAGGGCCATTATGCTAGTAATTGTCGGGCCAAGCCAGCGAATAGGAAGTGCTTCAACTGTGGCCAAATGGGACATCACAAGGACAAGTGTCCGCAACCCCTTAGGGAAAAGCAAATGGTGAAAGCATATGCCCTTAATGCTATTCCTTCTTCGTCGAATGCCCCAACCACGGCGGAGAAGGGAAAGAATGTCGTCATTCAAGGTATGCTTTCTGTTTATGATGTTCCTGTTAGAGTTTTGTTTGATACCGGAGCTTCCAGTTCTTTCATATCTATTGACCTGGTAGATAGGTTGGGATTGGAGCCCGAGATTGTCGATAGACCTTTAGTAGTGACGAACCCGATTGGTGGTTCGACTAGCCTTAGCATGATTTGTCGTAATGTGGTCTTATCGAGTCATGGATGTATGTCTGATTGTGATTGCTTTGTTTTGGGCTTTACTGGGTTTGGCATTATTTTGGGAGTAGATTGGCTCCAAAGATACGGGGTGGTGGTAGACTGTGAGGGCTTTTTGGTGACAGCTAGAGCGGATGATGGGCGGAGGATAGTGTTTGGTGGTTTACCCAGTGAGGGGGTATTGGCTAGTTTTCTAAACTCCCTCGACATTCTGCATAGTGAGTTGTCAGGTTTGCCCGTGGTTGGCCAGTATCCGGATGTCTTCGAAGAAGTGACCGGGCTTCCACCACATAGAGAGATTGAGTTCCGTATTGATTTGGTGAAAGATGCCAGACCTATAGTGATGCCACTTCATCGTATGGCACCAAGGGAGCAGCGAGAGCTCGGGGTGCAAGTCAGCGATCTTTTGAAGAAGGGATTTATCAGGAGGAGTGTTTCTGAATGGGGAGCACCAGTTGTGTTTGCTACCAAGGCGGATGGTTCCCTTCGTTTGTGTGTAGACTACCGCGAGTTGAATAAAGTGACGAGGAAGAACAAGTATCCTCTACCGCGGATAGATGATTTGTTCGATCAATTGAGCGGCGGGAGAGTATTTTCTCAGTTGGATCTCGCGACAGGTTTTCATCATCTTAGAGTGGAAGCTGAGAGTATAGCTAAAACGGCATTTCGGACGCCGTCTGGATTTTATGAATGGTTGGTCATGCCATTCGGGCTGACCAATGCCCCAGCATATTTTGTGGATCTTATGAATAGGGTATTCAGAGATCAGTTGAATAAGTTTGTCCTTGTGTTCGTGGATGATATTTTGGTCTACTCAAGAACGGAGGAAGAACACAAGGAACATTTAAGAATAGTGATGGAGGTGTTGAGAAAACACCAATTGAAAGCAAAGTTTTCTAAGTGTCACTTCTTGAGGAGGGAAGTGAGGTTCTTGGGCCATGTTGTTTCAGAGCATGGTATCGCCGTGGATCCTGCAAAGGTGTCTACGGTACAAGATTGGTCTACGCCCAAGAATGCAACGGACATAAGAAGTTTCTTGGGATTAGCAGGATATTATCGTAAGTTTATCCAAGGTTTCTCCAAGATAGCAACACCATTGACCCAGTTGACTAAGAAGAATCAAGCTTTTGTCTGGGATAAAAGGTGCGAGAATGCATTCAAGAGTCTAAAGGACAAGTTGACATGCGCACCAGTGTTAGTCATTCCTAAGGGGAATGAAGAGATGACGGTATACACGGATGCCTGTGGTACCGGACTGGGTGCTGTATTGATGCAAGGCGGTAGGGTTGTAGCTTATGCAAGTCGGCAATTGAAACCGCACGAGAGAAGATACCCTACCCATGATTTGGAATTGGCAGCGATCGTTATCACGTTAAAGATGTGGAGACACTATCTCTTGGGAGGAAGATTTGAGCTATTTACAGATCATAAGTCATTGAAGTATCTTTTCTCCCAGAAGGATCTAAATCTCCGGCAGCAAAAGTGGTTAGAATTCTTATCTTTCTATGATTTCAACATCACATATACACCAGGAAAGGGCAATGCGGTGGCTGATGCGTTGAGTAGAACACATTCCAGTTTAGGGGCTATGTTTCTGGAATGGAAGCAACTGGAGTACATCGCTGGGTATGATTTCAGACCAAAGTGCGAATTGGATCCAAAAATGTTAGCAAGTTTGGCGATCAGACCTACTTTGATTGAGCGGGTCGGCTCTAGTCAGAGGGACGATCCTAACCTATCGGAAATCATCTCCAAGTTAGAGATGGGCATCGATGAGGAGATGAACAAGTATGGGCTTGATCGAAATGGATGGCTTAGAAAGGATGGAAAGCTTGTTGTACCTAGTGTCAATGGATTGAGAGATGAAGTGCTTAGAGAATGCCATCACTCAAAACTGACGATACACACCGGTGGTAACAAGATGTATCGAGACATGAAGCGGACATACTACTGGGAAGGGATGAAAAGAGACATTGGGAAGTTTATATCCACATGCATGAATTGCCAGCTAGTTAAAGCCGAGCAAAAGAAGCCTAGTGGGTTGATGCAACCATTAGAAATTCCAGAATGGAAATGGGAACAAGTGTCATTGGATTTCATTGATGGGTTACCAAGGACTAGATCGGGTCATGATAGCATTTGGGTGATTGTGGACCGATTGACTAAGAGTGTGAGGTTTATACCCGTCATGTCAAACAGGACGGTAGCTAAGTTAGCGGAACTGTATATAAAGTGGGTAGTGAGGTTTCATGGAATACCCAAGAGCATTGTGAGTGACCGAGATCCGTTGTTCACTAGTGGATTTTGGAAGAGCTTACAAGAGGCGTTAGGATCAGAATTACATCTCAGTACCGCGTATCATCCTCAAACCGATGGTCAAACAGAGAGGGTGAATCGTATATTGGAAGACCTCTTGAGAGCTTGTGTACTGGATTTTGGTGGATCATGGGATGACCATTTGCATCTAGTAGAGTTTGCATATAATAATAGCTACCAATCCAGTATCGGTATGGCTCCGTTTGAATCTTTGTACGGAAGACCGTGCAACTCACCATCATGTTGGATAGAGACTGGCGAGAAGTTTATACTTGAACCAGATGTGGTGAGGGAAACCTCAGATAAGATTAAAATCATTCAACAGCGAATGAAAGCTGCCCAAGATAGGCAGAAGAGTTATGCTGATAAGAGGAGAAGAGACTTAAAATTCTCCGTTGGTGACTTGGTGTTTGTCAAGATTTCTCCGTTGAAGAGCGTGATACGATTTGGCAGGAGAGGCAAGTTGGCACCAAGATTTGTTGGCCCATTCCCTGCCCTTGAACTAGTCGGGAATTTGGCGTATAGAGTTGACTTACCAGGGAAGATGGCGGGAGTTCACAACGTATTTCATGTTTCCCAACTAAGGACGTTCGTTCACGACCCAGATATGACTATTTCACCTGATCAGTTAGAGGACTTCGAAGTAGAACCCGAGGCGGTTGGGAACCGCAAGCCGACCCGTATTGTCAAGCACGATACGAAGCAACTTCGAAGGAAGGCGGTGAGGCTAGTTAAGGTTCAGTGGGGCGAGGACGAGAATGATTGCACTTGGGAGACAGAGGAGAACATTAGGAAGACATATCCAGAACTCTTTGCCTGGTAAGATTTTAACTTCGATTTAGTTTTCCGCATGCTAGGGTAGGCTGGTTTGCTTGTTTTGCATGTTTGATTGTTGTATGTAGCTGTTAGGCATGCGGGATCCTTTGTATGTTTTAGGTTAAGGAATTTCGGGGACGAAATTTCTTAAGGGGAGGAGAGTGTAACGACCCGCATTCTACGCATCATAGGATCGTAGGATATTTATTTCTTTCACATATGAAGTCGTATGGTCATGTAACTTTGGGAGACGACTATTGGGGTCATTTCCCATGTTCATGATTTCTGTCGATTTTTAAATGACCATTTTACCCCTTATTGGTATTGTTTTGGCCATAACTTTTGAATTGAAAGGAATTTTGACCTGAAACCACTTCCATTGACTTCGGATGATGGTTTACAATTCCGTAGAGTGGTTACATTAGCCAAACGGACGCACCGTTTGGGAGATATGGCTGAAACAAGTTTCAGATAGTGAAAAACAGCTTAATTGGGCTTAACCGGGTGATTAACAGCTAGACCCAACGGGGGATTTCGGGATTAGGGTTATGAGGAGGCTGAAATCAGTTAGAGAACGATCTTATCCTCATTTTCCAGCCGCCACTTTCATTCTTGAACCCTAACAATGGCTGCCAACATCTAGAAACATCCCCAAAGCACTTTCTAATCAAGTTTTGGCTTAATCTACAACAAATTAAGGAGAGAAAACACGAAAGAAAGGTTAGAGCTGCTATTAGACGTCAGTATTCACCCAAATCAGCGAGGTTTCAGTTCTGAGAATTTTATTTGTGGCCAAGGTGAGTGATTTGCATAGTTTTGCACTAATTACGGTTAATTAGGGGTAATTAGTGAAGATTAGCGAATTTATACACTAATAAATTCTGGAAAAATATATATAAATTCGAAAATAATATTTTATGCCTCTGGTAGAAATTTGGTTTGATTTGGTTAGGTTTTGTTAACCCTATGATTAGTTTTTCTTAAACATGCTTAAGGGAAATATGGGGTTTTGGCTATATTTGATCCGTTTTACATGTTATGGTTGATGTTTTGGTGTTTATGGTCACTTCTATTTGTTTCTATGACTGTATGACATGTTTTGTGATTGATTAGTATAGTTAGATTGGTCGAAAACGTCATCGAATGGCGTAAACAGGTTACTGGAAAAAGTTGCAGAAAGTTGTGTAGGGTTTCGGATTGGATCGGGTATGGGCTCGGATCGGATAGGGGAGCTGGGCAAGGAATCCGACCCGAACTGAAGTCTGGCACAAAGGAAGTTTGGCAGGAAGGAAGGCCATTGCTTAGAATTGGAGTTGGACAGAGGATCGGATCGGAGTTAGGGAGCGGATCAGATCGGAGCTAGGGAGTGGATCGGATCGGAGCAGGCAAGCGAGCGGGATCGGATCGGGCGAAATGGAGAAGGACAGGATCAGATCGGGAAACCTAGAAGGGAGTAACCACCGAACCGAATAGAGGATGGGCACTATACTTTCGAACCGAACCGAGGAGGGATGGAGCACTGACCCAAGCATGGGCTAGAACCACCGAACCGAACCGAGCTGGAAGGTCACACTGAACCGAACCGAGCTAGACGAGGAACACCGATCCGAACCGTACGTGTGCTATTACTACTACGCGACGACTTTTCTGAAGACCAACTCCAATTTGATCAAAACCCGAGATGCAAAGGAAGTCCAAGTGAGGAGCTTTGACTCAGGATCCAGTTGGGAACAAATGAGTGGGCTTCATGATTGGGCTTTGCTGCGGGACGTGTGCCAAGGGGTATCAATGTCTATGACTTTGGATCACTATGTATGGGAGGTATGTGAACGGATTCAGGGCCACAGTGGCCTAGGTACGACTAAAGGGCTATAGACCAATGAAGTGGGGTCATTTGTAAAGATTTGGTCATGACTCCATGTGGTAAGCTTGGTAGTAGCAGTAGTTGTACAAGTTGAACTCCGTCACTACTTCGATGGGTCTAGTGATTGACAGTGGTGGACATCGTATGCTTTACGCACTGAGTGAGAGATGTGAGGATGGTTGTTATGCTTGATTTGTTTGCCACCATTATGACATACACACCCCACCCCCGTATTCTTTACACTATCTGTTATGGCACCTTAGAGTATTGTACAGTATGTAGTGCTAACTCTTTGGTTGCAGGTCCAGGTTCAGGTATGGTTTAGTATACCTATTATTGTTCTGTTTAGATGCTTATCGCTCATACCAGGCTTTATGTCTGACCCAGAGTTTTATGTCTCCTTTTATTACTCTGGGTGCTCACACGAGCAGACTAGAGACATGTTAGCTGGTGATGCACGGGTAGATGATCCGGAGACGAGCAGGAGGCTTCCACGTATGATATGTATATATAGTATTCTCCCTATGTTGTTGAAGATCACTGCTTGGGCATTAGTAGTGCATCTTCTACTTTAGCTTTCTTTTGTTTTAGAGACAGTAAATTTGGAAAGTTGTAATAAGCTGTATTTGGATTTCCGCTGCTCTGATGTTGATGTTGGTTTTAGTTATCAGCTTATGCACTGTCTCACATGTTTTATGTCAAGTATGTTATTATTATATTTTACTCCATGCGCTGTGAGACATTCTACAGGTTCCTCGTTAGTTAATTCCCTTCTTTCCTTTCTTTGACGACCGTTCCGTGCTAGTTGGGCATGTGTACAGCGCACTTTAGGAGGAAATGCCGGTTGGTACGGGGCGGCCCGTCACACATAATAGATTGGGATAATAAAAAAGAATGTTAAATAGGGGAAGTTTTGGGCATATTGGAATTTGTGAATCATGGATGGTAAATTGAGATAAAGTATAAGGAAAGAATATGCAAATATGTGAATCAGAATATTTAGTACTTAATTATATATATATTAAGTAGACATGTCATTTGGAAAACATGTTAATTTGATAATAATTTGGGAAAACATGTTAGATTAACAGTAATTTGGAAAATATGTTAATTTGATAGTAACTTAGAAAACATGTTAATTTGACAGTAATTTGTAAAACATGTTAGTTTGACATTAATACGGAAATTTCCAGTAACTGAAAATGGTAAATGAAAAACAGGAATTGACATCTAACTCAAAGAATAAAAAGGGGAAAATTTAGTAGTGGACTGAGTTAGTTGGATTTTGGGAAACATTACATTTCCATAACAGTAAAATTATTAAGAACATTGTTGCAAGAAAAGAAAGGAAAAGGGATTAGTGTGAAATACGGGTTCTTTTATCGTATTGCAAACTAATCAAATAAAATATACATGTATGTGCACAACAAGGATAAAGAAATAGCTTGCAACTACGGATCTTAATTGATGCACGTTATGGAAATATATCTTTACATTTTTATACTAACCAATCTAATGAGGTATGTGAAATGTTTTTTAGAATTAATAAGAATGTACATGACGATAATTAAAGAAAGACGACAATAGTAAATGTTGCTTCATATTACGGAATCTAAGAAGAAATGTGATGAACGTGGAATAAAACCTATGATAATTAATTATATGAATGAGAATGTAATATAATAGGTAGGCTTGTTGAAACGACCCAAACTTCCCCGTAAAGGAAAGTACAGATTGAATTGAGAACAAGGCAAATCAGAACATAAACAGAAGAACATTTCATTGCTTATTACAACAACTGAATCAGAGTACAAGAATATATCATAGTATGAATAAATATTACACACTGGAAATACAATATCAGAGATTTAAATTGCACTTAAATAACAACGGAAAAATAATACAAAACACAACTGAAAGAAATACACGGATACAGAGCTTTCCGGATATCGCTTCAGCTGTAAACCAGGATCCTGTGAATATAATATCTGCAAAACCAAAACTACTAGCTGCCCATGTGGAAAATAAGGGCACCTAGAGTTTAGGTTAAAACAATAAACTCTAGGTCAGTCATGGGACTAGTGTGAGAACTAAAACAATTATTAATTTGATTTTAAAGTTAGGTAAATTATGGGACCACGCCGTGTAACACGGAATGGGTTTACTCCACATAAATATTAGTTTAAAATAAAACAACACAATGGTTTTTGGAAAAATGAAGCTATTATAAGACTCAGGTCCCATCACACAATGCAAAGCAAGCCAGAGGATAGAATTTTCCCTTATGGTAGCCAAACATGCTTGATACATATAAAACAAATCATTTTGATATTATTATAAGTGCATAGTGTTTAAAACAAATTCAAATGTAAATGTATCAATCATAGACGGCATGGGTGCCATATATCACGTCGCCATACTAGTTCTATAATCACTACCGTACGGTGTCGTATTGGGAGTTGGATTTCCATCATGAACCAAGGCAAGGGATCGTCCTTACTGAATTCGAGAATCTCTAGCCCGAGCCTCAGGACAAGTACTTAGTCAAGCCCTTAGGAGCACCAGGGTCGGTCATCCGTCGATGATTAATTATACCATAAACTATATGTTAGCATGCCATATGGGGCATAAAATAATCTGGTCAGTAATGTTGACCAGTACATCTATCGATATATATATATCTGAGGCGCCTCTCTATCCATCAGGTAATAAGCAACATCCACATGAGTAAACAGTCTGGGCTCCAAACCATGATGTTACTCCTGTCTAGAAACTAACATATGTCCATTTCCCTGGGGTCCTTCTCCAATTTTTGGTTCATACCGGGGTGTGAGGCTCGCGAAGCAATGCTATACACAAAGCTATGCCTAAATATGCTATGCTTTGATCATCAACCACAAGGCTCTTCTTTTCAACAAAAGCCTTGATCATTTCCATCTTAGCATGCCACATTGTCAGTCCATACCATACCATTGATTTCTGCCAATATATAACCTCTAAGCTCATACGTCTCAGAGAATGGTGTTAAGCAAAAGAATAAATTCTCCGCCACCAAACAGATATATATTTAGCAGAGATCAACGAATACAGCATAAAGTAGTACAACGTCAGACATACCATCCATTCACAAGTCCGTTCTGGGTCTGAACGAAACCGGAGGCACCTTATTCCTCGTCCCATATGTCCAATACAGGAGAGAGGTCCTTGCATATCCGTCGATCTCCCAGCACGTTTGGACGATCACCACTTATTACCTTGTCTTAGGTGTACGGCCCAATTAAGACATCAGTAATCACCCAAATGATGTGAAGAACTCCGGTCTTCAACCATCGTCTTCATCTTCGACTCTTAATCGTCGTAGTAATTATTCAGAATGGGTTAAACCCGGTCTTTCCAAATAATTCGCGTATTTTATAATTAAGTGCTATAAAATCACATCATACGCATCATTCCAATCAAGAATATTCATTTATTTAAATGTTCTTTTCTCTGGGAAGTGTTCCCATTAATTTTATCAAAGATAAATCCTTTTAAACTTAAAGTTTAATTCTCCTTTGAATATCATTTTTAAAAGATTTTATTTTATCTTTTCTCAACCTAAACCAAATTAAGGGTCACCCAACTAGTCGGGAATAACGCCTTACCGAAGTAATCATTTATTTTACTATCCCAGTCCCAACCTATTCATCCCATGGAGTAAAACTGGTGGTACTCCATATTTATCACGCA
Organism: Allium sativum; assembly: GCA_030737875.1. Lineage (NCBI taxonomy): Eukaryota > Viridiplantae > Streptophyta > Magnoliopsida > Asparagales > Amaryllidaceae > Allium > Allium sativum. Next base: position 327,342,982 of record CM060921.1, on the reverse strand, counting down.
ATGTGTTATCGGTTAATTTAATTACCGTTTTGTCGTTCAAATCTAATTAAAGATTCAACTATCGCATGGAGTAAAACTGGTGGTACTCCATTCCCGGTCACTTCTTAAATTCATTAAATTTAATTACTTTATTCCCGTTTAATCTAATTAAAGATTTATTAAAACCCCATTTAGTTTTACTCTTCTAAACTTATTGATTATTCATGTTTAAGAAGTTAACCTTGTCTTTAACTGGGTTAAAGAACATATGTCACTTAAAAACATAGTTCACGATAAACCCAAAATCCTATTCCATTCAACTTCAATTTAATGAATTAAATTGGAAAACTTCTCTTTAAAAAATTCCATTAAACTTAGTTAAAAGATTAATAAATTGCAAATCATAATTTCACCGTTAATCGGGTTTTAAGAACTAACGTCATTTAAAACATTGTTCACAATCAACCCAAAATCAACTTCCACTTAATTTTAATTATGTTTATTAATTGGAAAAATCTCAGTTAAATCTTAATTAAAAGATTTACTCTTTTCTCGACTGGGTTTAAGGACTATTACGTAAGACACAATTCACAACAAACCCAAAATTTAATTTGATATTTAATATCAGACTTTGAATAGAATTCATGTCGAAACATATTCAATATCAAACTCCAATCCAATTTATTCATTTAAAATTCTTGGTTATATTAAAACCATTTTAAATCCTTTTATTTATTTATAAAAATAAATAAATCACTAACTATAATAAACATATATTTTATTTTAATAAACTTGGAATTTTTCATCTAAAACTCTTTTTAAATCATTTATTATGATTTTACATAATTTTTCCCATTTTTAATTGTTTAGAAATAGGCCTATTCAATTAAATGACGTTTCAGGTCATTTAACTGCACTGGCACTGTTTTTATTAAATTTGAATTTAACATTTCACAAAATCTAACCATTGGATCTTAACAAATTAAATATCGATGGAAAGATCTTTCCAAAACGAACCTAATGGTTTCAGTTTTGGAAAAATCCGATGGTCGGATCTTTTGTTATAATCGTTTAAAGTTACGATTACGAAACACGAACTACTGCGTGCGATTCATTTAATTTTAATCTATATTTATATTAAATAAATATATATATAAATCGTTAGACGATTTCACTAACATGTTCTTTTTAATAATAATTCTAAATGTACATTAAAATTACCAATTTTAATGTTTCACCCAATATTTTTAAAACATGTCTAAATTTGTGATTCATATATATATATATATACACACACACACACATATGCAATAAAAGTAAATTTTAATTGTAAAACTATTTGCGATAATTCCAGTGTTCATAAATACAATAAAAATATAATTTTTATTGTAAATCAAATTTTGATAATTTTCATGTTCCTACATATAATAAAAAGAATGATTTTTATTGCAAATCAAATTTTAATCATTAACGTGTTTTTATATACAATAAAAAGACTAATTTTATTGTAAATCATATTATTATATTTTTATGTTCCTACTTTGACAATAAAAAGAACATTTTTATTATTAATCAAAATATGAAAATAAACATGTTTCTAAATGACAATAAAAAGATTAATTTTATTTGTTAATCAAAATATTATAATAAACATGTTTCTAAATGACAATAAAAAGATCAATTTTATTGTTAATCAAAATATGATGATAGAAATGTTTCTAAACGACAATAAAAAGGTGAACATTATTGTTAATCAAAATATGATAATAGACATGTTTCTAAATGACAATAAAAAAATTAATTTTATTGTTAATCAAAATATGATAATAGACATGTTTCTAAACGAAAATAAAAAGATTAATTTTATTGTTAATCAAAATATGATAATAGACATGTTTCTAAACGACAATAAAAAGATGAACTTTAATTGTAAATCATTTTATATTCCTAAATGACAATAAAAAGATGAACTTTAATTGTAAATCATTTTATGTTCCTAAATGACAATAAAAAGATGAACTTTAATTGTAAATCATTTTATGTTCTTCATTTTATGTTCCTAAATGACAATAAAAAGATGAACTTTAATTGCAAATCATTTTATGTTCCTAAATGATAATAAAAAGATGAACTTTAATTGTAAAAAGATGAACTTTAATTGCAAATCATTTTATTTTCCTAAATGACAATAAAAATATGAACTGTACATATTATAATTATATCATAATAATAATCTTTTCAAAAGGTCTAATTTTGAAATCTAAACTTTTGATAAAATTGATTAAAGCATCCGCTCGAGTAAAAATGACACAAATTTACTTAAATCGGCTTCATTCACTTAATTATTTTCAAAAACCATGTTTTGATTCTTTAACTGAATATTTTATAAAAAAAAACATTCATATAATCCTAAATTGGAATGAGATCAATCAATTACCATATAATTTTAATTATATGGATTTCATACATCGCATGCATTCTATAATAATTATGTAACATCCAAATAACAACCAGAGTGCATTTTACAACTAATCATAAGGGAGATGTGTGATTAGAATATAATCCCAAAACCCGTGTGGGGTTTCAACCAACACATAACAAAATAATAGATTATTATTTGTGCACTTGGGCGATGTGTGAAAATTATCGTCCCAATCACATAAACAACTCAGGTAACTTGTAAATGGAAGTGTAATCATATTTAAATTATCATAAATATATTAACCTTATTTTACATGTTAAATACTCCCAATCTCAATCATAACATAACATCCAAATCAACAATCATCCGTACGATAGATAATCAACAACAAATATTTCAATCGCTATTGTACATTCAGTTATAAAAATAAAAAATGTATAAAAGATTGAGTGATAAAGAGTTCTCACCTTTGTTTCTACTTCGTTAGTCTTTGATTTTCATCGCGCTCGCCATTTTGTCGTTTTTCGCACTTGGTTTCACTGTTTTGGCTCTAACTTATACAAATGAACTCCAATTTTCACCAAACTCATTTTCTATCACAAACACGCCATTTCGGACAACTTTCGGCTAGTGGAGTTTCTTCCAAAAGTGCTTTGATTCGCCGGAAATCGTGAATCTTCGCAGAAGGTTTGCTATCGTAAATCGCATTTTCCAAGCAGCTCCGAACTCCAAAATTGGACTTCCATATAGTCAAATCGAATAGAAAATTGTGAACTACAACTTTGGTCTTGAGGAGTTTGGCCAGAAATGCACGGTTTAAAAGTTATTGACGAAAAAAGACAGGGGGTTATTTGTAAACCAGGCTTTTTGTGAAAAAGGGGATTTTTGATGAAGCGGGGCCCACGGCCGGAGATGGGTGGTGCTGAGGCGGCGGCAGGCCTGACTGGATGTGGGGAAGGCGCGGGGGTGGTGGTGGTGCGGCGGTGGGGTCCATGGTGGCGGCGGTGGTGGCTTTTAGTTCTAGGGTTTTCAAAGAGGGAAAAAGAAAGAGAGAAGGAAGGAGAAGAGGAGAAGGAGAGGAGGACTAATCGGCGGCTGGAGGAGGGGCGGCGACAGCGGTGAATTGGAGGAGAAGGCCATTAATTGGTTTTTAGAAAGAAAAAGGGGAAGAAGGAAATAATGAATTAGAAAAGGAGGAAGAAAGGCTGCTGCCTTTGAAGAGAAGAAGGAGAAGAATTAGATTTGTGTTAGGGTTAGGGAGGACTTTAGGATATTATATAGGAGGTAGAATTTTTGTTTTAACCCCTTGTATATTTTAATCTTTTTAATTATATTATCTTTAACCCCTTATGCAGTTAATTTTATTCAATTTAGGTCCGTCTTCATGGTTTAAAAATCCGTGTGGTCACCTACGGATTCCATTCTTGATAAAAATTGACATGCAGCCATTCTTTGACATTACGGATCCAAAGAAACTGGTCTCGTCGAATTCCGAGTCTTTATGCACAAATAATGAATATTTAAAGTCAGAATAATGACTGTTTGACACTAAAAAATCAATTACGATCACAGACTTATTCTAAAAATCATGAAACTTGGAATCTTATCATTATTTGACGATACGAATCCAGAAAGAAAGTAGAATCGCATTCGGAGGTCGTTTGCAAAAATTCACTTTTTAAGGCATATATATATTATATTAAAAATATATATTTATATAAATAAATTCTGAATCTCGAAATATATCAGTGTTTATACTTTTCAAAATCAGAAACGTCGTTTTGAACTCAATGGAAGTGGTTTCGAGTCCAAATTCCTTCGTATGCAAAAAGTAGCTTTTTGGGCCATATATATTATACATATAAATTACATAGCGTTTTTCTGAAATTTTAATTTCGTCATAACTTACAATTTATAATTCAAAATCTCAATTTCTTAAATTCATTAAAAAGATATCGTCAATACAATCCTAGCGTTTCTCGTTTCGTCCAATTCTGACTTGTAATGAATTTTATATATTTATTCAAAGTTTAAAAATTGAAATTTCAAACTACCGTGCCTTTTCAGGGTCGTAATATAATTAATATAAATTTATAAGTTCTAACTTTAATTAAAACAAATTTTCAGTCGTTATTATTTAAAATAAATCATTTTAAATATCCAAAATTCATTAAAATAGCTTAAAATGAATTTTTGAATTGGTTCTGAAATTCCAGGTTGTTACAATCTCCCCCACTTTAAATCTTTTCGTCCTCGAAAAGGAATGGAGCTGAAAGTTGTTTAACTAACCAACTCAACTTTCAATTCTAATCAATTTTAAATTTAGTTCAATATTAAATTCGATTTAGCTAAATTTATCATTCTTTTATATATTGGTTAAATTAATTATCATTTCAATATTTTAATTAGTTAAACTAATTATCAAACATCACAACCAGAAATCAATTAGGCGATTAACTTTTTAAATATATATAACTTTTATGTATGGTCAAAAATCACATTTCAGCGCAAATCACAACAATAAACCCTAACTAAGTTTTTGGTTCTCACACTAGTCAATTGGAAATATATAGATATCCCACTTTCGAATCTCGAACACAAACAGTGATGATGCCATGGTCATCATCAAAATCATCCCCGAGCGACTAGAGTGTGATTCTCTATCTACCCAGTATATTAAAACTTCGAATATCCGTTAATTACGCGTATATTTATAATCTCTATATACTCGATTGCCCAAATTAAAATATAATAATATCTCAAATACGTATTTTAAGATAAAATTTTCAAAACTAAATTTGTTTTTATTTTAAAAGTTAATACTCTTCCCACTCATTCTAGGATACTACTGATCCCATTTTTAATGAGATATTCTCATTGGATATTACTAATCCAATCTCTGATGAATTCTTTCGTTCGATTCTAATTTGTCTTGTTCTCGAGCTCTGTAAACCAAAGCTCTGATACCAAATGAAACGACCCAAACTTCCCCGTAAAGGAAAGTACGAATTGAATTGAGAACAAGGCAAATCAGAACACAAATAGAAGAACATTTCATTGCTTATTACAACAATTGCATCAGAGTGCAAGAATATATCAGAGTACGCATAAATATTACACATTGGAAATACAATATCAGAGATTTAAATTACACTTAAATAGCAGTGGAAAAATAATACAAAACACAACTGAAAGAAATACATGGATACAGAGCTTTCCGGATATCACTTCAGCTGTAAACCAAGATCCAGTGAATATAATATCTGCAAAACCAAAACTATTAGTTGCCCGTGTGGAAAATAAGGGCACGCAGAGTTTAGGTTAAAACAATAAACTCCAGTTCAGTCATGGGACTGGTGTGAGAACTAAAACAATTATTAGCTTGATTTTAAAGTTGGGTAAATCACGGGACTACACCGTATAACACGGAATGGGTTTACTCCACATAAATCTTAGTTTAAAATAAAACAACGTAATGCTTTTTGGAAAAATGAAGCTATTATAAGACTCAGGTCCCATCACACAATGTAACGCAAGCCAGAGGATAGAGTTTTCCCTTATAATAGCCAAACATGCTTAACACGTATAAAACAAATCGTTTTGATATTATTATAAGTGCATAATGTTTAAAACAACTTCAAAAGTAAATGTATTAATCATAGATGGCATGAGTACCATATATCATGTCGCCATACTGGTTCTACAATCAAAACCATACAATGTCGTATTGAGAGTTGGATTTCCATCATGAACCAAGACAAGGGATCATCCTTACCAAATTCAAGACTCTCTAGCCCTAGCCCCAGGACAAGTACTCAGTCAATCCCTTAGGAGCACCAGGGCTGGTCATCCGTCGATGATTAGTTATACCATAAACTATATGTTAGCCTGCCCTATGGGGCATAAAATAATCTAGTCAGTAATGTCGACCAGTACATCAATCGATATATATATATATATATATATTCGAGGCGCCTCTCTATCCATCAAGTAATAAGCAACATCCACATGAGTAAATAGTCTGGGCTCCATACCATGACGTTACTCCTAGCTGGAAACTAACATATGTCCTTTTCACTGGGGTCCTTCTCCCGTTTCTGGTTCATACTAGGGTGTGAGGAACGCGAAGGAACGCTATACACAAAGCTATGCCTAAATAAGTTGTGCTTTGATCATCAACCACAAGGCTCTGCTTTTCAACAAAAGCCTTGATCATTTGCATCTTAGCATGCCACATTGTCAGTTCATACCATACCATTGATTTCTGCCAATATATAACCTCTAAGCTCGTACGTCTCAGAGACGGGTGTTAAGCAAGATAATAAATTCACCGCCACCAAACAGATATATATATTTAGCAGAGATCAACTAATACAACATAAAGGAATACAACGTCAGACATACCATCCATTCACAAGTCCGTTCTGGGTCTGAACGAAACCGGAGGCACCTTATTCCTCGTCCCATATGTCCAATACAGGAGAGGGGTCCTCGCATATCCGTCGATCTCCCGGTACATTTGGACGATCACCACTTATTACCTTTTCTTGGGTGTACGACCCAATCAAGACATCAGTAATCACCCAAACGATGTGAAGAACTCCGGTCTTCAACCACCGTCTTCATCTTCGACTCTTAATCATCATAGTAACAATTCAAAATGGGTTAAACCCGATCTTTCCAAATAATTCGCATATTTTATTGTAACAACCCGGAATTTTGAGCCAATTTAAAATTTTCATTTTGGCGATTTTAGTGAATTTTGAATATTTAAAATGAATTATTTTAAATAACAGCAACGAGAAATTTATTTTGAATAGAGTTAGAACGTATATATTTATTTGAATCGTCGTTAGAATATAAATATTTTATTTTAATTATAAAAGGAATTGAAAATGGCGCGGTAGTTTGATATTTGGATTTCAAAGTTCAAATGAATGTACCGGGTGCAAAATAAACCGGATTTTAACAAAACCAAAAATATTTGAATCTAATTGAGAATATCTTTCCAACGAATCAGAAAAATCAAAATTTCATAGCGGGGATAAAAAGTTATGCCCAGTTGAAAATTCAGAATAACCGCTATGGAATTCTGGCCCTTAAAAATGGAATTTTGCAAATGACCTCGGTTTTCGACGAAACCACTTTTGTTGGATCCGGGATGTCAAATTATTGCTAGATTCCAAAATTCATAATTTTTCGTATCAATATGTGAGCGTGACAACGGAAAACGTGTTTTGCCAGTTTCAGTTGATTTTAATCGACTGGAAAATGGCCATTTTTCCAACGGTCTCAGAATTTGACGAAACTAGTTTTGTTAGGACCGTATCGTCAATATGAAGCTAGAAAATATATTTCGGGAACTTTTAGAGTTCATTCGTGGCCCCGGTAAATTGAAATGCGCGTTCAAATTCAATATATAGAGTTATATTTTGATTTTGACGAAAACTGATCGAACCGATCGAATCGGCCTATGATACATATCCCATTGTATTCGAAATGGGGGTAATGAGCTATGGACGACAGGCGGTGGGTTCGATTTCGAGATCAAAATTAAAAGTTGCTTTTTGAAATAATTAAAAAAATAGAAAACTCTCCCTTATTACCTCTCAGCCCCCCGTCACAAATCAATTCAAAAAAGAAAAAGAAAAGAAAAGGGAGGAGCTGTCGCCCATCCACCAAAGGCCACCGCGCCCTGGCGAGTGCGCCGCCTCCGGCGAGGACCAGCGACCCCCCCCCCCCACCGATCTCGACTTCCGCGACCCCCCCTCTCAGCTACTCCTTCCCTTCCTCCGTCCGCCTCGAATTAAACCGCACCCCCCTTTTAAACCCTAACCACCCACCGCGTGAGCCCCAAATTGCGCCGCGCCCAAACCACAGCCCGCCACCCTGTAGAAGCCGCCGCCGAGGCCACTGAGCCCCCCTTTATCTGCGATGCAGCAGCCATTCCCTTCCCCCTTTATACGCTGTAAGTATTCTAATTTCTTTCGAATAATCAATTTTATATGGTATAGCAAATTTAAAAATCAGTTTTAATTTATTTAAAGCTTTGTTTTTTCTCTAGCATATGAACATTGAAATAAAAGAAAGAAATTAGATTTATATGTTATGAAAGGCGAGACAAGATGCGATTTTTAGCATATAAAGGCTTGGATTTTTAGCGTATAAAAGTTTAGATTGGTAAAGTAAGCAAAGTTTTGATTTTTAAAGTAGAAAGATTCGATTTTTACATTTGGAAAGTTAAGATTTTTAATTAGCAAAAGGTTTGATTTTTATCATAAAAAAGATAGGATTTTTAATATGTGAAAGGTCGGATTTTTAATGTAAGAAAGATAAGATTTTTAGTTAAGTAAAGAAAAGGATTTTGCTTATAAAAAGAGGCGATCTTTATTTATGTCAAGGTATAGTTTTTAGATTAATGAAGTTATGATTTGATTTTTATCATGAAGTAGGAGAAGTAAAATATGATTTTTATATTTTATAAAGATTAAAGATACGATTTTTATATTATAGAGATAATAAAGATTTGATCTTTATATATGTAGCGAAATAAAAATCTGATTTTTATTATATATATGTTGAAATAAAAATTCGATCTTTATATATATAAAGTAGAAATATAAAAATATAATTTTTATATAGAATGAAGCATCGGAAAAAATATATGAAGTAGAAATAAAAATATGATTTTTATTTATGGGAATGAAGCAATAAAAATATAATTTTTATTATGAATAGCGGGACAAGGACTGCATTGGAATTTCAAACAGATCCAGACGGTTCAGCAGTTCAAAAGTAAAGCACGGCGGAGTGGAACCCTCTGTGAGAACTTCTCACTTTAAATCTTGTTTTTCTAGTTAAAATATATACTAGGATGCAGACGGTGCTTAGCAGCACCCGACACCCGTCGTCCACAGACCATGGGCGACTTGTATGCTTGTTTGATGTGTTGTGAAGGTTGTTTGTGATGTTGATGTGAAATGGATAATAAAATATTCATATGTTGAAATAAATCAATTATCGTTAAAAATATAATTTTTAATGTGAATATGAATAAATAAATATTCATTTACAAACCAGACGGTTTGTTTATGTACACCTATTTGAAGGATATTGATTGGGACAATCAATTTTACACGTTGCCCAACTGCACAAATAATATTCAGTGTTTGTGGATTGAAACCCCACACGGGTGTTGGGATGATATTTGACGTACACTTATCCTAATTGTGTAGTGGTATGTCGATCGTTTGATTGACAGACTGTATGAGCGTTAATTAGTTATATTTAATGCTTATGCAGTTGTGTGGTGCACTTTGGATGATGGTTGATTATTTATCGTTGCTATTATACACATGTGTTGTATGGAATCCATATAATTAACATTATATGGTAATTGATTGGGCCTCATTCCAATTGGGAAAATAAAGAATATTAAAATATAGATTCATGTGTTGAATAATAAAAATAGTCATGTGTTGACAGTACTCATGTGTTGAGAATATTCATGTGTTGGGTAAAATATTTTAAACAATAAAATTTACATCTTTATCAAAATTTTATAAAATATATTAAATAACAAAAATAGTCATGTGTTGACGATGCTCATGTGTTGAAAGAAATATAGATTTATGTGTTGAATGGAATAAATATTCATTTATTGAATAGAATAACGAAGTTATTGAAATATATAAAGTCGTGTTGATTAGAGATGCGCCATTTTGACGTGAACGATATTTATATCGATTATATTCATTTTTATAGTGAATATAGAAAAGGAAGTGATTTCAAAATATAATGTTTTGAAAACATTATAATTTGTATATCGATGAAGTGGAATATTCAATTTTGATTCGAAATTGAATATGAAGTTGAAATCGTTTTGAAAACGAATTTAAAACGATTTATAAAATACGTTTTAAAAGGAAATCGATGAAATATATATAATATATATTATATATATAATGGCCTGAATAGAACGCGCCGCGCCGCGGCAGTTCGCGAATTTCGACCATTGACTTCGAATTGACGTTGCGGGAGATCCGATTGCCGGATTCTCCTGAAACCGGAACCGTTGGGTTCGTATCGAAAAGAACTTTCCAATGAATATTAGAAATTTGAAATCTAACGGTTGGATTTGGAATTATGTCCAAATCAAATTTGGAAAAAATCGTTGTAAGTGCAGTTCGATGGCCGTTGATGGAAATCTACTGTACGGGCCTTGATAAAATTATTAAAAATATTAATAATTTGTGTTAAATCATAATGTATGAATTGGAAAGAACTAGGATGAAAAAATTCCACATTTGTAAAGATAAAAATAGATTTTTATCGAAACGAACTAGTTTTGAACTAGAATTATAATCCAATATTTTCGAATAAATAAATTGGATTTGAAATGGTTTTGAAAACAATCAGAAATTCCAATGATTGAATTGCAATGGATTTGAATCGAAATTGTCTTTGGAATATTTCGATGTTGGGTTTCGTGATTATGCTGATATTGTTATGGAAATTTGAAAGATATATTTATATCGTTATTTCCAATACGATATTTGTTGGTCATAGAATTTGATATTGAATATAAGCCGATATATTTTCTATTCAGAGCCTGGTATTTAATATCAAATGTGATTTGGGTTTGTCTTGAATGGTGTCTTCATTAACACTGTTCTTGAACCCAGTTGAGAAAAAAATTGAATCTTTCTATTTAGATTTATTGAAGTGTACCAATTAAATAATATTAATTGGAATCGAATATAAATTGGTTTTGGGTTTATCGTGAGCGGTGTTTTGAATAACACCTGTTCTTTAACCCGATTAACAATGGAAAGTGATTTTGGGTTTATCGTGAATCGTGTTTTAGATGACATTGGTTCTTAAACCCAGTTAAAGACACGATATTGATTTTTGAGAAGATTAAAACTAAGTGGAGTTTTAATGAAACTGTAATTAGATTGAAGTGATCGAGAATGGAGTATCACCATTTTGCTACAAAACGATAGTTAAATCTTTAATTTGATTTGAACGTGAAATGGTAATTAATATTTACCGATAACACCGTGGTGTTAGATACGGAGTATCACCAGTTTTACTTCATGGGATGAATAGGTTGGGATTGGGAAATAAAATAAATAATTACTTCGGTGTGGTTCGCTAATCCCGACTAGTTTGGAAAACCTTAACATGGTTTGAAATGATATCCAAAGGAAGATTAAAGAATAAATTTGGAAGAATTTATCTTTGATAAAATTAATGGGAACCTTTCCCTAAGAATGTATTTTTTGAATAAAAGAATATTCTGAATTGGAATGAGGTGTATGTTGTGTTTGTGTAACACGTGTTTATTATATACGCGGGTTATTCGGAAAGGCCGGGTTTATACCCATTCTGAATAACCGATTCGATGCTAAGTCAAAGATGAAGACGATGGTTGAAGACCAGAAGTCTTCACATCGTTTGGGTGATTACTGATCATCTTGATTGGGCTGTACACCCAAGAGGAGGGAATCAGTTGGTGATCGTCCTGACGTACTTGGAGATCGATGGATATGCGAGGAAAGTGCCTCCGGTTTCGTTCAGACCCAAAACGAACTTGTAAATGGACTGCATGTCTGACATTGGATTTTATTCTGTGTTGATTGATCTCTATTAAATATACATCTGTTTGGCGGCGGAGAATTTATTCTCTTGCTTAACGCCCTTCTCTGAGACGTACGAGCTCAGAGGTTGTATACCGATGGACATCAGTCGCATGGAGTGAATTGCCTGTGTGGCATGCCTAAGCAGCAAATGATCAAGGCTTCTGTTGAAAAGCAAAGTCTTGTGGTTGATGATCAAAGCACGGCCTGTGTGGCACAACTTTGTGTATAGCGTGAATTCGCGGGCCTCACACCTCGGTATGAGTCAAAAACAGGATAAGGACCCAAGGAGTGCACGACGTTTCTTTCTAGCTAGTGGTGGTCTCAGTGCTTAAACTGGCCGACATTTATATACTTTTCACCTGTGTGGTTGTTGGAATGCGAGGCGCCTCGGATATAGGTCCTATAGGACAGGGAAACGTGTGTTCAGGAATTGCCAATCCTCAAAAGTAAGAGAGGACCGGCCTTGGAGGTTCCAAGGGATCGCTGTGTGTGGTCCTGAGACATTTGCTAGAGTGTCTCGAATCGAAGAGGAGCTTGCCCCTTGCCTCGACTCATGATGGAATCCAATTTCCAATACGTGACTTTCGGTTTTATTTGTAGAGCCTAGTATGGCGACATAGTGGTATGGGTCACTTATGTCGTCTATGATTGATACTTATGATTGAAATTGTTTTGAAACTATACACTTATAGTAATATCAAAATAATGTGTTTTTAAATGTATCAAGCATTCTTTGGCTATTATAAGGTAAAAACCCTATCCTCCGGCTTGCGTTGCATTGTGTGATGGGACTTGGGTCTTATAATAGCTTCATTTTTCTTTATTTAGCATTGTGCTGTTTGTTTTATGCACTAGTATTCTTGGGAGGAAATCCGTTCCGTATTATATGGTGTGGTCCCTTGATTTACCTAACTTTAAAATAAAGATTAATATCTGTTTTAGTTCTCACACCAGTCACATGACTGACCTGGAGTTTATTGTTTTAACCTAAACTCTGGGTGCCCTTATTTTCGACACGGGAAGCTAGTAGTTTTGATTTTGCAGATTTATATCCACAGGATCCTGATTTACAACTGGAACGATGCTCGAAAAGCTCTGTATCCGTGTGTTTCTTTCAATTGTGTTTTGTATTGTTTTTCCGCTGCTATGTAATTTATTGTAATCTCTGATATTTATCTAATGTGTAATATTTATTCATACTCTATATATTCTTGTATTCTGATGGAATTGTTGTAATAAGCAATGAAATGTTCTTCTGTTTGTGTTCCGATGTGTGTTGTCCTCAAAGCAATCCGGGCTTTCCTTACCAGGAAGTTACGGGTCATGACAGTGGTATCAGAGCTTTGGTTTACAGAGCTCGAGAACAAGACACATTAGAACCAAACGAAAGAATTCATCAGATATTGGATTAGTAATATCCAATGAGAATGACTAGTTAGAGATAGGATCAGTAGTATCCTAAAACGAGTGTGAAGAGTATATTTTTGAAATAAAAAAATTTTGGAAACAAATTTTGATTAGAAAATTTAAATCGTTTTATACGTATTTGAATATTTATTTATATTGATTTGGACAATCGAGTATATAAAGATTTTGCGTATACGTGTCATGAACGTATATTCGAAGTTTTAATATACTGGATAGATATAGAATCACATTCTAGACACCCGGGGATGATTCTGATGATGTGGCCACATCATCAGTATTTATGTTCGTGTTTCGGAGGTGTGATATCTATATATTTCCGTTAGACTGGTGTGAGAACCAAAACTAGATAGGATTATCTGTTGTGAATTGACATCAAAAACATGATTGATGAGGGTCATGGGAGGCTATTTGAAATATCCCGAAGTCCCCGGTGCAGGGGAGGTTATGGCGAAATTTTTCGAAAATTTAGGGTGTTAGCCAAATTTTTGAAGAATTTGAAAAATTATTAGAAACTGAAAAGTTGTAGAACTTAAGCCGTAATGAAAATAATGAAAGTTGAGTTGATTAGTTACACAACTTTCGGCTTCGTTCGACGAAAAGTTTAAATTGGGGGAGATTGTAACAACCCGGAAATCTGAGCCAATTTAAAATTTTTATTTTGGCGATTTTAGTGAATTTTGAATATTTAAAATGAATTATTTTAAATAATAGCGACGAGAAATTTATTTTGAATAGAGTTAGAACGTATATATTTATTTGAATCGTCGTTAGAATATAAATATTTTATTTTAATTATAAAAGGAATTGAAAATGGCGCGGTAGTTTGAAATTTCGATTTCAAAGTTCAAATGAATGTACCGGGTGCAAAATAAACTGGATTTTAACGAAACCAAAAATATTTGAATCTAATTGAGAATATCTTTCCAACGAATCAGAAAAATCAAAATTTCGTAGCGGGGATAAAAAGTTATGCCCAGTTGAAAATTCAGAATAGTCGCTATGGAACTCTGGCCCTTAAAAATGGGAATTTTGCAAACGTCCTCGGTTTTCGACGAAACCACTTTTGTTGGATCCTAGATGTCAAATTATTGCTAGATTCCAAAATTCATAATTTTTCGAATCAATATGTGAGCGTGGCAACGGAAAACGTGTTTTGCCAGTTTTAGTTGATTTTAATCGACTAGAAAATGGTCATTTTTCCAATGGTTTCAGAATTTGACGAAACTAGTTTTGTTAGGACCGTATCGTCAATACGAAGCTAGAAAATATATTTTGGGAATTTTTAGAGTTCATTCGTGGCCCCGGTAAATTGAAATGCGCGTTCAAATTCAATATATAGAGTTATATTTTGATTTTGATGAAAACTGATCGAAACGATCGAATCAGCCTATGATACATATCCCATTGTGTTCGGAATGGGGGTAATGAGCTATGGACGACAGGCGGTGGGTTCGATTTCAAGGTCGAAATTAAAAGTTGCTTTTTGAAATAATTAAATAAATAAAAAAATACAAAACTCTCTCTCCTCTCCCTTATTCCCTCTCAGCCCCCCCATCACAAATCAATTCAGAAAAAAAGAAGAAAAGGGAGGAGTTGTCGCCCCTCCACCGAAGGCCACCGCGCCCTGGCGAGTGCGCCGCCTTCGGCGAGGACCAACCCCCCTAACGATCTTGACTTCCGTGACCCCCCCTCTCAGTTACTCCTTCCCTTCCTCCCTCCGCCTCGAATTAAACCATACCCCCTTTTAAACCCTAACCACCCACCGCGTGAGCCCCAAATTGCGCCACGCCCAAACCACAGCCCGCCACCCTGTAGAAGCCGCAGCCGAGGCCACTGAGCCCCCTTCATCCGCGACGCAGCAGCCATTCCCTTCCCCCTTTATACGCTGTAAGTATTTTAATTTCTTTCGAATAATCAGTTTTATATGTTATAGCAAATTTAAAAATTAGTTTTAATTTATTTAAAGCTTTGTTTTTTTTCTAGCATATGAACATTGAAATAAAAGAAAGAAATTGGATTTATATGTTATGAAAGGCGAGACAAGATGCGATTTTTAGCATATAAAGGTTTGGATTTTTAGCGTATAAAAGTTTAGATTGGTAAAGTAAGCAAAGTTTTGATTTTTAAAATAGAAAGATTCGATTTTTATATTTGGAAAGTTAAGATTTTTAATTAGCAAAAGGTTTTATTTTTATCATAAAAAAGATAGGATTTTTAATATGTGAAAGGTCGGATTTTTAATGTAAGAAAAATAAGATTTTTAGTTAAGTAAAGAAAAGGATTTTGCTTATAAAAAGAGGCGATCTTTATTTATGTCAAGGTATAGTTTTTAGATTAATGAAGTTATGATTTGTTTTTTATCATGAAGTAGGAGAAGTAAAGTATGATTTTTATATTTTATAAAGATTAAAGATACGATTTTTATATTATAGAGATAATAAAGATTTGATCTTTATATATGTAGCGAAATAAAAATCTGATTTTTATTATATATATGTTGAAATAAAAATTCGATCTTTATATATATAAAGTAGAAATATAAAAATATATTATTTATATAGAATGAAGCGTCGGAAAAAAAATATGAAATAGAAATAAAAATATGATTTTTATTTATGGGAATGAAGCAATAAAAATATAATTTTTATTATGAACAGCGGGACAAGGACTGCATTGGAATTTCAAACAGATCCAGACGGTTCAGCAGTTCAAAAGTAAAGCACGGCCGAGTGGAACCCTCTGTGAGAACTTCTCACTTTAAATCTTGTTTTTCTAGTTAAAATATATACTAGGATGCAGACGGTGCTTAGCAGCACCCGACACCCGTCGTCCACAGACCATGGGCGACTTGTATGCTTGTTTGATGTGTTGTGAAGGTTGTTTGTGATGTTGATGTGAAATGGATAATAAAATATTCATATGTTGAAATAAATCAATTATCGTTAAAAATATAATTTTTTACGTGAATGTGAATAAATAAATATTCATTTACAAACCGGACGGTTTGTTTATGTACACCTATTTGAAGGATATTGATTGGGACGATAAATTTTACACGTCGCCCAACTGCACAAATAATATTCAGTGTTTGTGGATTGAAACGCCCCACGGATGTTGGGATGATATTTGACGTACACTAATCCCAATTGTGTAGTGGTATGTTGATCGTTTGATTGACAAACTGTATGAGCATTAATTAGTTATATTTAATGCTTATGTAGTTGTGTGGTGCACTTTGGATGATGGTTGATTATTTATCGTTGCTATTATATACATGTGTTGTATGGAATCCATATAATTAACATTATATGGTAATAGATTGGGCCTCATTCCAATTGGGAAAATAAAGAATATTAAAATATAGATTCATGTGTTGAATAATAAAAATAGTCATGTGTTGACAGTACTCATGTGTTGAGAATATTCATGTGTTGAAAATATTCATGTGTTGGGTAAAATATTTTAAACAATAAAATTTACATCTTTATCAAAATTTTATAAAATATGTTAAATAATAAAAATAGTCATGTGTTGACGATGCTCATGTGTTGAGAATATTCATGTGTTGAAAGAAATATAGATTTATGTGTTGAATGGATTAAATATTCATTTATTGAATAGGATAACGAAGTTATTGAAATATATAAAGCCGTGTTGATTAGAGATGCGCCATTTTGACGTGAAAGATATTTATATCGATTATATTCGTTTTTATAATGAATATAGAAAAGGAAGTGATTGCAAAATATAACGTTTTGAAAATATTATCGTTTGTATATCGTTGAAGTGGAATATTCAATTTTGATTCGAAATTGAATATGAAGTTGAAATCATTTCGAAAATGAATTATAAAATACGTTTAAAAAGGAAATCGACGAAATATATAATATATATTATATATATATATATATATATATAAATATAATGGCCTGAATAGAACGCGCGGCGGCAGTTCGTGAATTTCAACCATTGACTTCGAATTGACGTTGCGGGAGATCCGACCGTCGGATTCTCCTGAAACCGGAACCTTGGGTTCGTATCGAAAAGAACTTTCCAATGAATATTAGAAATTTGAAATCTAACGGTTGGATTTGGAATTATGTCCAAATCAAATTTGGAAAAGGTCGCTATAAGTGTAGTTCGATGGCCATTGATGGAAATCGACTGTACGGGCCTTGATAAAATTATTAAAAATATTAATAATTTGTGTAAAATCATAATATATGAATTGGATAGAACTGGGATGAAAAAATTCCACATATGTAAAGATGAAAATAGATTTTTATCGAAACGAACTAGTTTTGAACTAGAATTATAATCTAATATTTTCGAATAAATAAATTGGATTTGAAATGGTTTTGAAAATAATCAGAAATTCCAATAATTGAATTGGAATGGATTTGAATCGAAATTGTCTTTGGAATATTTCGATGTTGGGTTTCGTGATTATACAGATATTGTTATGGAAATTTGAAAGATATATTTATATCGTTATTTCCAATACGATATTTGTTGGTCATAGAATTTGATATTGAATATAAGACGATATATTTTCTATTTAGAGCCTTGTATTTAATATCAAATGTGATTTGGGTTTGTCGTGAATGGTGTCTTCATTAACACTGTTCTTGAACCCAGTTGAGAAAAAGATTGATTCTTTCTATTTAGATTTAATGAAGTGTACCAATTAAATAATATTAATTGGAATCGAATTTAAATTGGTTTTGGGTTTATCGTGAGCAGTGTTTTGAATAACACCTGTTCTTTAACCCGATTAACAATGGAAAGTGATTTTGGGTTTATCGTGAACCGTGTTTTAGATGACATTGGTTCTTTAACCCAGTTAAAGACAGGATATTGATTTTTGAGAAGATTAAAACTAAGCGGAGTTTTAATGAAACTATAATTAGATTGAAGTGATCGAGAATGGAGTATCACCAGTTTTGCTCCAAAACGATAGTTAAATCTTTAATTAGATTTTAACGTGAAATGGTAATTAATATTTACCGATAACACTGTGGTGTTAGATATGGAGTATCACCAGTTTTAGTTTATGGGATGAATAGGTTGGGATTGGGAAATAAAATAAATAATTACTTCGGTGTGGTTCGCTAATCCCGACTAGTTTGGAAAACCTTAACATGGTTTGAAATGATATCCAAAGGAAGATTAAAGAATAAATTTGGAAGAATTTATCTTTGATAAAATTAATGGGAACCTTTCCCTAAGAATGCGTTTTTTTGAATAAAAGAATACTTTGAATTTGAATGAGGCGTATGTTGTGTTTGTGTAACACGTGTTTATTATATACGCGGATTATTCGGAAAGGCCGGGTTTATACCCATTCTAAATAACCGATTCGACGCTATGTCAAAGATGAAGACGGTGGTTGAAGACCGGAAGTCTTCACATCGTTTGGGTGATTACTGATGATCTTGATTGGGCTGTACACCCAAGAGGAGGGAATTAGTTGGTGATCGTCCAGACATACTTGGAGATCGATGGATATGCGAGGAAAGTGCCTCCGGTTTCGTTTAGACCCAGAACGAACTAGTAAATGGACTGAGTGTATGACATTGGATTTTATTCTGTGTTGATTGATCTCTATTAAATATACATATGTTTGGCGGTGGAGAATTTATTCTCTTGCTTAACGCCCTTCTCTGAGACGTACGAGCTCAGAGGTTGTATATCGATGGACATCAGTCGCATGGAGTGAATTGCCTTTGTGGCATGCCTAAGTGGCAAATGATCAAGGCTTCTGTTGAAAAGCAAAGTCTTGTGGTTGATGATCAAAGCACGGCCTCTGTGGCGCAGCTTTGTGTATAGCGTGAATTCGCAAGCCTCACACCTCGGTATGAGTCAAAAACGGGATAAGGACCCAAGGAGTGCACGACGTTTCTTTCTAGCTAGTGGTGGTGTTAGTGCTTAAACTGACTGACATTTATATACTTTTCACCTGTGTGGTTGTTGGAATGCGAGGCGCCTCGGATATAGGTCCTATAGGACAGGGAAACGTGTGTTCAGGAATTGCCAATCCTCAAAAGTAAGAGAGGATCAGCCTTGGAGGTTCCAAGGGATCGCTGTGTGTGGTCCTGAGACATTTGCTAGAGTGTCTTGAATCGGAGAGGAGCTTTCCCCTTGCCTCGACTCATGATGGAATCCAATTTCCAATACGTGACTTTCGGTTTTATTTGTAGAGCCTAATATGGCGACATAGTGGTATGGGTCACTTATGCCGTCTATGAATGATACTTATGATTGAAATTGTTTTGAAACTATACACTTATAGTAATATCAAAATAATGTGTTTTTAAATGTATCAAGCAATCTTTGGCTATTATAAGGTAAAAACCCTATTCTCCGGCTTGCGTTGCATTGTGTGATGGGACTTGGGTCTTATAATAGCTTCATTTTCCTTTATTTAGCATTGTGCTGTTTGTTTTATGCACTAGTATTCTTGGGAGGAAACCCGTTCCGTGTTATACGGTGTGGTCCCTTACCGGGGAAGTTACGGGTCATCACATTTATAATCAAGTGCTATAAAATCACATCATACGCCTCATTCCAATCAAGAATATTCATTTATTTAAATGTTCTTTTCTTTGGGAAGTCTTCCCTTTAATTTTATCAAAGATAAATCCTTTTAAACTTATAGTTTAATTCTCCTTTAAATATCATTTTTAAAAGTTTTATTTTATCTTTTCTCAACCTAAACAAAATTAAGGTTCATCCAACTAGTCGGGAATAACGCCTTACTGACGTAATCATTTATTTTACTATCCCAGTCCCAACCTATTCATCCCATGTAGTAAAACTGGTGGTAGTCCATATCTATTACCGAATGTGTTATTGGTTAATTTAATTACCGTTTTGTCGTTCAAATCTAACAAAAGATTCAACTATCGCATGGAGTAAAACTGGTGGTACTTTCAGTAAATTTAATTACTTTATTCCCATTTAATCTAATTAAAGATTTATTAAAATCCCATTTAGTTTTACTCTTCTAAACTTATTGATTATTCAAGTTTAAGAAGTTAATCTTGTCTTTAAATGGGTTAAAGAACAAATGTCACTTAAAAACATAGTTCACTATATACCCAAAATCTTATTCCATTCAACCTTAATTTAATGTATTAAATTGGAAAACTTCTCTTTAGAAAATTCCATTAAACTTAGTTAAAAGATTAATAAATTGCAAATCATAATTTCACCGTTAATCGGGTTTTAAGAACTAATGTCATTTAAAACATTGTTCACAATCAACCCAAAATCAACTTCCACTTAATTTTAATTATGTTTATTAATTGGAAAAATATCATTTAAATCTTAATTAAATGATTTACTCTTTTCTCGACTGGGTTTAAGGACAGTGTTACGTAAGACACGATTCACAACAAACCCAAAATTTAATTTGATATTTAATATCAGGCTTTGAATAGAATTCATGTCGAAACATATTCAATATCAAACTCCAATCCAGTTTATTCATTTAAAATTCTTGGTTATATTAAAACCATTTTAAATCCTTTTATTTATTTATAAAAATAAATGAATCACTAACTATAATAAAAATATATTTTATTTTAATAAACTTGGAAATTTTCACCTAAAACTCTTTTTAAATAATTTATTATGATTTTACATAATTTTTCCCATTTTTAATTGTTTAAAAATAGGCCTATTCAATTAAATGATGTTTCAGGTCATTTAACTACACTGGCGCTGTTTTTATTAAAATTGGAATTTAACATTTCACAAAATCTAACCGTTGGATCTTAACAAATTAAATATCAATGGAAAGATCTTTCCAAAACGAACCTAATGGTTTCAGTTTTAGAAAAATCCGACAGTCAGAACTTTTGTTATAATCGTTTAAAGTTACGATTCCGAAACGCGAACTACCACGCGCGATTCGTTTAATTTTAATCTATATTTATATATTATATATATATACAAACATAAATCGTTAGACGATTTCACTAACATATTCTTTTTAATAATAATTCTAAATGTACATTAAAATTATCAATTTTAATGTTTCACCCAATATTTTTAAAACATGCCTAAATTTGTGATTCATATATATATATATATATATAAATACAATAAAAGTAAATTTTTATTGTAAAACCATTTTCGATAATTCCCATGTTCATAAATACAATAAAAAGATAATTTTTATTGTAAATCAAATTTTGATAATTTTTGTGACGGCCCGCCCCGCACCAGCCGACATTTACTCCGAAAGTGCGCTGTACACATGCCCAGCTAGCACGGAACAGTCGTCAGAAGAAAAGAAAGAAGAGAATGAACTAATCAAGAACCTGTAGAATGTCTCACAGCGCATAGGATAAAATATAATAACAACATACTTGACATAAAACAGGCGAGACAGTGCATAAGCTGAAAACTAAAACTACACATCATAGCAGCGGAAATCCAAATACAGCTTATGTTTCACATCACCATTATTACAAATTTTCAAACTGTCTCTAAATCTAAGCAAAGGAAAAGGTACACTACTAATGCCCAAAGTAGTGACCCGCAGCGACACAGGGAGAATATCTATATATATCATACATGGAAGCCTCCTGCTCGTCTCCGGCATAGCTACTCGTGCATCACCAGCTAACCTGTCTCTAGTCTGCTCGTGAGAGCACCCAGAGTGATAAGAAGAGACATAAAACTCTGGGTCAGACAAAAGTCTGGTATGAGCGATAAGCAGCAAAACAGAACAATAACAGGTATACTAAACCATACCTGAACCTGGACCTACAACCAAAGAGTTAGCACTACATACCGTACAATACTCTAAGATGCCATTGAATAAATGGTGTAAAGATAATGGGGGTGGGGGTGTGCATGTCATAATGATGGCAAACAAATCAAACATAGCAATCATCCTCACATTTCTCACTCAGTGCGTAAAGCATACAATGTCCACCACTGTCAATCACTAGACCCATCGAAGTAGTGACGGAGTTCGACTTGTACAACTACTGCTACTACCAAGCTTACCACATGGAGTCATGACCAAACCTTTACAGATGACCCCACTCCATTGGTCTATAGCTCTTTAGTCGTACCTAAGCCACTGTGGCCCTGAATCCGTTCACGTACTCCCTACACATAGTGATTCAAAATTACAGACATCGACAACCCCTTAGCACACGTCCCGCGGTAAAGCCCAACTCATGAAGATAACTCGTTGGTTCCCAACTGGATCCTGGGTTCTACTTCCTATTTGGACTTCCTTTGCATCTCAGGTTTCGGTTGAATTAGTGTTGGTCTTTAGAAGAGCCATCGCGTAGTTGGTGTAGAGGTTCAAACTCGGTTTGGTTTGGTCTGTGGTGCTCAGGCTCCCCGTTTTGTTCAGCTTATTTCCCCTCATTCGCCATGGTTCGGGTTCACCTCCTCCATGCGGTTCGGTTCGGGTTCAGCTTCTCAATGCGGTTCAGAACGGGTTCAGCTCTTCAATGCGGTTCGGAACGGGTTCCCTCTTCAATGCGGTTCGGAATGGGTTCCCTCTTCAGTGCGGTTCGGAACGGGTTCTGCTCTTCAATGCGGTTCAGAACGGGTTCCCTCTTCAATGCGGTTCGGAACGGGTTCCCTCTTCAATGCGGTTCGGATCCGATCCGGTCCGGTTCGGGTACTTTCCTGCACTTTTCCTTCAACTTCCAACGACTATTTATACACCACTCGACGGCGTTTTCGACCACTCTAACTATTTTAGACAATCACAAAGCATACCACACAGTCATAGCAACAAATAGAAGTGACCACAAACACCAAAACAACAATATGACAAGGTTAAACAGATCAAAAATAGTCAAAATCCCATATTTTCCCTTAAGCATGTTTAAGCAAAAGTAATGGTATGATTAGCAAAACTAAACCAAATTTCTAATAGAGGTCTAAAACATCATTTAAGAATTTATAAATATTTTTCCAGAATTTATTAGTGTATAAATTCGCTAATCAACACTAATTACCCTTAATTAACCGTAATTAGTGAGGAACTATGCAAATCACTCACCTTGGCCACAAATAAAATTTTCAGAACTAAAACCTCGCTGATTTGGGCGAATACCGATGTCTAACAGCAGCTCTAATACTGATTTGGTGCTATTTCTTCTTGATTTGATGTTGCTAAGCTTAATCCTTGATTAGAAAGTGATTAGAAGTTGATTTGGGTGTTGGAGGTCATTGCTAGGGTTCTAAGAATGAAAGTGGCGGCTGAAAAATGAAAATAAGATCGTTCTCTAACTGATTTCAACCTCCTCATAACCCTAATCCCGAAATGGGTTATGGGCCCTCTTGCTAATCACCCTAATTAGGCCCGGTTAAGCTGTTTTTCACCATCTGAAACTTGTTTCAGCCATATCTCCCAAACGGTAAGTCCGTTTGGCTAATGTAACCACTCTACGGAATTGTAAACCATCATCCGGAGCCAATGGAAGTGGTTTCAGGTCAAAATTCCTTTGTAGTCAAAAGTTATGGCCAAAACAGTATCGGCTAGGGGTAAATCAGTCATTTAAAAATCGACAAAGATCATGAACATGGGAAATGAGTCCGATAGTCGTCTCCCAAAGTTACATGACCATACGACTTCGTATGTGAAAGAAATAAATATTATATGATCCTTCGATACGTAGAATGCGGGTCGTTACATTCTCCCCCCCTTAAGAAATTTCATCCCCGAAATTCCTTAACCCAAAACATACAAAGGACCCTGCATGCCTACCGGCCACAAACAACAATCAAACATGCAAAACAAACAAAACAAGCCTATCCTAGCATGCGGAAAGACTAAATCGAAATTGAAATCTTACCAGGCGAAGAGTTCTGGATACGTCTTCCTAATGCTCTCCTCTATCTCCCAAGTATAGTCATTCTCGTTCTCGTCCCACTGAACTTTGACTAGATTCACCGCTTTCCTTCGAAGTTGCTTCGTATCGTTCCTAACAATATGCATAGGCTTGCGGTTCCCAACCGCCTCAGATTCAACTTCGATATCATCCAACGGATCAGGTGAAATAGTCACATCTGGGTCGTGCACAAACTTCCTTAACTGGGAAACATGAAACACGTTGTGAACTCCTGCCATCTTCTCTGGTAATTCAACTTTATATGCCAAATTCCCAATTTGCTCAAGAACTGGAAATGGACCAACAAATCTTGGTGCTAACTTGCCTCTCCTGCCAAATCGTATCACGCTCTTCAACGGAGAAATCTTGATAAACACCAAGTCGCCAATGGAGAACTCTAATTCTCTTCTCCTTTTATCAGCATAACTCTTCTGCCTATCTTGGGCAGCCTTCATTCGCTGTTGGATAACCTTAATCTTATCTGAAGTTTCTCTTATCACATCGGGTCCAAGCACAAACTTCTCACCAGTTTCTACCCAACATGATGGTGAGTTGCACGGTCTTCCGTACAAAGCTTCAAACAGAGTCATACCAATACTGGATTGATAACTATTATTATATGCAATCTCTACTAGATGCAAATGGTCATCCCATGATCCACCAAAATCCAATATGCAAGCTCTCAAGAGATCTTCTAACACTCGATTCACCCTCTCTGTCTGTCCATCGGTTTGAGGATGATACGCAGTACTGAGATGTAGTTCTGATCCTAACGCCTCTTATAAGCTCCTCCAAAATCCACTAGTGAACAACGGATCTCGGTCACTCACAATGCACTTGGGTATTCCATGAAATCTCACTACCCACTTTATACATAGTTCATCTAACTTAGCCGTTGTCCTGTTCGACTTGACGGGTATAAATCTTGCACTCTTGGTCAATCGGTCCACAATCACCCAAATGCTATCATGCCCCGATCTAGTCCTTGGTAACCCATCAATGAAATCCATTGACACTTGTTCCCATTTCCATTCTGGAATTTCTAATGGTTGCGACAAACCACTAGGCTTCTTTTGCTCAGCTTTAACTAGTTGGCAATTCATGCATTTGGATATAAATTTCCCAACGTCTCTTTTCATCCCTTCCCAGTAGTAGGTCTGCTTCATGTCTCAGTACATCTTGTTACCACCGGGGTGTATAGTCAGTTTTGAGTGATGACATTCTCTAAGGACTTCATCTCTCAATCCATTGACATTGGGTATAACTAGTCTTCCATTCTTTCTAATCCATCCATTTCGATCAAGCTCATACTTGTTCATCTCTTCGTCGATTCCCATCTCTAACTTTGAGATGATTTTCAATAGGTTAGGATCGCTCCTCTGACTGGAACCAATCCGCTCAATCAAGGTGGGTCTGATCGTCAAACTTGCTAACATTTCTGGATCCAATTCGCACTTTGATCTGAAATCATACCCAGCGATATACTCCAGTTGCTTCCATTCTAGAAACATATCCCCTAAACTGGCATGTCTTCTACTCAATGCATCAGCCACCGCATTGCCCTTTCCTGGTGTATATGCGATGTCGAAATCATAGGAAGCTAAAAATTCTAACCATCTTTGCTGTCGGAGGTTTAGATCCCTTTGAGAGAAGAGATACTTTAACGATTTATGATCGGTAAACAACTCGAATCTTTCTCCCAAGAGATAATGTCTCCACATTTTCAATGCGAACACGATCGCTGCCAATTCCAAATCATGGGTAGGGTATCTTCTCTCGTGCGATATCAATTGCCGACTTGCATAAGCTACAACCCTACCTCCTTGCATCAATACAGCACCTAATCCGGTACCACATGCATCTATGTGTACCCTCATCTCTTCATTCCCCTTAGGAATGACTAACACTAGTGCACATGTCAACTTTTCTTTTAGACTCTTGAATGCATTTTCGCACCTTTCGTCCCAGACGAAGGCTTGATTCTTCTTGGTCAACTGAGTCAACGGTGCTGCTATCTTGGAGAAGTCTTGGATAAACTTACGGTAATATCTAGCTAATCCCAAGAAACTTCTTATATCCGTTGCATTCTTCGGCGTAGACCAATCTTGCACCGTAGCCACCTTCGCAGGGTCCACGCAATACCATTCTCTGAAACAACATGGCCCAAGAATCTCACTTCCCTCCTCCAGAAGGAAAACTTTGCTTTCAATTAATGTTTTCTCAACACCTCCATCACTATCCTCAAATGTTCCTTGTGTTCTTCCTCTGTCCTCGAATAGACCAAAATGTCATCCACGAACACAAGGACAAACTTATTCAACTGATCTCTGAATACCCTATTCATAAGATCCACAAAATATACTGGGGCATTGGTCAGCCCGAATGGCATGACCAACCACTCAGAAAACCCAGACGGCGTCCTAAATGTCGTTTTAGCTATACTCTCAGCTTCCACTCTAAGCTGATGAAAACCTGTCGCGAGATCCAACTGAGAGAATACTCTCGCGCCACTCAACTGATCAAACAAATCATCTATCCGCGGTAGAGGATACTTATTCTTCCTCGTCACTTTATTCAACTCGTGGTAGTCTACACACAAGCGAAGGGAACTATCCGCCTTGGTAGCAAACACAACTGGTGCTCCCCATTCAGAGACACTCCTTCTGATAAATCCCTTCTTCAAAAGATCGCTGACTTGCACCCCGAGCTCTCGCTGCTCCCTTGGTGCCATACGACGAAGTGGCATCACTATAAGTCTAGCATCTTTCACTAAATCAATACGGAACTCAATCTCTCGGTGTGGTGGAAGCCCGGTCACTTCCTCGAAGACGTCCGGATACTGGCCAACCACGGGCAAACCTGACAACTCACTATGCGGGATGTCAAGGGAATTTAGAAAACTAGTCATTACCCCATCACCGGGTAGACCACCAAACACTACCCTCCGCCCATCATCCGCTTTAGCTGTCACCAAAAAGCCCTCACAGTCTACCACCACCCCGTATCTTTGGAGCCAATCGACTTCCAAAATAATGCCAAACCCAGTAAAGCCCAAAACAAAGCAATCACAAACAAACATGCATCCATGACTCGATAAGACCACATTATGACAAATCATGTTAAGGTTAGTCGAACCACCAATCGGGTTCGTCACTACTAAAGGTCTATCGACGATCTCGAGCTCCAATCCCAACATATCTACCAGGTCACTAGATATGAAGGAACTGGAAGCTCTGGTATCAAACAAAACTCTAACGCGAACATCATAAACAGAAAGCATACCTTGAATAACGACATTCTTTCCTTTCTCCGCCGCAGTTGGGGCATTCGACGAAGAAGGAATAGCATTAAGGGCATATGCTTTCACCATCTGCTTTTCTTTAGGGGGTTGCGGACACTTGTCCTTGCGATGTCCTACTTGGCCACAGTTGAAGCACTTCCTATCCGCTGGCTTGGCCCGACACTCTTTGGCATAGTGGCCCTTCTTAACACAGCTGAAGCACTCAACATCTTGCTTATTCTTTTTCTTCTGGCCATCCTTATTCTGGTTCTGCTTCCTCTTATTCTGAGAACCACTCCTACCTCCACCACTTGCTTGTGGTTTTGGCTCCTCTGCAGATGCAACCTTAGTCTTCGACTTACGGTAAAGACTTTCTGACCTTAATGTTTTCCCCACAATCGATTCAAACGTCTCATCGATGTGGTTAATAAGCCTTTCCCCCAAGTATCCATCCAAACCAGTTATGAACTTCTTATTCTTCTTCTCGGCAGTATCAATAAGAGATAACCCATATTTTGACAAAGTGTCGAATTCGGCAATATACTCCGAGACAGCTCTGCCATTCTGCTTGAGTTCCAAGAATTTCTTAAAAAGCATTGACTTCTGAGCAGCTAGAATGAACTTATCGCTAAAGCGAACCTTGAACTGATCCCAAGTAATCTGATCCTCGGGAGTAGCTGCCTTTATAGCATTCCACCAATTCATTGCCCATCCTTGCAGCTGACAGGATGCTAGCCTTCTCTTCATCGCATCCTCGATACCCAAGTCTTCGAAGATACGCTCGCAGCTATCCAACCAATCCTGAACATCTGTAGCCGACTCTGTTCCATGGAACGACTTCCCACCAATAGTAGTATAATCCTTGTTCAGCTTGGCGAAATCGGCCCTAGGCGCCTGCACTATTGGACCACCACCATTACCAGCATTGGGAGCTGCCCTCTGTACATCCCTAAGAATCTCCCTCATGAGGTCAGCGAACATCGTCCTCATGTCAGCAGCATTCCCATTATTGGCTCCTCTACCGGTACCTCTTGCGTATCAGCTCATCGTTCAATCTGTAAAGAGAAAACGATTAACCATCTCCATAGTGGTGCTAGTGCAGTGCGACTTCATCCTTAGCTATACTAATAGTATATATATAGCTTTTAAAAATCAAAATAATCACAAATACGCGCTCTCATATACGTATACTATCTCTCCCTGATAACTTCCCTAGGTTAACTACGCAACCTAGAGCTCTGATACCAAGTGTGATGGCCCACCCCACACCAGCCGGCATTTCCTCTAAAAGTGCGTTGTACACATGCCCAGCTAGCACGGAACGGTCGTCAGAAGAAAAGAAAGAGGAGAATGAACTAATCAAGAACCTGTAGAATGTCTCACAGCGCATAGGATAAAATATAATAACAACATACTTGACATAAAACAGGCGAGACAGTGCATAAGCTGAAAACTAAAACTACACATCATAGCAGCGGAAATCCAAATACAGCTTATGTTTCACATCACCATTATTACAAATTTTCAAACTGTCTCTAAATCTAAGCAAAGGAAAAGGTACACTACTAATGCCCAAAGTAGTGACCCGCAGCGACACAGGGAGAATATCTATATATATCATACATGGAAGCCTCCTGCTCGTCTCCGGCATAGCTACTCGTGCATCACCAGCTAACCTGTCTCTAGTCTGCTCGTGAGAGCACCCAGAGTGATAAGAAGAGACATAAAACTCTGGGTCAGACAAAAGTCTGGTATGAGCGATAAGCAGCAAAACAGAACAATAACAGGTATACTAAACCATACCTGAACCTGGACCTACAACCAAAGAGTTAGCACTACATACCGTACAATACTCTAAGATGCCATTGAATAAATGGTGTAAAGATAATGGGGGTGGGGGTGTGCATGTCATAATGATGGAAAACAAATCAAACATACCAATCATCCTCACATCTCTCACCCAGGGCGTAAAGCATACGATGTCCACCACTGTCAATCAATAGACCCATCGAAGTAGTGACGGAGTTCGACTTGTACAACTACTGCTACTACCAAGCTTACCACATGGAGTCATGACCAAAACTTTACAAATGACCCCACTCCATTGGTCTATAGCTCTTTAGTCGTACCTAAGCCACTGTGGCCCTGAATCGTTCACGTACTCCCTACACATAGTGATTCAAAGTTACAGACATCGACAACCCCTTAGCACACGTCCCGCGGCAAAGCCCAACTCATGAAGATAACTCGTTGGTTCCCAACTGGATCCTGAGTTCTACTTCCTATTTGGACTTCCTTTGTATCTCGGGTTTTGGTTGAATTGGTGTTGGTCTTCAGAAAAGCCATCGCGTAGTTGGTGTAGAGGTTCAAACTCGGTTTGGTTCGGTCTGTGGTGCTCAGGCTCCCCGTTTAGTTCAGCTTATTCCCCCTCCTTCACCATGGTTCGGGTTCACCTCCTCCAGGTGGTTCGGTTCGGGTTCAGCTTCTCAATGCGGTTCAGAATGGGTTCAGCTCTTCAATGTGGTTCGGAACGGGTTCCCTCTTCAATGCGGTTCGGAACGGGTTCCCTCTTCAGTGCGGTTCGGAACGGGTTCAGCTCTTCAATGCGGTTCGGAACGGGTTCCCTCTTCAATGCGGTGCGGAACGGGTTCCCTCTTCAATGCGGTTCGGATCCGATCCGGTCCGGTTCGGGTACTTTCCTGCACTTTTCCTGCAACTTCCAACGACTGTTTATACGCCACTCGACAGCGTTTTCGACCACTCTAACTATTTTAGACAATCACAAAGCATACCACACAGTCATAGCAACAAATAGAAGTGACCACAAACACTAAAACAACAATATGACAAGGTTAAACGGATCAAAAATAGCCAAAATCCCATATTTTCCCTTAAGCATGTTTAAGCAAAACTAATGGTATGATTAGCAAAACTTAACCAAACTAAACCAAATTTCTAATAGAGGTCTAAAACATCATTTAAGAATTTATAAATATTTTTCTAGAATTTATTAGTGTATAAATTCGCTAATCAACACTAATTACCCATAATTAACTGTAATTAGTGAGGAACTATGTAAATCACTCACCTTGGCCACAAATAAAATTTTCAGAACTGAAAACTCGCTGATTTGGGCGAATACCGATGTCTAACAGCAGCTCTAATACTGATTTGGTGCTATTTCTTCTTGATTTGATGTTGCTAAGCTTAATCCTTGATTAGAAAGTGATTAGAAGTTGATTTGGGTGTTGGAGGCCATTGCTAGGGTTCTAAGAATGAAAGTGGCGGCTGAAAAATGAAAATAAGATCGTTCACTAACTGATTTCAGTCTCCTCATAACCCTAATCCCGAAATGGGTTATGGGCCCTCTTGCTAATCACCCTAATTAGGCCCGGTTAAGCTGTTTTTCACCATTTGAAACTTGTTTCAGCCATATCTCCCAAACGGTAAGTCCGTTTGGCTAATGTGACCACTCTACGGAATTGTAAACCATCATCCCGAGCCAATGAAAGTGGTTGCAGGTCATAATTCCTTTCCAATCAAAAGTTATGGCCAAAACAGTATCGGCTAGGGGCATAATGGTCATTTAAAAATCGACAAAGATCATGAACATGGGAAATGACTCCAACAGTCGTCTCCCAAAGTTACATGACCATACGACTTCGTATGTGAAAGAAATAAATATTATACGATCCTTCAATACGTAGAATGTGGGTCGTTACAATTTTCATGTTCCTACATACAATAAAAAGAATGATTTTTATTGCAAATCAAATTTTAATCATTAACATGTTTCTCCATACAATAAAATGACTAATTTTATTGTAAATCATATTATTATAACTTTATGTTCCTACTTTGATAATAAAAAGAACATTTTTATTAATAATCAAAATATGACAATAAACATGTTTCTAAATGACAATAAAAAGATTAATTTTATTTGTTAATCAAAATATGATAATAAACATGTTTCTAAATGACAATAAAAAGAATAATTTTATTGTTAATCAAAATATGATAATAGACTTGTTTCTAAACGACAATAAAAAATGAACTATATTGTTATTCAAAATATGATAATAAACATGTTTCTAAACGACAATAAAAAGATTAATTTTATTGTTAATCAAAATATGATAATAGACATGTTTCTAAACGGCAATAAAAAGATTAATTTTATTGTTAATCAAAATATGATAATAGACATGTTTCTAAACGACAATAAAAAGATGAACTTTAATTGTAAATCATTTTATGTTCCTAAATGACAATAAAAAGATGAACTTTAACTGTAAATCATTTTATGTTCCTAAATGACAATAAAAAGATGAACTTTAACTTTAAATCATTTTATGTTCCTAAATGACCAAAAAAAATGAACTTTAATTGTAAATCATTTTATGTTCCTAAATGACGATAAAAAGATGAACTTTAATTGCAAATCATATTATGTTCCTAAATGACAATAAAAAGATAAACTTTAATTGCAAATCATTTTATGTTCCTAAATGACAATAAAAAGATGAACTTTAATTGCAAATCATTTTATGTTCCTAAATGACAATAAAAAGATGAACTTTACATATTATTATAATATCATGACATTAAAAAGATGAACTTTACATATTATTATAATATCATGACATTAAAAAGATGAACTTTACATATTATTATAATATCATAATAACAATCTTTTCAAAAGGTCTAATTTTGAAATCTAATCTTTTAATAAAATTGATTAAAACATCCGCTCGAGTAAAAATGACACAAATCTGCTTAAATCGGCTTCATTCACTTAATTATTATCAAAAACCATGTTTTGATTCTTTAACTAAATATTTTATAAAAAAAAACATTCATATAATCCTAAATTGGAATAAGACCCAATCAATTACCATATAATTTTAATTATATGGATTTCATACATTGCATGTATTTTACAATAATGATGAAACATCCAAATAACAACCAGAGTGCATTTTACAACTAATCACTAGGGATATATGTGATTAGAATATCATCCCAAGACCCATGTGGGGTTTCAACCAACACATAACCAAATAATAGATTATTATTTGTGCACTTTGGGCAATGTGTGAAAATTATTGTCCCAATCACATAAACAAGTCAGGTAACTTGTAAATGGAAGTGTAATCATATTTAAATTATTATAAATATATTAACCTTATTTTACATGTTAAATACTCCCAATCTCAATCATAACATAACATCCAAATCAACAATCATCCATATGATAGATAATCAACAACAAATATTTCAATCGCAGATAATTAATGTACATTCAGTTATAAAAATAAATAACTGTATAAAAGATTGAGTGAGAAAGAGTTCCCACCTTTGTTTCTACTCCGTTAGTCTTTGATTTTCGTCGCGCTCGTCATTTTGTCGCTTTTCGCACTCGGTTTCACTACTTTGGCTCTAACTTCTGCAAATGAACTCCAATCTTCACCAAACCCTTTTCCTAGCACAAACACGCCATTACGGACAAATTTCGCCTAGTGGAGTTTCTTCCAAAAGTGCTCTAATTCACCAGAAATCGTGAATCTTTGCAGCAGGTCTGCTGTCGTAAATCGCATTTTCCGAGCAGATCCGAAGTCCAAAATTCGACTTTCATATACTCAAATCGAAGAGAAAATCGTGAACTTCAACTTTGGTCTTGAGGAGTTTTGGCCAGAAATGCAGGTTTGAAAGTTATTGAGGAAAGAAGGAGATTGGGTTATTTGCAAATCGGGAATTTTATGAAAAAGGGGATTTTTGATAAAGCGGGGCCTACGGCCGGAGATGGGTGGTGCTGGGGCGGCGGCAGGCCTGACTGGAGGTGGGCAAGTGTAACAACCCGGAAAATCTGGGCCAGTTTAAAATTTTTATTTTTGCCATTTTAGCGAATTTTGATTATTTAAAATGAATTATTTTAAATAATAACGACGAAAATTTATTTTGAATATAATTCGAACGTATATATTTATACGCGTCGTCGTTAGAATATAAATATTTATATATAATTATAAATAGAATTGAAAATGGCGCGGTAGTTCGATAATTCGATTTCAAACTTCAATTGAATATACCGGGTGCAAAACAATCCGGATTTTAGTGAAACCAAAAATCATAGGATCTAATTGATGACATCTTTCCAACGAATCCGACGAATCGAAATTTCGTAGCGGGAATCAAGAGATATGTCCAGTTGAAATTTCTGAATAGTCGCTATGGAATTCAGGCCCTTGAAAATAGCCGTTTTGCAAACGACCTCGGATTTCGACGAAACCAGTTTTGTTGGGTCCGGGATGTAAAGTTATTGCTAGGTTTCAAATTTCATAATTTTTCGAATCAATATGTGAGCGTGGCAAAGGAAAACGCGTTCGACCAGTTTCAGTTGATTTTAATCGACTGGAAATTGGCCATTTTTCAAACGGTCTCAGAATTCGACGAAACTAGTTTTGTTAGGACCGTATCGTCCATACGAAGCTAGAAAATATTTTTCGGGAACTTTTCTAGTTAGTATGTGACCCCGGTAATTTGAAATGTACGTTTAAAATTCAATATGGTGATTTAAATGTAAATTCAACGGAAACTGATTCAAACGATCAATTCAGCTTGCGGTACATATCCCATTGTGTTCGGAATGGGGGTGAAACGCTATGGGCGACAGGCGGTGGGCCTCGTTTCGAGGTCGTATGTGAAAGTCAACTCTTTAGGATAAAATAAATAAATTAATAAAAAAAAAAAAAAACAACAATTCTCTCCCTTTAACCCGCTGGCCCCCCCCGATCAAATTGATTTTTCAAAGATAAAAAAAAAAAATAAAAAAAAAAGAAAGAAGAAGGGGGAGCGCAGCAGCGCCGCCGCCGCCCTCTCTTCCCCACCTCCGGCGAACGCTGGCCCAACCCCCCCTCTTCTCCGACGTCTTCCTTCTCCCTCTCCCTCGCGTTCTGTTCTCCCTTCGAAACCCTCCCCCCCCAACCACAAAATCGACGGAAGCATCAAACTCCCCCCCATCGCCCACCGCTCCGCCTGCCGCACCCCCTGTGGCCCCCACGACCTCCGCCCGACCTCGCTACAGCCCCCCTGTAAGTCGTTTTTTTATTTTATTTATTTGTTTTATTTTTATTTATTATTTTATATAAACAGGAAAATGCAAAAACTGATTTTTATATAAAAATTGAACTGATTTTTAAAAAAAGTAAATAGCCTAGTTTTAGAAATATATGTATATATATATATAATATGATTTTTGAAAATATAGGTAGAATGATTTTATTTATATATAACATACTAGAAAGGAAAGGTTAAATTTTTAATCGCCTTAAAGTTCATATTTTTAATCGCTAGAAAGATAAGATTTTTATGTTTGAAAAGCTCGGATTTTTAATGTGAAAAGTTCAGATTTTTATATAAAGAAAGTTACGATGTTTAATTATAAAAAGATTTGATTTTTGCTTTTGAAAAGGTAAGGTTTTTAATAACGAGAAGATTAGATTTTTAATCGTATAAAGATACGATTTTTAGAACTGAAAGATATGAAATTATTTTTAGAAGAATAAAAATATCGTCTTTGTTTTAAAAAGAAAGGCATAAAAATATAATCTTTTATATGTAAAGAGCTGATAAAGATAAGATTTCTATCATGAATTTAGAGAAATAAAAATAGGATTTTTATATGTTGAACTTCGAAATAAAAATAGGATTTTTGTATATAGAACTTCGAAAGAAAAATAGGATTTTTATATATAGAACTTCGAAAGAAAAAATAGGATTTTTATATATAGAACTTCGAAAGAAAAAATATGATTTTTATATATAGAACTTCGAAAGAAAAATATGATTTTTATATATAGAACTTCGAAAGAAAAATATGATTTTTATATATAGAACTTCGAACGAAAAATATGATTTTTATATATAGAACTTCGAAAGAAAAATCTGATTTTTATATATTGAACATCGAAGTAAAGATTCGATTTTTATATATTGAATAGCAAAGTAAAAATGTGATTTTTACGTATGTAGTGAAAGCAGCAACGAAGGTGACAAAAAGGCGAAACGACGAAGACTTCTGCAAAAGAAGAGTCAAGATGTTTGGATAGCTAATAGTGAGAATTTCTCACCTTTCAAATTTATTTTCTAGTTATATATATATACTAGGATGCAGACGGTGTTTAGTAGCACCCGACACAACCGTCCACAGACCATGGACTTGTTTGTTTGGTTGCATAGATTAGAGATTGTTTGATTGAAATTGAATTGTGTGGTGAAATGGATTGATTTGATGATGTGTGAATGGCGTGGGCCTTCACTAGACCGGGGATAAGGCTAGGCCTTGTCCCGTTTCTAGTATCGTGCCGTTATGCCGCCGAAATTTTCTAAAATGTGTTAGAAAAATAAAAATATCATTTTATTTAAAGAATGAACTGAATAGAAATTCATATGTTGAAATAAAATGTTTTATCGTTAAAAATATAATTTTTAACGTGAATGCGAATAAATAAATTATTCATTTACAAACCAGACGGTTTGTTTATGTACACTGATTTGACTGACATTGATTGGGTCGATAAATTTTACACATCGCCCAACTGCACAAATAAAATATTTGTTTGATTGTTTGAAACCCTACACGGGTGTTAGGATGAAATAGGCAGTTCACTCATCCTGATTGATTAAATATGTCGATCGATTGATTGACAGGCTGTTATAAGCGTTGAATATCTATATTTGATGCTTATACGGTGTAGTGCACTTTGGTTGATGGTTGATTATTTTTCAATGCTATGATATACATGTGTTGTATGAAAATCCATATAATTAACTTTATATGGTAATTGATTGGGCCTCATTCCAATTTGAAAAATAAAGAATATTATAAAATAAAAGTTCATGTGTTGACAGTACTCATTCATTGAGATTGGTCATGTGTTGAACGAAATATTTTAATATTAAAATTTACATCTTTATCGATATAAAATAAAAGTTCATGTGTTGACAGTACTCATTCATTGAGATTGGTCATGTGTTGAACGAAATATTTTAATATTAAAATTTACATCTTTATCGATATAAAATAAAAGTTCATGTGTTGACAGTACTCATTCATTGAGATTGGTCATGTGTTGAACGAAATATTTTGATAATAACAACTATTTTGAAAATAGAAATTTATGAAGCCGTGTTGATTAGATTAACGCCATTTTGACGTGAACGATATTTATATCGATTTTAGACGATTTCGAAATGAATTGAATTGAAAACGATTTCGAAATGAATTGAATTGAAAACGATTTCGAAATGAATTGAATTGAAAACGATTTCGAAATGAATTGAAAACGAATTCAAATTGAATTGAAATCGAATTGAAATGAATTCAAATTGAATTGAAATTTGAATTGAATTGAAATGAATTTTAAAACGAATTTATAAGGAAGAATTCAATTTTGATTTGAATTGAAATGGAAGTTGAAGTTGCTTTTGAAACGAATTTAAAACTATTTATAAAATTCGTTTTAAATAGAATCGACGAAATATATATTATATATATTATATATATAATATAATGGCCAGAATAGAACGCGCCGCGCCGCGGCAGTTCGTAAATTTCGACCATTTATTTCAAACGGACATTACGGGAGATCCGACCGTCGGATTCTCCTAAAACCGGAACCGTTGGGTTCGTATCGAAAAGAGCTTTCTAACGAATGTTAGAAATTTGAAATCTAACGGTTGGATTTGGAGATACGTCCAAATCAAAGTGGAAAAAGGTCGCTGTAAGTGCAGTTCGATGGCCATTGTTGGAAATCGACTGTACGGGCCTTGATAAAATTATTAAAAATAGTAATAATTTGTGTAAAATCATAAGAAATGATTTGTAAAAGTTTGGGATGAAAAACTCCATATTTGAAAAGATAAAAATAGATTTTTATCGAAATGAACTAGTTTTTAACTAGAATTATAATTCTATTTATTTTTAAATAAATAAATTGAATTTGAAATGGTTTTGAAAATAACCAAAATTTCCAATGATTGCATTGGAGTGGATTTGAATCGAAATTGTCTTCGGAATATTTCGATGTTGGAATTCGTGATATTACAGGTGTTGTTATGGAAATTTGAAAGATATATATTTGTATCGTTATTTCCAATACGACATTTGTTAGTCGTAGAATTCGATATTGAATATAAGCCGATATATTTTCTATTCAGAGCCTTGTATTGAATATCGAATGTGATTTGGGTTTGTCGTGAATGGTGTCTTCACTAACACTGTTCTTGAACCCAGTTGAGAAAAGATTAAATCTTTTTACTTAGATTTACTGAAGTGTACCAATTAAATAATATTTAATTGGAATTGAATCGATATTGATTTTTGGGTTTATCGTGAACAGTGTTTTAAATAACACTTGTTCTTTAACCCGATAATTAATGGAATGTGATTTGGGTTTGTCGTGAATGGTGTCTTCACTAACACTGTTCTTGAACCCAGTTGAGAAAAGATTAAATCTTTTTATTTAGATTTAATGAAGTGTACCAATTAAATAATATTTAATTGGAATTGAATCGATATTGATTTTTGGGTTTATCGTGAACAGTGTTTTAAATAACACTTGTTCTTTAACCCGATAATTAATGGAATGTGATTTGGGTTTGTCGTGAATGGTGTCTTCACTAACACTGTTCTTGAACCCAGTTGAGAAAAGATTAAATCTTTTTATTTAGATTTAATGAAGTGTACCAATTAAATAATATTTAATTGGAATTGAATCGATATTGATTTTTGGGTTTATCGTGAACAGTGTTTTAAATAACACTTGTTCTTTAACCCGATAATTAATGGAATGTGATTTGGGTTTATCGTGAACCGTGTTTTAAATGACACTGATTCTTTAACCCAGTCGAAGATTAAAACTAAGTGGAGTTTTAATGAATCTTTAATTAGATTGAAAAGATCGAGAATGGAGTATCACCAGTTTTGCTCCAGTCGATAGTTAAATCTTTAATTAGATTTGAACGTGAAATTTAGAAACTAACTGTCGGTTAGCTAAGCAGAATGGTTTCCTGGATATTGATCTGATGTTGGTTTCGGCCTTCGGGGTTAATATTTGGGGAATTATTCTCTTGATTAATTTACGGTTAGTGACTAATGAATTGGAATGAGGCGTATGTTGTGTTTGTGTAACACATTTATAATATATACGCGAGTTATTCGGGAAGACCGGGTTTACCCCATTCTGAATAACTGATACGACGATAAGTCGAAGATGAAGACGATGGTCGAAGACCGGAGGTCTTCACGTCGTTTGGGTGATAACTGATGATCTTGATTGGGCTGTACACCCAAGAAGATGGAAACAGTTAGTGATCGTCCAGACGTACTTGGAGATCGATGGATATGCGGGGTACTAGGTGCCTCCGGTTTCGTTCAGACCCAGAACGGACTTGTAAATGGACTGTGTGTCTGACATCGGATTTCATTCTGTGTGACTGATATCGGTTGCATAGGATGGTTTGCCTGTGTGGCATGCTAAGATGCAAATGATCAAGGCTTCTGTTGAAAAGCAAAGTCTTGTGGTTGATGATCAAAGCACGGCCTTTGTGGCATAGCTTTGTGTAACGTTGATTCGCGTGTTTCACACCCGGTATGAACCAAAAACGGGAGACGGACCTCAGGGGGGACATGCGTTTTCTTTCTAGCTAGAAGTTGCGTCAGTGGTTTTACACGCCCTGACGAGTTTGACTTATGTGGTTGTTGCTGTTGCGAGGCGCCTCGGATTGATCGGTCGTTCTCGAACCGATGGAGTCATTTAGTTGGCTCACCTACGCCCCAAAGGGCGGAGAAACGTATTGTTCAGGCATTATAATCCACTTCGTGTGGACCGGCCCTGACGATCCAAGGTACGGTTGCGGCTGTGCCTGAGGGGCGGGCTAGAGCGTCTCGAATCGGTTGAGGACTATCTTTTGCCTCGGTTCATAGATGGAAATCCAATTTCCAAATACGTGACTTTGCGGTTTTATTTGTAAACCTATATATGGCGACATAGTGGCATGGGACGCTCATGCCGCCTATGATTGATACTTATGATTTGAAGTTGTTTTATACACTATGCACTTATTATAGTATCAAATGATTTGTTTTAAAACGTATCAAGCATTCTTTGGCTGTTATAAGGGAAAACCCTATCCCCTGGCTTGCGTTGCATTGTGTGATAGGACCTGG
Organism: Allium sativum; assembly: GCA_030737875.1. Taxonomy (NCBI): domain Eukaryota; kingdom Viridiplantae; phylum Streptophyta; class Magnoliopsida; order Asparagales; family Amaryllidaceae; genus Allium; species Allium sativum. The sequence continues at coordinate 327,303,126 of CM060921.1, read as the reverse complement.
GTCTTATAACAGCTTCATTTTTCTTTATTTAGCATTGCGCTGTTGTTTTATGCACTGGTATTCTTGGGAGGAAACCCGTTCCGTGTTATACGGCGTGGTCCCTTGATTTACCCAATGATTGAAAATAAAGATTAAAAACTGTTTTAGTTCTCACACCAGTCACATGACTGACCTGGAGTTTATTGTTTTAACCTAAACTCTGGGTGCCCTTATTTTGACACGGGCAGCTAGTAGTTTTGGTTTTGCAGATTTATATTCACAGGATCCTGGTTTACAGCTGGAACGATATCCGGAAAGCTTTGTATCCGTATATCTTCTTCTAGTTGTGTATTGTATTATTTTCCGCTGCTATGTATTTAAATGTAATTTAAATCTCTGATATTTCTGTGTAATATTCATTTATACTCTGTATATTCTTGTAATCTGATGCATTGTTGTAATATACAATGAAATGTTCTTTTATATGCGTTCTGCTGTGGTTTGTTCTCGAACTATCCGACGCTTTCCTTTACGGGGAAGTTGCGGGTCTTCACACGTGGTATCAGAGCTTTGGTTTACAAAGCTCAGAGAACAAGGCACATTAGAACCATACGAAAGAACTCATCAGATATTGGGTTAGTAATATCCAATGGGAATGACTCGTTAGAGATAGGATCAGTAGTATCCTAGAACGAGTGTGAAGAGTATATTTTTCAAATGAAAACAAATTGGTTTTGAAATTTGAATCAATTATTCGTATTTGATTATCTATTTATATTGAGTTGGACAGTCCAGTATATACAGATTTTGCGTATACGTCTGATCCACGTGTACTTGAAATTTTAATATACTGGATAGATATAGAATCACACTCTAGTCGCCCGAAGATGATTCTGATGATAGTTCGAACATCATTAGAATTGGTATTCGTGTTTCGAAGGTGTGATATCTATATATTTCCTATTGACTGGTGTGAGAACCAAAATTAGATAGGGCCTATTGTTGTGATTTGGCATCAAAAATCTGATTTTTGTATATGTATCAAAATTATGAATTTGAAACTCTAATTCACTAATTAATTGATGATTGTGTTGTTTGTTTAATTGTTTGCTAATTTTAACCATTATGCCTAATTTGATCGAATATTGAATTGTATTGAAAATTGGTCGCATTTGCTTGCATATACATATATATCATTGAACAGGTCATAGCAAGGAGGCTAGAGCAGAGAATAAAATTTGTTTGCCCGACAAATAGGTACATGTTTACTACATAATTTCCTGTTTTGTTTGGGTGATGATGATTTTGTGAGCCTATTGGCTAGCCGCTTGGCTTTTTCTTTTTCTTTTTGAGATCTGAAGGACCGGGGAAGCTATTTGAAATTCCCCGATGCTCCCGGTGCAGGGGAGGTTATGGCGAAATTTTTCAAAAATTTAGGGTGTTAGCCAAATTTTTGAGATTTTAGAAAATTCTCAGAAACTAAAGAGTTGGAGAATGGAAGCCAGATCGAGCGTAGAGTTGAATTATCAAACCACTTTCGACTTTGTTCCTTTTCGGGGACGAAAAGTTTTAAGTGGGGGAGATTGTAACAACCCGGAAAATCTGGGCCAGTTTAAAATTTTTATTTTTGCCATTTTAGCGAATTTTGATTATTTAAAATGAATTATTTTAAATAATAACGACGAAAATTTATTTTGAATATAATTCGAACGTATATATTTATACGCGTCGTCGTTAGAATATAAATATTTATATATAATTATAAATAGAATTGAAAATGACGCGGTAGTTCGATAATTCGATTTCAAACTTCAATTGAATATACCGGGTGCAAAACAATCCGGATTTTAGTGAAACCAAAAATCATAGGATCTAATTGATGACATCTTTCCAACGAATCCGACGAATCGAAATTTCGTAGCGGGAATCAAGAGATATGTCCAGTTGAAATTTCTGAATAGTCGCTATGGAATTCAGGCCCTTGAAAATAGCCGTTTTGCAAACGACCTCGGATTTCGACGAAACCAGTTTTGTTGGGTCCGGGATGTAAAGTTATTGCTAGGTTTCAAATTTCATAATTTTTCGAATCAATATGTGAGCGTGGCAAAGGAAAACGCGTTCGACCAGTTTCAGTTGATTTTAATCGACTGGAAATTGGCCATTTTTCAAACGGTCTCAGAATTCGACGAAACTAGTTTTGTTAGGACCGTATCGTCCATACGAAGCTAGAAAATATTTTTCGGGAACTTTTCTAGTTAGTATGTGACCCCGGTAATTTGAAATGTACGTTTAAAATTCAATATGGTGATTTAAATGTAAATTCAACGGAAACTGATTCAAACGATCAATTCAGCTTGCGGTACATATCCCATTGTGTTCGGAATGGGGGTGAAACGCTATGGGCGACAGGCGGTGGGCCTCGTTTCGAGGTCGTATGTGAAAGTCAACTCTTTAGGATAAAATAAATAAATTAATAAAAAAAAAAAACAACAATTCTCTCCCTTTAACCCGCTGGCCCCCCCCGATCAAATTGATTTTTCAGAGATAAAAAAAAAAAATAAAAAAAAAAGAAAGAAGAAGGGGGAGCGCAGCAGCGCCGCCGCCGCCCTCTCTTCCCCACCTCCGGCGAACGCTGGCCCAACCCCCCCTCTTCTCCGACGTCTTCCTTCTCCCTCTCCCTCGCGTTCTGTTCTCCCTTCGAAACCCTCCCCCCCCAACCACAAAATCGACGGAAGCATCAAACTCCCCCCCATCGCCCACCGCTCCGCCTGCCGCACCCCCTGTGGCCCCCACGACCTCCGCCCGACCTCGCTACAGCCCCCCTGTAAGTCGTTTTTTATTTTATTTATTTGTTTTATTTTTATTTATTATTTTATATAAACAGGAAAATGCAAAAACTGATTTTTATATAAAAATTGAACTGATTTTTAAAAAAAGTAAATAGCCTAGTTTTAGAAATATATGTATATATATATAATATGATTTTTGAAAATATAGGTAGAATGATTTTATTTATATATAACATACTAGAAAGGAAAGGTTAAATTTTTAATCGCCTTAAAGTTCATATTTTTAATCGCTAGAAAGATAAGATTTTTATGTTTGAAAAGCTCGGATTTTTAATGTGAAAAGTTCAGATTTTTATATAAAGAAAGTTACGATGTTTAATTATAAAAAGATTTGATTTTTGCTTTTGAAAAGGTAAGGTTTTTAATAACGAGAAGATTAGATTTTTAATCGTATAAAGATACGATTTTTAGAACTGAAAGATATGAAATTATTTTTAGAAGAATAAAAATATCGTCTTTGTTTTGAAAAGAAAGGCATAAAAATATAATCTTTTATATGTAAAGAGCTGATAAAGATAAGATTTCTATCATGAATTTAGAGAAATAAAAATAGGATTTTTATATGTTGAACTTCGAAATAAAAATAGGATTTTTGTATATAGAACTTCGAAAGAAAAATAGGATTTTTATATATAGAACTTCGAAAGAAAAAATAGGATTTTTATATATAGAACTTCGAAAGAAAAATATGATTTTTATATATAGAACTTCGAAAGAAAAATATGATTTTTATATATAGAACTTCGAAAGAAAAATATGATTTTTATATATTGAACATCGAAGTAAAGATTCGATTTTTATATATTGAATAGCAAAGTAAAAATGTGATTTTTACGTATGTAGTGAAAGCAGCAACGAAGGTGACAAAAAGGCGAAACGACGAAGACTTCTGCAAAAGAAGAGTCAAGATGTTTGGATAGCTAATAGTGAGAATTTCTCACCTTTCAAATTTATTTTCTAGTTATATATATATACTAGGATGCAGACGGTGTTTAGTAGCACCCGACACAACCGTCCACAGACCATGGACTTGTTTGTTTGGTTGCATAGATTAGAGATTGTTTGATTGAAATTGAATTGTGTGGTGAAATGGATTGATTTGATGATGTGTGAATGGCGTGGGCCTTCACTAGACCGGGGATAAGGCTAGGCCTTGTCCCGTTTCTAGTATCGTGCCGTTATGCCGCCGAAATTTTCTAAAATGTGTTAGAAAAATAAAAATATCATTTTATTTAAAGAATGAACTGAATAGAAATTCATATGTTGAAATAAAATGTTTTATCGTTAAAAATATAATTTTTAACGTGAATGCGAATAAATAAATTATTCATTTACAAACCAGACGGTTTGTTTATGTACACTGATTTGACTGACATTGATTGGGTCGATAAATTTTACACATCGCCCAACTGCACAAATAAAATATTTGTTTGATTGTTTGAAACCCTACACGGGTGTTAGGATGAAATAGGCAGTTCACTCATCCTGATTGATTAAATATGTCGATCGATTGATTGACAGGCTGTTATAAGCGTTGAATATCTATATTTGATGCTTATACGGTGTAGTGCACTTTGGTTGATGGTTGATTATTTTTCAATGCTATGATATACATGTGTTGTATGAAAATCCATATAATTAACTTTATATGGTAATTGATTGGGCCTCATTCCAATTTGAAAAATAAAGAATATTATAAAATAAAAGTTCATGTGTTGACAGTACTCATTCATTGAGATTGGTCATGTGTTGAACGAAATATTTTAATATTAAAATTTACATCTTTATCGATATAAAATAAAAGTTCATGTGTTGACAGTACTCATTCATTGAGATTGGTCATGTGTTGAACGAAATATTTTAATATTAAAATTTACATCTTTATCGATATAAAATAAAAGTTCATGTGTTGACAGTACTCATTCATTGAGATTGGTCATGTGTTGAACGAAATATTTTGATAATAACAACTATTTTGAAAATAGAAATTTATGAAGCCGTGTTGATTAGATTAACGCCATTTTGACGTGAACGATATTTATATCGATTTTAGACGATTTCGAAATGAATTGAATTGAAAACGATTTCGAAATGAATTGAATTGAAAACGATTTCGAAATGAATTGAATTGAAAACGATTTCGAAATGAATTGAAAACGAATTCAAATTGAATTGAAATCGAATTGAAATGAATTCAAATTGAATTGAAATTTGAATTGAATTGAAATGAATTTTAAAACGAATTTATAAGGAAGAATTCAATTTTGATTTGAATTGAAATGGAAGTTGAAGTTGCTTTTGAAACGAATTTAAAACTATTTATAAAATTCGTTTTAAATAGAATCGACGAAATATATATTATATATATTATATATATAATATAATGGCCAGAATAGAACGCGCCGCGCCGCGGCAGTTCGTAAATTTCGACCATTTATTTCAAACGGACATTACGGGAGATCCGACCGTCGGATTCTCCTAAAACCGGAACCGTTGGGTTCGTATCGAAAAGAGCTTTCTAACGAATGTTAGAAATTTGAAATCTAACGGTTGGATTTGGAGATACGTCCAAATCAAAGTGGAAAAAGGTCGCTGTAAGTGCAGTTCGATGGCCATTGTTGGAAATCGACTGTACGGGCCTTGATAAAATTATTAAAAATAGTAATAATTTGTGTAAAATCATAAGAAATGATTTGTAAAAGTTTGGGATGAAAAACTCCATATTTGAAAAGATAAAAATAGATTTTTATCGAAATGAACTAGTTTTGAACTAGAATTATAATTCTATTTATTTTTAAATAAATAAATTGAATTTGAAATGGTTTTGAAAATAACCAAAATTTCCAATGATTGCATTGGAGTGGATTTGAATCGAAATTGTCTTCGGAATATTTCGATGTTGGAATTCGTGATATTACAGGTGTTGTTATGGAAATTTGAAAGATATATATTTGTATCGTTATTTCCAATACGACATTTGTTAGTCGTAGAATTCGATATTGAATATAAGCCGATATATTTTCTATTCAGAGCCTTGTATTGAATATCGAATGTGATTTGGGTTTGTCGTGAATGGTGTCTTCACTAACACTGTTCTTGAACCCAGTTGAGAAAAGATTAAATCTTTTTACTTAGATTTACTGAAATGTACCAATTAAATAATATTTAATTGGAATTGAATCGATATTGATTTTTGGGTTTATCGTGAACAGTGTTTTAAATAACACTTGTTCTTTAACCCGATAATTAATGGAATGTGATTTGGGTTTGTCGTGAATGGTGTCTTCACTAACACTGTTCTTGAACCCAGTTGAGAAAAGATTAAATCTTTTTATTTAGATTTAATGAAGTGTACCAATTAAATAATATTTAATTGGAATTGAATCGATATTGATTTTTGGGTTTATCGTGAACAGTGTTTTAAATAACACTTGTTCTTTAACCCGATAATTAATGGAATGTGATTTGGGTTTGTCGTGAATGGTGTCTTCACTAACACTGTTCTTGAACCCAGTTGAGAAAAGATTAAATCTTTTTATTTAGATTTAATGAAGTGTACCAATTAAATAATATTTAATTGGAATTGAATCGATATTGATTTTTGGGTTTATCGTGAACAGTGTTTTAAATAACACTTGTTCTTTAACCCGATAATTAATGGAATGTGATTTGGGTTTATCGTGAACCGTGTTTTAAATGACACTGATTCTTTAACCCAGTCGAAGATTAAAACTAAGTGGAGTTTTAATGAATCTTTAATTAGATTGAAAAGATCGAGAATGGAGTATCACCAGTTTTGCTCCAGTCGATAGTTAAATCTTTAATTAGATTTGAACGTGAAATTTAGAAACTAACTGTCGGTTAGCTAAGCAGAATGGTTTCCTGGATATTGATCTGATGTTGGTTTCGGCCTTCGGGGTTAATATTTGGGGAATTATTCTCTTGATTAATTTACGGTTAGTGACTAATGAATTGGAATGAGGCGTATGTTGTGTTTGTGTAACACATTTATAATATATACGCGAGTTATTCGGGAAGACCGGGTTTACCCCATTCTGAATAACTGATACGACGATAAGTCGAAGATGAAGACGATGGTCGAAGACCGGAGGTCTTCACGTCGTTTGGGTGATAACTGATGATCTTGATTGGGCTGTACACCCAAGAAGATGGAAACAGTTAGTGATCGTCCAGACGTACTTGGAGATCGATGGATATGCGGGGTACTAGGTGCCTCCGGTTTCGTTCAGACCCAGAACGGACTTGTAAATGGACTGTGTGTCTGACATCGGATTTCATTCTGTGTGACTGATATCGGTTGCATAGGATGGTTTGCCTGTGTGGCATGCTAAGATGCAAATGATCAAGGCTTCTGTTGAAAAGCAAAGTCTTGTGGTTGATGATCAAAGCACGGCCTTTGTGGCATAGCTTTGTGTAACGTTGATTCACGTGTTTCACACCCGGTATGAACCAAAAACGGGAGACGGACCTCAGGGGGGACATGCGTTTTCTTTCTAGCTAGAAGTGGCGTCAGTGGTTTTACACGCCCTGACGAGTTTGACTTATGTGGTTGTTGCTGTTGCGAGGCGCCTCGGATTGATCGGTCGTTCTCGAACCGATGGAGTCATTTAGTTGGCTCACCTACGCCCCAAAGGGCGGAGAAACGTATTGTTCAGGCATTATAATCCACTTCGTGTGGACCGGCCCTGACGATCCAAGGTACGGTTGCGGCTGTGCCTGAGGGGCGGGCTAGAGCGTCTCGAATCGGTTGAGGACTATCTTTTGCCTCGGTTCATAGATGGAAATCCAATTTCCAAATACGTGACTTTGCGGTTTTATTTGTAAACCTATATATGGCGACATAGTGGCATGGGACGCTCATGCCGCCTATGATTGATACTTATGATTTGAAGTTGTTTTATACACTATGCACTTATTATAGTATCAAATGATTTGTTTTAAAACGTATCAAGCATTCTTTGGCTGTTATAAGGGAAAACCCTATCCCCCGGCTTGCGTTGCATTGTGTGATAGGACCTGGGTCTTATAACAGCTTCATTTTTCTTTATTTAGCATTGCGCTGTTGTTTTATGCACTGGTATTCTTGGGAGGAAACCCGTTCCGTGTTATACGGCGTGGTCCCTTGATTTACCCAATGATTGAAAATAAAGATTAAAAACTGTTTTAGTTCTCACACCAGTCACATGACTGACCTGGAGTTTATTGTTTTAACCTAAACTCTGGGTGCCCTTATTTTGACACGGGCAGCTAGTAGTTTTGGTTTTGCAGATTTATATTCACAGGATCCTGGTTTACAGCTGGAACGATATCCGGAAAGCTTTGTATCCGTATATCTTCTTCTAGTTGTGTATTGTATTATTTTCCGCTGCTATGTATTTAAATGTAATTTAAATCTCTGATATTTCTGTGTAATATTCATTTATACTCTGTATATTCTTGTAATCTGATGCATTGTTGTAATATACAATGAAATGTTCTTTTATATGCGTTCTGCTGTGGTTTGTTCTCGAACTATCCGACGCTTTCCTTTACGGGGAAGTTGCGGGTCTTCACAGCAAGGTGCGGGGGTGGTGCAGCGGTGGGGTCCATGGTGGCGGCGGTGGTGGCTTTTAGTTCTAGGGTTTTCAAAGAGGGAAAAATAAAGAGAGAAGGAAGGAGAAGTGGAGAAGGAGAGGAGGAGGAGGACTAATCGGCGGCTGGAGGAGGGAGGGGCGGCGGTAGCGGTGAATTGGAGGAGGAGGCCATTTGTAACAATCCGGAAAATCGAAACCAATTAATTTTTTTTATTTTGGCAATTTTAATGAATTTTGAATATTTAAAATGAATTATTTTAAATAATAATAACAAGAAATTTATTTTGAATAGAATTAAAACGTATAAATTTATTTAAATCGAAGTTAGAATATAAATATTTATTTTAATTATAAAAGGAATTGGAAATGGCACGGTAGTTTAAAAATTCGATTTCAAATTTCAAATGAATGTACAGGATTCAAAATAAACCGGATTTTAGTGAAACCAAAAATATTTGAATCTGTTTGAAAATATCTTTCCATCGAATTCGAAAAATTGAAATTTCATAGTGGATCCAAAAATAGTCGCTATGGAAATATAGCCCTTAAAAATGGAGATTTTGCAAACGACCTCCGTTTTCGACGAGACCACTTTGTTGGATCCGGAATGTCAAATTATTGCTTGATTCCAATTTTCATAATTTTTGGAATCAATATGTGAGCGTGGTGAATTTAAACATGTTTGGTAATTTCAGTTTGAATTTAATCAACTGAAAAATGACCGTTTTTCAAATGGTCTCCAAATTCGACGAAATTAGTTTTGTTAGGGCCGTATCGTCAAAACATAGCCAGATTTATTTTTCTGGAATTTTTAAAATCCGTATGTGACCCCGGTAATGTAAAATATGCGTTTGAATTTAAAACATAATGATTATATTTTTAATTTAACAGAAACTAATCGTAACAGCCGAATTGGCTTACAAGACATATCCCATTGTGTTCGGAAGGAGGGTATTTAGCTAGGGGCGACACTCGTTGGGTTTGATTTGGAGTTCAGAGGGTTAAACAAGAATTTTACGAATTAAATATTATTTAATTATAATATATATTAGTTTCTTCAGTTGGTCAAACCCTAAAAATTAAATCCGCCCGGTCAAAAGAAAAAAATTGCGCCCCAATTCCCTGAAGACCCGTCGCTCCCTCAGAATTGTGCCGCCGTCGCCGCCGTTCAACATCGCGCCGCCCTCCCCCAACCACAGCTGCCTCCGACGAGCAACCCCGACCACCACGTCCTGGCTTCCGAGCCCCCATTGTCCTCCTTCAATCAAACCTCACCCAAAAACCCCAAATCGATCCCCGTCGCCCCAAAACCCGTCGTGCCACCTGCCGCGACCTCCACCCATGTTCTCCCTTCGCCGCCTGACAACCCCCCTCCTCAGTAAAATCCCGAAAACTGTGAGTTTCTCTTTTTTTCTTTTTATTTTTTTATTTATTTCAGTTTTACATTTGTGTAAATTAAAAGCATTGTTTAATTTTTGTTTTTTTAAAATAAATAACTTTGAATTGAAAATCTGATTTTTATTATCTAGGTTTGAAAGAAAAATAATATTTTTATAAAGGAAAAGATAAGATTTTTAAAATGAGAAAGTTATGATTTTTAAAATGAAAAAGATGAGATTTTTAGAACGTAAAAAGACTAGATTTTTAAAATATAAAAGACCTTGTTTTTAAAAATGTAAAGACGAGAATTTTAAATTAGAAAAGATTCGATTTTTGAAAATGGAAAGATTTGATTTTTATAAATAAAAATGATATGATATTTGTTTATAGAAAAGATTAGATTTTTCATTGTAGAAAAATATGATTTTCATATATGTGAAGGCGTTATAAAAATATGATTTTTACAATGCAAAGATCGATTTAAAAATATGATTTTTATATAATAGAGAATATAAAAATATTATTTTTATAGATGTAGCGAAATAAAAATGTGATTTTTGAATATAAACATCGTTGATTAAAAATATGATTTTTAATATCAACTTCATGAAACAGGCTGCGTTGAAATCGGGATAGCGAATCTGAGCGACGATAAAGAATGGAGGAGTGGATCCCAAAAGTGAGAACTTCTCACTTTAGCTTTATTTTCTAGTTATAAATATATACTAGGATGCAGACGGTGCTTAGCAGCACCCGACACCCGTCGTCCACAAACCATAGACGACTTGTTTGATTGTATTGTGTTGTGAAAATTGGTTGTGATGTGGAATGGAATGAATAAAATATTCATAAGTTGAAATAATTATTTTATATTTAAAAATATATTTTTTAACGAGTGTATGAATAAATAAATATTTATTTACAAATCGGACGATTTGTTTATGTACACTGATTTGACTGATATTGATTGGGACGATAAATTTTACACATCACCCAACTGCACAAATAAAATTCAATATTTGTTGATTGAAACCCCACACGGGTATTGGGATGATATTTGACGTACACTAATCCCAATTGTTTAGTTGTATGTCAATCGATTGGTTGACAGACTGTTGTAAGCGTTATATATTTAATGCTTATGTAGTGTAGAATGCACTCTGGATGATGGTTGATTGTTTATCATTGTTGTTCTATACATGTGTTGTATGAAATCCATATAAATAACAATATGTGGTAATTGACTGTGTCTGATTCCAGTTTAGAAAGAATGAATATTTTAAAATAACGAATATTTTAAAATAATGAATATTTTAAAATAATATTCAGTAAAAGATCAAAATCTGATTTTGATGTCCGATTTGGGATGGACACAATAATATTTAAATATATAAAGCCGTGTTGAGTAGATTAACGCTATATTGACGTGAGCAGTATTTATATCGATTTTATTCATTTTTATAATGAATATCGAAATGAAAGTGATTTCAAAATCTAATGTTTCGAAAATATTATCATTTATATATTAATGATAAGGAATATTCAATTTTGATTTGAAATTGAATATGAAGTTGAAATCGTTTTGAAAACGAATTTAAAAGATTTATAAAATACGTTTTAAATGGAAATCGACGAAATATAAATAATATATATTTAATGGCCTGAATATAACGCGCCGTGCCGCGGCAGTTCACGTCCATTAACTTCGAATTGACATTACGGGAGATTCGACCGTCGGATTCTCCTAAAACTGGAACCGTTGTGTTTGTATTGAAAAGAGCTTTCCAACGAATATAAGAGATTTGAAATCTAACGGTTGGATTTGGAATTATGTCCAAATCAAACTGGGAAAAGGTTGCTGTAAGTGCAGTTCGATGGCCGTTTATGGAAATCGACTGTACGGGCCTTGATAAAATTATTAAAAATATTAATGATTTGTGTAAAATCATAATAAATGATTTGGAAATAATTGGGATGAAAAATTCCATATTTGAAAAGATAAAAATATATTTTTATCGAAATGAACTAGTTATGAACTAGAATTTATAAATTCAATATTTTTAAATAAATAAATTGGATTTGAAATGGTTTTAAAAATAACCAGAATTTCCAATATATGAATTGTTGAATAGAATTTGTCTTCGGAATATTTTGATGTTGGATTCTGTGATTATACGGACATTGTGGAGGGATTTGGAAGATGTATATATATATATATACGATATTTGTTGGTTTCATAATTTGATATTGAATATAAGCCGATATATTTTCTATTTAGAGCCTTGTATTTAATATCAAATTGGTTTTTGGGTTTATCGTGAACGGTGTTTTGAATAACACTTGTTCTTTAACTCGATTAACAATGGAATGAGATTTTGGGTTTTTCGTGAATGGTATCTTTAATAACACTGTTCTTAAACCCAGTGAAGTTAAGAAAATTAGAAACTAACTGGAGATTAGTTAAGTTGAATGGTTTCTTCGGTATTGATCTGATGTTGGTTTCGGCCTTCGGGATCAATACTTAGGGAATTGTTCTCTTACTAATTTACAGTTAGAGACTGATGGGATGGGGTCTTCAGTAACTGTTCTTAAACCCCGTGTGAAAAGAATAAATCTTTTAATTAATATTTAAAGAAGATTTACCAATTAATTAACATTTAATTGGGATTGAAAATGGAATGTGAATTGGGTTTATTGTGAACTGTGTTTTTAAAGACATTCGTTCTTTAACCCGATTTACAGTGAAATGGGATTTAGAATTTATAAATCTTTTTATTAAGATTTAATGGGAATTTTCCAAAGTAAAGTTTTCCAATTTATTATGTTATATTGGAATTGAATGAATTCGATTTGATAATAATCGAAGTGAACTTCGGTGGAGGAAGACTGTTAATACATATGGAATTTAAAAGGCTTTGCCATTATTCCATTTATATTGTTAGTCGGATACGAAAATTGATATCGATTATATATTGATTTATTTTTCCGTGAAGATTCCATAATTAATGGAATGGATTTGGGTTTATCGTGAACTGTGTTTTAAATGACATTAGTTCTTTAACCCAGTTAAATGCAGGATTACATGTCTGTCATTGTATTTCGAACTATATGGTTGATCTCTTCTAAATATATATCTATTTGGTGGTGGAGAATTTATTCTCTTGCTTAACACCCTTCTCCGAGACATACGAGCTCAGAGGTTATATATAGGCAAAAATCAATTGTACGGTGTAGATTGTCGATGCGGCATGTTTGTGTTTCCAAAATTAAATAATCATTAATATTGATTTTTGGGAAGATTAAAACTGAGTAGAGTTTTAATGAATCTTTAATTAGATTGAAATGGGAATTGATAATTTAAATTATCAAATTTGGGAGATGATCCAGAACGGAGTATCACCAGCCTTTGTTTGGCATGCCTATTTCTATAGGGTGCAGCATGATGGGGGGTTCTCGCTTCGTAGTTTGGTGGCGAACGGGAGACTATTACCCCCACATGTCCCTTTTGAGGGTTGGTTAGGCAGTGGCCGGGAGGCTCGAGACGATCGCCGTAAAACAAAGTGTCTGGGGGACCACTGTATGCCACGGTGGGTTTTACCTGCCGCTTTGGGGGATGAAGGGATGGTTGCAAAGCCTATCGGATTTCGTCGGGCTATTACAGCGTGGTATCAGAGCTTTGGTTTACAGTGCTCGAGAATAAGGCATATTAGAATCAAATGAAAGAATTCATCAGAGATTGGATTAGTAAGATCCAATGGGATCCAATGGGAATGTCTCGTTAGAGATAGGATCAGTAGTATCCTAGAACGAGTTGGAAGGGTGTTGTTTTAAAAATGAAAACAAATTTTGTTTTGAAAATTTAAACTTTATACGTATTTGAATATTTTATTTGTATTGAATTTGGACAATCCAATATATAAAGATTTTGCTTATACGCCTTGCAAACGTATATTCGAAATTTGAATATACTGGATAGATATAGAATCACACTCTAGTCGCCCGGAGATGATACTGATGATAGCGCGTGCATCATCAGTATTTATGTTCGAGTTTCGAAAGTGGGATATCTGTATATTTCCAATTGACTGGTGTGAGAACCAAAACTAGATAAGGTTTATTGTTGTGAATTGGCATCAAAAACATGATTTTATGTATATGTATCAAAATTATGAATTTGAAATGTTAATTCACTAATTGATTGATGGTTGTATTGTATGATTATTTGTTATCTAATAAAACCATTATGTGAAAGAACAGTACATATAACCAAATTGTATCAAATGTTGAACTGACTTGAAAATTTATTGAAATTGCATGCATGCACATGTATATACATTGAACAAGTCATAGCAAGGAGGCTAGAGAAGAGGAATAAATTTGTATGCCCGACAAATAGATACATGTTTACTAATTTATTGGGTTTAAATGATTTTATGAGCCGATTGGCTAGCCGCTTGGCTTTTTCTTTTTCTTTTGGAGATGAGAGGGTCTGTGTGGCGGTTTGGGGATTTTCCCGATGCTCCCCATACAAAGGAGGTTATGGCGAAATTTTTCGAAAATTTAGGGTATTAGCCAAATTTTTGAAAAATTAGAAATTCTTAAAAACTGAAAAGTTGAAGAATGAAAGCCAGAATGAAAGTTGAGTTGATTAGTTAAACAGCTTTCAGCTCCGTTCCTTTTCGAGGACGAAAAGATTTTAAGTGGGGGAGATTGTAACAACCCGGAAAATCAGAACCAATTTAAAAATTTTATTTTGGAATTTTAATGAATTTTGAATATTTAAAATGAATTATTTTAAATAATAACGACCAGAAATTTATTTTGAATAGAATTAGAACGTATAAATTTATTTAAATCGAAGTTAGAATATAAATATTTATTTCAATTATAAAAGGAATTATAAATGGCGCGGTAGTTTGAAAATTCGATTTCAAATGAATGTACAAGATTCAAAATAAACCGGATTTTAGTGAAACCAAAAATATTTGAATCTGTTTGAAAATATCTATCCAACGAATCCGAAAAATTGAAATTTTATAGCGGGAATAAAAAGTTATGTCCAGTTGAAAATTTGGAATAGTCACTATGGAAATATAGCCCTTAAAAATGGAGATTTTGCAAACGACCTCCGTTTTCGACGAGACCACTTTTATTGGATCCGGAATGTCAAATTATTGCTTGATTCCAATTTTCATAATTTTTGGAATCAATATGTGAGCGTGGTGAATTTGAACGTGTTTGGTAATTTCAGTTTGAATTTAATCGACTGAAAGATGACCGTTTTTCAAACGGTCTCCAAATTCGACGAAATTAGTTTTGTTAGGACCGTATCATCAAAACATAGCCAAATTTATTTTTCTGGAATTTATAGAATCAGTATGTGGCCCCGGTAATGTAAAATGTGCGTTTGAATTTAAAATATAATGATTATATTTTAAATTTAACGGAAACTGATTGTAACAGCCGAATTGGCTTACAGGACATATCCCATTGTATTCGGAAGGAGGGTATTCAGCTAGGGGCGACACTCGTTGGGTTTGATTTGGAGTTCAGAGGGTTAAACAAGAATTTTGCGAATTAAATATTATTTAATTATAATATATATATATATATATATATATATATATATTAGTTCTTCAGTTGGTCAAATCCTAAAAATTAAACCCCCATGGTCAAAAGAAAAAAATCGCGCCCCAATTCCCTAAAGACCCGTCACTCCCTCAAGAATTGCGCCGCCGCCACCGTTCAACGTCGTGCCGCCCTCTCCCAACCACAGCCACCTCTGACGAGCAACCCCGGCCACCACGCCCTCGCTTCCGATTCCCCCTCGTCCTCCTTCGATCAAACCTCACCCAAAAACCCCAAATCGATCCCCGTCGCCCCAAAACCCGCCGCGCCACCTGCTGCGACCTCCACTCACGTTCTTCCTTCGCCGCCTTACATCCCCCTCTTCAATAAAAACCCGAAAACTGTGATTTTCTCTTATTTTTATTTCAGTTTTATATTTGTGTAAATTAAAAGCATTGTTTAATTTCTGAATTTTAAAAATAACTTTGAATAGAAAATCTGATTTTTATAATTTAGGTTTGAAAGAAAAATAAGTTTTTTATAAAGGAAAAGATAAGATTTTTAAAATGAGAAAGTTATGATTTTTAAAATGAAAAATGTGAGATTTTTAGAATGTAAAAAGATTATGATTTTTAAAATATAAAAGACCTTGTTTTTAAAAATATAAATACGATATTTTTAAATTGGAAAAGATTCGATTTTTGAAAATGAAAAGATTTGATTTTTATAAATAAAAATGATATGATTTTTGTTTATAGAAAAGATTAGATTTTTCATTATAGAAAATATGATTTTCATATATGTGAAGGCGTTATAAAAATATGATTTTTATAATGCAAACATCGATTTAAAAATATGATTTTTAATATCAACTTCGTGAAACAGGCTGCGTTGAAATTAGGATAGCGAATCTGAGCGACGATAAAGAATGGAGGAGTGGATCCCAAAAGTGAGAACTTCACACTTTAATTTTATTTTCTAGTTAGAAATATAAACTAAGATGCAGTTGGTGCTTAGTAGCACCCGACACCCGTCGTCCATAAACCATGGACGACTTGTTTGATTTGATTGTGTTGTGAAAATTGATTGTGATGTGGAGTGGAATGAACAAAATATTCATAAGTTGAAATAAATATTCTATAGTTCAAAATATATTTTTTAATGTGTATATGAATAAATAAATATTCATTTACAAATCGGACGATTTGTTTATGTACACTGATTTGACTGATATTGATTGGGACGATAAATTTTACACATCGTCCAACTGCACAAATAAAATTCATTATTTGTTGATTGAAACCCCACACGGGTATTGGGATGATATTTGACGTACAGTAATCCTAATTGTTTAGTTGTATGTCAATCGATTGGTTGATAGACTGTTGTAAGCGTTAAATATTTATATTTAATGCTTATGCAGTATAGAATGCACTCTGGATGATGGTTGATTGTTTATCATTGTTGTTCTATACATGTGTTGTATGAAATCCATATAAATAACATTATGTGGTAATTGACTGTGTCTGATTCCAATTAAGAAAGAATGAATATTTTAAAATAACGAATATTTTAAAATAATCAATATTTTAAAATAATATTCAGTAAAAGATCAAAATCTGATTTTGATGTCCGATTTGGGATGGACACGAAAATATTTAAATATATAAAGCTATGTTGAGTAGATTAACGCCATTTTGACGTGAACGGTATTTATATCAATTTTATTCATTTTTATAATGAATATCGAAATGATAGTGATTTCAAAATCTAATGTTTTGAAAATATTATATTTATATATTAATGATATGGAATACTCATTTTTGATTTGAAATTGAATATGAAGTTGAAATCGTTTTGAAAACGAATTTCAAACGATTTATAAAATACGTTTTAAATGGAAACCGATGAAATATATATGTTATATATATTTAATGGCCTGCATAGAACGCGCCACGCCGCGGCAGTTCGCGAATTTCGACCATTGACTTCGAATTGACATTACGGGAGATCCGACCGTCGGATTCTCCTAAAACCAGATCGTACCGAAAAGAGCTTTCCAACGAATATAAGAGATTTTAAATCTAATGGTTGGATTTGGAATTATGTCCAAATAAAATTGGGAAAAGGTCGCTGTAAGTGCAGTTCGATGGCCGTTTATGGAAATCGACTGTGTGGGCCTTGACAAAATTATTAAAAATATTAATAATTTGTGTAAAAGCATAATAAATGATTTTAAAAGAATTAGGATGAAAAATTCCATATTTGAAAAGATAAAAATATATTTTTATCAAAATGAACTAGTTATGAATTAGAATTTATAAATCCAATATTTTTAAATAAATAAATTGGATTTTGAAATGGTTTTAAAAATAACCATAATTTCCAATATATGAATTGTTGAATAGAATTTGTCTTCAGAATATTTCGATATTGGATTCCGTGATTATACGGACATTGTGGAGGAATTTGGAAGATATATATATATATATATATATTGTTATTCCCAATACGATATTTTTTGGTTTCAGAATTCGATATTGAATATAAGTCGATATATTTTCTATTCAGAGCCTTGCATTAAATATCAAATTGGTTTTTGGGTTTATCGTGAACGGTGTTTTGAATAACACTTGTTCTTTAACCTGATTAATAATGGATGAGATGTTGGGCTTGTTGTGAATGGTATCTTTAATAATACTGTTTTTAAACCCGATGAAGTTAAGAAAATTAGAAACTAACCGAAGATTAGCTAAGTTGAATGGTTTCCTGGGTATTGATCTGATATTGGTTTTGGTCTTCGGGATTAATACTTAGGGAATTGTTCTCTTACTAATTTATGGTTAGAGACAGATGGGATGGGGTCTTCAGTAACTGTTCTTAAACCCCGTATGAAAAGAATAATTCTTTTAATTAAGATTTAAAGAAGATTTACCAATTAATTAACATTTAATTGAGATTGAAAATGGAATGTGAATTGGGTGTATTGTGAACTGTGTTTTTAACGACATTCGTTCTTTAACCCGATTTACAGTGAAATGGGATTTAGAATTTATAAATCTTTTTATTAAGATTTAACGGGAATTTTCCAAAGTAAAGTTTTCCAATTTAATATATTAAATTGAAATTGAATGAAATTCGATTTGATAATAATCGAAGTGAACTTCAATGGAGGAAGACTATTAATATATATGGAATTTAAAAGGCTTTGCCGTTATTCCATTTATATTATTAGTCGGATACGGAAATTGATATCGATTATATATTGATTTGTTTTTCCGTGAAGATTCCATAATTAATGGAATGGATTTGGGTTTATCGTGAACTATGTTTTAAATGATATTAGTTCTTTAACCCAGATAAAGGCAGGATTACATGTCTGTCATTGTATTTTGAACTGTATGGTTGATCTATGCTAAATATTTATCTGTTTGGTAGTAGAGAATTTATTCTCTTGCTCAACACCCTTCTCTGAGACATACGAGCTCAGAGGTTATATATAGGCAGAAATCAATAGTACAGTGTAGATTGTCGATGCGACTTGTTTGTGTTTCCAAAGTTAATTAATCATTAATATTGATTTTTGGGAAGATTAAAACTAAGTGGAGTTTTAATGAATCTTTAATTAGATTGAAATGGGAATTGGTAATTTAAATTATCAAATTTGGGAGATGATCGAGAATGGAGTATCACCATTTTTGCTCCTAGCGATAGTTAAATCTTTAATTTAATTTAAAAGTGAAATGTTAATTAAATTTACCGATAACATCTTGGTGTTAGTTATGGGGTAATACCAGTTTTGCCCCGTGGGATGAATAGGTTGGGATTGGGAAATTAACTAAATGATCACTTTGGTAAGGTGCGTTAATCTCGACTAGTTTGGAAAACCTTAATATGGTTTGAATGACATCCAAAGGAGGATTAAAGAATAAATTTAAAGAATTTATCTTTAATAAAATTAATGGGAACCTTTCCCAAATGATATGAATATTTGAATAAAAGAATATTCTGAATTGGAATGAGGTGTATGTTGTGTTTTTATAGCACTTGTTTATTATATACGCGAGTTATTCAGAAAGGACGGGTTTATACCATTCTGAATAACTGATTCGACGATAAGTCGACGATGAAGACGGTGGTTGAAGACCGGAGGTCTTCACATCGTTTGGATGATTACTGATGTCTTGATTGGGCTGTACACCCAAGACGAGGTAATAAATGGTGATCGTCCAGACGTACTTGGAGATCGACCGGATATGCGAGGAGCTCTCTCCTGTATTGGACACGGGACGAGGAATAAGGTGCCTCCAGTTTCATTCAAACCCAAAACGAACTTGTAAATGGATGTGTGTCTGATATTGGATTTTATTTTGTGTTGATTGGCGGCGGAGAATTTATTCTCTTGCTTAACGCCCTTCTCTGATACGTACGAGCTCAGAGGTTATATATCGATAGACATCAGTCGCATGGCATGAATTGCCTGTGTGGCATGTTGAGATGCAAATGATCAAGGCTTCTATTGAAGAGCAGAGTCTTGTGGTTTATGATCAAAGCACGACTTTGATATAGCATAGCTTTGTGTATAGCGTTAATTCGCTAGCCTCACACCTCAGTATGAGTTAAAAACGGGATAAGAGACCCCAGGAGGATATGACGTTTCTTTCTAGCTATGGGTGGTGTCAGTGTTTTGCAAGCCCTGACATATATATATATATTTACCTTTGTGGTTGTAGGGATGCAAGGCGCCTCAGTTATATCGGTCTCTACGGAGCCGATGGATAGGCCCTATAGGACCGGGAAACGTGTGTTCAGGGATAACCAATCCACTAACGTAAGTGTGGACCAGCCTTAGAGGATCCAGGGGTTGCCCAGAGTGTAGTCCAGAGGCATCAGCTAGAGTGTCTCGAAGCGGAAAGGAGTACATCCTATGCCTAGACTCATGGCGGAAATCCAATTTCCAATACGTGACATTTCGGTTTTATTTGTAGAGCCTAGTATGGCGACATAGTGGGATGGGGCACTATGCCGTCTATGATTGATACATTTTTATTTGAAGTTGTTTTCATACACTTTACACTATAATAGTATCAAAATGATTTGTTTTAAATGTACCAAGCATGTTTGGCTATTGTAAGGTAAAACTCTATCCTTCGGCTTGCGTTGCATTGTATGATGGGACCTGAGTCTTATAATAGCTTCATTTTTCCAAAAAGCATTGAGTTGTTTATTCTATGCACTGGTATTCTTGGGAGGAAACCCATTCCGTGTTATATGGCGTGGTCCCTTGATTTACTTCATTTTTAAAATAAAGATTTAATAATTGTTTTAGTTCTCACACCAGTTACATGATTGACCTGGAGTTTATTGTTTTAATCTAAACTCTAGGTGCCCTTATTTTCCATACGGGCAGCTAGTAGTTGGGTTTTTGCATATTTATATTCACGGGATCCTGGTTTACAGCTGGAACGATATTCCGAAAGCTCTGTATCTGTTTATCTCTTTTAGTTGTGTTTTTATTATTTTCCGCTACTATGTAATGTATTTTAATCTCTGATGTGTAATATTTATTCATACTCCGTATATTCTCGTACTCTGATGTAAATTGTTGTAATAAGTAATGAAATGTTCTTCTGTTTGTATTCTAATTTTTTGTGTTCTCAACTCAGTCCGGGCTTTCCCTTACGGGGAAGTTTGGGTCGTTACACCATTAATTGTTTTTTTGAAATAAAAAGGGGAAGAAGGAAATAATGAATTAGAAAAGGAGGAAGAAAGGCCGCTGCCTTTGAAGAGAAGAAGGAAAAGAATTAGGTTTGTGTTAGGGTTAGGGAGGAGTTTAGGATATTATATAGGAGAGACAATTTTTGTTTTAACCCCTTGTATATTTTAATCTTTTTAATTATATTATCTTTAATCCCTTTTGTAGTTAATTTTATTCAATTTATGTCCGTTTTCATGGTTTAAAAATCCGTGTGGTCACCTACGGATTCCATTCTTGATAAAAATTGACATGCAGCCATTCTTTGACATTACAGATCCAAAGAAATTGGTCTCGTCGAATTTCGAGTCCGTATGCAGAAATAGTGAATATTTAAAGTCAGAATATTGACTGTTTTACACTTAAAAATCAATTATGATCACATACTGATTCTAGAAATTATGAAACTTGAAATCTTATCATTATTTGACGATACAAATCCAAAAAAAAGTATTCGGAGGTCATTTGCAAAAATTCACTTTTTAAGGCGTATATATATTATATTAAAAAAATATATTTATATAAATAAATTCCAAATCTCGAAATATATCAATGTTTATACTTTTTGAAATCAGAAACGTCATTTTGAACTCAATGGAAGTGGTTTCGAGTCCAAATTCCTTCATATGCAAAAAGTAGCTTTTTGGGCCATATATATTATGTATATAAATTCCATAGCGTTTTTCTGAAATTTTAATTTTATCATGACTTACAATTTATAATTTGAAATCTCAATTTCTTAAATTCATTAAAAAGATATCGTCAATACGATCCTAGCATTTCTGGTTTGTCCATTTCTGACTTATAATGAATTTTGTATATTTATTCGAAGTTTAAAAATTGAAATTTCAAACTACCGCGCCTTTTTAGGCTCGTAATATAATTAATATAAATTTATAAGTTCTAACTTTAATTAAAATAAATTTTTAGTCGTTATTATTTAAAATAAATCATTTTAAATATCCAAAATTCATTAAAATAGCTTAAAATAAATTTTTATATTGGTTCTGAAATCTCGGGTTGTTACACTTGTCCTAAGGACAAGTGGAATTATAACATGGGTTATAACCAATGAAAAGAAAACTTATTAGTAAACCTTAGTTTAGAGAACTAAGTTAATAAGTAAACAACAGTAACAAGTTGTGATAACAGTGTAAGACAAGGTTATGAGTAAATAAGAAAGAACAATGTAGGCTTATCATTAATAGACTTATAATTGGGAGTATTAAGTCTAATAAACGTAATAAATAATAAGCGGAAGACCACTCCGGCGACATAGGGCTAAATAAAGAAAGTAAGCAGACAATTGGAAGTGTAACACCCCGTATTTCTGTTAATACTAATATTCACAAATTAAAAGAATTAATATTGAGAATTTGCACGAAATAGCCTTAAAAAGGCATATAACAAATTTGAGATATGTGAATTGCCTTAAAAGGCAAAAAATGGAATTAAGACATTAATTGGAAAATTAATGGTCATAAGTTAATTATGGATTAATTTGAATTCATGAATAGGTGCGTGTGTATATATATGTATTTATATATATATGGGCAATTAATGTAAACATGAATAGAAGTTTATTAATTTGTTGAGTGTTTGCTGAGTCACTTCTGACTCATTGCTGAGTCAATAAGATAAACCCCATCTGGTCTGAATGGCTGTGGTTATTTCTAGGTTAAATCTAATGGCCTAAATGAATCCTAACATCTATAAATAAGTGGGTAGACTCTAACCTAAATCACTTGAAAAATTGGAGAGCTACCGACATGCCGTTGCCATGGAGTTCAGCATAGCCGTCACAAACTAAAGAAGAAGAAGGCCTAATCTACAAACTAAATCTACTCAAATCAAATCAAAAGCTCTCTCTCTTTCTATTTCTCTTCTTTAAAAATTGTGAGTATGATGAATCTCACAATATTATTATAAAATAATTTGATTAATTTATGAATGGATCACAAGAAAGTGATATGAATTGTTATGTATTTGTAAATTATGTTGTGGATCTCTTGTTATGCTATTATGTTATCATATATATGTTGTTATGTTGTAGTGATTATGTTGTAAATAATCCTATGCTATGTCATATGTGATTAATCATGCTATGCTATGTTATAAATCATGTTATGCCATGTTGTAAATCATGCTATGCTATGTTGTAAATCATATCATGCTATGTTGCAAATTATGATATGCTATGTTGTAAATCTTATATATGTTGTAGATCTCATATTATCACATATGTTGAAATACTTATGTTATATGATAATGATGTCATGTTAAGTTGTGTTGAATCATACAAGTTGTAAAATCATGATGTTAGTATTTATGCGAATTGGATCATGTTTAAAGTTTATGTTTTTTTTTATAATAGATCTTGATTATGGGAATTTGCCTATTGAGTTAGGTGTACCCATATACATGAATCTACAAATTAATTGGATCTTGAATATGGGAATTTGCCTATTAAGTTAGGTGTACCCATATACATGAATCTATGATTAAATGAATTTTGATTTTTGGGAATTTGCCTATTGAGTTAGGTGTACCCATATAAAACCATATTGTTAATGATGTTGATTCACACATGTCCTATACAAGTTTATGAAATTTGATCAAAATCATATTATGTGAATTATGAATAAGTTGACACCCTTAGATCCATGACATGTATAACCTTATGCAAGTTGTAATGTATGCAAGTTTTACCCCTTGTTATGATTTATTTAGTCACACATATATGTTGTTGTTGTGAATATTTTCTTTTATGCTATGAGTTAGACTAATCGGGTCTAGCGTACATTTTGCGAATAAACGTTCAAACGTGGGGTAGGAGTAATATTAGGAAATTAATAAATTGGGGTGCAATTGATATGATTTTGCATGCCTTAAATGGATGTCCATAATTGAGTCAATTATGTACATTGTTAAATTTGGAATTAATTAATAATTCAAGTAGGGAATTATTAAAATCGGGGGAAAGTGGATTATTAATAATAATCAATGCTTAGGACACGAGGTTGGACCCGTTTGTGACGTAAACCTGCCCGAACCCGCCCGGCAAATCCAGTAGTCACAAATGTCGGCCCAATGTGAGAGGTCCTAGGCCCAAACTAAAGCATAACATTTGTAAAGACACGAGGTTAGACTCTTTTATGGTATAAGACTGCCCGGACCCGCCCGGCAAATCCAGTTGCCATAAATGCCAGTCTAATGTGAGAGGTCTTTATGAGGTTATGGCCTTAATGAATTAAGAAATACTTAACCAGATAATCATGTAAGGTGGGACATGGGGGTTAAGTAGGTGCCTTGGGTGGCATGAGGAATCTAGTGGTTGCCTTTAGAGGCATTTGAAATACGATTAGACTTAACCAAATACACATGTAAATGAACATGACTAAGTGGGTTAAGTGGATGGACTAATGGGACAAGCTTAGGTGGAATGCTTGTGGGAAATAATGGGGGCCCATTTCAACCAGTATCCCAAAACGTATCTTTGTGGGCTCGACCCAAGTCGAGGATGGGACACGCATACTGGGTTTGACTATAAGAGGCCAAAACAGGGAGCGGTGGCAACGCAAGTCCAACGGGTTTCATATGCGTGTGTGGACCCGGGCTGGTAGGTAAGACGTTGTTGCATCGTGTAGGTATAAGCCGTGCATCTCCGTTATATCGGGTTGCCACTTTAGGGGAATGATACACCCCACTGTGGGGCCAGCACGGGTATCTACGAGTAGGGAGCCGATCGAAAAATGGAAAGTGGGGTACACCTAGTGGAGATAGGGGCAGGCGGCACCTATGTAGTCAGCTAGGAGTACGTATAGCCATTAAGAAAGTTTCTAAGTGAAGCTAAGTGGAATCAATCTTTAGGGTGATTGGTGTGGTGCAGTATAGTGTTTATCCTTTAGTATTTAGGAGCGCCTATAACGTTTCCTTTAGCGACTGTCTATGTCCTTAATCTGCTCTTTCATAGACATTTCCTTGTTTTCCAGCTTATGCCTTACTCCAGTTATTTTGATAATAGTATTGTAGAATTATCATACTCGCCAGACTTTATGTCTGACCCCCCCTCTTTTTCATCTTTTTCTCCCTTCAGGTCCTCAGGTTGGGCCAAGTTCCAGTGGAGTCTGATTGGATTGCTTATCTCTTGGAAAGCTTGGACTGCTGAAGTAACGTCCAACTTGTTATCTTTCTTTTTAATGGCTATTTATGTAATGGGATTATGTACTTGTTTTATCAAGATAGATATTGTACTTGACTTTGATTATGGTGTTATGATGTAATCAAACATGTTTTGACTTCTGCTGCAATTGAAATAAAGTTTTTTAAATTTCCAAGTACTATTTTATATCTGTCTTGTTGAAATTTTACTGTTCTATATTCACCTAAAACCTCCATAGAAGTTACTGCATTCCCTTTGTGAGTGACATTAATGGAAGTGGGGTGTTACACGTGGTATCAGAGCATAAGGTTACCAGAACAGATAAAATTTTTAGAAAAATATTTTTCTAAAGTATTTTTGGAAGAAGTGCTTTCAAAAACATGTTATTTAGAGAAAGTTTTTATGAAAAACATAATCCCAAATAGCCATATCCTTATCTTTATCTTTCGAATTCTCCATTTTGAATCTTTCCTTTTTCGTTTCAGCATGGCTAAAGATCTTAATCTCCCAGAAGGTGTGACGGTTCCAGGGTGGTTTAGGAGATATTTGGAGGCTAGGGCCACCACTGCAGGCCCAGCAGATGTTCCTCCACCCCCAGTTGCACCCATTCCTCCTCCTCCTCGTGTTGACACTTTTGCAAAGACGTGCAAGGAATTTAAGGCTATGGGAGGAAAAACTTTTCAAGGGACTGAGACGTTTGTGGAGGCCAGACACTGGCTTAAGGAGACTGAGGAATTGTTGGATATCTTTGAAGTGGAAGATGGGAGGAATGTCCGTTTAGCTGCTTGGTTAATGAAGGGAGAGGCCTCGTTTTGGTGGGAGGTCACTAACGGGGAACGTCCAATTGATTCATGGGCGGATTTCAGACGAAGGTTTGAGGCAAAGTTTCTTTCAAGGGCAGAGGAGAATTTAAATATGTAAAAATTCCTGACATTAAAGCAAGGGAGCTTATCAGTGAAGGAATATGTCAATAAATTTAATCAGTTAGCAAGGTTTGGCTTGGAGTTGGTGAACACGCCAGAGAAGAAAGCTTTGAGGTTCGTTAGAGGCTTGAATGAACCGTTGCAAGGGTTGGCTATGACCCACATCCCTATGGGAGCCACCTTTGAAAGGCTAGTAGAAATGGCACTTATGCATGAGGATAAGGCAGTTGAAAAGAAAGGGGATCAGAAGAAACCCCAACAGCAAAATAAGAAGGGTGGTAAAAACAATAATGGCAAAGGGAAGAAGAGATGCTTCAATTGTGGGACGCCTGGCCATCTCAGCAAAGATTGTAGAAAGAAAAAGAAGACTGGTTGTTTTCATTGTGGAGATGCGGGACATTTGGTGAAGGACTGCCCAAAGAAGGGGCAGAGGGCAGGGTCTACCTCGGGAGGACAGGTGCAGGCTCTTATGGCACCAGGGCAGGCAAGGGTGCAAGTTCAGGCTATTGCGGCCCCACCGCTGCAAGAAAGAGTAGAACAATTTCTGTTGAAAGCTTAGTTTTTCTGTTTGATCATCCTGTCCGTACCTTATTCGATTCTGGCGCATCTCATTTGTTTATCTCTGCATCATTAGTTGAATTATTGCACTTGAACACCAGTTTAGTAGAGGATCCCTTGGTTGTTTCAAATCCAATTGGGGGTTCGGCTCATTTGACCACGATATGTTTGGATTTGAAAATCTCTATACTTAGCATTGAATTTAGATGTGATGCTTATGTATTGGGCTTCACGGGCTATGGGCTAATTTTAGGAATGGATTGGTTATCTAGAAATGAGGCCATTCTTGATTGTGAAAGGAGAGTAGTTAGGCTTGTGACTCGCCTTGGTAACACTCTCGACATCTTTTGTAATCGCATAGATTCCGTTATGCTAAGTTATCTTGAATCGCTTGACGCGTCTGTAGAGAATCTGCGAACGGTAGAGGTGATCCGGGAATATCTGGATGTGTTTGAGGAGGTGAAGGGCTTACCTCCAAAGCGGGAGATAGACTTTCGAATTTATCTTGTGGATAATGCTAAACCCGTATCTTTGCCAGTGCGCCACATGGCTCCTCGTGAAAGGAGGGAACTCAATAAGCAAGTGAAGGAGTTGCTTGAGAAGGGGTTCATAAGACGTAGTATATCAGAGTGGGGTGCTCCAGTAGTATTTGCTACAAAGGCGGATGGGTCCCTTAGACTTTGTGTGGACTATAGAGAACTAAACAAGCTTACTAAAAAGAACCGACACCCACTGCCGAGGATTGACGATCTCTTTGATCAGTTAGTTGGCGCCTCAGTGTTTTCGCAGTTGGACTTAGCCACTGGCTTTCATCAACTAAGAGTGGCTGAGGATAGTATAGATAAGACTGCTTTTAGGACTCCTGACAGATTCTATGAATGGCTAGTGATTCCCTTTGGTTTGACAAATGCCCCCGCATATTTTGTTGATTTGATGAGTAGGGTGTTTAGGGAGTACCTTAACAAATTCGTGGTAGTCTTTGTGGATGACATCTTAGTCTTTTCTAAGAATGAAGAAGAGCATGCCCTACATCTTAGGGAAGTGTTGGAAACCCTTCGAGCGCATAACCTTAAGGCAAAATTTTCTAAGTGTCACTTCTGGAGGAAAGAAGTACGGTTCTTAGGCCACGTGGTTTCCAAGGAAGGGATAGCAATGGATCCCGCAAAGGTGGTGGCCATCCAAGATTGGAAGGTCCCTAAAAATGTAACCGAAGTAAGAAGTTTCTTGGGGTTGGCTGGCTATTATAGGAAGTTTATCAAAGACTTCGCAAAAATATCATCTCCATTAACACGGTTAACGAAGAAGAACCTGGTTTTTACGTGGGACGAAGATTGTGATGATGCGTTCCAACATTTAAAGAGAGCCTTAACTTCAGCCCCAGTCTTAGTACTGCCAGACGGGAATAAGTTGTTTACCGTCTATAGTGATGCTTGTGGGACGGGACTTGGCGCGGTCCTCATGCAAGAGGGAAGAGTAATAGCCTATGGTGGAAGGCAGTTGAGGGTTCATGAAAAGAATTACCCTACGCATGACCTTGAGTTAGCCGCAATTGTTTTCGCGCTTAAGTCTTGGCGTCACTATCTTCTTGGTGAGAAATTCGAACTGTTCACTGACCACAAATCATTAAAATACTTATTCTCTCAGAAGGATTTGAATTTAAGGCAGCAACGGTGGATGGAATTCTTAGCCTCCTACGATTTTGAAATAGCATATACCCTGGGCAAGGGTAACGTGGTAGCAGACGCCTTAAGTAGGAAAAGGTTGTCCTTGAGTCCGTTGTTTGTTGAACGACGAAGCTTAGAATTCATCTCCATGTTTGACTTTAGACCCTCCGTTGACCTAGTACCTGGTTTGTTAGCATCCTTGGAGGTTAGACCTACACTTCTAGGACGAGTTAGTGAGGCACATCAAGACGACCCACAGTTGGTTGAGATAGAAGAAAAGCTCAAAGGAGAGGAGTCGTCTAGCCATCTTCGTAGGTATACCCTAGACGATAAGGGTTGGTAACGAAGGGATAATAGACTTTGTGTACCATAAGACGAAGACTTAAGGAAGGCCATTCTTGATGATGCTCATTGCTCAAAGATGACCATTCATCCCAGCGGAGACAAGATGTACAAAGATATGAAGCGGGTTTTATTTTGGGCCGGTATGAAAAAGGATGTGGCCGAGTACATCGCTAGATGCTTGGTGTGCCAACTAGTAAAAGCGGAACAAAAGAAACCCGGTGGGTTGCTTCACCCATTGGAAGTTCCACTATGGAAATGGGAAAGCGTCTCAATGGATTTTGTGGATGGATTACCAAGATCAAGGAAGGGTAATACGGGGATTTGGGTTATAGTAGATAGACTTACTAAGAGCGCCCATTTTATTCCCGTGAAAAGTAAGAGGACTGCTCCGTGGTTGGCTTCTGTATACATTAAAGAGATAGTTCGTTTGCACGGTATTCCTTCTAGTATAGTAAGCGACCATGATCCCATCTTCACTAGCGAATTTTGGAAGAGTTTACAAGAGGCGGTAGGGACTCAGCTATGTTTGAGCACCGCATATCATCCTCAGACGGACGGCCAGACCGAGAGGGTGAATCGTATTATAGAGGATCTTTTAAGGCTTTGTATCCTAGACTTTGGGGGTACATGGGAAGAGCACCTTCCGTTGGTAGAATTCGCATATAATAATAGCTTTCAGTCTAGTATTGGCATGGCACCTTTCGAAGCTCTTTATGGAAGGCCTTGCCGTTCGCCTACATGTTGGTGGGAATCTACCGATAAAATCCTACTTGGGCTCGATATGGTTAGGGAAACCTTGGAGAAGATTGATTTGATTCGAAGGAGGATGAAAGCAGCACAAGATAGGCAGAAATCGTATGCTGATAAGAGGAGGACAGATCTTGAGTTTGACATTGGGGACATGGTTTTTATCAAAGTATCTCCGTTACGGAATGTTGTTCGCTTTGGGTCCGTTGGGAAATTAGCGCCAAGGTTTGTAGGGACGTTTCCTATAAAAGACAGGATTGGGAAGATGGCGTATAGGGTGGAGTTGCTTGAGAAACTTAGTGGAGTACACGACGTATTCCATGTATCACATTTGAGGAAGTGTTTGCACAAGACCGCGGAGGTGGTAGAGCCGAGCTTGCTTAAAGAGGTGGAAATAGAGCGTGATGCAACAATTAGACGAGCTCCTACATGCATTCTTGGGTCGGAGATCAAAAAGTTGAGAAATCGAGAGGTCAGACTAGTTAAAGTGCAATGGGGAGATGATGAGAGCAACGCTACTTGGGAGACAGAAGGGAAGATGCGTTCGCTATACCCTTTTCTTTTTTAGGGTATGTCTTTTAATTTCTCCTTTATCGCTTAGCTTATCTTATCTTATCTTTAGTGTGTCCTCTCATTAGTATCTTTAACCTTTAGTTAGGATAATCCTATGGTTGAAACATGTGTTTGAGACATGTTATGTATGATGGATGCAAAATGGATGCAAGTGGTTGCTAGTGGTTGCTCGTGGATGCATATATACACACACTTTAGGCACTAGATCGGCTCAGTCACTACATATTGCATATTGCATAAATGAATGTATTTAGTATAATGGATGTATAATGTTTGTACCATCATATAGATGCTGCATTCGGTTGAATGGATGTGCACGCATATAGAAGTAGTTTGTAAGCAATTAGGATCTTTTGCATACATAATGGATGCATGGCACTATCATGAATTGCATCAAGGAGGTCAACTGAATCAGTGGACCACCTGATTTTGCATTAGATACGGACATAGACACACACTATGCATTTAAACATGAAAGCATTAGAAGTCTATAAGGACAATGGATGCCAGTGTTTGTTGATTGAGTAGATGGTTGATTATAGGATATAAACTTGAAGATTTCGGGGTCGAAATCCCTTAAGGAGGGGAGAATGTAACACCCCGTATTTCTGTTAATACTAATATTCACAAATTAAAAGAATTAATATTGAGAATTTGTACAAAATAGCCTTAAAAAGGCATATAACAAATTTGAGATATGTGAATTGCCTTAAAAGGCGAAAAATGGAATTAAGACATTAAAATGAAAATTAATGGTCATAAGTTAATTATGGATTAATTTGAATTCATGAATAGGTGCGTGTGTGTGTATATATATATATATATATATTTATATATATATGGGAAGTTAATATAAACATGAATAGAAGTTTATTAATTTGTTGAGTGTTTGCTGAGTCACTTCTGACTCATTGCTGAGTCAATAAGATAAACCCCATCTGGTCTGAATGGCTGTGGTTATTTCTAGGTTAAATCTAATGGCCTAAATGAATCCTAACATCTATAAATAAGTGGGTAGACTCTAACCCTAAATCACTTGAAAAATTGGAGAGCTACCGACATGCCGTTGCCAGGAGTTCAGCATAGCCGTCACAAACTAAAGAAGAAGAAGGCCTAATCTACAAACTAAATCTACTCAAATCAAATCAAAAGCTCTCTCTCTCTCTTTCTATTTCTCTTCTTTAAAAATTGTGAGTATGATGAATCTCACAATATTATTATAAAATAATTTGATTAAGTTATGAATGGATCACAAGAAAGTGATATGAATTGTTATGCATTTGTAAATTATGTTGTGGATCTCTTGTTATGCTATTATGTTATCATATATATGTTGTTATGTTGTAGTGATTATGTTGTAAATAATCCTATGCTATGTCATATGTGATTAATCATGCTATGCTATGTTATAAATCATGTTATGCCATGTTGTAAATCATGCTATGCTATGTTGTAAATCATATCATGCTATGTTGCAAATTATGATATGCTATGTTGTAAATCTTATATATGTTGTAGATCTCATATTATCACATATGTTGAAATAC
This sequence comes from Allium sativum, assembly GCA_030737875.1. Classification (NCBI taxonomy): domain Eukaryota; kingdom Viridiplantae; phylum Streptophyta; class Magnoliopsida; order Asparagales; family Amaryllidaceae; genus Allium; species Allium sativum. Next base: position 327,271,482 of record CM060921.1, on the reverse strand, counting down.
TTATGTTATATGATAATGATGTCATGTTAAGTTGTGTTGAATCATACAAGTTGTAAAATCAAGATGTTAGTATTTATGCGAATTGGATCATGTTTAAAGTTTATGTTTTTTTTATAATAGATCTTGATTATGGGAATTTGCCTATTGAGTTAGGTGTACCCATATACATGAATCTACAAATTAATTGGATCTTGAATATGGGAATTTGCCTATTAAGTTAGGTGTACCCATATACATGAATCTATGATTAAATGAATTTTGATTTTTGGGAATTTGCCTATTGAGTTAGGTGTACCCATATAAAACCATATTGTTAATGATGTTGATTCACACATATCCTATACAAGTTTATGAAATTTGGTCAAAATCATATTATGTGAATTATAAATAAGTTGACACCCTTAGATCCATGACATGTATAACCTTATGCAAGTTGTAATGTATGCAAGTTTTACCCCTTGTTATGATTTATTTAGTCACATATATATGTTGTTGTTGTGAATATTTTCTTTTATGCTATGAGCTGGACAAATCGGGTCTAGCATACATTTTGCGAATAAACGTTCAAACGTGGGGTAGGGGTAATATTAGGAAATTAATAAATTGGGGTGCAATTGATATGATTTTGCATGCCTTAAATGGATGTCCATAATTGAGTCAATTATGGACATTGTTAAATTTGGAATTAATTAATAATTCAAGTAGGGAATTATTAAAATTGGGGAAAGTGGATTATTAATAATAATCAATGCTTAGGACACGAGGTTGGACCCGTTTGTGAGAGGTCCAATGTGAGAGGTCCATAAACCTGCCCGGACCCGCCCGACAAATCCAGTAGTCACAAATGTCGGCCCAATGTGAGAGGTCCAAGGCCCAAACTAAAGCATAACAATTGTAAAGACACGAGGTTAGACTCTTTTATGGTATAAGACTGCCCGGACCCGCCCGGCAAATCCAGCTGCCATAAATGCCAGTCTAATGTGAGAGGTCTTTATGAGGTTATGGCCTTAATGAATTAAGAATTACTTAACCAGATAATCATGTAAGGTGGGACATGGGGGTTAAGTAGGTGCCTTGGGTGGCATGAGGAATCTAGTGGTTGCCTTTAGAGGCATTTGAAATATGATTAGACTTAACCAAATACACATGTAAATGAACATGACTAAGTGGGTTAAGTGGATGGACTAATGGGACAAGCTTAGGTGGAATGCTTGTGGGAAATAATGGGGGCCCATTTCAACCAGTATCCCAAAACGTATCTTTGTGGGATCGACCCAAGTCGAGGATGGGACACGCATACTGGGTTTGACTATAAGAGGCCAAAACAGGGAGCGGTGGCAACGTAAGTCCAACGGGTTTCATATGCGTGTGTGGACCCGGGCTGGTAGGTAAGACGTTGTTGCATCGTGTAGGTATAATCCGTGCATCTCCGTTATATCGGGTTGCCACTTTAGGGGAATGATACACCCCACTGTAGGGCCAGCACGGGTACCTACGAGTAGGGAGCCAATCGAAAAATGGAAAGTGGGGTACACCTAGTGGAGATAGGGGCAGGCGGCACCTATGTAGTCAGCTAGGAGTACGTAAACCATTAAGAAAGTTTCTAAGTGAAGCTAAGTGGAATCAATTTTTAGGGTGACTGGTGTGGTGCAGTATAGTGTTTATCCTTTAGTATTTAGGAGCGCCTATAACGTTTCCTTTAGCGATTGTTTATGTCCTTAATCTGCTCTTTCATAGACATTTCCTTGTTTTCCAGCTTATGCCTTAGTCCAGTTATTTTGATAATAGTATTGTAGAATTATCATACTCGCCAGACTTTATGTCTGACCCCCCCTCTTTTTCGTCTTTTTCTCCCTTCAGGTCCTCAGGTTGGGCCAAGTTCCAGTGGAGTCTGATTGGATTGCTTATCTCTTGGAAAGCTTGGACTGCTGAAGTAAAGTCCAGCTTGCTATCTTTCTTTTTAATGGCTATTTATGTAATGGGATTATGTACTTATTTTATCAAGATAGATATTGTACTTGACTTTGATTATGGTGTTATGATGTAATCAAACATGTTTTGACTTCTGCTGCAATTGAAATAAAGTTTTTTAAATTTCCAAGTACTATTTTATATCTGTCTTGTTGAAATTTTACTGTTCTATATTCACCTAAAACCTCCATAGAAGTTAATGCATTCCCTTTGTGAGTGACATTAATGGACGTGGGGTGTTACAGGAAGCTAGTGAATCTGGTAACTTGAATGAAAAATGAATATGTGTAAAATCAAGTTAATTAGCAACCTGATGAGATAAAGACAGCGCCCGATTTAGAGATTATACGTAAGATCTAATAAAACGTTAGCGTGATGCATTTGGATCAGTCCGCACATACGAATGTGAAGAACCCAACGGGGTAGATCATCGTGGTGTCTAGAGACACAAGAGGAGCACGCCCATCAAATTATTCTGCTTAGTTATTATGTCTTATTGTTCTGCGAGACTAGAGGGAAGCACAAAACTTCTGTGGGACATGGTAGGGTACTCCGTTGTAGTCCTTTCTGCGGTGCATGCTCAGGCTGTACTCGCAGAGGTTTGGTTTGTGCGGTACCACCCAGTGAGTATACCTTGACTGCAGTTGTTGTTTGGCAGTCAGAAGGTTGTGGCAGATGGCGTTAGGTGATTCATCGATTGGCCTCGTGAGAGGTTGGTTGGGACTTAATTAAGGATAGTAATCTTCGGGTACCTATCATCGACAGTCAGTGTGACACAGAAAGACTAGAGCTAAACCTAGAGACCATTGATCTTTCACTATCGAGACGTTGGTTGTGGGACACACCAATTTGGATGTTAGAATGTTTGATAGGGGAATGTCGCTTAGCTTTTGATGTAGTCTTTCACTAGTTTAGGTAGGACCCACGGTGAGGCCATAGCTGTAACGAATCGGAAAATTTGATGCTCGAATTTTCGACACAAATACATCCCGTGTCCAAACTCGAGTACCGAAAATACAGAACGTCAAAGAAAGAAGTTAGAGGGTGAGATAAGAAAGAAAGAAATAGAAGAATAGAAGAAAAAGAAGAAGAACAACTAACCACAATATCAGAGTCTCACATTGCAGCGGAATAAAATATAATATAGAAATAAACCTTTATTGAAAATTTTAAGAACAATACTTACAATCTATCATAGTACAGTGCCATCCAATACATCTGGACAGTTATTATAGTCTGTCCTCTTTTACAATACACAGCGGAATACTATATATATAATACATCTGAACTCCTCCAGCTTGTCTCCTGAAATCTGTATCATCTTATCCTGAACCTGTAAACTCGGTCAGACCCAACTCGGTCTGACCCGAGCATTACAAATGCCACAGGTCAGTCTAGTGAACTAGCATGAGAAAAACTCACTAAATTATTGGTATCATCCAACTTGATTTTAAAGTTAAAAAATCCTATCGAAAGAAAAGGATAATCGTAAGACCAATCCACACATAAACACGGACGGTTTTTACCTTACGATAACCAATTTTTTTTGAAATCAATATCTTTTCTGATATTATAATAGTGTCTAAATACAAATAAATAGAAATCTAGCAGAACGCTTGCATCTCACGCTCTACATATAGAGTATACAATCAAAACCGCGGGCGCTTATTGGAGATTGGATTTCCAACTATGACAAGGTATGGGACCACCTTCCGATAGTGTATCTCTAGAGGGAAATACACTAGCTTCAACAAGAACGTCTTGCAACCCGGCCTACACATGACTGACCACTCATTTCTCTTGAGTGTATCAAATATATTGTCACCTACGGTTGCTAGCAACATAACTATTCCTAGGAGGTACAGAAGCGAAAATAAGTAACAAATATGAATATTCTCTAGATGGTGACAATACACCCTAATGGGGGCGACCCACATAGCCATACTGCCTGCCCGATTTTTGTCATTTTTCGGTTGTGAGGCTTGAGGTTTAAAATTTATCTTTCAGATCATCTGGTCATCATTCACTTTGAATGCCACATCGTCAGATCCATCAGATATCACTAATTGACTCCACAAAAATACTCTGGGTGTTAGTGAAACACCCCACCTCCATTAAGGTCACTCACAAAGGGAATGCCTTAACTTTAGTGGAGGTTTATAAGTAAAAGCCACAGATGAAATCAAGACAAATATAAATACACATATTTTAAACAGCGGAAACCAAACAAACTTTTATTTCATCAATACGTGTATCAAACAAAGATTTCCATAATTGTCTCAAAATACTTCCAACATTACAACCTCATAACTGCCTTGATTATTAAAGAAGCATGAAAACATAAATAAAGTGACAAAAATCCCCATAGTGATATCCAAAGCCATTATCCGAGCAAGAAAGATCCAAATCATACATCTACGTTCTTGGTGCTTGTAAAGAGTCTGACTGAGTTGAGCTGTTTCCTCCCTGTGGACCTGGGGGAGGGGGGAGGGGGGAAACGAAAGAAAAGAAGACGTAAAGAAAATAGGGTCATACATAAAGCCTGAGTAAATCTAGTAACTTTTCAATGTGTGAATAAGAAAAGGGTATGATGGATGTAAACTAAAAATAGGAAAGTGTCACAAGCTAAGGAAGTGTCGAATGTACTATCACACCCATACTATATCTCTACACCTACTTGAGTTTAGTCCAACTGGCACCCCATGGTGAGGGTGAAGTGATCCCCATTCTTATTAAAGATCGGCTCCTACTCGCGTTAACATGTGTCATACGACCCCCAAGAATTGTAGATACATATGCTGGTCCCACCATGGGGTGTATCAAGACCCATGGTGGCGGCCCCGACACAAATCCTAGAAGGCATAGGTTATACTACTGGTGTCCCCAGCTCCCTGGTTGTCTGCTTCGGAGTGTGTGCACGCCCGCACCCCGTTAGACCTGCATTGTGCACCCACCGCCGTCGTTTGACCGCTTACAATATGCCTAGTAATCGTGCCCCACCCTGCCTAGTTTCCGGGTACCGTTGATACCTAACTTTGGGTTATTGCTGAAACGGGTCCTTCGTTGCGAGGATTTTCTAGTCAAACATGTTAAGTGGTTATGTGTCTGTATTTACCTAACCCCACCCAGCAATTCTTGTTAACACGTTGAATTTGGTTAAGTGTTATAGTTGACTTAACCCAACCATCTGTCCTTAGCCTCTTAGGAGCACTAGACCACTCACATTAGATAGGTATTGCTACGGTTACTGGATGTGCCGGTCGGTTATGGGCAGGTTTACACCGTAGCTCAGTCTAACCTCGGGTCCTTATTAGGCTCAATGCTTAACCACCCATATTGGATAGGTATTGTTGTGACTACTGGACAGCCGGGCGGGTCCGGGCAGGTTTACATCACAACTCAATCCAACCTCGGGTTAAGCATATCGTGTTTTCTAAATTTACATATTTATTACTTCTCAACCATATGTAAATGTCATATCTTTTATTTTTGGGTATTTCAATTCATACCGCTTATGTGTCATAATCATTGGCATGTGCCAAACATGCCAACATATATTTTCATATTTTACACCCAACGTTATTACCCCTGTTTGTTCGCAACGTTATAACATGTGTTGGGCTTGTCACAATTTAACCCAACTTTATAAACGTGAGGCAAAAGGGGAAAATCATGAACACGTAATACATAAAGGTGTGTGGCGCATGAACTTGCAATTTGGCGATTTAACTAACATATAACATGGGTCATGTGAACTTGCATTCGAATCAAAGTATGACTAAGTAGGTGACATATGAAATGGCATAGTTTAGGCAATTACAAACTTGTGTTTGAACATGTTAACTTGGCATAATATCAACCACAAAACTAGCATGTTGTATATTCACAAAAATGTACAATTTTTACATCTAATCATATAGCCTATTTCAACATGAACTTGCATAGTTTATGAAACCCAACGATGTTTGACATAGAACCAATTATATTTTGCAAATAAACATGAACTTGCATAGTTTATGAAACATAGATCCAATTATACTTGCAAACATAGATCTAATTATACTTGCCAATAAACATAAGGATGATATCATAGGTTTTGGGTCATGTAGGCATATAAGGTCTATAACATGTTTACACAAATTCTAATTTAGACTAAGGGAATATACATATACAAAAAGGGATCAATTTCTAGTTTTTGCCACAAGCTTGCAAGTGTCATTGTTTTTCATATACAATTGTTCAATAGGCTTGCATCAATCAATTTATGCCACAAACACCAATACACAAGTCATGATAGAACCATCACAATACACAAAGATTATAACAACACGATTCTATTTTCATTTACATCGAATCACATCACAGTTTTTATTCATATTTTGAAAGGTCACTATACTTACAACGAATGCAGAATCTTGAATTCTGGATTCTGAATTCTGAAACTGAGATGCGCTCCTTTGGGTAGACTAATGTTGCGTTGATTGATTTGATTAAACTTTAATTTGATTCATCTCTTAGGCTTTGGTGTTGGGTTGTCTCTAGGCTTTCTAATTGACGGCCATTCCTAGTTCCTCTCCAGCAGCATGACGGCTTTTGTATTCTATTATTTGTGTGAATTTAGGGTTAGATTTGAGTTGTATTTATAGAATTTTAATGTTTTGAGCCGTCAGATGAAGATAGGAGGAATCTAGACCATACAAAGTTCAAAGAGCCAATCAAAAGGTGACACGTAAGCCCTAGTGACTCAGCCAAGCATCAGAATTCGACCAGACCCTGACCAGGCCAGCCAGGACCTGACCAGCAGGTCTTTCTGACCTGGGCGCACTTGGCAGGTGCGCCAGGACAAAATTGTATTGGCGCACTTCCCAAGTGCGCCAGTTCAACTTTGTTCTGGCGCACTTCTCAAGTGCTCCAGTGCATTCTGACCCGTTTTCTGATTTTTCTGCCCAACTTCGTTCGTCCATATCTTCTTCATACGATATCCGTTTTACGCAAACTTGAACTCTATCTCAAGCAGAATTTCGAGACGAACGCAATGGCGTAAACCATTTCCCTTTATTTCATCATTTATAATTAATTATACTTTAATTTGTGAAGCTTAATTTTATAGTATTCACGGGGTGTTACATTCTCCCCCCTTAAAAGGATTTCGTCCCCGAAATCTTCAAGTTAGGAAGAATGTATATCCTACCATCCAACAGTCCATCTACTCAACCAACAAACACAGGCATCCATTGTCCTTAAAAGACTTCTAATGCTTCATGATCATATGCATAGTGTGTGTACATGTCCTTATCTAATGCAGAAATCAGGCAGTCTACTGATTCAGTTGACTTCCTTAATGCGAATCATGTAAGTGTCATGAATCCATTATTTATGCAAATTTTTCCTACTCATAATTCTACATGAGTGCACAACTATTAATACAAATGCGACAACCATATGATATCACATCAAGTTTACAACCATATACAAATAAGAATACATATATGCATATGCAGTATGAAGTGATTTGAGCCGATCTAAGACCTAGGTTGTGTGTGTATATGCAACCACTAGCAACCACTTGCAGCCATCAACCATAACATGTTTCAAATACATGTTTACATCCAAAGGGGTTTCTACCTAAGGATAAAGGATAATATCTAGGAGATATACCTAAAAAGATAGATACAAGAACAACTTAAGAAAAAGAGAGGTCAAAGATGTACCCTCAAAAAGAAGAGGGTAGGCAGCGCGTATTCTGTCCTCAGTTTCCCAAGTCGCGTCTTCCTCGGCATCGCTCCACTGAGTTTTAACGAGTTTGACTTCGCGGTTGCGTAGCTTTTTCACTTCAGTTCCTATGATGCGGGTTGGAACTCTCCTCACAATTTCTTCACGTTCCACTTCGGCTTCTTCTAGAATGCTTGGCTCCACCACTTCCGCTGATTCATGTAGACATTTCCGGAGATGAGAAACGTGAAAGACGTTGTGAATTCCAGCCAATCTTTCAGGCAGATCTACACTATAAGCCATTTTCCCAATCTTCTCGATGATAGGGAACGGTCCTACAAATCTTGGTACTAGCTTTCCTGCGGATCCAAAGCGAACGACGTTCCTTAAAGGGGATACCTTAAGGAAAACCCTGCCCCCAACCTCAAACTCAAGGTCGGTCCTTCTTTTGTCGGCGTAGGATTTCTGTCTGTCTTGGGTTGTCTTCATTCTCCTACGTATCAAGTCCACTTTCTCTGAAGTTTCTCGAATCATGTCTGGCCCAAGTATAAGCTTATCTATAGACTCCCACCAATAAGTTGGTGATTTGCACGGTCTTCCATACAAGGCTTCGAAGGGTGCCATGCCGATGGTAGCTTGGTAGCTGTTGTTGTAGGCAAATTCCACTAAAGGAAGGTGATCCTCCCACGTCCCTCCAAAGTCAAGAACGCAAAGTCTTAAAAGATCCTCTAAAACTCTATTCACCCTTTCCGTCTGGCCATCTGTTTGGGGGTGATAGGCCGTGCTCAAACATAGCTGTGTGCCTACAGCTTCTTGCAGACTCCGCCAAAACTGACTTGTGAAAATAGGGTCTCGGTCACTAACAATGCTGGAGGGTATCCCATGGAGTCGAACTATTTCCTTGAGATAAAGAGATGCTAGAGATGAGGCAGTCCTTCTACTCTTGATAGGTATAAAGTGGGCGCTTTTAGTAAGCCTATCCACTATTACCCAAATGCTAGTGTTGCCTCTTCTCGACCTAGGCAGTCCATCAATGAAGTCCATTGAAATGCTATCCCACTTCCACTGTGGGACCTTTAGACGGTGAAGTAGTCCTCCAGGCTTCTTTTGTTCCGCCTTGTCCCGTTGGCAGGTCATACACTTAGAAACGAAATCTGCCACGTCTTGCTTCATGTCGCTCCAAAAGAAAGTCCTTTTTATATCCTTGTACATCTTATCACCGCCAGGGTGTATAGTCATCTTAGAATGATGCGCTTCCTCGAGAACCTTCGTTGTCAACTCCTTTGCTTGTGGGACGCATAATCTTCCATCTCGTCTCAGCCAAACCTTATCATCGATGGTGTATCTACTGAGGTGACTAGAAGTCTCACCCCTAGTAAGTTTATCAATCACATCAACAAGCTGAGGGTCTTCACGTTGGGCAACCCCTATTGAGTCTAAGAGAGTAGGGCGTACTTCGAGAGATGCTAACAAACCCGGTACAAAATCCGAGGAGGGCCTAAAGTTAAAACTGGCTATATACTCCAAGTTTTGCCTTTCCACAAAGAGAGGGCTTAGGGTCAGTTTCTTTCGGCTCAACGCGTCTGCTACCACGTTGCCTTTTCCGGGAGTATAGAAAATTTCAAAATCATACGAGGCAAGAAACTCCATCCATCTTTGCTGCCTCAAGTTAAGATCCTTCTGGGAGAAGAGATATTTCAACGATTTATGGTCAGTGTATAATTCAAACTTCTCACCTAGGAGATAATAGCGCCAAGACTTAAGTGCAAAGACGATGGCGGCCAACTCAAGATCGTGGGTTGGGTAGTTCTTTTCATGAACCTTCAATTGTCTTCCGCCATAAGCTACTACCCTTCCTTCTTGCATTAGAACAACGCCTAGTCCCGTTCCACATGCATCCGTGTATACTGTGAACATTTTGCTTCCGTCAGGCAGAGTTAGAACTGTGGCTGTTGTAAGAGCCCTTTTTAATCGTTGGAAAGCAATGTCACAGTCCAAATCCCAAGCGAACGCCAGATTCTTCTTTGTTAGCCTTGTGAGTGAGGCTGAGATTTTCGCAAAATCCTTAATAAACTTTCGGTAAAAACTGGCTAGCCCAAGAAAGCTTCGAACTTCGGTTGCATTTCTTGGTGTCTTCCAATCTTGCACTGCCACCACTTTCGCGGGGTCCACAGCCAACCCTTCTTTGGACACTATATGCCCAAGAAACCTTACTTCTTTTCTCCAGAAGTGACACTTGGAGAATTTGGCTTTTAGTTGATGTGCACGGAGAGTATCCATGATTTCTTCCAGATGCTGAGCATGTTCTTCCTCACTCTTTGAGAAGATTAAGATATCATCTACAAAGACAACCACAAATTTGTTGAGGAATTCTCTGAACACCTTTCTCATTATGTCTACGAAATAAGCGGGTGCGTTTGTCAAGCCGAAAGGCATGACAAGCCACTCAAAGAAACCGTCTAGGGTTCTGAACGCTGTCTTATCAATGCTGTCTTCAGCTACTCTTAGCTGATGGAACCCAGTTGCCAGATCAAGTTGGGAGAAGACCGTCGCCCCTACAAGCTGATCAAACAAATCGTCGATTCGGGGAAGAGGGTGCCTATTTGTGACGGCCGGGAATTTCGCTCGATCTGAATCAGTCGTTAAACCGATCTAGACCGTTCGAAACCCCTGATCGTTTGAGAACAGGACAAATCAGAACGCAGACGGAAGAACATTTCATTGCTTATTTCAACAATTCCATCAGATACAAGAATATACATAGTATAAACGAATAAATTACATTCGATAAATATTAGAGATTACAATAAATTACATAGCAGCGGAAAATAATACAAATCACAACTGAAGGTGATATACGGATACAGAGCTTTCCGGATATCATTCCAGCTGTAAACCAGGATCTTGTGAATATAAATCTGCAAAACCAATACTACTAGCTGCCCGTGCGGAAAATAGGGGCACCAAGAGTTTAGGTTAAAACAATAAACTCCAGGTCAGTCATTTGACTGGTGTGAGAACTAAAACAGTTATTTAAAGCTTTATTTTAAAAGAGAGTAATTCAAGGGACCACGCCGTATAATACGGAACGGGTTTCCTCCCAAGAATACCAGTGCATATAGATAAACAACGTAATGCTTTTTCGAAAAATGAAGCTATTATAAGACCCAGGTCCCATCACACAATGCAACGCAAGCCGAAGGATAGGGTTTTCCCTTATAACAGCCAAACATGCTTGGTACGTTTAAAAACAAATCATTTGATACTATAATAAGTGTATAGTGTCAAAACAATTTCAATCATAAATATAAATCATAGACGGCATAGCATCCCATGCTACTATGTCGCCATACTAGGCTCTACAAATAAAGCCGAAATATCTCGTATTGGAAAGTGGATTTCCGTCATGAGTCGAGGCAAGGGGCAAGCTCCTCTCCGCTTCGAGACACTCTAGCAAATGCCTCGGGACTACACACTCTGGGCAACCCCGGATGCGGCTGGGCCGGTCCTCACTTACGTTAGAGGATTGGCAATTCCTGAACACACGTTTCCCGGTCCTTACAGACCTATAATCGAGGCGCCTCATTCCAACAACCACAAAGGTGAAAAGTATATAAATGTCAGGGCTGGTAAGTCACTGACACCACCATAGCTAGAAAGAAACGTCGTGCTCTCCCAGCGGTCCGTATCCCATTTTTAACTCATACTGAGGTGTGAGGCTCGCGAATTCACATTATACACAAAGCTGCCACGTAGGCCGTGCTTTGATCATCAACCACAAGACTTTTCTTTTCAACAGAAGCCTTGATCCATGCAACTCAGCGTGCCACAGTGGCAATTCATGCCATGTGATTGATATCTATCGATATATAACCTCTAAGATCGTACGTCTCAGAGAAGGGCGTTAAGCAAGAGAATAAATTCTCCACCGCCAAACAGATATATATTTAACAGAAATCAATCAACACAGAATAAAATCCAATGTCAGACACACAATCCATTTTCAAGTTCGTTCTGGGTCTGAACGAAACCGGAGGCACTTTCCTCGCATATCCATCCATCTCCAAGTACGTCTGGATGACAACCAACTATTTCCATCCTCTTGGGTGTACAGCCCAATCAGGATCGTCAGTAATTATCCAAACGATGTGAAGACTTCCGGTCTTCAACCACCGTCTTCATCTTCGACTTATCGTCGAATCGGTTATTCAGAATGGGTATAAACCCGGCCTTTCCGAACAACCCGCGTATATTAAAACAAATGTTACACAAACACAACATACGCCTCATTCCAATTCATATTCTCAGGGAAAGGTTCCCATTAATTTTATCCAAGATAAATTCTTTAAAATTTATCCTTTAATCTTCCTTTGGATGTCGTTTCAAACCAAATTATGGTTTTCCAAACTAGTCGAGATTAGCGAACCACACCGAAGTAATTATTTATTTTATTTCCCAATCCCAACCTATTCATCCCATGAAGGAAAACTGGTAATACTCCATATCTAACACCACGGTGTTATCGGTAAAATTAATTACCATTCCACGTTCAAATCTGATTTAAAGATTTAACTATCGCTTTGGAGCAAAACTGGTGATACTCCATTCTCGCTCATTTTCTAAAGTTGATAATTTAAATTATCAATTCACCTTTTAATCTAATTGCAGATTCGTTAAAACTCCTTTTACTGGGTTAAAGAACTAGGTGTTATTTAAAACACAGTTCACGACAAACCCAAATCACATTCTATTTGTTATCGGGTTAAAGAACTAGTGTTGTTTAAAACACAGTTCACGATAAACCCACAAATCAATTCTAGTTCAACTCAAATCAAATATATTAGGAATTCTGATTATTTAAAACCCCTTTTTAAATCTAATTTATTTATTTAAAAACAAAAAATCGGGTTTTAAATTGAGTTCAAACTAGTTCATTTCGATAAAAATCCATTTTTATCTTTTCAAATATGGAGTTTTTCACCCCAATTTTTCTCAAATCATTTCTTATGATTTTACACAAATTATTGATATTTTTAATAATTTTATCAAGGCCCGTACAGTCGATTTCCAACAACGGCCATCGAACTGCACTTACAGCGACCTTTTCCAAATTTGATTTGGACGTGTCTCCAAATCCAACCATTAGATTTTGAATTTCTAATATTCATTAGAAAGCTCTTTTCGATACGAACCCAACGGTTCTGGTTTTAGGAGAATCCGACGGTCGGTTCTCCCGTAATGTCCGTTTGAAATAAATGGTCGAAATTCACGAACTGCCGCGGCGCGGCGCGTTCTATTCAGGCCATTATATTATATATATATAATATATATTTCGTCGATTACTATTTAAAACGAATTTTATAAATCGTTTTGAATTCGTTTCAAAAACAATTTCAATCTCTATTTCAAATTCAAATCAAAATTGAATTTTTTCCTTATAAATTCGTTTTAGAATTCATTTCTATTCAATTCAAATTTCAATTCAATTTGAATTCATTTCAATTCGTTTCCAATTCAATTCCAATTCATTTTCAATTCGATCCAATTCAAAGTGGTTTCCTATTCGATTCAATTCAAATTGGTTTTCTATTCGATTCAATTCAAATTGGTTTTCTGTTTGATTCAAATTCGTTATATATTCAAATTGGAATCAAATTCGTTTTCTATTCAAATCAAATTCGTTATATATTCAATTCAAATCAAATTCGTTATATATTCAATTCATTTCGAAATCGTTTTCAATTCAATTCATTTCGAAATCGTTTTCAATTCAATTCATTTCGAAATCGTTTTCAATTCAATTCATTTCGAAATCGTTTTCAATTCAATTCATTTCGAAATCGTTTTATATTCAATTGAAATTAAATTCGAACTTCATTTCAAAATATGCGATTTCGAAATCACTTTTCGATATTCATTTTAAATGAGTAAAATCGATATAAATATCGTTCACGTCTAAATGGCGTCAATCTAATCAACACGACTTCATATATTTCTATTTTTCAAATGTTTTGTTTCAAATATTTCTTTTACAAATATTTCTATTTCAAATATTTCATTTTCAAATATTTCGTTCAACACATGACTAATCTCAACGGATGAGTACGGTCAACACATGAACCTTTATATTATATTGACAAAGATGTAAATTTTTATTATAAAAATATTCGTTCAACACATGACTAATCTCAACGGATGAGTACAGTCAACACATGAACATTTATATTATATTGATAAAGATGTAATTTTTATTATAAAAATATTCGTTCAACACATGACTAATCTCAACGGATGAGTACAGTCAACACATGAACATTTATATTATATTGATAAAGATGTAAATTTTTATTATAAAAATATTTCGTTCAACACATGACTAATCTCAACGGATGAGTACAGTCAACACATGAACATTTATATTATATTGATAAAGATGTAATTTTTATTATAAAAATATTCGTTCAACACATGACTAATCTCAACGGATGAGTACAGTCAACACATGAACATTTATATTATATTGATAAAGATGTAAATTTTTATTATAAAAATATTTCGTTCAACACATGACTAATCTCAACGGATGAGTACAGTCAACACATGAACATTTATATTATATTGATAAAGATGTAAATTTTTATTATAAAAATATTTCGTTCAACACATGACTAATCTCAACGGATGAGTACAGTCAACACATGAACCTTTATTTTATATTGATAAAGATGTAAATTTTATTATAAAAATATTTCGTTCAACACATGACTAATCTCAACGGATGAGCACTGTCAACACATGAACCTTTATTTTATATTGATAAAGATGTAAATTTTATTATAAAAATATTCGTTCAACACATGACTAATCTCAACGGATGAGTACAGTCAACACATGAACCTTTATTTTATATTGATAAAGATGTAAATTTTTATTATAAAAATATTCGTTCAACACATGACTAATCTCAACGGATGAGTACAGTCAACACATGAACCTTTATTTTATAATATTCTTTATTTTCTAAATTGGAATGAGGCCCAATCAATCACCATATAATGTTAATTATATGGATTTTCATACATCACACGTATATAATAGCATTGAAAAATAATCAACCATCAACCAAAGTGCACTACACCGTATAAGCATCAAATATAGATATCTAACGCTTATAACAGCCTGTCAATCTATCGATCGACATATTTAATCAATCAGGATGAGTGAACTTCAAATTTCATCCCAACACCCGTGTGGGGTTTCAAACAATCAAACACAGATTTTATTTGTGCAGTTGGGCGATGTGTAAAATTTATCGTCCCAATCAATGTCATTCAAATAGGTGTACATAAACAAACCGTCCGGTTTGTAAATGAATATTTATTTATTCACTTCACGTTAAAAATTATATTTTTAACGATAAAATATTTTATTTTAACACATGAATTTCTATTCAGTTCATTCTTTCTATAAAATGATATTTTATTTTTCTAACTTATTTTAGAAAATTTCGGCGGCGTAACGGCACGATACTAGAAACGGGACGAGGCCTAGCCTTATCCCCGGTCTAGTGAAGGCCCACGCCATCCACACATCAATCAAATCCGTTCATTTCACCAAACAATTCAATTTCAATCAAATAATCTAACTAATTTTTGCAATCAAACAAACAAGTCCATGGTCTGTGGACGATTGTGTCGGGTGCTACTAAACACCATCTGCATCCTAGTATAAATATATATAACTAGAAATAGAAGTTGAAAGGTGAGAAATTCTCACTGATAGCTATCCTGACTCCTTGACTCTTCTTTTGCAGAAACCTTCGTCGTTCTCGCCTTTTTCATCTTCGTTGCCCGTAGCCACTATATATATAAAAATCACATTTTTTATTGCTATTCAATATATAAAAATCGAATTTTTTTTCTTCGCTATTCAATATATAAAAATCGAATTTTTATTATTCTATTCAATATATAAAAATCGAATTTTTATTATTCTATTCAATATATAAAAATCGAATTTTTATTATTCTATTCAATATATAAAAATCGAATATTTATTATTCTATTCAATATATAAAAATCGAATTTTTTATTATTCTATTCAATATATAAAAATCGAATTTTTATTATTCTATTCAATATATAAAAATCAAATTTTTATTAGTCTATTCAATATATAAAAATCGAATTTTTATTATTCTATTATATAGATAAAAGTTATATTTTCACATCGATGTTCATATAGTAAAGACTATATTTTTATCACGCTATTCTTCATATAAAGATTTCGCCCTTTCAAAAATAAAGATTTCGCCTTTTCAAATATAAAGATTTCGCCTTTTCATATATAAAGATTTCGCCTTTTCATATATAAAGATTTCGCCTTTTCATATATAAAGATTTCGCCTTTTCATATATAAAGATTTCATCATTATAAAAATCACCACTTTTTCTCAACGTATATATAATAAAAATCAGATTTTTATTTTGCTACATATACAAAGATGATATTTCTAATATTCCTATCATGTAAAAATTATATTTTTAATTCTGCCACTAGTATAAAAATTATATTTTTAACCTATCTATGATATAAAAATCACATTTTTAATCTCCATATCTAATGAAAATCATGTTTTTATTCTTCATACGTATATAAAAATTAATTTTTAACTCCCTACCTAAACGAAGATCATATTTTTACATCTTCTACTTAATAAAGATTATATTTTTAATACTTTAAAAATATAAAAATCATATTTTTAATTCACCACTTGAATAAAAATTATATTTTTATCCTTTGTATAATATAAATATTATATTTTTTATTATTACCACTATATCAAAATCTAATCTTTGTGTTTGCTACTTCATGATCAAAACCAAATATCTTTATCCTATAAAACAATGGTATATTTTTATACATAAAATCAGAAAATAAAATTCCATGCTAATTTATATTCAAATCTGAAATTTAAAAACATTTTTATATTTATTAAAAACTGAGTTTAAAATCGTTACCCCATTTTTCTTCCTTCCTCCGATCTGAAAATGGAACAGCGGCGTCTTCCCTTGACTCGGGCGGTGCAGGTGGCAATCGGAGGCATGGGAGCGGTGGTCTGGGGTCTGCAGCGGTCGGAGGCGTGGCTCAGGGGCGGTGGCGACACTGCTTCGGGCTAGGGTTCCTCGGTGGAGAGGCTAAGGGGCTCGGAACGTTCGAAGAAGCAAGGGGGAGGCGCAGTGGAGGGTTGCGGTGGAGGTTCCTGGCGACGATGGGAAGGGCACGGTGGCGCGTCGTGGGTGGGGGAGCGATTCCGCCCCTGCTCGATTTCGTTTTCTTTTTTTATTTCCTTTCTGGTCAACGGGGGTAGGGAAACAAGAGAGGGGGGGGGCAAGGTATATAGGGTTTAATTTATTATTTTATTATTTTTAACTTTTAAAAAGCAACTTTTTATCTGAACACCAAACGAACTCCACCGACTGTCGTCCCTAGCGTATTACCCCCATTTCGAACACAATGAGATATGTATCGCAAGCTGATTCGACCATTTTAATCAGTTTCCGTTGAATTTACATTTAAATCACTATATTGAATTTTAAACGTATATTTCAAATTACCGGGGCCACATACTAACTCTATAAATTGCAGAAAAATATTTTCTAGCTTCGTATTAACGATACGGTCCTAACAAAACTAGTTTCGTCGAATTCTGAGACCGTTAGAAAAATGGCCATTTTCCAGTCGATTAAAATCAACTGAAACTGGTCAAACACGTTTTCCTTTGCCACGCTCACATATTGATTCGAAAAATTATGAAATTTGGAATCTAGCAATAACTTAGCACTACGGATCCAACAAAAGTGGTTTCGTCAAAATCTGAGGTCGTTTTCAAAATTCCCATTTTTAAGGGCCTGAATTCCACAGCGACTATTCAGAATTTTCAACTGGACATGTCTTTTGATTCCCGCTATGAAATTTTGATTTTTCAGATTCGTTGGAAAGATATTACCAATTAGATCCTAATGTTTTTGGTTTCACTAAAATCCAGATTGTTTTGCCCCCGGTACATTCAATTGAAGTTTGAAATCGAATTATCGAACTACCGCGCCATTTTCAATTTTTTTTATATATAAATATTTATATTCTAACGACGGCGTATATAATATATACGTTCGAATTATATTCAAAATAAATTTCCCGTCGATATTATTTAAAATAGTCTATTTTAAATATTCAAAATTCGCTAAATTTGCCAAAATAAAAATTTTAAACTGGCTCAGATTTCCGGGTTATTACACTATTTTTCTTGGTCAATTTGTTTAACTCCCTATAGTCGACGCAAAGGCGAAGCGAACCGTCTGCTTTGGTTGCGAACACCACTGGAGCACCCCATTCCGAAATTCTCCTTCTAATGAACCCCTTTTCGAGAAGTTCTTTAACCTGCTTACTAAGCTCCTTTCTCTCCCTTGGAGCCATGTGTCTGACAGGTAAAGCTACAGGCTTTGCGTTATCCACAAGATATATGCGGAAGTCTATTTCCCGCCTCGGAGGTAAGCCTTTCACCTCCTCAAAGACATCCGGATATTCCCGGACTACTCTAACTGATTGCAAATTCTCATCAGAAGCATCAAGCGACTCTAGATAACTAAGCATAACAACATTCAAGGGATTACAAGAGATTTCTAGAGTGTTACCAAGCCGAGTCAAGAGTCTAACTACTCTTTTCTCACAGTCAAGAATGGCACTATTACTGGATAACCAGTCCATGCCTAAGATCAGACCATATCCCGAGAAGCCCAAAACAAAGGCATTACAACTAAACTCAACGCTGAGAATAGAGATTTTCAAACCCAAACAAACCATTGACAAGTAAGCGGAGCCCCCAATTGGATTTGAAACTACTAAGGGATCTTCTACCATACTAGTGTCTAGATGCAGAGATTCTACTAAGGCAGATGAAATAAAAGAGTGTGATGCGCCAGAGTCAAAAGGTGTACGAACTGGATGATCATGAAGATAAACTAAGCTTTCTACAGAAATATTTCTACCTCGTTCTCAAGATAGGATTGAGAAGATAAGCAAGATAAAACAAAGTGTTTAGGAGAAGAAGTTAAAGAGGTACCCCCAGAAGGTCCTGCTTGCGGGCCTTGCCCTTCCTTCTAAGGGAAGTTCTTACTGATATGTCCAATATCACCACACTGAAAGCATGCCCCCATCTTCATCTTCTTCTTTCTACAATCCTGGACTATATGCCCAACAATGCCACAGAAATAACATTTCCTTTTCTCACGTGTCTTGTTATCATTGTTGTGGTCCTTTCCTCCTTGACTATTATCCGTCTTCTTGTTCTACGATTTTTCCGCTTGCTGTTTCACGCAGAGGAGGAGGAGTAAAAGCGTCTATAGCTGGGGAGTAAGGTCCCCAGACATGCCGAAAAAGAAAGGAAAAATTCAAAACGAAGGATAGAGAGGGATAGATAGGGCACATGGCTTTGGGGGATTTTGTCTTTTTATAAATATAACAGTTTTTCTAAAAAAAAAATGCTTCTTTAAACTTTCTTTTTGAAAACAATTTTCAAAAACTTTTATCTTGTCTGGTAAACCTATGCTCTGATACCAAGTGAAACACCCCACCTCCATTAAGGTCACTCACAAAGGGAATGTCTTAACTTTGGTGGAGGTTTATAAGTAAAAGCCACAGATGAATTCAAGACAGATATAAATACACATATTTTAAACAGCGGAAACCAAACAAACTTTTATTTCATCAATACGTGTATCAAACAAAGATTTCCATAATTGTCTCAAAATACTTCCAACATTACAACCTCATAACTGCCTTGATTATTAAAGAAGTATGAAAACATAAATAAAGTGACAAAAATCCCCATAGTGATATCCAAAGCCATTATCCGAGCAAGAAAGATCCAAATCATACATCTACGTTCTTGGTGCTTGTAAAGAGTCTGACTGAGTTGAGCTGTTTCCTCCCTGTGGACCTGGGGGGGGGGGGGGGACGAAAGAAAAGAAGACGAAAAGAAAATAGGGTCAGACATAAAGCCTGAGTAAATCTAGTAACTTTTCAATATGTGAATAAGAAAAGGGTATGATGGATGTAAACTAAAAATAGGAAAGTGTCACAAGCTAAGGAAGTGTTGAATGTACTATCACACCCATACTATATCTCTGCACCTACTTGAGTTTATTCTAACTGGCACCCCGTGGTAAGGGTGAACTGAGCCCCATTCTTATTAAAGATCGGCTCCTACTCGCGTTAACATGTGTCATACGGCCCCCAAGAATTGTAGATACCTATGCTGGTCCCACCATATGGTGTATTAAGACCCATGGTGGCGGCCCCGACACAAATCCTAGAAGGCATAGGTTATACTACTGGTGTCCCCAGTGCCCTGGTTATCTGCTTCGGAGTGTGTGCACGCCCGCACCGCGTTAGACCTGCACTGTGCACCCACCGTTGTCGTTTGACCGCTTACAATCAGCCCAATAATCGTGCCCCACCCTGCCTAGTTTCAGGGTACCGTTGATACCTAACTTTGGGTTACTGCTGAAACGGGTCCCTTGTTACCAGGATTTTCTAGTCAAACATGTTAAGTGGTTAAGTGTCTGTATTAACCTAACCCATCAATTCTTGTTAACACGTTGAATTTGGTTAAGTGTTATAGTAGACTTAACCCAACCATCTGTCCTTAGCCTCTTAGGAGCACCAGACCACTCACATTAGACAGGTATTGCTACAGTTACTGGATGTGCCGGTCGGTTCCGGGCAGGTTTACACCGTAGCTCAGTCTAACCTCGGGTCCTTATTGGGTTCAATGCTTAACCACCCACATTGGATAGGTATTGTTGTGACTACTGGACAACCGGGCGGGTCCGGGCAGGTTTATATCACAACTCAATCCAACCTTGGGTTAAGCATATCGTGTTTTCTAAATTTACGTATTTTATTACTTCTCAACCATATGTAAATGTCATATCTTTTGTTTTTGGGTATTTCAATTCATACCGCTTATGTGTCATAATCATTGGCATGTGCCAAACATGCCAACATATATTTTCATATTTTACACCCAACATTATTACCCCCATTTGTTCACAACGTTATAACATGTGTTGGGCTTGTCACAATTTAGCCCAACTTTATAAACGTGAGGCAAAAGGGGAAAATCATGAACATGTGTGAAAACCCGTAACTTCCCCGGTGAGGAAAGCGCGGATAGTTCGAGAACAAGCCACAAAATAGAACGCAGACGGAAGAACATTTCATTGTATATCACAACAATGCATCAGATTACAAAAATATACAGAGTATGAATAAATAATATACATCACAAATTATCAGAGATTACAATACATTACATAGCAGCGGAAAATAATACAATACACAACTAGAAGAGATATACGGATACAAAGCTTTCCGGATATCATTCCAGCTGTAAACCAGGATCCTGTGAATATAAATCTACAAAACCAAAACTACTAGCTGCCCGTGTCGAAAATAAGGGCACCCTGAGTTTAGGTTAAAACAATAAACTCCAGGTCAGTCATGGGACTGGTGTGAGAACTAAAACAGTTATTAATCTTTATTTTTAAAGTTAGGTAAATCAAGGGACCACTCCGTATAACACGGAACGGGTTTCCTTCCAAGAATACCAGTGCATAAAACAAACAGCGCAATGCTAAATAAGGAAAAATGAAGCTATTATAAGACCCAGGTCCCATCACACAATGCAACGCAAGCTGGAGGATAAGTTTTCCCTTATAATAGCCAAAGATGCTTGGTACGTTTAAAACAAATCATTTGATACTATTATAAGTGCATAGTGTATAAAACAATTTCAAATCATAAGTATCAATCATAGGCGGCATAAGCGCCCCATCCCAATATGTCGCCATACTAGGTTCTACAAATAAAACCGCAAATGTCACATATTTGGAAATTGGGTTTCCATCTATGAACCGAGGCAAAAGATAGTCCTCAACCGATTCGAGACTCTCTAGCCCGAGCCTCAGGACCCAGACTCAGGTGGGCCCTTGGATCGTCAGGGTCGGTCCACCGATGTGGATTAAAATTCCTGAACACTGCGTTTCCCCGCCCTTTGGGGCGTAAATGAGCCAATGAATGACTCCATCGGACCCGGATCGTCCGATCAAACCGAGGCGCCCCGCAACAGCAACAACCACACAGGTGAAAAGTATATAAATGTCAGGGCTGGTAGGTCACTGACACCACCCTAGCTAGAAAGAAACGCATGCCCTCCCTGAGGTCCGTCTCCCGTTTTTGGTTCACAACTGGGGTGTGAGGCTCGCGAATTCACGTTACACAAAGCTGTGCCACACAGGATGTGCTTTGATCATCACCACAAGACTTTGCTTTTCAACAGAAGCCTCGATCAATTGCACCTTAGCATGCCACACAGGCAAACCACTCTATGCAACCGATATCAGTCACACAGAATGAAATCCAATGTCAGACACACAGTCCATTTACAAGTCCATTATGGGTCTGAACGAAACCAGAGGCACCTAGTACCCCGCATAACCATCGATCTCCAAATACGTCTAGACGATCACCAACTGATTCCCTCCTCTTGGGTGTACAGCCCAATCAAGACCATCAGTAATCACCCAAACGACGTGAAGACCTCCGGTCTTCAACCACCGTCTTCATCTTCGACTTATCGTCGTATCAGTTATTCAGAATGGGATAAACCCGGTCTTTCCGAATAACTCGCGTATATTTTAAATAAGTGTTACTCAAACACAATGTACGCCTCATTCCAATTCATCAGTCACAAACCGTAAATTAATCAAGAGAATAATTCCCCAAATATTAACCCCGAAGGCCGAAACCAACATCAGATCAATATCCAGAAAACCATTCTGCTTAGCTAACCGACAGTTAGTTTCTAAATTTCACATTCATAGGGAAAGGTTCCCATTAATTTTATCAAAGATAAATTCTTTGAATTTATTCTTTAATCTTCTTTTGAATTTCGATTCAACTAGTCGGGATTAACGAACCTTACCGAAGTAATCATTTGTTTTAATTTCCCAATCCCAACCTATTAATCCCATGAAGTAAAACTGGTAATACTTCATATCTAACACCACAGTGTTATCGGTAAATTCAATTACCATTTCACGTTCAAATCTAATTAAAGATTTAACTATCGCCTGGAGCAAAACCGGTGATACTCCATTCTCGATCATTTCAATCTAATTAAAGATTCATTAAAACTCCACTTAGTTTTAATCTTTAACAGGGTTAAAGAATCAGTGTCATTTAAAATACAGTTCACAATAAACCCAAAATCACATTCCATTAATTATCGGGTTAAAGAACGAGTGTTATTTAAAACACTGTTCACGATAAACCCAAAAATCAATACCAATTCAATTCCAATTAAATACCATTTAATTGGTACCCTTCATTAAATCTAAATAAAAAGATTTAATCCTTTCTCAACTGGGCTTAAGAACAGTGTTAATGAAGACACCATTCACGACAAACCCAAATCACATTTGATATTAAACACAAGGCTCTGAATAGAAAATATATCGGCTTATATTCAATATCAAATCCTACGACCAACAAATATCGTATTGGAAATAACGATATATATATATATCTTTCAAATTTCCATAACAATATCTGTATAATCACGAAATCTAACATCGAAATATTCCGAAGACAATTTCGATTCAAACCCATTCCAATGCAATTATTGGAAATTCTGGTTATTTTCAAAACCATTTCAAATCCAATTTATTTATTTAAAAATAAATAGAATTATAATTCTAGTTCAAAATTAGTTCATTACGATAAAAATCTATTTTTTATCTTTTCAAATATGGAGTTTTTCATCCCAATTCTTTCTAAATCATTTCTTATGATTTTACACAAATTATTACTATTTTTAATAATTTTATCAAGGCCCGTACAGTCGATTTCCATCAATGGCCATCGAACTGCACTTACAGTGACCTTTTCCAAATTTGATTTGGACATAATTCCAAACCCAACCGTTAGATTTCAAATTTCTAATATTCATCAGAAAGCTCTTTTCGATACGAACCCAATGGTTCCGGTTTTAGGAGAATCCGACGGTCGGATCTCCCGTAATATCCGTTCGAAGTCAATGGTCGAAATTCGCGAACTGCCGCGGCGCGGCGCGTTCTATTCAGGCCATTATATTATATATATATAATATATAATATATACTTCGTCCATTTCCTTTTAAAACGTATTTTATTAATCGTTTTAAATTCGTTTTCAAAACGATTTCAACTTCATATTCAATTTCAAATCTGTTCAATATTCATTGAAGAATGAATAAAATCGATATAAATATCGTTCACATCAAAATGGCGTCAATCTAATCAACACGGCTTCATATATTCCTATTTTCAAATATTCTATTTCAAATATTTCTATTTCAAATATTTCTATTTCAAAACTGGAATGAGGCCCAATCAATTACCATATAATGTTAATTATATGGATTTTCTACAACACATGTATATATCAACAACGATGAATAATCAACCATCATCCAAAGTGCATTCTACACTGTATAAGCATCAAATATAAATATTCAACGCTTATAGCAGCCTGTCAATCAATCGATCGACATACAACTAAACAATCGGGATTAGTATACGTCAAATATCATCCCAATACCCGTGTGGGGTTTCAAACAATCAAACACAGATTTTTATTTGTGTAGTTGGGCGATGTGTAAAATTTATCGTCCTAATCAATATCAGTCAAATGTATGTATATAAACAAATCGTCCGATTTGTTTATTTTTATTTCCTTTCATATATACGTTAAAAATTCTATTTTTAACTATAAAATATTTTTAACTATATAAATATTTTATTTCATTTCTCATCACATCACACAATCAACTACACATCAAAATTAAACAACCAAGCATACAAGCTGTCCATGGTCTGTGGACGACGGGTGTCGGGTGCTACTAAAAACCGTCTGCATCCTAGTATATATTTATAACTAGAAAAATTAAATTGAAAGGTGAGAAGTTCTCACCGAATAGCTAAACCAAACATCTCGACTCTTCATATGTAGGAAATCTTTGTCGTGCTCGCCATTTGTCCTTTTCGTCGTCCGTATTCGCTACATATATAAAAATCACATTTTTATACTGCTATCTTTAAAATAAAAATCACATTTTTATTTGTTCACTTTCAATTTAAAAATCCTATTTTTCCTTAACCATTCTAATGATAAAAATCGTATTTTTATTCCGCTATTCAATATAGAAAAATCGAATTTTTTACTTCGCTATTCAATATAGAAAAATCGAATTTTTACTTCGCTATTCAATATATAAAAATCGAATTTTTACTTCGCTATTCAATATATAAAAATCGAATTTTTACTTCGCTATTCAATATATAAAAATCGAATTTTTACTTCGCTATTCAATATATAAAAATCGAATTTTTACTTCGCTATTCAATATATAAAAATCGAATTTCTACTTCGTTATTCAATATATAAAAATCGAATTTCTACTTCGTTATATATATAAAGATAATATTTTTATATTTCACATATGATAAAAATCATATTTTTATTATTCCTATGATATAAAAATTATATTTTTAACATTCCTATAATATAAAAATTATATTTTTATTCTTCACATTATATAAAAATTATATTTTTATATAATGAAAAATTACATCTTTATGATTTAAAAATAATCTTTTTTCATAATGTTATAAAGATCAAATCTTTCATTAGTAAAAATCTATGCTTTATCTATTTAAAAATCTAGACCTTTTCATACCATCTCACAAAAAGGATAAACATTAAAAACAATGCCTTTAAAATAAATAGAAATACTTACTGATATTTTTAGCGGAGGAGGGGGTGTCGCAGGCGGTCTTCGAGCAAGGAGGGGGAGGGGGGGTTTGCGCGTCAGGAGGCGTCGGAGATGGGGGGGGTGCTACGGCCGTCTGGAGTGGCGACGCCAGGTCTTCAGGGTGGCGGGGTGTAGCGCGGTCGAGGCAGAGGATGGGGGGGTGTCGCGGTCGAGGCAGAGGAGGAGGGGGGCGTGTCGCGGTCGAGGCAGAGGAGAAGGGGAGCGTGTCGCGAGGTGGCGCAGGGGAAGGGGGGTCAGCGGTAGTTTAGGGTTTTTTCCTTTTTACTTTCTGATTGAATGAATAAGGGGGTAGGGGAGAGAGAAAGTAGGGAGGGGGTTTTAAGTGAGAATAATTTTATATATTATTATTTTATTATTTTACTTTCTAAAGGGTTGACTTTCAATTCCAAACCCAAATCAAGCCCAACGACTATCGTTCATAGCTAATTACCCTCATTCCGAACACAATGGGGTATGTATCGTAAGCTGATTCGATCGTTTCGATCAGTTTTCGTCAAATCAAAATTTAAATTTATATATTCTATTTTAAACGTACATTTCAATTTACTGGGGTCACATACTAACTCGAAAAATTCCAGAAAAATTATTTCTAGCTTCGTATTGATGATACGGTCCTAACAAAACTAATTTCGTCAAATTCTGAGACCGTTTGAAAAATGGACATTTTCCAGTCGATTTAAAATCAACTGAAACTGGTCAAATGCGTTTTCCTTTGCCACCCTCACATATTGATTCGAAAAGTTACGGAAATTTGAATCTAGCAATAACTTTACATCACGGACCCAACAAAAGTGGTTTCGTCGAAATCCGAGGTCGTTTGCAAAATTTCCATTTTTAAGGGCCTGAATTCCATAGCGACTATTCAGAATTTTCAACTGGGCATATCTTTTGATTCCCACTATGAAATTTTGATTTTTCGGATTCGTTGGAAAGATATTCACAATTAGATCCCATTATTTTTGATTTCACTAAAATCCGGATTATTCTGCACCCGGTACATTCAATTGAAGTTTGAAATCGAATTATCGAACTACCGCACCATTTTCAATTCCTTTTATAAATATAAATAAATAATTATATTCTATCGTCGATTTATATAACTATATACGATTGAATTTTATTCAAAAGAAATTTTCTCGTCGTTTTTATTTAAAATAATTCATTTTAAATAATCAAAATTCACTAAAATTGCCAAAATAAAATTTTTAAACTGGCCCAGATTTCCGGGTTATTACAATCTCCCCCACTTAAAACTTTTCGTCCCCGAAAAGGAACAAAGCCGAAAGTTGTTTAACAATCAACTCAACTTTCATTATTTTGATTACGGCTTAAGTTCTTCAACTTTTCAATTTCTAAGAACTTTTCAAAAATTTCAAAAATTTGGTTAACACCCTAAATTTTCGAAAAATTCCGCCATAACCTCCCCTGCACCGGGAGCACGGGAAAATCCCGAAATTGCCATATAGGCCCTCTGATCTCAAAAAGAAAAAGAAAAAGCCAAGCGGCTAGCCAATAGGCTCATAAAATCATCATCACCCAAACAAAACAGTAAATTATGATATACATGTACCTATTTGTCGGGCAAACAAATTTTATTCTTTGCTCTAGCCTCCTTGCTATGACCTGTTCGATGTAAGTACATGTATATGCAAGCAAATGCGACAAATTTTCAATACAATTCAATATTTGATACAATTAGGCGTAAGGGTTGAAAATTATCAAACAAATAAACAAACAACACAAACATCAATCCATTAGTTGATTAGCTTTTGAAATTCATAACTTTGATACATAGTCAAAAATCAGATTTTTGATGCCAAATCACAACAATAGGCCCTATCTAATTTTGGTTCTCACACCAGTCAATAGGAAATATATAGAAAGTCCACTTTCGTCACTCGAACATGAATTCTAATGATGGAGCTCCATCATCAAAATCATCTCCGGGCGATTCGAGTGTAATTCTATATCTATCCAGTATATTAAAACTTCAAATACACGTTTGCAAGGCGTATATGCAAAATCTTTATATACTGGACTGTCCAAATCAATACAAATAAATAATCAAATACGAATAATTGATTTAGATTTTCAAAACAAAATTTGTTTTCACTTTAAAAATATACTCTTCACACTCGTTCTAGGATACTACTGATCCCATCTCTAACGAGTCATTCCCGTTGGATATTACTAATCCAGTTTCTGATGAATTCTTTCGTATGGTTCTAATGTGCCTTGTTCTCTGAGCTTTGTAAACCAAAGCTCTGATACCAACTGTGAAAACCCGTAACTTCCCCGGTGAGGAAAGCGCGGATAGTTCGAGAACAAGCCACAAAATAGAACGCAGACGGAAGAACATTTCATTGTATATCACAACAATGCATCAGATTACAAGAATATACAGAGTATGAATAAATAATATACATCACAAATTATCAGAGATTACAATACATTACATAGCAGCGGAAAATAATACAATACACAACTAGAAGAGATATACGGATACAAAGCTTTCCGGATATCATTCCAGCTGTAAACTAGGATCCTATGAATATAAATCTACAAAACCAAAACTACTAGCTGCCCGTGTCGAAAATAAGGGCACCCAGAGTTTAGGTTAAAACAATAAACTCCAGGTCAGTCATGGGACTGGTGTGAGAACTAAAACAGTTATTAATCTTTATTTTTAAAGTTAGGTAAATCAAGGGACCACGCCATATAACACGGAACGGGTTTCCTCCCAAGAATACCAGTGCATAAAACAAACAGCGCAATGCTAAATAAGGAAAAATGAAGCTATTATAAGACCCAGTTCCCATCACACAATGCAACGCAAGCCGGAGGATAGGGTTTTTACGTTATAATAGCCAAGAATGCTTGATACGTTTAAAACAAATCATTTGATACTATTATAAGTGCATAGTGTATAAAACAATTTCAAACCATAAGTATCAATCATAGGCGGCATAAGCGCCCCATCCCACTATGTCGCCATACTAGGTTATACAAATAAAACCGCAAATGTCACGTATTTGGAAATTGGGTTTCCATCTATGAACCGAGGCAAAAGATAGTCCTCAACCGATTTGAGACTCTCTAGCCCCAGCCTCAGGACCCAGACTCAGGTGGGCCCTTGGATCGTCAGGGCCGGTCCACCGATGTGGATTAAAATTCCTGAACACTGCGTTTCCCCGCCCTTTGGGGCGTAAATGAGCCAACGAATGACTCCATCGGACCCGGATCGTCCGATCAAACCGAGGCGCCTCGCAACAGCAACAACCACACAGGTGAAAAGTATATAAATGTCAGGGCTGGTAGGTCACTGACACCACCCTAGCTAGAAAGAAACGCATGCCCTCCCTGAGGTCCGTCTCCCGTTTTTGGTTCACAACTGGGGTGTGAGGCTCGCGAATTCACGTTACACAAAGCTGTGCCACACAGGCTGTGCTTTGATCATCACCACAAGACTTTGCTTTTCAACATAAGCCTCGATCAATTGCACCTTAGCATGCCACACAAGCAAACCACTCTATGCAACCGATATCAGTCACACAGAATGAAATCCAATGTCAGACACACAGTCCATTCTGGGTCTGAACGAAACCGGAGGCACCTAGTACCCCGCATATCCATCGATCTCCAAATACGTCTGGACGATCACCAACTGATTCCCTCCTCTTGGGTGTACAGCCTGTAACACCCCACCTCTGCCAATGCCACTCTTGCAAGTGCACTGGCTTTGGAGGGGCGTTAAACGAGGTAAACATGCATAACATTCAAACTTAGCGAATAGGTGATACATGGTCCTAGATGACATAGAATGATGACTAGAAGTTCGCATATAACATTATATGCAAGTTATCATAAAGGTTATGAGAGTTCTCATGTTGCATAATGCAACATTTCAACATAAAGCTTATAGCTTTTAGCCCACAAGGTCAAGGTGATAGCTTTACAAACATGCATAGAATAAATCTATGCATAACATGTTAGAATCAAAGCACATATCATACTTAGGCCCAAACTCAAACTTGCAACATGTCATATTTAACTTCATAGTTAGAATCTAAGAGTAGTATAGGGCTTACAATGCTATGAAGGCTTATAAAATAAAATAAGATTGAGACGAAGCCACTAGCAACTCTAAAAACCCCAAATGAATACAAGCTCCAAGAAGCTCCTTTGATTATATGAAGAAAGATCCTTGTTTGAATGAAGAAAGATTGAACTTTGGCCTTGAATCAAGCTTTGAAACTCTCAAACAAGCTTAGGAACTCTCATATGAATGAAGATGGAGGCTATGACAAGAGGGTGGAGGCCATGATTAAACATTTTGGCATAGTTTAGTTGTAGGATTGATTTATGATGATTTAGGCTAGGTATTAGGGTCCTTTTATAGAAGATTAGGTTAGTTTAGACCATAGGATTAACCCTAATTCAGATCTGGGCCATCAATTCACGTCACTAGCCTCCAAACATGTCTTGAGAAACAAGTCAGGTGCACCCAGGCCAGACTGGCCGACCACCCAAGTCGACAGGGGTGTCGACTGGGCAGTCGACACAGCCTGGGGTGTGTCGACTCCCAAGTCGACTCCCCAGTCGACTTGGGGTGGCGGGAATTTTTCCCGTCTGCCCTGCCTAGCTGAATTTGAATTTCTGAATTCAAGTTTGAACTTGAAATTTTCTAAAAACTTCGTCGGGCCATAACTTGGTCATACGGACTCCGATTTTCGAAAACTCGGACTCTATTTCACGTATTTTCCGAGACGAACGCAATGGCACAACCCGTTTCCCCTGCTTCAGATTTTATCATTTAATTCTGCCTTGATTTATGTTATAACTTGTTATTCAAAATATGGGTTGTGACATCCTCCCCACCTTAAAGGATTTCGTCCCCGAAATCTCTAAGTTAGGAAGAACGTATCCTACCATCCATCATCCATCTACCCAAAACATCATCCACGTGTAGTCAATGTCCTTAACAAATTCTAAATGCTGTATGATTATATGCAAAGGTGTGTGTATATGTACTTATCTAATGCGAAAATCAGGCGGTTACTGATTCAGTAAACCCCCTTAATGCAAAGTATGTTAGTGAAATGAGTCCATATGTATGCAAAATCCTAACATAATTTATAATCTCTACATGAGTGCACATAACATTCATCCATATGCAACATCCACGTGATAGCATAACAAGTTTCATCCATGAATAAGTATAAGCACTCATGCATATGCAATATGAAAGTGTGTGAGCCGATCTTAGTGCCTAATGTGTATCATGCATCCACGAGTATCCACTTGCAAACACTTGCAACCACTTGCAAACATCAAGCATAACATGTTTCAAATGCATGTTTCATCCAAAGGGTTTCTACCTAAGGTTCTCGTGACAAGGTTAACAAGATAAACATGGATAGCAAAAGAAAGATATGCTAAAAAGGAAAAGAGATCGAGAATGTACCCTCAAAAAGAAATGGATAAAGCCCACGCATCTTCTCCTCGGTTTCCCAAGTTGCATCCTCTTCGGCTTTACTCCACTGAACTTTCACCAATTTGACTTCTCGATTTCTTAGCTTCTTGATCTCCGTTCCCAAGATACGAATCGGAGCTCTCCTCAGGGTTGCCTCTTTCTCTACCTCCACGTCTTCAAGAATGCTTGGTTTGACCACCTCAGCGGACTCATGTAGGCACTTTCGGAGATGCGAGACATGAAAGACATTATGCACTCCGGCCAGCTTCTCGGGCAATTCCACCTTATAAGCCATCTTTCCAATTCTTTCTATGATAGGGAAGGGTCCTACGAACCTTGGTGCCAGCTTCCCAACTGCTCCAAAACGTACCACATTACGCAAAGGAGAAACCTTCACAAAAACCATATCCCCAATTTCGAATTTCAAATCTGTTCTTCGCTTGTCAGCATATGATTTCTGTCTGTCTTGGGCCGCTTTCATCCGTCTTCTCACCAATTCAACTTTCTTGGATGTGTCCCGTATCATATCGGGCCCAAGTATAAGCCTATCCGTTGTCTCCCACCAACAAGATGGTGACCTACACGGCCTCCCATACAGAGCTTCAAATGGTGCCATCCCTATGCTAGCTTGATAGCTATTATTATAAGCAAACTCTACAAGAGGGAGGTGGTATTCCCAAGTACCACCGAAGTCAAGAACACAAAGCCTCAAGAGATCTTCTAACACTCTATTAACCCTTTCGGTTTGACCATCTGTCTGGGGGTGATAGGCTGTACTTAGATTTAATCGCGTACCCATCGCTTCTTGCAAACTATTCCAGAACTGGCTAGTGAAGATTGGGTCACGATCGCTAACTATGCTAGAAGGAACTCCATGAAATCGCACTATCTCTCGAAGATAAATAGATGCTAGCCATGATGCGGTCCTCTTACTCTTTACTGGAATGAAATGAGCACTCTTCGTAAGTCTGTCAACTATAACCCATATGCTCGTATTCCCTTTCCTTGACCTAGGCAATCCATCCACAAAATCCATAGAAATACTTTCCCACTTCCATTGCGGGACCTCCAATGGATGTAATAGCCCACCAGGTTTCTTCGACTCGGCTTTCACTTGTTGGCACACCATGCACTTTGAAACATACTCTACCACATCTTTCTTCATTCCAGCCCAAAAGAAAATGCGCTTCATGTCCCTATACATCTTATTTCCTCCAGGATGTATAGTCATCTTCGAGTGATGCGCTTCTTCGAGAACTTTATGCACCAAGTCTCCTACCTGTGGAACGCATAGCCTTCCATCACGCCTTAGCCAACCCTTGTCATCAATAGTATATCTAGCAAGGTGACTAGACGTCTCACCACGAATCAACTTGTCCATGACCTCGACTATCTGCGGGTCTTCCTTCTGCGAAGTCCCTACTTGATCAAGAAGTATAGGTCTAAGTTCAAGGGATGCTAACGAACCCGTCATCGACTCAACAGCTGTTGTGAAATCAAAGGTTGCCAAGAACTCTAGGCTCCTCATCTCAACAAACAAGGGACTCAAAGTCAACCTACTTCTGCTTTATGCATCTGCCACAACATTACCCTTGCCAGGGGTATAAGCTATCTCGAAGTCATAAGATGCCAAGAATTCCATCCACCTTTGCTGCCTTAGATTCAGATCTTTCTGCGAGAAGAGGTACTTGAGCGACTTATGATCAGTATATAACTCAAACCTTTCGCCTAGAAGATAGTGGCGCCAGGATTTGAGTGCAAAGACGATCGCCGCCAACTCCAAATCATGAGTGGGATAGTTCTTCTCATGAACTTTAAGTTGCCTACCCCCATAACATATCACTCTTCCTTCCTGCATCAGAACAGCACCTAACCCCGTGCCACATGCATCGGTGTACACGGTAAACATCTTACCGCCATCGGGTAATGCCAAAATTGGAGCTGTAGTAAGGGCCCTCTTGAGCCTTTGAAAAGCAAGCTCACACTCTAAGTCCCATGCAAAGACTAAGTTCTTCTTCGTCAACTTAGTAAGAGGGGCTGAAATCTTAGCGAAGTCCCTGATGAACTTCCTATAGTAGCCCGCTAGACCGAGAAAGCTTCTTACTTCGGTTGCATTCCTAGGAGTCTTCCAGTCTTGAACTGCAACCACTTTCGCGGGATCCACCGCTATGCCTTGCTTAGAAACTATATGTCCAAGAAACCTAACTTCCCTTCTCCAAAAATGGCATTTGGAGAACTTGGCTTTCAACTGATGAGCTCTAAGTGTATCCATCACTTCCTTGAGATGTCTGGCATGTTCTTCCTCATCCTTTGAGAAGATCAGAATATCATCCACGAAGACAACCACGAACTTGTTAAGGAACTCCCTGAACACCCTACTCATCAAATCTACGAAGTAGGCGGGTGCATTAGTCAAACCGAATGGCATGACAAGCCATTCAAAGAATCCATCTGGAGTCCTAAACGCAGTCTTATCAATACTATCCTCAGCCACTCTAAGCTGATGGAATCCGGTGGCTAGATCGAGCTGAGAGAAAACAGAAGCACCAACAAGCTGGTCAAAGAGGTCATCAATCCTCGTTAACGGGTGCCTATTCTTCTTTGTCAGCTTGTTCAACTCTCGATAATCAACACATAGACGAAGCGAACCATCCGCCTTAGTAGCGAAAACCACAGGAGCACCCCATTCAGAAATGCTTCGCCTAATAAAATTCTTCTCAAGCAACTCCTTGATTTGCTTACTGAGCTCTCTTCTTTCTCGTGGGGCCATGTGCCTAACGGGAAATGAAACTGGCTTGGCATTATCAACAAGATAAATGCGAAAATCTATCTCTCGTTTAGGGGGTAACCCCTTAACCTCTTCAAAGACATCAGGATATTCTCGGACCACCCTTACAGATTGCAGATCAATGATGGACGAGTCAAGAGATTCAAGATAACATAACATGACGGGATCTCTAGGGTTACAAGAAATTTCTAGGGTATTACCGAGGCGAGTCATGAGCCTCACCACCCTATGCTCACAATCGAGAATGGCTCCATAACTGGACAACCAATCCATGCCCAAAATTAACCCATATCCCGTGAATCCGAGAACATAAGCATTACACGTGAATTCTACGGTCAAGATAGAAATCTTCAAATCCACAGAAATCATAGATAGATGGGCAGAACCCCCAAATGGATTTGAAACACTAACGGGGTCCTCAACTAGACTAGTACTTAGGTGCAAACTTTCAACAAGATCAGAAGAAATAAAACTATGCGATGCGCCAGAATCAAATAAGGTGCGAACAGGATAATCAGAAATATAAACAAGGCTTTCTACAGAAATACTACCTCGGTCCTGAACTGGAGCAGTGTTGAGAGCATGCACTTGCCCTCCAGAAGGTCCTGCACGCTGAGTCTGTCCTTGCCCTTGTCCTTGCTTCTTGGGGCAATCCTTGCTAAGGTGTCCAGGCTCTCCACAGTGAAAGCATTCGCCCAACTTCCTCTTCTTCTTTCTGCGATCTTTGGCTATGTGCCCAACAATCCCACAGAAGTTGCATTTTCTTGGGTCCTTTGCCTTGTTGTTGTTGGCCTTATTGCCCTTGTTGTTCTTGTTGTTCTGATTGCTCTGATTTCCTCCCCACTTGGAGTCCGTCTTCTTGGTTTGAGTCTCATTAGGCTTGACTTCTTTCTTGCCATTCTTATCATCTCCTTGAAGCAATGCCATGTCCACTAGGCCTTCAAAAGGGGCCCCTATGGGTATACGAGATAGGGCTAAACCTTGTAATGGCTCATTCAACCCTCGTGCAAAGCGTAAAGCGTTCTTCTGGGGAGTATTAACCATGTCCAAACCGAATCGAGCAAGCTGGTTAAACTTATTCACATACTCCCTCACTGTCATGTCCCCTTGCTTCAAAGATATAAACTTCTCCAATTGCAGATTTGCCTCAGTAGATGATAGAAACTTAAGCCCGAACCTCGTCCTAAAGTCGGCCCAAGTCTCTATAGGCCTAGTAGCATTGGTGACCTCCTACCAATAAGCAGCTTCTTCTTTCAATAGCCATGCTGCCAATAAAACCTTTCTATGGTCTTCCACATCAAAGATAGCGAAGAGATCTTCAGTTTCTTTCAACCAATTTCTCGGCTCCACAAAAGTCTCCGTCCCAATAAAATTCTTTCCACCCATCACCTTAAAGTCTTTGCAAACCTTTGCGAAATCTGTTTGTGGATGCTGAGGAGGAGGAGGAGGAACCTCAGTTACGGTGGGAGTATTTGCTGGGCCCGCATCGTTGGCCCTAGCTTCCAAGTACCTCCGGAACCATCCGGGAATGGTTACTCCCTCGGGAAGGTTAAGATCGGCCATGCTGAAAAAGGAAAAGATAGATTAAGAACGAGGAAACAAAGGATAGTGCTAATGGCTTTTGGGGAATAGCCTTTTAAAATAAACTAGACTTTTCTTGGAAAATACTTAATTGGTTTTGAAAATAGTTTTCCAAAAAGGTAAGTTTTAAAAACCCTTTTTGCTCAAATCTTGTAAACCTTATGCTCTGATACCAAATGTAACACCCCACCTCTGCCAATGCCACTCTTGCAAGTGCACTGGCTTTGGAGGGGCGTTAAACGAGGTAAACATGCATAACATTCAAACTTAGCGAATAGGTGATACATGGTCCTAGATGACATAGAATGATGACTAGAAGTTCGCATATAACATTATATGCAAGTTATCATAAAGGTTATGAGAGTTCTCATGTTGCATAATGCAACATTTCAACATAAAGCTTATAGCTTTTAGCCCACAAGGTCAAGGTGATAGCTTTACAAACATGCATAGAATAAATCTATGCATAACATGTTAGAATCAAAGCACATATCATACTTAGGCCCAAACTCAAACTTGCAACATGTCATATTTAACTTCATAGTTAGAATCTAAGAGTAGTATAGGGCTTACAATGCTATGAAGGCTTATAAAATAAAATAAGATTGAGACGAAGCCACTAGCAACTCTAAAAACACCAAATGAATACAAGCTCCAAGAAGCTCCTTTGATTATATGAAGAAAGATCCTTGTTTTAATGAAGAAAGATTGAACTTTGGCCTTGAATCAAGCTTTGAAACTCTCAAACAAGCTTAGGAACTCTCATATGAATGAAGATGGAGGCTATAACAAGAGGGTGGAGGCCATGATTAAACATTTTGGCATAGTTTAGTTGTAGGATTGATTTATGATGATTTAGGCTAGGTATTAGGGTCCTTTTATAGAAGATTAGGTTAGTTTAGACCATAGGATTAACCCTAATTCAGATCTGGGCCATCAATTCACGTCACTAGCCTCCAAACATGTCTTGAGAAACAAGTCAGGTGCACCCAGGCCAGACTGGCCGACCACCCAAGTCGACAGGGGTGTCGACTGGGCAGTCGACACAGCTTGGGGTGTGTCGACTCC
Source organism: Allium sativum (assembly GCA_030737875.1). Taxonomy (NCBI): domain Eukaryota; kingdom Viridiplantae; phylum Streptophyta; class Magnoliopsida; order Asparagales; family Amaryllidaceae; genus Allium; species Allium sativum. Next base: position 327,234,954 of record CM060921.1, on the reverse strand, counting down.
CAAGTTGACTCCCCAGTCGACTTGGGGTGGCGGGAATTTTTCCCGCCTGCCCTGCCCAGCTGAATTTGAATTTCTGAATTCAAGTTTGAACTTGAAATTTTCTAAAAACTTCGTCGGGCCATAACTTGGTCATACGGACTCCGATTTTCGAAAACTCGGACTCTATTTCGCGTATTTTTCCGAGACGAACGCAATGGCACAGCCGGTTTCCCCTGCTTCAGATTTTATCATTTAATTCTGCCTTGATTTATGTTATAACTTGTTATTCAAAATATGGGTTGTTACGCAGCCCAATCAAGACCATCAGTAATCACCCAAACGACGTGAAGACCTCCGGTCTTCGACCACCGTCTTCATCTTCGACTTATCGTCGTATCAGTTATTCAGAATGGGATAAACCCGGTCTTTCCGAATAACTCGCGTATATTTTAAATAAGTGTTACTCAAACACAACATACGCCTCATTCCAATTCATCAGTCACTAACTGTTAATTAATCAAGAGAATAATTCCCCAAATATTAACCTCGAAGGCCGAAACCAACATCAGATCAATATCCAGAAAACCATTCTGCTTAGCTAACCGACAGTTAGTTTCTAAATTTCACATTCATAGGGAAAGGTTCCCATTAATTTTATCAAAGATAAATTCCTTGAATTTATTCTTTAATCTTCTTTTGAATTTCGATTCAACTAGTCGGGATTAACGAACCTTACCGAAGTAATCATTTGTTTTAATTTCCCAATCCCAACCTATTAATCCCATGAAGTAAAACTGGTAATACTTCATATCTAACACCACAGTGTTATCGGTAAATTCAATTACCATTTCACGTTCAAATCTAATTAAAGATTTAACTATCGCCTGGAGCAAAACTGGTGATACTCCATTCTCGATCATTTCAATCTAATTAAAGATTCATTAAAACTCCACTTAGTTTTAATCTTTAACTGGGTTAAAGAATCAGTGTCATTTAAAACACAGTTCACGATAAACCCAAAATCACATTCCATTAATTATCGGGTTAAAGAACGAGTGTTATTTAAAACACTGTTCACGATAAACCCAAAAATCAATACCAATTCAATTCCAATTAAATATCATTTAATTGGTACCCTTCATTAAATCTAAATAAAAAGATTTAATCCTTTCTCAACTGGGCTTAAGAACAGTGTTAATGAAGACACCATTCACGACAAACCCAAATCACATTTGATATTAAACTCAAGGCTCTGAATAGAAAATATATCGGCTTATATTCAATATCAAATCCTACGACCAACAAATATCGTATTGGAAATAACGATATATATATATATCTTTCAAATTTCCATAACAATATCTGTATAATCACGAAATCCAACATCGAAATATTCCGAAGACAATTTCGATTCAAACCCATTCCAATGCAATCATTGGAAATTCTGTTTATTTTCAAAACCATTTCAAATCCAATTTATTTATTTAAAAATAAATAGAATTATAATTCTAGTTCAAAATTAGTTCATTTCGATAAAAATCTATTTTTATCTTTTCAAATATGGAGTTTTTCATCCCAATTCTTTCTAAATCACTTCTTATGATTTTACACAAATTATTACTATTTTTAATAATTTTATCAAGGCCCGTACAGTCGATTTCCATCAATGGCCATCGAACTGCACTTACAACGACTTTTTCCAAATTTGATTTGGACATAATTCCAAATCCAACCATTAGATTTCAAATTTCTAATATTCATCAGAAAGCTCTTTTCGATACGAACCCAATAGTTCCGGTTTTAGGAGAATCCGACGGTCGGATCTCCCGTAATATCCGTTCGAAGTCAATGGTCGAAATTCGCGAACTGCCGCGGCGCGGCGCGTTCTATTCAGGCCATTATATTATATATATAATATATATATAATATATACTTCGTCCATTTCCTTTTAAAACGTATTTTATAAATCGTTTTAAATTCATTTTCAAAACGATTTCAACTTCATATTCAATTTCAAATCTATTCAATATTCATTGAAGAATCAATAAAATCGATATAAATATCGTTCACGTCAAAATGGCATCAATCTATTCAACACGGCTTCATATATTCCTATTTTCAAATATTCTATTTCAAATATTTCTATTTCAAATATTCTATTTCAAATATTTCTATTTCAAATATTTCTATTTCAAAACTGGAATGAGGCCCAATCAATTACCATATAATGTTAATTATATGGATTTTCTACAACACATGTATATATCAACAACGATGAATAATCAACCATCATCCAAAGTGCATTCTACACTGTATAAGCATCAAATATAAATATTCAACGCTTATAGCAGCCTGTCAATCAATCGATCGACATACAACTAAACAATCGGGATTAGTATACGTCAAATATCATCCCAATACCCGTGTGGGGTTTCAAACAATCAAACACAGATTTTTATTTGTGCAGTTGGGTGATGTGTAAAATTTATCGTCCTAATCAATATCAGTCAAATGTGTGTATATAAACAAATCATCCGATTTGTTTATTTTTATTTTCTTTCATATATACGTTAAAAATTCTATTTTTAACTATAAAATATTTTTAACTATATAAATATTTTATTTCATTTCTCATCACATCACACAATCAACTACACATCAAAATTAAACAACCAAGCATACAAGCCGTCCATGGTCTGTGGACGACGGGTGTCGGGTGCTACTAAACACCGTCTGCATCCTAATATATATTTATAACTAGAAAAATTAAATTGAAAGGTGAGAAGTTCTCACCGAATAGCTAAACCAAACGTCTCGACTCTTCATATGTAGGAAATCTTTGTCGTGCTCGCCATTTGTCCTTTTCGTCGTCCGTATTCGCTACAAATATAAAAATCACATTTTTATACTGCTATCTTTAAAATAAAAATCACATTTTTATTTGTTCACTTTCAATTTAAAAATCCTATTTTTCCTTAACCATTCTAATGATAAAAATCGTATTTTTATTCCGCTATTCAATATAGAAAAATCGAATTTTTACTTCGCTATTCAATATAGAAAAATCGATTTTTTACTTCGCTATTCAATATAGAAAAATCGAATTTTTACTTTGCTATTCAATATATAAAAATCGAATTTTTACTTCACTATTCAATATATAAAAATCGAATTTTTACTTTGCTATTCAATATATAAAAATCGAATTTTTACTTCGCTATTCAATATATAAAAATTGAATTTCTACTTCGTTATTCAATATATAAAAATCGAATTTCTACTTCGTTATATATATAAAGATAATATTTTTATATTTCACATATGATAAAAATCATATTTTTATTATTCCTATGATATAAAAATTATATTTTTAACATTCCTATAATATAAAAATTATATTTTTATTCTTCACATTATATAAAAATTATATTTTTATATAATGAAAAATTACATCTTTATGATTTAACAATAATCTCTTTTCATAATGTTATAAAGATCAAATCTTTCATTAGTAAAAATCTATGCTTTATCTATTTAAAAATCTAGACCTTATCATACCATCTCACAAAAAGGATAAACATTAAAAACAATGCCTTTAAAATAAATAGAAATACTTACTGATTTTTTTAGCGGAGGAGGGGGGTGTCGCAGGCGGTCTTCGAGCAAGGGGGGGGGGGGGTCTGCCCGTCAGGAGGCGTCGGAGATGGGGGGGTGCTGCGGCCGTTTGGAGTGGCGGCGCCAGGTCTTCCGGGTGGCGGGGTGTAGTGCGGTCGAGGTAGAGGATGGGGTGGGGGGCGTGTCGCGGTCGAGGCAGAGGAGGAGGGGTGCGTGTCGCGGTCGAGGCAGAGGAAGAGGGGGCGTGTCGCGCGGTGGCGCAGGGGAAGGGGGGGTCGGCGGTAGTTTATGGGTTTTTTTTCCTTTTTACTTTCTGATTGAATGAATAAGGGGGTAGGGGAGAGAGAAAGTAGGGAGGGGGTTTTAAGTGAGAATAATTTTATATATTATTATTTTATTTTCTAAAGGGTTGACTTTCAATTCCAACCCCAAATCAAGCCCAACGACTGTCGTCCATAGCTAATTACCCTCATTCCGAACACAATGGGGTATGTATCGTAAGCTGATTCGATCGTTTCGATCAGTTTTCGTCAAATCAAAATTTAAATTTATATATTCTATTTTAAACGTACATTTCAATTTACTAGGGTCACATACTAACTTGAAAAATTCCAGAAAAATTATTTCTAGCTTCGTATTGACGATACGGTCCTAACAAAACTAATTTCATCAAATTCTGAGACCGTTTGAAAAATGGCCATTTTCTTGTCGATTTAAAATCAACTGAAACTGGTCAAACGCGTTTTCCTTTGCCACCCTCACATATTGATTCGAAAAATTACGGAAATTGGAATCTAGCAATAACTTTACATCACGGACCCAACAAAAGTGGTTTCGTCGAAATCCGAGGTCGTTTGCAAAATTTCCATTTTTAAGGGCCTGAATTCCATAGCGACTATTCAGAATTTTCAACTGGGCATATCTTTTGATTCCCGCTATGAAATATTGATTTTTCGGATTCGTTGGAAAGATATTCACAATTAGATCCCATTATTTTTGGTTTCACTAAAATCCGGATTATTCTGCACTCGGTACATTCAATTGAAGTTTGAAATCGAATTATCGAACTACCGCGCCATTTTCAATTCCTTTTATAAATATAAATAAATAATTATATTCTATCGTCGATCTATATAACTATATACGATTGAATTTTATTCAAAAGAAATTTTCTCGTCGTTTTTATTTAAAATAATTCATTTTAAATAACCAAAATTCAGTAAAATTGCCAAAATAAAAATTTTAAACTGGCCCAGATTTCCGGGTTATTACAACATGTAATACATAAAGGTGTGTGGCGCATGAACTTGCAATTTGGTGATTTAACTAACATATAACATGGGTCATGTGAACTTGCATTCGAATCAAAGTATGACTAAGTATGTGACATATGAAATGACATAGTTTAGGCAAATACAAACTTGTGTTTGAACATGTTAACTTGGCATAATATCAACCACAAAACTAGCATGTTGTATATTCACAAAAATGTACAATTTTTACATCTAATCATATAGCCTATTTCAACATGAACTTGCATAGTTTATGAAACCCAAACGATGTTTAACATAGAACCAATTATATTTTGCAAATAAACATGAACTTGCATAGTTTATGAAACATAGATCCAATTATACTTGCAAACATAGATCTAATTATACTTGCCAATAAACATAAGGATGATATCATAGGTTTTGGGTCATGTAGGCATAAAAGGTCTATAACATGTTTACACAAATTCTAATTTAGACTAAGGGAATATACATAGTCCATGCCATCGACATATACAAAAAGGGATCAATTTCTAGTTTTTGCCACAAGCTTGCAAGTGCCATTGTTTTTCGTATACAATTGTTCAGTAGGCTTGCATCAATCAATTTATGCCACAAACATCAATACACAAGTCATGATAGAACCATCACAATACACAAAGATTATAACAACACGATCCTATTTTCATCTACATCGAATCACATCACATTTTTTATTCATATTTTGAAAGGTCACTATACTTACAACGAATGCAGAATCTTGAATTCTGGATTCTGAAACTGAGATGCGCTCCTTTGGGTAGACTAACGTTGCGTTGATTGATTTGATTAAACTTTAATTTGATTCGTCTCTTAGGCTTTGGTGTTGGCTTGTCTCTAGGCTTTCTAATTGACGGCTATTCGTAGTTCCTCTCCAACAACATGACGACTTTTGTATTCTATTATTTGTGTGAATTTAGGGTTAGACTTGAGTTGTATTTATAGAATTTTAAATTGTTTTGAGCCGTCAGATGAAGATAGGAAGAATCTAGACCATACAAAGTTCAAAGAGCCAATCAAAAGGTGACATGTAAGCCCTAGTGACTCAGCCAAGCATCAGAATTCGACCAGACCCTGACCAGGCCAGCCAGGACCTGACCAGCAGGTCTTTCTGACCTGGGCGCACTTGGTAGGTGCGCCAGGCCAAAATTGTACTGGCGCACTTCCCAAGTGCGCCAGTTCAACTTTGTTTTGGCGCACTTCACAAGTGCACCAGTGCATTCTGACCCGTTTTCTGGTTTTTCTGCCCAACTTCGTTCGTCCATATCTTCTTCATACGATATCCGTTTTACGCAAACTTGGACTCTATCTAAAGCAGAATTTCGAGACGAACGCAATGGCGTAACCCATTTCCCTTTATTTCATCATTTATAATTAATTATACTTTAATTTGTGAAGCTTAACGTTATAGAATTCACGGGGTGTTACAGTTAGCTAGCACCAACAGAAGTATGTTTGTAAAAATCAATGTAGGTGACTCATAAGAAATACCATGTCGGACATTCGTCCGTACAAGTTGTCCTGGGATTGAACAAACCGAAGACACTCTCCTGCCGCATCCTTGGAATCACCCTATGGATCCATAGCGAGTAGTCCTTACAATCCGTCGATTTCAACCACGACAGGATCACCATCAAAATATCTCCGGGCGCTACTCTAGAGAATTCGACAAGTAGTCCTTCCGCTTATGAAGATCCATGGTCTTCATGGCTCGATCTTGATTTCTATTCAACGTTTTCGTATTTGTTCGTTCAGAATGGTTTTCGAATATAAATTCGATCCCGGTCTTTCCGTATCCACAATCGGTCTAGGCCAGATTTGATAGTCGGTTATTTAACTATCAAATAAAAACAACCATTCATCCGTAAAAGAAAATTTAATTCACTGATTTATATTCTCCATCACTTTATCCTCTTTTTGATTAATCATTCGTTAATTCAAAACTTCTCCATTTTTCCAATAATTGAAATACTCATTTCTCTTCATATATTTGTGTATATAAGCATATTCAAAAGCCCTTCCATTAAAAAAATTCTTTCTAGCACGTATTTCTCAACTCGGTCATTATTCTCTAACCGTAAACTAGTAAGAGAAAAATCCCCTAAATGTCAACCCCGAAGGCCGAAACCAACATCAGATCGACACTCAGAAAATCATTCAACTCGCTAATCCCCAGTTAGTTATAATTTCCTTAACTCCATTTCTTAATTTCTAATGAATAATCAATTCCGGTTATTCATTATCACTTTAAATGAGATATTTATCTCAACTTATCATCTTTCAAATATTTTATTTACAAACAATATTTTCAAAATCATTATCGAATATTCCATAAATGTTCTTTATAATTACCTTTATAATTTTTTTTAACTTATCTCCTTTATGTTGATAACTCATTCCATAAAAATATTCGTATATAAATATGATCTGCCAATCTTTACTAATCATAATTATTATTTATAAATCTTAGATAAAATTCTTTAATATAATCTATTTTATATTCCAATTTGGTTCGCCTTATGTTCCATTAAAATTTATAAATTTAAAACAACTCTTACTTAAAATTTATAAATTTAAAACAACTCTTTTCATATTTCAATTCTATTTCGAGATCCATATTTTCCAAATTCTCAAATGGTAATTGTTCATTCCTGTATAAACATAGTTTATAAAATCACCTCATTAACACATTTGTTTAAACGAACCTTTCCTTTAAACCGTATGAATAATTTGGATTTCAAATGAACATTTCTATTTAAAAATAGATATTTTCCCCTAGGACAATTTCATTTTATTTTAAAATAACGGTTTATTTTATGATTCCCATTTCTTTTCCAATTTCATACACACTTCACATTTTTCTCAATTTTCCAAAATAATAATTCCACTTCTCATAATGTCGTCTATAAAATCACTTCTTCATGATACTTATTTAAACAAATATTTGCTTTTAAATCCTATTTAATTTGGATTATAACTAACCATTTTCATTTGAAATAAATATTTTAAAATTCTTTTTATATTCCGATTTATGTTTTGAAATCCATGTATTATTATTTAGGAAATTTAAACTATACCAAAATCAACCATCAGTGTTACTAACACATTCAAACATATCATAAGCTATCACAGATTATAAAACACGTCATATATCAGTATATATGTGAAAACAATAATTTGAATGTGAGGAATCCAGTTGGATCCCTCCAAACTGTTTTTCCTGCATCCACAATATGTTAGTCAACAATAATAATACCCATCCTGCTTTGAGGCAGGATATCGTGGTATAGAAGGTCATCCACTATATATATTGTGGGGCGCCTGGGGAAATCATCTGCTAATGGTACTGCGGGCATCCGCAAATGATACTACGGGAATTTCCAATCACCAATCATCAATATTATTTTTATATATTATTATTATATATTATTATTACTTTATATCAATCATGTAATCAACCAACAAGCAATTAATAAAATTTGAACTATTAAAGATAGTTCCCAATGATTTAACTGAGTGAGTTTAATTCACCTCGATTTTTACGTGCCAAATATCCATTTAAAAACCCATATCGTTCCAGCTACTCATCTACTCGACACGTCTTGAATAATTTATTTAGCACCTATGGTAATTTATTTTTTTAACGATTAACTATTTGTTTATTTAAATTTACTACTAAAATGAATAAATATATTGTTCTATGAAATTTTAAATTTTGGTAAATATATACCTTGTTGACTTGCAAACTACTCGCACGACCATCGAAACAAATCAGCAATCACAGAGATCAGCCCCAAAATAAATGATATGTTTCTGTTCGGCATTACATCGAATACTTCGCTGACCATCTCCATTCCCATCAGCGTCAGCTCGTAACTCTCGGCCACCAATACTGCAGATCGATCTCGTCCATTTCCCATTTTCAGTCCTCCTTCCCATTGTGACGGCCCGCCCCGCACCAACCGACATTTATTCCAAAGGTGCACTGTACACATGTCCAGTTAGCACGGAACGGGTCGTCAGAAGGAAAAAGGAAGAAGGAAATGAACATACAAAGAACCTGTAGAATGTCTCACAGCGCATAGAACAAAATATAATAATAACATACTTGACATAAAACAGGAGAGACAATGCATATGCTGAAAATCAGAACTAAACATCATAGCAGCGGAAATCCAAAATACAGCTTATTACAACTTCCAAACTGTCTCAAAGCAAAAGTAAGATAAATGAGGTACACTACTAATGCCCAAGTAGCGACCACCAACGACACAGGGAGAATGTGTATATATATATATCATACGTGGAAGCCTCCTGCCCGCCTCCGAATCAGCTACTCGCGCATCACCAGCTAACCTGTCTCTAGTCTGCTCGTGTGAGCACCCAGAGTAATAAGAGGAGACATAAAACTCTGGGTCATACATAAAGCCTGGTATGAGCGATAAGCATCTAAAGTGAACAATAACAGGTAGACTAAAACATACCTGAACCTGGACCTACAACCAAAGAGTTAGCACTACATACTGTACAACACTCTAAGGTACCATATCAAACAGTGTAAAGATACGGAGGTGGGGGAGGTGTGCATGTCATAATGATGGCAAACAATCAAACATAGCATCCATCCTCACATCTCTCACTCAGTGTGTAAAGCATACGATATTCACCACTTCGATCACCCAACATACCTTGCTACGATCACTCTGCCCCATGAAGTCATAAATGGCTTCACTGCACTAATAATGAAACACCCCACCTCCGTTAGGGTCACTCTCAAAGGGAATGCCTTAATTTTGGTGGAGGTTTATAAGTACAAGTCACAGATATACAAGACAGATATAAGAACACATATTTGTAAACAGCGGAAGAACAACAAACTTTATTTCATAAAGTCAAATACGTGTTACAAAACATCACCATGATTGTCTTACATCCTTTCCAAAAACATAACACAACATTTTCATAATCTGTCTTGAGTACATTATTTAAAGAAGCATAAATAAAACTTAGATAAACTGCAAAAGCCCCATAGTGGATTGTCCAAAGCCATAGTTCAAAACAGGAAAGTCCAAGCAATACATTTCTCTTCTTCAAGCTGGATGTTGAGGTTGGTCAAGCTGCTGTGTTCCCTCCCTGAGGACCTGGGGGGGGGGGGGAACGGAAGAAAGAAGACGAAAGGAAAGTAGAGTCAGACATAAAGCCTGAGTAAGTCTAGTACTATTTTGTCTATGAATAAAGAACTGGGTATGATAAGTATAAACAGGAAGTGGGCAAACACAATAAACTTGGTTAAGTTGTCTAGGGTCGAATATACTATCGTACCCCATGTTAATCTCTGAACCCATATAAACTAGTTTCCAACTGGCACCCCATAATCAGGGTGATGTGATCCATTCAATGATGATCAGCTCCTACTCGCATAGTTACATGTGTCTTACGGCCCCCGATGTTGTAGTTACCTATGCTGGTCCCACCATGGGGTGTATCAAGTCCCATAGTGGCAACCCGACACAACCTTAGAGTGCACAGGTATGCTACTGGTGTCCAGTGCCTTATTTTTCTGCGCCGGAGTGTGTGCACGCCCGCACTCCGTTAGAACCTACACTGCTACACCACCGCCGTCGCTTTGACCTCTTACAATCAGCCCAGTAATCGTGCCCCACCCTGCCTAGTTTCAGGGTATCCTGATACACCTTCTAGGGTTACTGCTGAAAAGGGTCCCCCGTTACTAGGTTTTCTATCTCTAGCCAACATGCTAAGTTGGTTAAGTGTTTCCTAACCTAACCCCCACCAGTCCGTTTTGTTTAGCATGTTCCATTTTGATTAAGTCTTTAGTTCACTTAATCCTATCAATCCTGACTCAGCCTTAATTGTCTTATTAAGGCCCTGACCTCTCACATTAGACAGGTATTGTTGTGGCTGCCTGTTGCCGGTTTGTTCCGGGCAGTCTTACGCCACAACTCAGTCTAACCTCGGGTCCTTGCTGGGCTCCATGTTTAACCTCCCACATTGGATAGGTATTGTTGTGACTACTGGACAGCCGGGCGGTTCCGGGCAGGTTTACATCACAACTCAATCCAACCTCGGGTTAAACACATCGTATGTTCTACATTTACATATTTTGTCATTCCTCTTTATTTCTTATATGTAAATATTTGCGGCCCATTATTAAGTTAATGGTGTAAAGGTTACACCAATCATGGGCCCAACCCATACTTGAATTTGGGCCCTTCTATTTTATATTTTCATTCATTAGTTAATTTTAACCCAACGTTATTTTCCCCCGTTTTACACGTCCGTTTATATATATTTTGGGCTTAGCCTTTTAAAGCCCAAATTAGCCATGCGAAAAGGGGAGGCTTAAAGCGTAATTACATACACAAAGAGGGGAATGTGAGCGCATGAACTTGCAATACGACGTTGGAAATACAAAACAGAAACTGGTGTACTTGCATAGTGGTAACATAGGTGACATGAATCAAAGCATGTGAACTTGTAATTGAGATATCATTATTGTCACATGAACCTGTATTTTTATTTAGGCATAACGTCAAACATAAGCATGGCATAAATATTTCTAGCATAAGCATGGCATAATGTCAAACATAAGCATGGCATAATATCAAACATAAGCATGGCATAAGTATAGTTAAATTTATTCACATAACCATGGCATAAATATTTCTAACATGAAATCATGATTCTTACTTTAGCCATGTAAACTTACAAAAAGGGACTTTTTGAACCTAACCTAGCCATGTACCACATATGTCATCATATAATTCTTGTAAACAAGGTAGACCTAATCATGGTTTTCAATTATGCCAAATATCATTCATAGCCTAGCCATATTCATAAATTTGCAAATAGGTTTTCTAGTACAAAAGCATGGCTTAAAACATAATGCCAAATTCTCAACATAATTTCATATGGATAATAACCAAACTTGTTCCAATTACTTACAAAATGATTTATGCACAAAAATATACATCATGGTGGCATAGAAGCAAACCCCAAACTTGCATGAATTTAAATCAACTACATACATGTAGCTTTAACATGGATTACATAATTTGCGAAATATTCCAAACGTATACTTGCATAGAACTACCGCATGTAGTTCTTTATAATGAATAACATAATTCACGAATACCCAAACGTATATAATATTTCAAATTGATAAGAACGCACAAATATGAATAACTCTATTGCCACAATTCAAGCATACAAACCAACACAACTGTTTATTCATACCAAAGTAATACTCTACTTACAATGGTGTGATGAATTCTCTAGTTTAGGGATTGAAGACGCAAATTCCTTTGTTGAATTGATTTGTTTAGGTTGCTTTAAGCTTTAGAATCTTCCTCCTAATCCTTTCTCCAATTTGGTGGCTACTCCTAGTCGTTCCTCAGCAACATGGCGGCTATGTTCTTATTTTTGAATGAATAGATTAGGGTTTAGTCTAGGGTTGTTTATATAGAGGTTAGGAACTGATTAGGACCATTGATGTTGCTTGGATTGATCATAGCCATTCATTCTAAGGAGAGACCAATTAAAACTTGCCACCTAGCCCTAGTGACAAAGCAGACCACAGAAAATCGACCACATAGAGAATAGGCCAGCCGGGTTAGACTGGGCTCGACCTGGGTCTGGACCAGGTCGACACCCCTGTCGACAGCCCTGTCGACAGGCCTGTCGACCTGGCTAGACCAGGTCGATAGCCCAATCGACCTGGGTGTGACAGGCGGCGTTTTTCCTCCCTGGCCCAATGGGCCCCATTTTCGAATTTAAACTTGATTTATTCTGTTTGAATTTTAAATTTGATTCTCAAACTTCCGAAGGCCATATCTTCTTCATACGGACTCCGTTTTTCGAAAACTCGGACTCTATTTCGCGTATTTTTCCGAGACGAACGCAATGGCGTATCCCGTTTCCCTTAGTTCTTTGATTTGAAATTAATTATACTTTAATTTGTGAATTTCACAGTTATAGAATTTTCGGGGTGTTACATTCTCCCGCACTTAAAAGGATTTCGTCCCCGAAATCTTCAAGTTAGGAGGAATGTATATCCTAACATCCAATCATCCATCTACTCCACCATCAAACACGAGCATCCACTGTCCTTAAAAGACTTCTAATGCTTCATGATCATATGCGAAATGTGTGTGTACATGTACTTATCTAATGCAAAATCAGGCGGTCTACTGATTCAGTTGACCTCCTTAATGCGAATTATGTAAGTGCCATGAATCCATCATGTATGCAAATTTTCCTATTCTTGATTCTACATGAGTGTACAATCATTCAATACAAATGCAGCATCCACATGACAACACATTAAAGTTCAACCACATATGAATGCAAACATATATGCATATGCAATATGAAGTGACTGAGCCGATCTAAAACCTAGATTGTGTGTGTATATGCAACCACGAGCAACCACTAGCAATCACTTGCAACCACTTGCAACCATCATACATAACATGTTTCAACTACATGTTTCCATCCAAAAAAAGATTCTACCTAAAAGATAAGGTCGAGGAAATATACCTAAGAAGATAGATAAAAGCGCAACTTAAGGAAAAAGAAAGATCAAGGATGTACCCTCGAACAGAAAAGGGTAGGCAGTACGTATTCTAGCTTCAGGTTCCCAAGTCGCGTCTCTCTCGGCGTCGCTCCACTGAACTTTGACGAGCTTGACTTCGCGGTTGCGTAGCTTCTTCACTTCCGTTCCTAATATGCGGGTTGGAACTTTTCTTATGGTTGCTTCGCGTTCCACTTCGGCCTCTTCGAGTATATTTGGCTCTACCACTTCAGCAGACTCATGTAGACATTTTCGGAGATGTGAAACGTGAAAAACGTTGTGGACTCCAGCCAACTTCTCGGGTAGCTCTAATCTATAGGCCATTTTCCCAATTTTCTCGATAATAGGGAATGGCCCTACGAACCTTGGTGCTAGCTTTCCCGTGGTTCCAAAGCGAACAACGTTTCTTAGCGGTGATACCTTGAGAAAAACTCTGTCTCCAACCTCGAATTCAAGGTCGGTCCTCCTCTTGTCGGCATAGGACTTTTGTCTGTCTTGGGCCGTCTTCATCCTTCTTCGTATTAAGTCTACTTTCTCTGAGGTCTCTCGGATCATATCTGGTCCAAGTATGAGCTTATCCGTGGACTCCCACCAACAAGTGGGCGATCGGCACGGTCTTCCATATAAAGCTTCGAAGGGCGCCATTCCGATGGTTGCTTGATAGCTGTTGTTGTAGGCAAATTCCACCAAAGGAAGGTGGTCTTCCCATGTCCCTCCGAAGTCAAGGACGCATAGCCTTAAGAGGTCTTCCAAAACTCTGTTCACTCTCTCTGTTTGGCCGTCGGTTTGGGGATGATAGGCTGTACTCAAGCATAACTGCGTTCCTACTGCTTCTTGCAGACTCCGCCAAAACTCGCTGGTGAAGATGGGGTCTCGGTCACTAATAATGCTAGATGGTATTCCATGGAGTCGAACGATTTCCTTGAGGTAAAGTGATGCTAGGGATGAGGTAGTTCTTTTACTTTTGACAGGTAAAAAGTGGGCGCTTTTAGTAAGCCTATCCACTATTACCCAAATGCTAGTATTGCCTCTCCTAGACCTAGGCAGCCCATCGATGAAGTCCATTGAGATGCTATCCCACTTCCATTGCGGGACCTCCAGAGGATGCAGCAGTCCGCCAGGCTTTTTCTGTTCTGCCTTAACCTATTGGCACACCATACACTTAGAAACGAACTCTGCCACGTCCTTTTTCATGCCATTCCAGAAGAAAGTCCTTTTTATGTCTTTGTACATTTTTTCTCCGCCTGGGTGTATAGTCATCTTGGAGTGATGTGCTTCCTCGAGAACCTTCTTTATTAAATCTTTTGTCTGTGGGACGCATAGTCTTCCGTCTCGCCTTAGCAAACCCTTATCGTCGATGGAGTATCTGTCGAGGTGACTTGAAGTCTCACCCCTAATTAGCCTATCAATTATTTCCACAAGCTGAAGGTCTTCGCGTTGTGCTGTCCCTACTGAATCCACTAAAGTTGGGCGCACTTCGAGAGATGCTAGCAAGCCCGGTACGAAATCGGAGGAAGGCCTAAAGTCGAAGCTGGCTATAAACTCTAGGCTTTGTCTTTCAACAAACAATGGGCTTAGGGTCAATTTCTTTCGGCTCAACGCGTCTGCCACTACGTTGCCTTTGCCCGGAGTGTAGGAGATTTCGAAATCGTACGAGGCAAGAAACTCCATCCATCTTTGTTGCCTCAAGTTAAGATCCTTCTGCGAGAAAAGATATTTCAACGATTTATGGTCAGTGTAAAGTTCGAACTTCTCACCTAGGAGATAGTGTCGCCAAGACTTGAGTGCAAAGACGATGGCGGCTAACTCAAGATCGTGGGTTGGGTAGTTCTTTTCGTGCACCTTCAACTGCCTCCCGCCATAAGCTACTACCCTTCCTTCTTGCATTAAGACGGCGCCTAGCCCTGTCCCACATGCATCCGTATAAACAGTGAACATCTTGCTCCCATCTGGCAGCGTCAAAACTGGGGCTGTTGTGAGAGCCCTTTTCAGTCGTTGGAAAGCAAACTCGCAATCCAAGTCCCAATTGAACACTAGATTCTTCTTGGTCAATTTCGTGAGCGGAGCTGAGATTTTCGCAAAATCCCTTATAAATTTTCGATAGAAACCCGCTAGTCCTAGAAAGCTTCGGACCTCAGTCGCATTCCTTGGTGTCTTCCAATCCTGTACCGCTACTACCTTAGCAGGGTCCACTGCTAACCCTTGTTTGGATACTATGTGCCCAAGGAACCTCACCTCTTCTCTCCAAAAGTGGCATTTGGAGAACTTGGCTTTTAGTTGATGGACTCGCAATGTTTCCATGATTGCCCTTAAGTGTTGAGCATGTTCCTCTTCACTCTTTGAGAAGATAAGGATATCATCTACGAAGACCACTACGAATTTGTTGAGGAAATCTCTAAATACCCTACTCATCAGGTCCACGAAGTACGCAGGTGCATTTGTCAAGCCGAAAGGCATGACAAGCCATTCAAAGAAGCCGTCTGGGGTTCTGAACGCCGTTTTATCGATGCTATCTTCAGCCACCCTTAGCTGATGAAAACCGGTTGCTAAATCGAGTTGGGAGAAAATAGACGCTCCTACAAGCTGATCAAACAAATCGTCAATTCTGGGGAGAGGGTGCCTATTCTTTTTCGTTAGCTTGTTGAGCTCCCTATAGTCAACACATAGACGGAGTGAACCATCCGCCTTTGTAGCGAACACCACTGGAGCGCCCCATTCTGAAATGCTCCTCCTAATGAACCCCTTTTCTAGAAGCTATTTAATCTGTTTACTGAGCTCTTTCCTTTCCCGTGGAGCCATGTGTCTAACGGGCAACGCAACGGGCTTTGCATTATCTACAAGGTATATGCGGAAGTCTATCTCCCGCTTCGGAGGCAAGCCCTTCACCTCTTCGAAGACATCCGGATATTCCCGGAACACTCTAACTGATTGCAAATTTTCAACAGAGGCATCTAGCGATTCAAGGTAACTAAGCATAACCGCATACGAGGGATTACAAGAAATTTCCAAAGTAATACCGAGCTGGGTTAGGAGCCTAACAACCCTTTTCTCACAATCAAGGATGGCCCCATTACTGGATAGCCAATCCATGCCCAAAATCAAACCATATCCCGAAAAGCCCAAAACAAAGGCACTACATTGAAATTTTACGCTTAGAATAGAAATTTTCAATCCCAAACAGATCATAGACAAATGAGCTGGGCCCCCAATTGGGTTTGAAACAATTAAGGGGTCCTCTACCATACTAGTTTTTAGGTGCAGAGATTCTACTAAAGCAGACGAGATAAAGGAGTGTGATGCGCCAGAATCAAATAAAGTGCGAACGGGGTGATCATAAAGATAAACTATACTTTCTACAGAAGTATTTATACCTCGCTGTTGCAGAGGTGGCGCTTCTAGCACATGGACCTGTGCCCCTGTGGTGGATCCAGCCCTCTGCCCCTGTCCTCGTTTCTTTGGGCAGTCCTTAGCCCTATGGCCTGTCTCACCGCAAGAAAAGCACCCACCATTCTCCTTGGCCTTCTTTTTCCGGCAGTCCTTTACTAAGTGCCCCACTTTGCCACAGAAATTGCACTTCCTCTTCTCTTTGTTGCCTTTCCCGCCCTTCTTAAAGTCTGTCTTCTTGGGCTGCAAACCCTCTTTCTTCTTGCCCTTATCCTCTTCATTCAGCAATGCCATTTGCACCAATCTTTCATACGTGGCTCCCATGGGTATATGTGTCATGGCCAAACTGTGTAATGGCTCATTTAACCCTTTGACGAAACGGAGAGCCTTCTTGTGCGGGGTGTTGACTAGGTCAAGCCCAAACCTAGCCAGCTCATCGAACTGATTCACATACTCTCTGACCGTCTTGTCCCCTTGCTTAAGAAATAAGAATTTTTCCAACTGCAAACTTCTTTCCGCATCTGAGAGAAATTTAGTCTCAAACCTTGCCCTAAAGTCCTCCCATGTCTCCACTGGTCTTTCAGCATTAGTGACTTCCCACCAGTAGGAAGCCTCGCCCTTCAATAGCCACACTGCCAACTGTACTTTTTGTCTATCTTCTACCTCAAAGATGATGAATAGGTCCTCAGTTTCTTTCAGCCAATTTCTAGCTGCTACGAAGGACTCAGTTCCATGGAAATGCCTTCCTCCCATAGCTTTAAAATCTTTACATATCTTAGCAAACGTGTTTCCCCGAGGAGGAGGTGGAGGAAAAGGTGCCGCTGCGGCTGGATGATTTCCTTCAGCTGGGGGAGGAGGAATGGTAGGACCTGGCTGAGTGGCCCTTGCTTCTAAGAACCGTCTAAACCAACCAGGTATTGGCACCCCTTCCGGCAAGTTAAGTTCTTGGGACATGCTGAAACAAAAAGGATAGATTCAAAACGAAGGATAAGAGATAGTTCCTATGGCTTTGGGGGGTGGACTTTGCCTTTTTAAAATAAAATAATATTTTTCTTTTACAAATGCTTCTTTAAATTTCCTTTTTGAAAATAATTTTTCAAAACTTTTTATCTTATCTGGTAAACCTATGCTCTGATACCAAGTGAAACACCCCACCTCCGTTAGGGTCACTCTCAAAGGGAATGCCCTAATTTTGGTGGAGGTTTATAAGTACAAGTCACAGATATACAAGATAGATATAAGAACACATATTTGTAAACAGCGGAAGAACAACAAACTTTATTTCATAAAGTCAAATACGTGTTACAAAACATCACCATGATTGTCTTACATCCTTTCCAAAAACATAACACAACATTTTCATAATCTGTCTTGAGTACATTATTTAAAGAAGCATAAATAAAACTTAGATAAACTGCAAAAGCCCCATAGTGGATTGTCCAAAGCCATAGTTCAAAACAGGAAAGTCCAAGCAATACATTTCTCTTCTTCAAGCTGGATATTGAGGTTGGTCAAGCTGCTGTGTTCCCTCCCTGAGGACCTGGGGGGGGGGGGAACGGAAGAAAGAAGACGAAAGGAAAGTAGAGTCAGACATAAAGCCTGAGTAAGTCTAGTACTATTTTGTCTATGAATAAAGAACTGGGTATGATAAGTATAAACAGGAAGTGGGCAAACACAATAAACTTGGTTAAGTTGTCTAGGGTCGAATATACTATCGTACCTCATGTTAATCTCTGAACCCATATAAACTAGTTTCCAACTGGCACCCCATAATCAGGGTGATGTGATCCATTCAATGATGATCGGCTCCTACTCGCATAGTTACATGTGTCTTACGGCCCCCGATGTTGTAGTTACCTATGCTGGTCCCACCATGGGGTGTATCAAGTCCCATAGTGGCAACCCGACACAACCTTAGAGTGCACATGTATGCTACTGGTGTCCAGTGCCTTATTTTTCTGCGCCGGAGTGTGTGCACGCCCGCACTCCGTTAGAACCTACACTGCTACACCACCGCCGTCGCTTTGACCTCTTATAATCAGCCCAGTAATCGTGCCCCACCCTGCCTAGTTTCAGGGTATCCTGATACACCTTCTAGGGTTACTGCTGAAAAGGGTCCCCCGTTACTAGGTTTTCTATCTCTAGCCAACATGCTAAGTTGGTTAAGTGTTTCCTAACCTAACCCCCACCAGTCCGTTTTGTTTAGCATGTTCCATTTTGATTAAGTCTTTAGTTCACTTAATCCTATCAATCCTGACTCAGCCTTAATTGTCTTATTAAGGCCCTGACCTCTCACATTAGACAGGTATTGTTATGGCTGCCTGTTGCCGGTTGGTTCCGGGCAGTCTTACGCCACAACTCAGTCTAACCTCGGGTCCTTGCTGGGCTCCATGTTTAACCTCCCACATTGGATAGGTATTGTTGTGACTACTGGACAGCCGGTCGGTTCCGGGCAGGTTTACATCACAACTCAATCCAACCTCGGGTTAAACACATCGTATGTTCTACATTTACATATTTTGTCATTCCTCTTTATTTCTTATATGTAAATATTTGCGGCCCATTATTAAGTTAATGGTGTAAAGGTTACACCAATCATGGGCCCAACCCATACTTGAATTTGGGCCCTTCTATTTTATATTTTCATTCATTAGTTAATTTTAACCCAACGTTATTTTCCCCCGTTTTACACGTCCGTTTATATATATTTTGGGCTTAGCCTTTTAAAGCCCAAATTAGCCATGCGAAAAGGGAAGGCTTAAAGCGTAATTACATACACAAAGAGGGGAATGTGAGCGCATGAACTTGCAATACGACGTTGGAAATACAAAATAGAAACTGGTGTACTTGCATAGTGGTAACATAGGTGACATGAATCAAAGCATGTGAACTTGTAATTGAGATATCATTATTGTCACATGAACCTATATTTTTATTTAGGCATAACGTCAAACATAAGCATGGCATAAATATTTCTAGCATAAGCATGGCATAATGTCAAACATAAGCATGGCATAATATCAAACATAAGCATGGCATAAGTATAGTTAAATTTGTTCACATAACCATGGCATAAATATTTCTAACATGAAATCATGATTCTTACTTTAGCCATGTAAACTTACAAAAAGGGACTTTTTGAACCTAACCTAGCCATGTACCACATATGTCATGATATAATTCTTGTAAACAAGGTAGACCTAATCATGGTTTTCAATTATGCCAAATATCATTCATAGCCTAGCCATATTCATAAATTTGCAAATAGGTTTTCTAGTACAAAAGCATGGCTTAAAACATAATGCCAAATTCTCAACATAATTTCATATGGATAATAACCAAACTTGTTCCAATTACTTACAAAATGATTTATGCACAAAAATATACATCATGGTGGCATAGAAGCAAACCCCAAACTTGCATGAATTTAAATCAACTACATACATGTAGCTTTAACATGGATTACATAATTTGCGAAATATTCCAAACGTATACTTGCATAGAACTACCGCATGTAGTTCTTTATAATGAATAACATAATTCACGAATACCCAAACGTATATAATATTTCAAATTGATAAGAACGCACAAATATGAATAACTCTATTGCCACAATTCAAGCATACAAACCAACACAACTGTTTATTCATACCAAAGTAATACTCTACTTACAATGGTGTGATGAATTCTCTAGTTTAGGGATTGAAGACGCAAATTCCTTTGTTGAATTGATTTGTTTAGGTTGCTTTAAGCTTTAGAATCTTCCTCCTAATCCTTTCTCCAATTTGGTGGCTACTCCTAGTCGTTCCTCAGCAACATGGCGGCTATGTTCTTATTTTTGAATGAATAGATTAGGGTTTAGTCTAGGGTTGTTTATATAGAGGTTAGGAACTGATTAGGACCATTGATGTTGCTTGGATTGATCATAGCCATTCATTCTAAGGAGAGACCAATTAAAACTTGCCACCTAGCCCTAGTGACAAAGCAGACCACAGAAAATCGACCACATAGAGAATAGGCCAGCCGGGTTAGACTGGGCTCGACCTGGGTCTGGACCAGGTCGACACCCCTGTCGACAGCCCTGTCGACAGGCCTGTCGACCTGGCTAGACCAGGTCGACAGCCCAGTCGACCTGGGTGTGACAGGCGGCGTTTTTCCGCCCTGGCCCAATGGGCCCCATTTTCGAATTTAAACTTGATTTATTCTGTTTGAATTTTAAATTTGATTCTCAAACTTTCGAAGGCCATATCTTCTTCATACGGACTCCGTTTTTCGAAAACTCAGACTCTATTTCGCGTATTTTTCCGAGACGAACTCAATGGCATATCCCGTTTCCCTTAGTTCTTTGATTTGAAATTAATTATACTTTAATTTGTGAATTTCACAGTTATAGAATTTTCGGGGTGTTACAGATAACGTAGCCACTAATCCTTTGCTATGTCCAATTTGCCCCATGGAGTCACAAGAACCCCACTGCACTGGCTCATAGCCTTACTAATCCTTACTATGTCCACTCTGCCCCATGGAGTCACAATGACCCCACTGCACTGGCTCATAGTCTTACTACGCATCACCTTGCCCCTCGGGTCATAATGACCCTACTGCACTGATTACGTAGTCTTGCTACCATCACCTTGCCCCTCAGGTCATAATGACCCTACTCCACTGATAAGTAGTCATCCTTCATTTTCAGTGGTGAATCAAAGTTATGAACGTCGACAACTCCTTAGCACACGTCCCGCGGCCAAGTCCAACCATGAAGTGACCTCATTGGTTCCCAACTGGTTCCGGGATCCTGAGCTCTAACTTCCATTTGGACTACCTTTGCATCTCGGGTTATTGGTCATCATCTTCATCCGGATCGGTCTTCGTCATTCGGGTCGGGTCGCGCCTTCTACGTCGGATCGGGTCGCACTCCTACATTGTCTCGTGAATCCAGTCTCCATCGAATCAGGTCTCCTCTTCTGGTCGGATCGTGAACTCCCAGCGGATCGTGTTCCAACGGGTCGGATCGTGCTACATGGATCAGGTCGTGACTTCCCATCAGTTCGTGAGGCTAGTCGGTTCATGGAAGGACGAGGCAGATCGCATGGCAACTCCTCATGTCGGATCGTGATCATCTGGTTCGGATCGGGGTGTGAAGCGCGAGTGCGGATCGTGGACGTGGCATGCGATCCGATCCGGATCCCTGCACAATTCCTGCAGCTGTTCCAGCGACTGTTTTGCGCCATACGACGGCGTCTTCGACTATTCTAATCTATCACAAACATACCATACAGTCATAGCAACATGTACAAGTGAACACAAACACCAAAACAACAATATAATAGATTAAAATGGATCAAACATACCCCAAAATCCCATATTTCCCCTTAAGCATGCTTAGGTGAAACTATTGATAGGATTAGCAAAACTTAACCAAATTAACCCAAATTCATATCAGAGGTCTAAAACATCATTCCGAATTTTATAAACATTTTTCCAGAATTTTATCATGTTTAAATTCGCTAATTAACACTAATCACCTCTAATTAGCCATAATTAGTGCAAAACTATGCAAATCACTCACCTTAGCCACAAATAAACTAAGATCTAAAATAAATCTCTGATTTGATGTGAATCTCAATGCTAAACAGCAGCTCCTATGTTGCTTTGGTGTAGATCTTTCTTGATTAGGGGTTGCTAAGCCAAATCCTTGACCAAAAGGTGTTTTGGAGGTGATTTAGAGGTTGGAGGCCATTTTTAGGGTTCCTTGGTGATAAGTGGAGGCTAGAAAACTGAAATGGAATGATCCTCTATCTCATTTCTGCCTCCCCATAAACCTAATCCCGAAATGGGTTATGGGCCTACTCACTAATCACCCGATTTGGCCTGGTTAAGCAGTTTTTCACCCTCCAAACCTTATTTCAGCCATATCTCCCAAACGGTAAGTCCGTTTGGCTATTATGACCACTCTACGGAAAGGTAAACCATCAAACGAATCAAATGGGAGTGGTTTCAGGTCAAAATTCCTTTTCAATCAAAAGTTATGGCCAAAACAGTACCAATTAGGGGCAAAATGGTCATTTAAAAATCGTCAAAAATCATGAGCATGGGAAATGACTCTAATAGATGTTTCCCAAAGTTACATGATCATACGACTTCACATGGGAAAGAAATAAATATTCTACGATCCTATGATGTGTAGAATACGGGTCGTTACACTCTCCGCCCCTTAAGAAATTTCTCCTCCGAAATTCCCTAATCCAAACACACACAAAGGTCCCGCATGCCTATCAACCATAAAACAACCATCAAACATGCAAAGCAAGTAAAATAAGTCTATCCTAGCATGCGGAATAACTAAATCGCAAAGCAAATCTTACCTGGCAAAGAGTTATGGATATGCCTTCCTAATGCTCTCCTCTGTCTCCCAAGTACAATCATTCTCGTCCTCGCCCCATTGAACCTTGACTAGCTTCACTGACTTTCTTCGAAGTTGCTTCGTATCGTGTCCCACAATACGAATCGGCTTGCGGTTCCCAACCGCCTCGGGTTCTACTTCGAAGTCCTCTAACTGATCAGGTGAAATAGTCACATCTGAGCCGTGAACGAACTTCCTTAGTTGGGAAACATGAAACACATTGTGAACTCCCGCCATTTTCTCTGGTAAGCCAACTCTATATGCCAAATTCCCGACTAGTTCAAGAACAGGGAATGGGCCAACAAATCTTGGTGCCAACTTGCCTCTCCTGCCAAATCGAATCACGCTCTTTAACGGAGAGATCTTGACAAACACCAAGTCACCAACGGACAATTTCAAGTCTCTTCTCCTTTTATCAGCATAACTCTTCTGCCTATCTTGGGCAGCTTTCATTCGTTGCTGAATGATCTTAATCTTATCCGAAGTTTCTCTCACCACATCTGGTCCAAGCACAAACTTCTCGCCAGTCTCTATCCAACATGATGGTGAGTTCCACGGTCTTTTGTACAAAGCTTCATATGGAGCCATACCAATACTGGATTGGTAGCTATTATTATATGCAAACTCTACTAGATGCAAACGGTCATCCCATGATCCACCAAAATCCAATATACAAGCTCTTAAGAGATCTTCCAATATACGATTCACCCTCTCTGTCTGACCGTCGGTCTGAGGATGATACGCGGTACTGAGATGTAATCTTGACCCTAGAGCCTCTTGTAAGCTTTTCCAAAACCCACTAGTGAACAACGGGTCTCGGTCACTCACAATGCTTTTGGGTACTCCATGAAATCTCACTACCCACTTCATATACAATTCTGCCAACTTGGCTGCCGTTCTGGTCGATTTGACTGGTATAAATCTTGCACTCTTAGTCAATCGATCCACAATTACCCAAATGCTATCATATCCCGATCTAGTCCTTGGTAGGCCATCGATGAAATCCATCGAGACTTGTTCCCATTTCCATTCGGGAATCTCTAATGGTTGCAACAACCCACTAGGCTTCTTTTGCTCGGCTTTAACTAACTGGCAATTCATGCATTTGGATATAAACTTCCCAACGTCTCTTTTCATCCCTTCCCAGTAGTAAGTCTGTCTCATGTCTCGATACATCTTGTTACCACCAGGATGTATAGTCAGTTTTGAGTGATGACATTCTCTAAGCACTTCCTCTCTCAAACCATTCACGTTGGGCACAACTAGCCTCCCATTCTTCCGAAGCCATCCATCTCGATCAAGCCCATACACATTCATCTCCTCATCGATACCCATCTCTAACTTGGAGATGATTTCCAATAGGTTAGGATCGTCCCTCTGACTAGAACCAATCCGCTCTATCAAAGTGGGTCTGATCGTCAAACTAGCTAGCATAACTGGATCCAATTCGCACTTTGGTCTGAAATCAAACCCCGCGATATACTCCAGTTGCTTCCACTCAAGAAACATTGCCCCTAAGCTGGCATGTCTCCTACTCAAGGCATCGGCTACTGCATTACCTTTCCCAGGTGTATATGCGATATCAAAATCATACGAAGCCAAGAACTCTAACCATCTCTGCTGACGGAGATTCAGATCCTTCTGAGAGAAGAGATACTTCAATGATTTATGATCGGTAAACAACTCAAATCGTTCTCCCAAGAGATAGTGTCTCCACATCTTCAACGCAAATACAATCGCTGCCAATTCCAAATCGTGGGTAGGATACTTCTTCTCATGCGGCTTTAGCTGTCGACTAGCATAAGCTACAACCCTACCTCCTTGCATCAATACAGCACCCAGTCCGGTACCACAAGCGTCCGTGTATACCGTCATCTCTTCATTCCCTTTAGGAATGACTAACACTGGCGCACACGTCAACTTCTCCTTTAGACTCTTGAAGGCATCCTCACACACTCCGTCCCAGACGAAGGACTGATTCTTCTTAGTCAACTGAGTCAACGGTGCTGCCATCTTGGAGAAGTCCTGGATAAACTTACGATAATATCCAGCTAATCCCAAGAAACTTCTCACATCTGTTACATTCTTGGGTGTAGGCCAATCTTGTACCGTAGCCACCTTCGCAGGGTCCACGGCAATACCACTCTCAGAAACAACATGACCCAAGAATCTTACTTCCCTTCTCCAAAAATGACACTTAGAGAATTTCGCTTTCAGTTGGTGTTTCCTCAACACCTCTATCACTATCCTCAAGTGTCCCTTGTGTTCCTCCTCTGTCCCTGAGTAAACAAGGATATCATCCACGAACACAAGAACAAACTTATTCAACTGATCTCTGAATACTCGATTCATGAGATCCACAAAGTAAGCTGGTGCATTGGTCAACCCAAATGGCATGACCAACCACTCATAAAATCCAGACGGCGTCCTAAATGCCGTTTTTGGAACACTCTCATCCGCTACTCGTAGCTGATGAAATCCTGTCGCGAGGTCCAACTGGGAGAATACTCTTGCTCCTTCCAGTTGATCAAACAAATCATCTATCCGCGGTAGAGGATACTTATTCTTCCTCGTTACCTTATTCAACTCGCGATAGTCCACACACAAACGAAGGGAACCATCTGCCTTAGTGGCAAACACAACTGGTGCTCCCCACTCGGAGACACTCCTTCTAATAAATCCCTTCTTCAAAAGATTGCTGACTTGCACTCCGAGCTCTCGCTGCTCCCTTGGTGCCATACGACAAAGTGGCATCACTATAGGTCTGGCATCTTTCACTAAATCAATACGGAACTCAATCTCTCGGTGTGGTGGAAGCCCGGTCACCTCCTCGAAGACGTCCGGATACTGGCCAACCACGGGCACATCTGACAACTCATCCTACGGGATGTCGAGGGAATTTACAAAACTAGCCATAACCCCATCACTAGGTAGACTACCAAACACTACCCTCCGCCCATCATCCGCCCTCACTATCACTAAAAAGCCCTCACAGTCTACCACCACCCCGTATCTTTGGAGCCAATCGACTCCCAATATAATGCCATACCCAGTAAAGCCCAAAACAAAGCAATCACATACAAACATACATCCATGACTCGATAAGACCAAATTCCTGCAAATCATACTAAGGCTAGTCGAACCACCAATCGGGTTCGTCACAACCAATGGTCTATCGACTATCTCGGGTTCCAGTCCCAACCTATCTACCAGGTCACTAGATATGAAGGAACGGGAAGCCCCAGTATCAAACAAAACTCGAACTGGTACATCATAAATAGAAAGCATACCTTGAATAACAACATTCTTTCCTTTCTCCGCCGCAGTTGGGGCATTCGACGAAGAAGGAACAACATCAATAGCATATGCTTTCACAATCTGCTTCTCCTTAAGAGGTCGCGGACACTTATCCTTCTGATGTCCCACTTGACCACAGTTGTAGCACTTCCTTTCCGCTGGCTTGGCCCGACATTCTTTAGCATAATGGCCCTTCTTTCCACAGCTGAAGCACTCAACATCCTTCTTGCTCTTTTTCTGACCACCTTTAGATTGGTCCTGCTTCCTCTTATTCTGAGAGCTATTCTTGCCTCCACCGCCTGCTTGCGGCTTTGGCCCTTCTGCAGATGCAGCCTCAGTCTTCGACTTAGGGTAAAGACTCTCTGATCTCAAAGCTTTCCCCACGATCGATTCAAAAGTCTCATCGATGTGGTTGATAAGCCTTTCCCCCAAGTATCCATCCAAACCAGTAATGAACTTCTCATTCTTCTTTTCAGGAGTATCAATGAGAGACAGTCCATACTTCGACAAAGTGTCGAACTCAGCAATATAATCAGAAACTGCCCTTCCGTTCTGCTTGAGTTCCAAGAACCTCTTAAACAGCACTGACTTCTGGGCAGCTGGAATAAACTTCTCGCTAAAGCAAGCCTTGAACTGAACCCAAGTAACCTGGTCCTCTGGAGTAGCTGTTCTAATGGCATTCCACCAATTCATCGCTCGCCCTTACAACTTACGAGACGCTAGCCTTCTCTTCATCGCATCCTCAAGACCCAAGTCATCAAAGATACGATCACAGCTATCCATCCAATCTTGAACATCTGTGGCCGACTCCGTTCCGTGGAACGACTTCCCACCAAGATTAGTGTAATCCTTACACAACTTGGCAAAATCGACCCTAGGCGCTTGCACTACTGGGCCAACACCAACTCCGGGATTGGGAACTGGCCCTTGTACTTCTCTAAGCATGTCTCTCATGAGGTTAGTAAACATTGCCCTCATGTCTGCGACATTCCCTTGGTTGGTCCCTCTACCAGCACCCCTCGTGTCTCGGCTCATCGTCAATCTGAAAAAGGGAAACGATTAACGACCCCATAGTGGTGCTAGTGCAGTGCGACTTCATTCTTATACTACTAATAGTATATATATACATAGCTTTTGAAAACCAAAGTAATCACAAATACTTGCTCTCATATACGTACTATCTCTCCCTAGTGTCTTTCCCTAGGTTTACTACGCAATCTGGCTCTGATACCAAGTGTGACGGCCCGCCCCGCACCAACCGACATTTATTCCAAAGGTGCGCTGTACACATGTCCAGTTAGCACGGAACGGGTCTTCAGAAGGAAATGAACATACAAAGAACATGTAGAATGTCTCACAGCGCATAGAACAAATTATAATAATAACATACTTGACATAAAACAGGAGAGACAGTGCATAAGCTGAAAATCAGAACTAAACATCATAGCAGCGGAAATCCAAAATACAGCTTATTACAACTTCCAAACTGTCTCAAAGCAAAAGTAAGATAAATGAGGTACACTACTAATGCCCAAGTAGCGACCACCAACGACACAGGGAGAATGTGTATATATATATCATACGTGGAGGCCTCCTGCTCGCCTTCGAATCAGCTACTCGCGCATCACCAGCTAACCTGTCTCTAGTCTGCTCGTGTGAGCACCCAGAGTAATAAGAGGAGACATAAAACTCTGGGTCAGACATAAAGCCTGGTATGAGCGATAAGCATCTAAAGTGAACAATAACAGGTAGACTAAAACATACTTGAACCTGGACCTGCAACCAAAGAGTTAGCACTACATACTGTACAACACTCTAAGGTACCATATCAAACAGTGTAAAGATACGGAGGTGGGAGAGGTGTGCATGTCATAATGATGGCAAACAATCAAACATAGCATCCATCCTCACATCTCTCACTCAGTGCGTAAAGCATACGATATTCACCACTTCAATCACGCAACATACCTTGCTACGATCACTCTGCCCCATGAAGTCATAAATGGCTTCACTGCACTGATAACGTAGCCACTAATCCTTTGCTATGTCCACTTTGCCCCATGGAGTCACAAGAACCCCACTACACTGGCTCATAGCCTTACTAATCCTTACTATGTCCACTCTGCCCCATGGAGTCACAATGACCCCACTGCACTGGCTCACAGTCTTACTACGCATCACCTTGCCCCTCGGGTCATAATGACCCTACTGCACTGATAACGTAGTCTTGCTACCATCACCTTGCCCCTCAGGTCATAATGACCCTACTGCACTGATAAGTATCCGTCCTTAATTTTCAGTGGTGAATCGAAGTTATGAACGTCGACAACTCCTTAGCACACGTCCCGCAGCAAAGTCCAACCATGAAGTGACCTCATTGGTTCCCAACTGGTTCCGAGATCCTGAGCTCTAACTTCCATTTGGACTACCTTTGCATCTCGGGTTATTGGTCATCATCTTCATCCGGATCGGTCTTCGTCATTCGGGTCGGGTCGCGCCTTCTGCGTCAGATCGGGTCGCACTCCTCCATTGTCTTGTGAATCCAGTCTCCATCGAATCGGGTCTCCTCTTCTGGTCGGATCGTGAACTCCCAGCAGATCGTGTTCCAACGGGTCGGATCGTGCTACATGGATCGGGTCGTGACTTCCCATCAGTTCGTGAGGCTGGTCGGTTCGTGGAAGGACGAGGCAGATCGCATGACAACTCCTCATGTCTGATCGTGATCATCTGGTTCGGATCGGGGTGCGAAGCACGAGTGCGGATCGTGGACGTGGCATGCGATCCGATCCGGATCCCTGCACAATTCCTGCAGCTGTTCCAGCGACTGTTTTGCGCCATACGACGGCGTCTTCGACTATTCTAACTGTTAGACCAAAAAGTGGTTCTAACACTCAAATTGATTAAAAGCAGAATGAAATGAGATCAAAAGTAAAATGGACACACAGGATTTATAGTGGTTCGGCGAAGAAATGCCTACGTCCACTTGTCTTTCACTATTTTCAATGATTTAGTTGCAAATACAATGAAATATTCACTTGATTTCTCTCACAACTCACTTAGATTCACTCAATTGTCTAAAAACAAATAATGAAAGAAGATTTGGATTTTCCGGGAGTGCTGGAATTCGGGTTATGAAGGTGGTTGAACTCTCAAAGTGCCAGAAAAAAGATCCTTTTCTTTGTCTCCAGACGGGGTATTTATAGGTGAAAATTAGCTCAGAACCCGATCCGGATCGGAGCCACGTGTTATCCATCCCATTAGCCTCGGGTTCGGATAGATTTCTGTGTTGACAACGCACCAGAGCAGTGGACGTTGTGGGTAGGAACTGGTCATAGCCGCTCCGAATAACTTGGCGATCATGCAGGAGAATGACGTGGAAGATGGGTTCGGATCGGAAGAGTATACAGGAGGGGTTCGGATCGGGGGAGTGTGCACAAGGGGTTCGGATCGGTGTCTTCGATCCGACCCGGATTAACTTAGGACCAATTCTCTCTTCTTTTTACTCTGCTCCGCTCCGTTCCGATCTATCTCTGTAGCAATTGGGTGGCTTTCCGATCCAACTGAAAGTAGGTTGCCCTCCGATCCGAACAGCTGTGCCTCTTTGATTCCAACAGCAATAGTTCACCGATCCGAACAGCAAACTTTATCCGATCCGAGCCGCTACATTTCTTCGATCCGATCCGTTTCATTGCTTTCCAAGTTCTTCAATATTTCACATCTTGACTTTGTGTTGCCCAGTTCACAAAGTGGGCTAACATTTTGCCCCCTCAAAGGATGCTTCTGTTGGAGACGGAGCATGCTTTGACCATCATTGCACAGCGCCTTTCGAGGTAATTTTTCTTTTGATTTTCCATATGGTTTCATCTTCTTCTTCAAATTTCAATTTAATTCGTTGTTGGGCTAAAAATTTCGGTTTGGTTCGGATTCCGATCCGAACAGACCCCTTCTTCTCTCCATTTTTAATTGGACTATTGGGCCAATCTTTGCTTCTGGACTGTCCATCCGATCCGAACGGGGGTTCTTCTGCTGGGCTGCCGATCCGAATGGGGAGATGAATGGACAATCTACTCCTCTATATAAGCTGAGTCTTCTTCCTTCTCTCACTTTTATTGTTTTACTCCCCAAGTTCTGCAAAGCGAGAAAAAACTTAATTCGTGAAACATCAAAATTCCTCTTAATTCTCGAAGTAATTACACCGGTAGGTTATAAAACTTTGAACAATTCCTTCTTTAATTGATTTCGATTCAGATTCGTAGACGATTAGGATGATTTGAGTTTGAAACTCTGATGACCTTGCCACCTTGACCCCCCTCGTCATCGTCGCCAGTAGACTCGTCGCCATCTCGAGGTTGGAACGGAGGGGATTAGAATCCGTTGTTGAGTGCACCAGCGCATGATTGCTTGGCTTTGATTTGAGTGACTGGCACAAAACTGGCCTTGCCGTCGGTTAGGGAAGAAAGAGGGTGAAGGAGAAGAAGAAGATAATAGGGAATCGGTTCGGTTCAGAGGGATATGGAAGGTGAAAAAACAAGGGAAGAAGGAAGGAAATTCAGGAGGTCGGACCGGGTCGGGGCAAGTAAAGAAAGAAAAAAGAAAAGAAATCCAGGAGATCGGATCGGGTCGGAGCAAGTATTTAAGGAAGGGGGAAAGGGAGCTTGCCTATCCGGATCGGGTCGGACCATAAGATAAAAAGGAGGAGAAGTATGACTATGTGATCCGATCCGAACCGTTAGGGGACTCTACCTCCGAACCGATCCGATTTTGATTTCTGAGTTCCACAGTTTATCCGAGCCCAAGTCGAGGCCGCATCCCCGATCCGATCCCCATAAGCGCGCCCGAACCGAACCGAAAAGCAGTTCACCTTAATGCATAAGAACTTGTTTAACTGGCCCAATCAACTTTTGGCATAATCTTCAACCTAATGGACAGTTAGGATAGTGCCTTGCAAACGTAACTGGACATCAAGAACTACTTCAACTCTTTATATTTTGCCAAACTTTTTCATCGCACTTTTAAACAATTACTTTGCACTTTCCACATGCATTGTTTACACTTTAGTTTGCACACATACACGGGGGGATACGGGCTAATTTTCTCTAATTTGTGTTATTGCTTCTTCAATAGTTTTATGACCATGAGACCCAGACGCTCTTCCAGACTAGCTGAGAGGAAAGAAGCCCTGGAAACCTCTAACAAAATTACTCTCGAGGACATATCTTCTCCGTCGGATCCAGAATGGAATAATGAGGGTTCAGACTACGGGGTTGGAAATCGTGAAAGTGACGAGGTGTCTTCAGAGAATGAAGTTTCTCTAGGTTTTGAGGAGGAAGGAGGGATTGGTGACGACCGGGCCCCTGATGAATTTGAATCGGCTATCATATTGGAATCACCTCCAGATTTCGTTGAATCAGCAATCGACAACGACCGACTTATCCGAATTTGCTTAAAGTACGGGATAATGAAAAGGGACACTCTAGTGCCTTCGAGATCTGATCGTCCCCACAACCCTCCGGAAGGATATATGTCAATCACCCGGTTGATGTGCATGGTCGGCGCTATCCCTCTATTTTCTCCCTTCATCGTTGACTTTCTAAGACAAATGCGGATTGCCCCCATGTAACTGCATCCCAATTCTTATGCCTACTTGCACACTTTATACATAGCATACCGTGAGATCTTAGGCATAGAGCTCACTTTCGATGACGTTCATTTCTTCTATAACTTCAAGCATCGGACTCGAGAGACTCCATCTTTCTGCTATTTTGAGTCTGTTCCTAAGAGGAAGATAATCTCAGCGCCATTCAGTAGTAAAGCTGGAGATTCCAGACTGGAATGGTTCTATGTGAAGCGACAGCCTGGATGTGCCAGGAGGTGGACGAAATCAAGTAAAGCACTGATTTTCTAAATCCGGGCTCTATACACTCGAGTCATCGCCTTAACTTGTTTTTACTTTTGCTTGCAGTCGACAACCCAAAACAAATATCAGATCAGGTGTTATTTGACCGGATGCACCAGCTTCTTAATGGTGACCAGAAATTCCTGACTATTGATGAAGTCCTTAAGGACGAATATCTTCACTTTCATGGGCTGTTATCCGTTTTTCATAGTATCGGTCATGGGACGGCTCCATACGTATATATTCCTCCAGTGGATGTAGTCCCAGAGACAGGAGAAGGTTCGGGAGTTCCTACAGTGACTCTTCAAACTTCACCTTCTCCATCTTCTACTCAAGATGACGAATTGGCTAACTTGGCCGAAAAGCATCGTGAAGGGTATACTGCCCTTGAGGAGGCTACTTCTCCGGAAAAGTCAACATCCTCCAAAGAGTCGCCACTTAATGCTTCCGAGGGAGATGTCCCTAGTACTGATGACCCATTATTCCAGGGTTTGGGGGAACTCCCCTTACCTGAAACTATAT
Organism: Allium sativum; assembly: GCA_030737875.1. Classification (NCBI taxonomy): domain Eukaryota; kingdom Viridiplantae; phylum Streptophyta; class Magnoliopsida; order Asparagales; family Amaryllidaceae; genus Allium; species Allium sativum. The sequence goes on along the minus strand of CM060921.1, from coordinate 327,201,958 downwards.
ACACTTCATAGGATTTTAGGAAGGACCCTTTAGTCTTTACCTCTTCTGAAGAGACCACTCCTGCTAAGACCAAAGAGCCTGCCCGTACTAGTCTAGCTTCGGACTCGGGTTGGTTGGGGGGAAACACACCACTTAGGACACACTTTATACAATAGCATTAGCATTCATTGCACCTCTCTCTCTGTGAAACTATTGATTCTGAATTTCACTTGTCTTATTGTGCAGGTACGATGTCCCGATCTTACTATGATATCAGGAAGCTCCGCCGCAGCATGTCTAATCCTCCTCAAGATATCGAGTATGATCGCCGTGATGATCGCGGTAGGGAGGAGAGAAGGCCTTATGAACCCTATCGCCCTCGACCCTCACGTTCTCGCTCTCCCATTCGGTCGGACCAAGAGAAATATAAAGGTTATCAAAGTCGTAGGGAAGAGGACAGGCCACAATCGAAAGACTCCACCTCTTCCCACGAAAAGCGTAGCAGAGAGAGAAGTCCTCCAAAAGATACTGAGTCTCGAAGTAAACGCAAGGTCCCTGCTACTAAACGACCTAGGACAGACAAAGAAACTATTGAATCCTCCACACACAGGGACACTGAATTTACGATCCCCGCTCCTTCACCACTAGATGCAGAGGCTGCAATCAAGCGGGCGTATTTGGAGGAGCAATTTCCTGAACATTACTACGAGACTTTGACTTTTTTACCTGCCCTCGAACCTATTTCTTTCAGGTGGGCAGACGAGGCCAAAGCAAAGATAGATGCGGTTGAAAAACAATATTCTGAGATGTTTAAATATTCACGCAACCTTTCCAGAATTATCCATACTCTAATCACGAATGCTGATTCAATGCAAAAAACCGCGGAAGAAGATGCAAAGGCCTTAAAGAACTTAGGTAAAGATTTGGAGGACACACAGGCCCAGCTTGCTATTGCTCAGAGGGACGCTACCAACTTCAAACAACAATTTGAGGATATGCAAAAACGTTATCATGACTTGCTTGAATCTCACACTCAAGAGCGTTCTGAGTTAAAAAAGCAAGCTGATGATGCTAAGTCAGAAGCTGCTAAGACGCGCCTTGCTTACACTGACCTCGAACGGAAAAATGCCGAGTTAGCAAAGAGGAATGCTGAGCTAGAAAAGAAAAATGCTGACTTGGCTTCAAAGCTACTGGAGGCAGAGAACAGAGCTGCCCTGGCGGAGGGCAACGTTGAGTGTTCTATCAAATCTGCGGAGGAGGCCCGCCAACAACTGTCAGAGGCGGAGGCAGAAATTCAGGGTTTCGGCGAATTAATGATTGAATTCTTCGCACATATCATCCGTCGCCGAAACATTTCTTGGATCGAGGATTACCCATCCACTCTAGTTCAAGTATGGAATCAGATCGTCGAGTGGGAAAAAGAGGAGCTCAAGGTCGATTCCATCGATGAAGATAAGCTAATGGAGAAATACTTGAGGTATGATGAGCCGGAACGCCTAGCTGAAGGGCGCCGCCTCATTGCTGATGCTATGGAAGAAGAGAGGCGGAGGACTAAACAGAAGAATGTTCTCGAAGTTGGTTCCTCTTCTACTACCCCCGCAACTTCGGAAGTAGAGGGGTATGACCCTGAAAATCCGGGAATCCCCCGAACAACTCTGCTATCCCCTATTCCTGAAACGGCATCAGAGACAGTAGTTACCCCTGCCGAGAAGTCTTCAGAAGGTATCCCTACCTTTTCTCCTCAATTCGTCAAGGCTATTTCTACCTTTCGCCACGTGATTGAGCAATCGATGAAAAACCCATTATTTTCTCCTGAGTTGATAACTGTTGCTTCTCACTCTGTAGGTGTTGAGCCATTCGGAAAGACAGAGGTGACTCAGGGAGCCGCATCTGGGGCAGAACCTTCGGAGAAGGCAAAAGAAGGGAAGGACAAGGCTGCTCCTATAGATTTGGGAGGAGGAAGTGAACCTTCTAAGGCTGAAACTCCCCATAATGAAGAAATGATAGCAGCCTTAAAGGACGATGGCGGCAACGGAGGACATGAGGAGGATCCAGAGGTGGCAATAGTCGGGGAGTCGAAAAATGCTGATGATGTTACTTTGGCTGCAATGAAAGATGATCAAGATAAACGCTTGCAATTAAAAGCCGAAGAACTAGACCCTGAAGCCCTCAAGCCTCTCGCAGTTGTGGATGCGGGATCAAGGTTAGTTGTTAAGCTCTCAACTAGATCTATTACAGAGGAACTCGCTAAAAAATCTTCTCTTGATTCCAGCGTTCCGCCCTCCGGGAAGAAGTCAACCGGTTCCAGCACCGCATCTTCAGGAAAGAAGAAATCAAAACGAATCTTGACAGAGGCCGAGAAAGAGGCAAAGGATGCGGAGAAAGCCGCCAAGAAGTCCAAGGCTCACTCGAAATCTAAATAGAGGGTTGCCTTGTGTCGTTTTAGCATTTAGTGAACCAACAATTGCTGCTACAAGAGTGGCTCTTGCACCTTCTTTTTTAGCTATTTTCCTGTACAAATTCATTCATTCGTAAATAAAAAATAATTCATTTTCTGCAATGTCTGTTTGTCAGTAGTTCTGCACTTATGTAAAAATGCCTGTCATACTATAGTTATGAAATGAAGTTACGGAGGGAGGAAATATGTGTATACATATATGCCCCCAGTCAATTCTCACAAATTATTTAAGGCTTAATCACGCAATCTGAATGCTCCCGAGTTTCTGACGGGATAGCATTTTCTGTGTCGTCAGTGCCTGTCGTTTTTTCTGGCATTTCTTTTATACTCTCCTGTCTTATATTTAGGTTAGAGTTCTTACTGAGGCGGTCCCTTGTCTGGGTGCACCTTCATGCCTCAAAGGACGTCGTCTTCCCGTCCTTTTATACTCTCTCTCTCTCTCTGGAGAGTTAGAGTTCGAGCTCAGCAATCTATTCACTCCCCGATCCTTCAGCGGGGAAGGATCTCTTTCTCAGCGCTCAGTCGGAGATGCTTTTATACTCTCTCTCTCTCTCTCTGGAGAGTTAGAGTTAAGAATGTCGTTTTCTCATTCTTTTATGTCTTGTCGCACAAATAGCCGTTGTGCTTTTTCTTATGTTTAAACTGTCTTCAACCTTTTCAGGTTTTGAATCACCTTGTATTCCATAATCACAACAGAATAGTCGATGAATGTATATGTATAATGCATAAAAGTAAATAACACACGATATTTTTATAGTGGTTCGGCTAAGTCGTAGCCTACATCCACTTTATAGTCCTTTATTCGTATCATCAGATTTTCCCAAGGCAAGTCGCGCCTTATTACAGAGTTCATAAGAAAAATAACAAAGAGTACAACATTTCTAATCCAAATATCGCATCAAGTGTTGGGCATTCCATGCCCTAGGGACTTCTTCGCCATCTACGGTCGTTAACTTGAAGGTTCCTTTTTCAAGTTTCCATTGGATGACAAAGGGACCTTCCCACTTTGGACCGAGGTGAGGAAGGGATGGAAAGACTCTCTTTAGCACCAAATCTCCTGGTTCAAAAGTCCTAAGGCGAACTTTTTTGTCGTAATAGTGTGCCATCTGACGTCGATGCCTTGCAGCACGCAAATCCGCTTCGTCCCTTTTTTCTTCGATTTCATCAAGAGACTCGAGTAAAAGTGCCCGATTAGTCATCAGGTCATAATATGTCACCCGGTGGGAAGGGACTTCAAGCTCTACTGGAATTACTGCTTATGAGCCAAAAGAGAGAGAGAAAGGGGTATGACCAGTAGCCGTCTTAAATGTTGTCCGATATGCCCACAAAGCTAGGGGCAATTCGTCAACCCATTTTGCCTTTGCACGCTCCAACCGTTTCTTGAGGATGGATTTTATTATTTTGTTTGTTGCCTCAACTTGCCCGTTCGACTGCGGATAAGCAACCGCAGTGTATCGCTTGTCGATCTTATATTTCTGGCAGAAATTTCTGAATTCAGTACCATCAAACTGGGTTCCGTTGTCAGTTATAATGGTCCTTGGGATCCCAAATCGGCATATAATATTTCTAACCACGAAACTTATCACCTTTCTTGCCGTGATTTTGGTCAAGGGCTCAGCTTCCACCCACTTCGTAAAATAGTCCACAGCAACTATTGCATATTTCGCTCCTCCTTTAGCAATCGGTAGAACTCCAATGATGTCAATTCCCCACATGGCGAATGGCCAAGGACTCACCATTGATTTGAGTTGGGTCGACGGTGCTCTGGGGATTTTGGCGAATCTCTGGCACTTATCGCAGCGTCGTGAGTAATCAGCCGCGTCTTTATTAATTGTAGGCCAGAAGTATCCATATCGCAATATCTTTTTCGCTAAAGTCTGACCTCCTGTATGATCCCCACACTCACCTTCGTGCACTTCTCTCAGTACACGTTTGATGTCGTCGTGTGCTATACATCGTAACAGGGGCATAGAAAATCCTTGTCTATAAAGAATATCATCTTGTATAACATATCTGGTAGCCTTACGAACTATAGCCCTTTTCTCACTCTTCTTTGACGGGAGTGTCCCATTCTTAAGGAAGTTCTTAATTGGGGTCATCCACGACTCCTTCTCCGGTTCCGCTTCGAAAGCGAACTCTACTTCCATCGACTCAAAGCTTGGCAATTCCAACGTTTCAATTGGAATTATTTCAGTCTCTTCTGGATTGTCGGAACTAGCCAGCTTTGCCAGCCTATCCGCCTTCTGGTTTTCGGGTCTTGGGATATGTGTTATATTGTACCGCTCCAAGTTGCTCAATAGCTCTCTCACTTTCCTGAGGTAGGCGATAAGTCGAGGTCCCCGAGCCACAAATTCCTCTCGCACTTGGCAAACAACGATTTTAGAGTCACAGAATATGTCCAACATTTTTATTCCGAGGTCTTTAGCAAGCTTCAGCCCGGCAATCAGGACTTCGTATTCAGAGTCATTGTTAGTCGCCGAGAATTCTAATCGTAGAGCGTAATATAATGACCGTCCTTTAGGAGTGACCAAGACGATTCCAGCCCCGGACCTTCAGTCGTTTTTGGCTCCATCTGTGTATAGCTTCCATGAATCTATCTTTAACTCATCTTCGTACTTGACCACTCTGTCATTGATCATTTCCTCCTCTGGGATAGTGAACTCTGCTATAAAGTCTACCAGAGCTTGCCCCCTGATCGACCTTCGTGGTTGAAAATTTAAATCAAACTGACTTAATTCTATATTCCATTTGATCAACCTTCCCGATGCTTCGGGTCTCTGCAACACCTGCCTCAGGGGCTGGTCAGTGTATATGGTTATTGGATGAGCTTGGAAATAGTGACGAAGTTTTCGGGATGCGATTAGGAGGCTGTAAGCGAGCTTCTCAATCTTTGGGTAGTTGCGCTCTACCGTTGCTAATTTCTTGCTTACAAAATATACTGGCCTTTGTACTTTGTCTTCTTCTCGAACCAGGGCTGTGCTAACGGCGTGAGCCGAGACTGCCAAGTAAACAAACAATTCTTCGTGATCCACTGGCTTTGACAAAATCGGCGGTTTCTCTAGCAGTTCCAATAAATTTTGAAAGGCCTCAACATAGTCTGGAGTCCACTCGAAGTTCTTCTTTCCCCTTTTAATAAATCAAAAAAGGGGACGCATTTGTCTGTGGCTTTGGAGATGAATCTACTCAACGCGGCTACTTTCCCTGCAAGACTTTGGACATCTTTAATTCTTCTCGGCTCTTCAATGTTTCTAATCGCAGCTATTTGGCTAGGATTGATTTCAATTCCTCGGGAGCTCACAATGAAGCCTAGGAACTTTCCCGATGCCACTCCAAATGAGCATTTCAAAGGATTCAACTTCATCCGATACTTTCGCAGGATACCAAACATTTCCGCCAAGTCTTGCGTATGGCTGGAGGACTGTTTCGATTTGACAAGCATATCATCCACGTAAACTTCCATAGTCTTCCCTATTTGATTATAAAACATTCTGTTCACCAAGCGCTGATAAGTGGCTCAGGCGTTTTTCAATCCGAACGGCATTACAACATAACAATATAACCCCAAATTTGTAATGAAGCTCGTATGTTCTTGATCTGGTACGTGCATAGGGATTTGGTTGTACCCAGAATACGCATCCATGAAAGAGAGAAGTTCATGACCTGCTGTCGAATCTACAAGCTGGTCAATCCTGGGAAGTGGGAAACTATCTTTTGGGCAAGCTTTGTTCAAATCTGAAAAATCAATGCAAGTCCGCCACTTTCCATTCGGTTTCTTTACCAATACGGGATTCGATATCCAGTCGGGATATGTCGAATCTCGAATAAATCCGTTCTGCTTCAGCTTCTCCACTTCCTCTTTGAGAGCAGCCGACCTCTCTGGGCCCAGCATACGTCTCTTTTGCTTCACAGGCGGATATTTCGGGTTTACATCTAGTTTGTGACTTATAATAGATGGCGATATCCCACACATGTCAGCGTGGGTCCAGGCAAACACGTCCAAGTTTGCCTTCAAGAAGTCCGTTAGCTCTTTGGCTCGACGTGGATCCAATTGAGAGCCAATCTTCAAAACTCTTGTTGGATCAACTTCATCAACGGGAATTTCCACTGTTGCTTCATTAGGAGTTGCATTTCTAATATCTGATTCCTCGTCTTTTCTGGGATTCAGGTCTTCAGGTGTTCCTTTGGGCAACTCCTTTGGAGTCGATCTCTCTAATTGCTATGCCGAGCCCCCCTTTGGGGGAGGCGAGGCATCTTTACTCTCGATGTTAAGTCCTTTCATCAACATCTTTAATTCGGCAACATAGCAGGCCCGTCCGGAAACTTGATCCCCTCTCATTACTCCAGTTCCGGCTTCAGTTGGGAACTTAAGCTATAAACACCAAGGGGAGATACAAGCTCTGAACTCAGCAAGGGCAGGCCTCCCCAAAAATGCATTATAAGGCGAATCTACGTCCAATACTACGAACTGAAGCATCCGCACTCTTCGGCGTTCTCCTTGCCCCAAGGTCACGGGCAATTCTATGTACCCCATGGGGGCTGTTGACGCCCCGTTGAAGCCTCTAATCCATCCTTCACATGGCTTCAAATCTTCAGATTCAAGCTTCATCTGATCGAATGACTTTTTAAATAAAATATTGACAGAACTTCCGTTGTCTACTAACACCTTATGAACCAAGGCCGGCCCAATGGTGGTAGTAATGACCAACGGATCATCAGTGGGTGATTGGATCCCAGTATTATCTCTGCTGCGGAACATCACGTCGTCAAACATTGTCTTCTGTTGTTTTATGGGGGCGATATCTTCCAAATCATCACCTTCATTCACATCTACGTGCTTGGCAGCATTTCCATATTGATCCATTGCTCTAAAACTACGGATTTCCGGGTGAGGTCCACCCACTATGGAGTTGATAACAATTCCTTTGCCTTTCTGCTAAGCTATAGGCTTAGGAGCAGATTGAATCTGTTTTGGAGCCTGCTCTCCTTGTCCCCTGTCCCTCGGGGCAACCTTGTATTCATCCAGCTTCCCTTCACGCAGCAGCTTCTCAATCACATCTCTCAAATGCCGACATTCATTGGTTGAATGTCCATGAGTTCCATGAAACAAACAAAACTTCCCAGTTGCCATTTCTTTCTCTGTCGAGTCACTAGGTGGCGGTCTTTTATATTGCAACACGTTGTACGTATCCAGGTAAATGTTCTCCAGAGTATCGTTCAACGGTGTATAATCCTCATAAGTTTGGAATCGGGGTCTTTTGTTAGGATCACTTCCCCTATTTCTATTTCTTCTGTTACCGTTCGCATTACGGTTATTGTTATTGCCCCCGTTTCCAGAATTGTTGTTGCCACCCTTGTTTCCCACATTTACTTCAACTTTTCCGGAACTTTCCCCAGACTTCTTCACGGCGACGTTACTCTGAACATTTTCTTTTGAAGCCGCTTCAGACTTTCTCTTTCGGTTTGCCCTGGCCTCCTCTCGTCTTAAATAAACATCGGCTTTTTCATAGAATATCTCTCTTGTGGAGGGTGTCTTCCCAGAAAGGTAATCTCCAAACTCGGATTCAGGATCGACTCCTTCCTTTAATGCCATCAAGATGGTGGGCTCATGCGGGTCACTAACTTCAGTCACAGCCAAGTTAAAACGGTCAAGATATGACCTCAAAGACTCTCCTGGCGCCTGCTTAATTTTTGATAATTCAATAACACTTTTGGACTTTCGGGTATGGAGTCGGAACTGATTCATAAAACGTTCGCTCAATCCCTTATAATTCGACACCGAACGAGGGGGAAGTCGGGTAAACCATAACAGCGCCACATCCTCTAAATAGATCGGGAATGCCTTACACTTCACTGCATCAGGAGCAGCAGCAACATTCATGAGCCACGAGTATCGCATCAAATGCTGTCCTGGATCAGTTCTTCCATTGTACTTGTCCATCTGTGGCAGGTTAAAACGCCGGGGAAACTGAAAATCGAGGATGTCGTCAGTGAAAGGCGTATGGCTTCGCTCAATGCCATAATCTTCATTGGTATAGTTTCGGCTCTCGGACATAATCTGGCGCACCATTGCCTGTACATCAACATTAGTTAGGGGCCGTTCAGGTTCCCTGGTCCTAGTATCCGAGTTCCTTCTGGGCTCTTGTTCAGGAGATGCCCTTCTTCTTTGAGCTGCTTCTGCTCTATTCCGCTCCCTACGCTCCCGGTCGATCTCGGGAGGAGGGGACTGGAGCCTTTGCCCCTGAGTGGGATCATTGTTTCCTAGTGCTCGTGCAATATCCTCGCGAGACCCCAAAGATCCGAATGTCAGCTGCTCCAAATTCTGAGGTCGTTCGAGCGGCCTTCGTTCACGGGGCCGCTCTTCCTCGGAAGAAGAAGACTGATCCACTGGTGTGTGACGAACCGGGGAAGGGGTTCTCTGTCTTCGGAGTTCGCTAATTTCCCTGCTCATGAGTCTCATATTTTCTTGCATCATGAGGTTGGTGCGCTCGTGGATTTTCATAGCCTCCCTAGTACTCTCAAGCATGTCAAGTAGGCGCAAGAAATCTCCTTGAGTAATGGGCGTAGATGGATTGACCTGATCATTGACCCTGGTGGCTGGAATCGGAGCATTTGTAGGGACTCGAGTAGAGGTTCCAACATCACCAAGCGTCGGATCGGATCGGAGATGGGAGATCGGGTCGGTTCGGAGCTGGGGAGCCTGGTCGGGTCGGTACATGGCAAGCTGCTCGGGTCGGTTCAGGTTGGGGGAATGAACTGCTTCAGAATCTCCTACCCGGATCGGATCGGAGCTCTCCCCCTGAAGGCGGTTCTGGTTTCCTGCATCAGTTCGTCCTGCTGCTGAACTCTGCCCACGAGACCTCGTCACAACCGCATTTTGCTGATCTTCGCCAGCTCCATTTCCTCGACCAGATTGAACTTCTTTGCCTTTTCCTTTGGCCATGGTTCTTCAACAATCAATTCAACAAATATCCAAGAGCGTCGAAACTTGAGGATTAACTTCTTTGAACTCAACGGTCCAAAAAGTAGAACGATAATCCCGAAAAACAAAGAATTCAGATGGTTCTCAGTGAAAGCACCAAAATGTTAGACCAAAAAGTGGTTCTAACACCCAAATTGATTAAAAGCAGAATGAAATGAGATCAAAAGTAAAATGGACACACAGGATTTATAGTGGTTCGGCGAAGAAATGCCTACGTCCACTTGTCTTTCACTATTTTCAATGATTTAGTTGCAAATACAATGAAATATTCACTTGATTTCTCTCACAACTCACTTACATTCACTCAATTGTCTAAAAACAAATAATGAAAGAAGATTTGGATTTTCCGGGAGTGCTGGAATTCGGGTTATGAAGGTGGTTGAACTCTCAAAGTGCCAGAAAAAAGATCCTTTTCTTTGTCTCCAAACGGGGTATTTATAGGTGAAAATTAGCTCAGAACCCGATCCGGATCGGAGACACGTGTCATCCATCCCATTAGCCTCGGGTTCGGATAGATTTCTGTGTTGATAACGCACCAGAGCAGTGGACGTTGTGGATAGGAACTGGTCATAGCCGCTCCGAATAACTCTGCGATCATGCAGGAGAATGACGTGGAAGATGGGTTCGGAAGAGTATACAGGAGGGGTTCGGATCGGGGGAGTGTGCATAAGGGGTTCGGATCGGTGTCTCCGATCCGACCCGGATTAACTTAGGACCAATTCTCTCTTCTTTTTACTCTGCTCCGCTCCGTTCCGATCTATCTCTGTAGCAATTGGGTGGCTTTCCGATCCAACTGGAAGTAGGTTGCCCTCCGATCCGAACAGCTGTGCCTCTTTGATTCCAACAACAATAGTTCACCGATCCGAACATCAAACTTTATCCGATCCGAGCCGCTACATTGCTTCGATCCGATCCGTTTCATTGCTTTCCAAGTTCTTCAATATTTCACATCTTGACTTTGTGTTGCCCAGTTCACAAAGTGGGCTAACACTAACTATTCTAATCTATCACAAACATACCATACAGTCATAGCAACATGTACAAGTGAACACAAACACCAAAACAACAATATAATAGGTTAAAATGGATCAAACATACCCCAAAATCCCATAGTTCCCCTTAAGCATGTTTAGGTAAACAATTGGTAGGATTAGCAAAACTTAACCAAATTAACCCAAATTCATATCAGAGGTCTAAAACATCATTCCGAATTTTTTAAATATTTTTCCAGAATTTTATCATGTTTAAATTCGCTAATTAACACTAATCACCTCTAATTAGCCATAATTAGTGCAAAACTATGCAAATCACTCACCTTAGCCACAAATAAACTAAGATCTAAAATAAATCTCCGATTTGATGTGAATCTCAATGCTAAACAGCAGCTCCTATGTTGCTTTGGTGCAGATCTTCCTTGATTAGGGGTTGCTAAGCCAAATCCTTGACCAAAAGGTGATTTGGAGGTGATTTAGAGGTTGGAGGCCATTTTTAGGGTTCCTTGGTGATAAGTGGAGGCTAGAAAACTGAAATGGAATGATCCTATATCTCATTTCAGCCTCCCCATAACCCTAATCCCGAAATGGGTTATGGGCCTACTCACTAATCACCCGATTTGGCCTGGTTAAGCAGTTTTTCACCCTCCAAACCTTATTTCAGCCATATCTCCCAAACGGTAAGTCCGTTTGGCTATTATGACCACTCTACGGAAAGGTAAACGATCAAACGAATCAAATGGGAGTGGTTTCAGGTCAAAATTCCTTTTGAATCAAAAGTTATGGCCAAAACAGTACCAACTAGGGGCAAAATGGTCATTTAAAAATCGTCAAAAATCATGAGCATGGGAAATGACTCTAATAGATGTTTCCCAAAGTTACATGACCATACGACTTCACATGGGAAAGAAATAAATATTCTACGATCCTATGATGCGTAGAATACGGGTCGTTACGCCCACCATCTACAACTACAAATATTCATCAGTAGCCTACAGTCCATCCTCAATTCCCAACTCAAGGACTAGGACCGAACTTCCTTTATTTCTTCCAATATCGCACCAATATTTACCAACAAAAAAATCAAATTCCAGCGCGTCTTGTTCACCTCCCAGTTTAGCATCCACACCATCAACGATTTTCAATTCCCAATTCTCCAGAACTCATGGTGAAATTTTCTTCCCTTTATTATCGAGTTTATTAACAGTTCCTTTCCAGAAATTGCAGCTACTGTCACAACTTGAAAAAACTAGCTCGAACTTCAGTTCACACCCCTCCCAAACCAACATCGCCCTTCCAAAAAATCGTAGAACTCCTAACCTATTTCCTTTCCAACATATAGCGGTATACTGCTTTGAGGTCAGCGCAGTGCTCCACTCCCTCCTTTAAATCGCGATGATCTCGGTCTTCGTTCCAATTCCAGTGAATATCGCGATATCGAGTGTGTCCTTTGATCTCGATCCTCAGATCGTGATTCTTTAATTTTGATTTCGTTTCTTTTTTTTATTAACAGAATGATTTGGATCTCACGATTTTACAGAAGAAGAAAAAAAAAAGAAATGAAAGAATAGAACGGGTTTGGCTTGAGAATGGAATGAAGTCTTCTGCTAATTTATAGAAGTGGAGACAAGGATAAGAACAACGTCCAATTTCATAGCATGTAGGTACAATAGGGATTCCAGTGTACTGAAGCTTAATGGAGAAGGAAGAAATTTTGACGTAAAGGTGAAAAGGGAGGACGGGGTAACTTGCAGAATAGCATGCGTTGGGCTTATTGGTCGTCTCCTATAATTATATTTATTTTATTTCATTTTAATTTTTATTTATTTTAACCGGTATCCCTTACATTAAAATATCCTGCGATATTGAACCCCTATTTGAACACGACAAAAGACATTCCTAGGGTCTTACCCCCATTCTGAACACACTAGAATAGTTTCCATGGTCTTATTCCACCATATACAGAAGATATTAAATTAATTAAACGATTTAACCTTAAATTTGATTTAATATAAACTAGTTAAAAATAAACAAATGAATTATTATTATTATATAAATATACACAAACTGAATTTATATAAATTCCAGAATACATTGACTTAAATTTTAAGCCCAATATAGGTTAGACCAATATTCAATTTATTTAAAATCGATTTATTTTATTAAATAAATCGTACGGTTTATAAAAAAATTCACAGCGAATATTTCAAAATTTGATTAGGCTATAACTCACATTACGAAATTCAGATTTTTCTCTTTCATTCGAAATTTATAGTTTAACAGATTTAAATATTTCTTGTTTCAGCGAATTCCGACTTCAAACGGATCTTGTACACTCAACTGAAGTTCAAAATAGAATATTACGAACTGCCGTGCCATTTACGAGCTCGTTTTAATTAATATATATTTATATGTTCAAAATCGATTTAATTAATATAAAATTCCATTTATATTACAAATTCAATATTTAAACTAATTTAGATATTCAAATCTTAAATGATAAAAATACGGGTCATTACATTCCTTCCCTCTTAAAAGAATTTCGTCCTCGGAGTTACTCAGTAGGAAAAATAGTTGTGCCTTATTACCTTCTACCAATCCATTCATGCAACTCAATGCCTACCTTAACATCCTTACTACCCAACCAACTCACTAGTTTCCAACTCCACTCAGAAATCCTTAACTTTTATTAACTTTTTGTTAACAAAATTTTCAAACTGTTGAATTTTTTTCTAATTCCTTAAATTTTCGAAAAATTTCGCCAGCACCTCCTTTGTACGGGTCAATAGTTCAAACCTCAACTCGCCTCTCTAGGCCCTTCTCATTCAAAAAGAAAATCAAAAAGCCAAGTGGCTTGCCGATTCGGCACATAAAAGCTCATATTGAGTTAAACATGTACCTTTTTGTTGGGCATCACATATTTATCCTTCACACTTGCTTCAATCTCATAACCTATATAATCATATACACCTCCATTCCTATTCGATCACAATCAATTTAACTTCTTACTTCAAATTCGCTAGTTTATCCATTAATTGGCTTTCTTGCTTCACTTGTGACAATCTAACCAACCATGTTTGCATATGTACTTTTGCTTACCATCAAATCGAGTTTTATTTATAACTCAAGTTCCAGGTTAATTTTCAATTCACTAGTTCTTTTAATTTTTCACTTGAGTTCCAATCTTTATTTACGAGTCAATATAAATATTTGGTTCAAATTTCAATCTCAACTAAACTTAATTTGATTTATCCTTCATTCAATTTCTATTCAACTCAGGTTTATACAATCCATGTTTATATTCACTATTCAATATATACATACGCTTCTATTTCAAAACTCAATTCCTTAGCTAAACTCAATTGGATAATATTTCTAGTCATATTCAATTTTTTTACTCGAATTGGATCTATTGCAATTCACTTATTATTTCAGTCGATACATTCAAACTACATGTGTCGAGTTACATTTAGATTATCAACATTCAATTTATTTGTATTTCAACTTGTATTCAAGAATTCTCATTCCATATTGATTCAATAATTCATTTTAGATCAATATGGTTTTAATTTCAATCTAAACTGTTTCAATCCATACAATTCATTATATTGGAATTGTTTCTTAACTTCCAATTAATTTTCCGAATTCTGGTTTTTATTTCAAACATCATTTCTTTTATCTTTTGGTTATACTTAACCATTTTCATTTCATAACACCATTTGAATTATAATCAAACAATCAAATACCAACAATATTTAAGAAAACTATTTTTTTTACACAAAAATAAATTTGGGCAAAATTATTTCATTTACCCGCTTTATAAAGTAATATTGTATCGGTTTCCAGTTCAATGCTTTTCAACACTTGAACTGATCAACCATAATACAAAACATTTGTATAAGAAATCTACAAATACGCTCTCATATATATATATATATATATATATGTGTGTGTGTGTGTGTGTGTGTGTGTACACACACAAACACACAACTCAATCTAGGGTGTTACTAACCCTATCTCTACTGAGTTACGCCACAGAGCCAAAGTTATTCCTAAACCATTGCTCTGATACCACTGTAACAAAACGGAAAATTCGATGCTCGAATTTTCGACACAAATACATCCCGTGTCCAAACTCGAGTACCGAAAATCCAGAATGTCAAAGAAAGTAGTTAGAGGGTGAGATAAGAAAGAAAAAAATATTAGAATAGAAGAAAAAGAAGAAGAACAACTAACCACAACGTTAGAGTCTCACATCACAGCAGAATAAAATATAATATAGAAATAAATCTTTATCGAAAACTTTAAGAACAATACTTGCAATCTATCAGAGTACAATGGCCACCGAATACATCTGGACAGTTATTATAGTCTGTCCTCCTTTACAATACACAACAGAATACTATATATATAATACGTCTGAACTCCTCCAGCTTGTCTCCTAAAATCTGTATCATCTTAACCTGAACCTGTAAGCTCGGTCAGACCCAACTCGGTCTGACCCGAGCATTACAAACGCCACAGGTCAGTCTAGTGAACCAGCATGAGAAAAACTCACTAAATTATTGGTATCATCCAACTTGATTTTAAAGTTAAAAATCCTTCCAAAAGAAAAGGATAATCGTAGGACCAATCCACACATAAACACAGACGATTTTTACCTTACGATAACCCAAAACATTGTTGAAATCAATATCTTTTCTGATATTATAATAGTGTCTAAATACAAATCTAGCAGAATGCTTGCATCTCACGCTCTACATATATAGTATACAATCAAAACCACAGGCGCTTATTGGAGATTGGATTTCCAACTATGACAAGGTATGGGACCACCTTTCGATAGTGTATCTCTAGAGGGGAATATACTAGGTTCAACAAGAACGTCTTGCAACCTGGCCCACACATGACCAACCACTCATTTCTCTTGAGTGTATCGAATATATTGTTACCTAGGTTGCTAGCAACATAACCGTTATCGGGAGATACAGAAGCGAAAACAAGTAACAAATATGAATATTCTCTAGATGGTGACAATACAACCTTACGTGGGCGACCCACATAGCCATGTTGCCTGCCCGATTTTTTTTCATTTTCTGGTTGTGAGGCTTGAGGTTTAAAATTTATCTTTCAGATCATCTGGTCATCATTCACTTTGAATGCCACATCGTCAGATCCGTCAGATTTCACTAATTGACGTCCACAAAAATACTCTGGGTGTTAGCTAGCACCAATAGAAGTATGTTTGTAAAAATAATGTACGTGACTCTTAAGAAATACGTCAGACATTCGTCCATACAAGTTGTCCTGGGATTGGACAAACCGAAGGCACTTTCCTACCGCATCCTTGGAATCACCCTATTGATCAGTAGCGAGTAGTCCTTGCAATCCGTCGATTTCAACCACGACAGGATCCCCATCAAAATATCTCCGGGCGCGACTCCAGAGAATTCGACAAGTAGTCCTCCCGCTTATGAAGATCCACGGTCTTCATTGCTCTATCTTCAATTCGTATTCTACGTTTTCGTATTTGTTGGTTCAGAGTGGTTTTCGAATATAAATTTGATCCCGGTCTTTCCGTACCAACAATCGGTTTAGGCCAGATTTGATAGTCGGTTATTTAACTATCAAATAAAAACAACCATTCATCCATAAAAGAAAATTTAATTCACTGATTTCATATTCTCCATCACTTTATCCTCTTTTTGATTAATCATTCGTTAATTCAAAACTTCTCCATTTTCCCAATAATTGAAATACTCATTTCTCTTCTTATATTTGTATATACAAGCATATTCAAAAGCCCTTCCATTTAAAAAAAAAAAAAAATCTTTTTAGCATGTATTTCTCAACTCGGTCATTATTCTCTAACCGTAAACTAGTAAGAGAAAAATCCCCTAAATGTCAACCCCGAAGGCCGAAACCAACATCAGATCGACCCTCAGAAAATCATTCATCTCACTAATCCCCACTTAGTTATAATTTCCTTAACTCCATTTCTTAATTTCTAATGAATAATCAATTCTGGTTATTCATTATCACTTTAAATGAGATATTTATCTCAACTTATCATCTTTCAAATACTTTATTTACAAATAATATTTACAAAATCATTATCGAATATTCCATAAATATTCTTTATAATTACCTTTATAATTTTATTATAACTTGTCTCCTTTATGTTGATAACTCATTCCATAAAAATATTCGTATATAAATATCATCAGCCTATCTTTACTAATCATAATTATTATTTATAAATCTTAGATAAAATTCTTTAATATAATCTATTTTATATTCCAATTTGGTTCGTCTTATATTCCATTAAAATTTATAAATTTAAAACAACTCTTACTTCGAATTATTCTCACTTGCAAGATATTTTGCTTTCCCCCTTATTTGTCTCAATCGTTAACTATATCTCTAATACAAGTTCACCCTTGACTCTTTTGGTCAAATTAGAATTCATACTTGCAAATATCAGGTTTCATTTCTATTAATAACTTCTATTTTATAAAATCTCCTTTATATTTCCCTTATAATTGGAAAATTTTAATCCATTTACACTTCCTTTTCCGAATCCATGCTCAAACTATAACTTTCTCAAAATGCTTCCAATATATGGTTTTCACTTTTATAAATGTCACTTATAAAATCGAGTTCAAATCTTATTTGTTAAAACACATTTACTTTTCAATTCTATTTAATTTGGTTTCTAGATAAACATTTCTATTTGGAAATAAATTTTTTCTTTTAAGTTCTTTTCATATTTCAATTCTATTTCGAGATCCATATTTTCCAAATTCTCAAATGGTAATTGTTCATTCCTTTATAAACATTGTTTCTAAAATCACCTCATTAACACATTTGTTTAAACGAACCTTTTCCTTTAAACCGTGTTAATACTTTGGATTTCAAATGAACATTTCTATTTAAAAATAGATATTTTTCCCTAGGATAATTTCATTTTATTTTAAAATAACGGTTTATTTTATGATTCCCATTTCTTTTCCAATTTCATACACACTTCACATTTTTCTCAAATTTCCAAAATAATAATTCCACTTCTCATAATGTCGTCTATAAAATCACTTCTTCATGATATTTATTTAAACTAATATTTGCTTTTAAATCCTATTTAATTTGGATTCTAACTAACCATTTCCATTTGAAATAAATATTTTAAAATTCTTTTTATATTCCAATTTATGTTTTGAAATCCATATATTATTATTTAGGATATTTAAAATATCCCAAAATCAACCATCAGTGTTACTAACACATTCAAACATATCATAAGCTATCACAGATTATAAAACACATCATATATCAGTATATATGTGAAAACATTAATTTAAATGTGAGGAATCCAGTTGGATCCCTCCAACCTGTTTTTCCGGCATCCACAAGATGTTAGTCAACAATAATAATACCGTTCCTGCTTCGAGGCAGGATATCGTGGTATAGAAGGTCATCCACTATATATATTGTGGGGCACATAGGGAAATCATCCGCTAATGGTACTGCGGGCATCCGCTAATGATACTACTGGAATTTCCAATCACCAATATTATTTTTATATATTATTATTATATATTAATATTACTTTATATCAATCATGTAATCAACCAACAAGCAATTAATAAAACTTGAACTATTAAAAATAATTCCCAATGATTTAACTGAGTGAGTATAAATCACCTCGATTTTTACGTGCCAAATATTCGTTTAAAAACCCATATCATTCCAGCTACTCTTCTACTCGACTCGTCTTGAATAATTTATTTAGCCCCTACGGTAATTAATTTTTTTAACAATTAACTATTTGTTTATTTAAATTTTCTACTAAAATGAATAAATAAATTGTTCTATGAAATTTTAAATTTTGGTAAATATATACCTTGTTGACTTGCAAACTACTCGCACAACCATCGAAACAAATCAGCAATAACGGAAATCAGCCCAAATATAAATGATATGTTTCTGTTCGGCATTACATCGAATACTTCGCTGACCATCTCCATTCCCATCAGCGTCAGCCCATAACTCTTGGCCACCAATACTGCAGATCGATCTCGTCCATTTCCCATTTTCAGTCCTCCTTCCCACCATCTACAACTCCAAATATTCATTAGTAGCCTGCAGTCCATCCTCAATTCCCAACTCAAGGACTAGGACCGAACTTCCTTCATTTCTTCCAATATCGCCCCAGTGTTTACCAACAGAAAAATTAAATTCCAGCGCTTCTCGTTCATCTCGCAGTTTAGCATCCACACCATCAACGATTTTCAGTTCCCAATTCTCCAAAACTCACGGTGAAATTTCGTTCCCTTTATTATCGAGTTTATTAACAGTTTCTTTCCAGAAATCGCAGCTACTGTCGCAACTTGAAAAAACCAGCTCGAACTTCAGTTCAAAACCCTGCCAAACCAACATCGCCCTTCCAGAGAATCGTAGAACTCCTAATCTATTTCCTTTCCAAAATATAGCGGTATATTGCTTTGAGGTCAGCGCAACACTCCAATCCCTCCTTTAAATCGCGATGATCTCGGTCTTTGTTCCAATTCCAGTGAATATCGCGATATCGAGTGTGGCCTTTGATCCCGATCCTCAGATCGTGATTCTTTAATTTTGACTTCGATTTCTTTTTTTATTAACAGAATGATTTGGATCTCGCGATTTTAAAGAAGAAAAAAAAAGAAATGAAAGAATAGAACGAGTTTGGCTTGAGAATGGAATGAAGTTTTCTGCTAAGTTATGGAAGTGGAGACAAGGATAAGAACAACGTACAATTTCATAGCATGTAGGTACAATAAGGATTCCAGTGTACTGAAGCTTAATGGAGAAGGAAGAAATTTTGACGTAAAGATGAAAAGGGAGGACGGGGTAACTTGCAGAATAGCATGTGTTGGGCTTATAGGTCATCTCCTATAATTATATTTATTTTATTTCATTTTAATTTTTATTTATTTTAATCGATATACCTTGCATTAAAATATCCTGCGATATCGAACCCTTATTTGAACGCGACAAAAGACATTCCTAGGGTCGTATCCCCATTCTGAACACACTGGAACAGTTTCCACGGTCTTATTCCACCATATACAAAAGATATTAGATTAATTAAATGATTTAACCTTAAATTTGATTTAATATAAACTGGTTAAAAATAAACAAATGAATTATTATTATTATTATATAAATATACATAAATTGAATTTATATAAATTCCAGAATACATTAACTTAAATTTTAAGCCCGATATAGGTTAGACCAATATTCAATTTATTTAAAATCGAATTATTTTATTAAATAAATCGTTATGGTTTATAAAAAAATTCACAGCGACTATTTCAAAATTTGATCTAGCTATAACTCTCAATACACATTACGAAATTCAGATTTTTCTCTTTCATTCGAAATTTATAGTTTAACAGATTTAAATATTTCTTGTTTCAGCGAATTTCGACTTCAAACGGATTCTGTACACTCAACTGAAGTTCAAAACAAAATATTATGAACTACCAGGCCATTTACGAGCTCGTTTTAATTAATATATATTTATATGTTCAAAATTCGATTTAATTAATATAAAATTCCATTTATATTACGAATTCAGTATTTAAACTAATTTAGATATTCAAATCTTAAGTGATAAAAATACGGCTCGTTACATTCCTTCCCCCTTAAAAGAATAGAAGAAAAAGAAGAAGAACAACTAACCACAATATCAGAGTCTCGCATCGTAGCGGAATAAAATATAATATAGAAATAAACCTTTATTGAAAACTTTAAGAACAAT
The DNA here is from genome assembly GCA_030737875.1 of Allium sativum. NCBI lineage: Eukaryota > Viridiplantae > Streptophyta > Magnoliopsida > Asparagales > Amaryllidaceae > Allium > Allium sativum. The sequence continues at coordinate 327,181,748 of CM060921.1, read as the reverse complement.
ACTTACAATCTATCATAGTACAGTGGCCATCCAATACATCTGGACAGTTATTATAGTCTGTCCTCCTTTACAATACACAACATAATACTATGTATATAATACGTCTGAACTCCTCCTGCTGGTCTCCTAAAATCTGTATCATCTTATCCTGAACTTGTAAGCTCGGTCAGACCCAACTCGGTCTGACCCGAGCATTACAAACGCCACAGGTCAGTCTGGTGAACCAGCGTGAGAAAAACTCACTAAATTATTGGTATCATCCAACTTGATTTAAAAGTTAAAAATCCTTTCGAAAGAAAAGGATAATCGTAAGACCAATCCACACATAAACATGGACGATTTTTACCTTACGATAACCCAAAACATTTTTGAAATCAATATCTTTTTTGATATTATAATAGTGTCTAAATATAGATAAATAGAAATCTAGCAGAACGCTTGCATCTCACGCTCTACATATATAGTATACAATCAAAACCGTGGGCGCTTATTGGAGATTGAATTTCCAACTATGACAAGGTATGGGACCACCTTCCGATAGTGTATCTCTAGAGGGGAATACACTGGGTTCAACAAGAACATCTTGCAACCTAGCCTACACATGACCGACCACTCATTTTTTTTGAGTGTATCGAATATATTGTCACCTACGGTTGCTAGCAACATAGCCGTTCCCGGGAGATAAAGAAGCGAAAAGAAGTAACAAATATGAATAATCTCTAGATGGTGACAATACACCCTTATGAGGGCGAACCACATAGCCATGCTGCCGGCCCGATTTTTTTCATTTTCCGGTTGTGAGGCTTGAGGTTTAAAATTTATCTTTCAGATCATCTGGTCATCATTCACTTTGAATGCCACATCATCAGATCCGTCAGATATCACTAATTGACATCCAGAAAAATACTCTGGGTGTTAGCTAGCACCAACAGAAGGCACTTTCCTACCGCATCCTTGGAATCACCCTATTGATCAGTAACGAGTAGTCCTTCCAGTCCGTCGATTTCAACCATGACAGGATCACCATCAAAATATCTCTGGGCGCGACTCCAGAGAATTCGACAAGTAGTCCTTCCGCTTATGAAGATCCACGGTCTTCATTGCTCTATCTTCAATTCGTATTCTACGTTTTCTTATTTGTTGGTTCGGAATGGTTTTTGAATGTAAATTCGATCCCAGTCTTTCTGTACCAACAATTGGTTTAGGCCAGATTTGATAGTCGGTTATTTAACTATCAAATAAAAACAACCATTCATCCATAAAAGAAAATTTAATTCACTGATTTCATATACTCCATCACTTTATCCTCTTTTTGATTAATCATTCGTTAATTCAAAACTTCTCCATTTTTCCAATAATTGAAATACTCATTTCTCTTCTTATATTTGTATATACAAGCATATTCAAAAGCCCTTCCATTTAAAAAAAAATCTTTTTAGCATGTATTTCTCAACTCGGTCATTATTCTCTAACCGTAAACTAGTAAGAGAAAAATCCCCTAAATGTCAACACCGAAGGCCGAAACCAACATCAGATCGACACTCAGAAAATCATTCAACTCGCTAATCCCCAGTTAGTTATAATTTCCTTAACTCCATTTCTTAATTTCTAATGAATAATCAATTCTGGTTATTCATTATCACTTTAAATGAGACATTTATCTCAACTTATCATCTTTCAAATATTTTATTTACAAATAATATTTTCAAAATCATTATCGAATATTCCATAAATATTCTTTATAATTACCTTTATAATTTTATTATATTTATCTCCTTTATGTTGATAACTCATTCCATAAAAATATTTGTATATAAATATCATCTGCCAATCTTTACTAATCAAAATTATTATTTATAAATCTTAGATAAAATTCTTTAATATAATATATTTTATATTCCAATTTGGTTCGACTTGTATTCCATTAAAATTTATAAATTTAAAACAACTCTTACTTCTAATTATTCTCACTTGCAAGATATTTTGGTTTTCCCAATATTTGTCTTAATCGTTAACTATATCTCTTAATACAAGTTCACCCTTGACTCTTTTGGTCAAATCAGAATTCATACTTGCAAATTTTAGGTTTCATTTCTATTTATAACTTCTATTTTATAAAATCTCCTATATATTTCCCTTATAACTGGAAAATTTTAATCCATTTCCACTTCCTTTTCCGAATCCATGCTCAAACTATAACTTTCTCAAAATGCTTCCAATATATGGTTTTATCTTTTGTAAATGTCACTTATAAAATCGAGTTCAAATCTTATTTGTTAAAACACATTTACTTTTCAATTCTATTTAATTGGTTTCTAAATAAATATTTCTATTTGGAAATAAATATTTTCTTTTAAGTTCTTTTCATATATCAATTCTATTTCGAAATCCATAATTTCCAAATTCTCAAATGGTAATCGTTCATTCCTTTATAAACATTGTTTATAAAATCACCTCATTAACACATTTGTTTAAACGAAACTTTTCCTTTAAACCGTATTTATAATTTGGATTTCAAATGAACATTTCTATTTAAAATAGGTATTTTCCCCTAGGACAATTTCTTTAATTTAAAATAACGGTTTATTTTACGATTCCCATTTCTTTTCCAATTTCATACACACTTCACATTTTTCTCAAATTTCCAAAATAATAATTCCACTTCTCATAATGTCGTCTGTAAAATCCCTTCTTCACGATATTTTTTTAAATAAATATTTGCTTTTAAATCCTATTTAATTTGGATTCTAACTAGCCATTTTCATTTGAAATAAATATTTTAAAATTATTTTTATTTTCCAATTTGTGTTTTGAAATCCATATATTATTATTTAGGATATTTAAAATACCCCAAAATCAACCATCAGTGTTACTAACACATTCAAACATATCATAAGCTATCACCGGTTATAAAACACATAATATATCAGTATATATGTGAAAATAATAATTTAAATCTGAGGAATCCAGTTGGATACCTCCAACCTGTTTTTCCTGCATCCACAGATGTTAGTCAACAATAATAATACCCATCCTGCTTCGAGTCAGGATATTGTGGTATAGAAGGTCATCCACTATATATATTGTGGGCACATAGGGAAATCATCCGCTAATGGTACTGCGGGCATCCACTAATGATACTGCGGGAATTTCCAATCACCAATATTGTTTTTTATATTATTATTATATATTATTATTACTTTATATCAATCATGTAATCAACCAACAAGCAAATCAGCAATAACAGAGACCAGGCCCAAAATAAATGATATGTTTCTGTTCGACATCACATCGAATACTTCTCTGACCATCTCCATTCCCATCAGCTTCAGCCTATAACTCGCGGCCACTAATACTATAGATCAACTCGTCCATTTCCCATTTTCAGTCCTCCTTCCCAACATCTACAACTCCAAATATTCATCCGTAGCCAACAGTCCATCCTCAATTCCCAACTCAAGGACAAGGACCAAACTTCCCCCATTTCTTCCAATATCGCACCAGTATTTACCAACAGAAAAATCAAATTCCAGCGCTTCTCGTTCATCCCCAGTTTAACATCCACACCATAAATGATTTTCAGTTCCCAATTCTCCAAAACTCACGGTGAAATTGCCTTTCCTTTATTATCAAGTTCAATAACAGCTACTATCGCAACTTGAAAAAACCAGCTTGAACTTCAGTTCACACCCCTCCCAAACCAACATCGCCCTTCCAGAAAATCGTAGAACTCCTAACCTATTTCCTTTCCAAAATATAGCGGTATACTGCTTTGAAGTTAGCGCAGCACTCCAGTCCCTCCCTTTAAATCGCGATGATCTCGGTCTTCGTTCCAATTCCAGTGAATATTATTGAGTGTGGCCATTGATCGCGATCCTCAGATCGTGATTCTCTAATTTTGATTTCAATTTTTTTATTAACAGAATGATTTGATCTCGCGATTTTACAGAAGAAGAAAAAAAGAAAAGAGATGAAAGAATAGAACGAGTTTGGCCTGAGAATGGAATGAAGTCTTCTGTTAATTTATAGAGGCGGAGGCAAGGATAAGAACAACGTCCAATTTCATAGCGCGTAGGTAGAATAGTGATTCCAATGTACAGAAGCTTAATGGAGAAGGAAGAAATTTTGACGTAAAGGTGAAAAGGGAGGACGGGGTAGCTTGCAGAATAGCATGTGTTGGGGTTATAGGTCGTCTCCTATAATTATATTTATTTTATTTCTTTTTAATTTTTTATTTATTTTAACTGATATACATTACATTAAAATATCCTACGATATCGAACCCCTATTTGAACGTGACAAAAGACATTCTTAGGGTCCAACCCTTATTCTGAACACACTGGAACAGTTTCCACAGTCTAATTCGACCATATAGAAAAGATATTAAATTAATTAAATGATTTAACCTTAAATTCGATTTAATATAAACTGGTTAAAAATAAACAAATGAATTATTATTCTTATATAAATATACACAAACTGAATTTATATAAATTCCTGAATACATTCATTTAAATTTTAAGCCCGATATAGATCAGACCAATATTAAATTTATTTAAAATCAATTTATTTTATTAAATAAATCGTTATGGTTTATAAAAAAATTCATAGTGACTATTTCAAAATTTGATTTGGCTATAACTCTCAATATATATTACGAAATTCAGATTTTTCTCTTTCATTCGAAATTTATAGTTTAGCAGATTTAAATATTTCTTGTTTTAGCGAATTCCGACTTCAAAACCGGATCCTGTACACTCAACTGAAGTTCAAAACAAAATATTACAAACTATCGTTCTATTTACGAGCTCGTTTTAATTAATATATATTTATATGTTCAAAATTCGATTTAATTAATATAAAATTCCATTTATATTATGAATTCAATATTTAAAATAATTTAAATATTCAAATCTTAAGTGATAAAAATACCAGTCGTTACAGTAGCCACCATGAAAATGCAGATCATACTTTGGATATTCGTATCGTGGGCCTAATGAAGCGGACCTTTATAAATATGGGAAGCTCCCGACTGAGTACCATGCATTGGATGCAGCCCTATTACGGAACTCAGGTTACAATAGACAATTTGTTGGTGTGAGGGTCTAGATACATGCACTGGGTGGTGTATAATTGACAGTAGGGCATTACTCCGTGTTGAGACTTGGTTAGACCAAGCAGTTTGGATACAATGATCTATACACTTACATGGCATAGCGATGATGGTTCGATGCGATTACATGGCATAATGATTTGGATTTCCGTATGTCGTTCGCCATAGGATTAAAGTTGCACACGCTTTCGTGGCGTGATAGTGGAGACCGTACGAGGAGGGTACTATGGGGTGTACCTTGAGATGTTGGGTATAGCTACATATATACTATATTTGGTTCAATCAACCAGGGAGTAGATGGGTACGACGTGAGTATAGAGCCTTGAGTACTATTAACCCCACTAACCTAATAATTAAGAAAACATAAATGAATGGTATATGTAGGGTTATTTCAAAATGTATTATTTTTCAAATCACCAGAACTTTGTGTTCTAACCCCCTCCTCATAACATACTCGCAGGTTAGGTTTATGGCATAGATTTGATAGCCTTTGGACACTAGTTAGATGGTGTTATTATTTCGGTAAGGTTATTTATGATTTTTAATGTTTATCCATTCCGTTGTAAGATGTTTTATCGAGCTATGATATATTTATTATCTCCATATTTTCTGCAGGATACCAGACAAGCCAACTCGAGCTTCGAAAGATTGAGATTTTTGAAAAAAAAAACAGTTGTTGAAATTCAGGTTGTTACAAAACATGTCACCTGCTACTCAGTCTACTCATCAGCATGGTCAATGAGTACCCCGAAATAATAAGAGAAAACGTAAAATCTTGAGTCATACGACTGTCTGGTGTGAGCGATAAATAGCTATCAACAGGTACGTAGGAAAATGTGATATTAGATAGTTCAAGTCTCACCTAACCTGTCTCTGCAACCGAAGAGTTAATACATAATAATCACATTTAATTTGTTACTGAGACACATTGAAATAAATACTAGTTTGAATAGGATTCCCAATCCTTGCTTCTCTTAAGTATCGAACAGTGATAGCCTACCTGTAGAAATAGAAGATAATAAACGAGCAATCATAGCATCCATAACAAGCAATAACCTAGCTATCGCCGATTAAGCCTCTAATACATTGATATCGAATGACTGACCGTTTCCATCCATCAAGAGCTAATGGAGAACCATAGTTCTGGTCGGACTACCGTATGTCTCATGTACATTTGTCTTCCGAAGACAACTATATTACTTTTCGAGCTATCCAAGGTACTCGATCTCTCAGACCCTAACAGACATCCCCACGACACCCTTGCTTCGAGTCCGCTAGAATCCTCCGACCTATAAATGATTCCTTGGCTCTTCTAATCTCATGATCTATCCACAACTTGATCACTATACCATACATGCTATTTTGCAACCCCTAAGTGCGGATGATTGCAACGGCTTAGGTCCACTGTGGAATAGCAATGGCAATGGTCCGTTACAATTTTTTTTACCATGGTCGCCATCCGTTCTAATTTGTGGGATGGCTCAAAACCATTATGAAATTAAATATACCCTTCCATTAACCACATGTTCCCAATGTAGTACAGCATTCATTTTTCCACTCCATTTTCTAGATTCACGCAGAAAGAAAAAAGACGAAGCAACTTGCTATAATTATCTCAATAGAAAACTTCCCAAGATCCATTTTTCCAGATCGATAACTTCCCTTGATCTCGAAATTGACTAAAAAACATATAATTTGCTAAGCATTTCTGTTTCATCTTCTGTTCTTTTTTATCAAATCAAATTTGAGGAAAAATGGAAAAAAGAGAACAAATCAATGGTTCCAATGACTCAAAACCTAGCCGCCGGTCTATGGCACGTCATGCCTGACCTCTATGCCGCTAGAACCCTAGTTTCGGACTGTAGGTTAATGGATCAGTTGATGTTTTCAACTCTATGTTGTAGCAATAGTTTTGGTACAAATGGAGATTATATGATGCGTTATAAGAGAAGTGTGTGCTTGAATAGCTTGAGGAATGATATTAAGATTGTTTTTGCTATGTCTACCACTCCTTTTTTGAAAAGTTCAAGATTGGCGAAGCTAAAAGAGATCCCTATGATGTCCATGTATCCAGCTTTTGATCTCGGAGACGTGATTCTAACCGAGAAGGTATTAATTTTTTCTTAATTGTGCAATGATTTGAATACTAGGTAATTTAGTTTTATGTTTAAATGACATGTTGATTAAGCAAACAGAGTGTGTGATTACAAAGTAATAACAACAAAATAAATATTATGCATATGATTATATGGTTACAGAAAAGGTATCCCATCAATTATTTTGTGACATTAAGGAAACACTATTTCTTGTCTGCAAACTTAGTTAATATTTGATATTATGAAGTTTCATCATTATATAATGGAATTTTAAATTCTCTACTTAGTGGATTCTATTTCAAAAACTTTGTCACTAAACCAAGTGCTCACAAAAACCAAATATGACAATATGTAAGAAAAACTTACAGTAGCCTAATTATCTTAAAGCAAACCGTGTTGAATGTAACATTGATTTTACCATTTACCCATGAGGTGAGGCTTCAAACCAATATATATATATATAAATATATATATATATATGTATATGTATATGTATATGTATATGTATATGTATATGTATGCATGTATATACATTAGACATCAAATACCGAGGTGAATACAGGAAATGTAGAAATGTAGATTACATGTTAATGGTGAGATTTTGAACATTTGTAGTCATACGTAATAATGCTAGTCGGGTAAGAAACACAACTCTAGTTTACTAGCAAATATGGCATTAGTGAAGTTGGCTGATAGATTTCATACTTTATCTTATTGATGTCTTTTTTTATCGTCTATGTTAATCTTCTAGCAAATGTTTACTTGAAGTACTTGTTGTATGTTGACTTCTCATGTATGGTTTTCTAGAGGTAATCTGACCGATTTCCATTCATAGGTTTCGTATTTGTTTAGAGAGCCTAAAGTGATAGATATTGTTCTCTTCAAGGCTCCTCCAAGTCCAATTCTTCTGGTACTTAGTTGTTCTATTACCTTATTGGTGTCTCATAATTTCTATTGTTATTAAGTTGGTTACAACCTTATTGTTTGAACTATTTGGACATCCTGTATGTAGGAAAAAGGATACAAGTCTGGTGATGTCTTCATCAAAAGAGTCATTGCAACAGCTGGAGATTATGCTAAAGTAAGCCATCTAGTATCATCTTGTGTCATATGTATATTCTACTATGAATTTAGTCTGTTCTATGACATCAGCTTCATTCCTTTTCTTGCTTCAAGCATAGGTTCGCAATGGGGAACTATATATTAATGGAATTTCTCAAGATGAAAACTACATATTGGAGACACTCTCTTATGAGATGAATCCAGAGGAAATATCCAATATTTTCTTAGTAATACCAATTTTTTCCAAGTTTACCAGAAAAAAATGCTAAAATAAAGTAGAAAGTGATTCTACCGAATCTACATTTTTATTTCGAGTAAAATTTACTTAATTTGCTATGATGTAAAGTTATATAAGTGTTAACGGTCAATGAAATTCACTCTATGGAGCATTCACTCATTGCCAGGCTAAATGAGTTACATGCTGCTTTTAAGGAGTGTTACCATAGGTTGTTCTTATGTACATACATTATGTGAATCTTCAAATAGTTTTGGTAAATTATACCATCGGTTCCCTAAATTTGAAAAAGAAACAGAGACTTAACATATCTAGAACATGTCGATCTTAACAGTTCATGTATTCTAGTTAACGTAGAAAATTAAAAAAAAATCTCCTTTAAGCTAGCCTAATTTGGAAAATGTTTTTATTATACATTGGAATGGGTTCAAGGTTTTGCAAATACATATAATATCCAACTAAACTCGAGTTTACTCTATTACAATATAATATCAATGATGTTGGTCAGCCTTTTGATCTTTTTAATGGAGCTGCTATATTTTCTTAAATGCAAGAAAATCCTATTTTCTACTGCTAAACTGCATCGATGTTTATGGTGTCAAAATGTTTCTAATATCTTTGTTCCTACAATATATGAGTATAAACAAAGATGGCATCTATAAAGTGATCATGAACATTTTTTCTCTCTTTTTCCCCCTTTAAAAATGGAAACACAAATTTGATCTCTTCATGGCTATTTTACCCGACCATGTGATCCACCAGAAAGCTGGTACATTTGTCCAACATTAAAGAAACATCAATCTCTTATTAGTTCGGTTATAATTTCTTTACCGATCATCCATTTATTGAATAATAATAATATATAAGTTTGATATATGAAATTATCATCTCTGTAGTGACCCGCATTTTTAGCTGTTGAATAATTTATTTATTTAATTATTAAATATCGATTTATCGATATCGAGAACGTGAATTAAATAATATTGAATATTTAATAAATAATTATAATATAATAATATATTATAATGTCGAAATAGTCGGAAATAGAGAAATTCACAATATCATGTGAATTGAATAGCATACGAGATTTGGTGGAGTTCCGATTCGAAATATAGTAACGATTATATTGAATCGACGACAGTTTGAACGTAGAATTATAATATAATTAAAACAGAGCTTGAAATGGCGCGGCAGTTCGCTATTTGGCGATTCGAACTTCAACTGAGTATACATGGTTCGTTTTAAGTCGGATTTCTGTGAAACAAGAACCGTCGGGACCGATTAGATAATAGTTTTCTAATGGAAGAGAAAAATCGGGATTTCGTCGTGTAGATTTTGAGTTACGTCCAAATCAAATTCTAAGAAATGCAGCGCCCTGACCATAACGATTTAATTATATTTTATATAAGGATTTAAATAGAAAACGAACATCGATATAACTCTGACGATGTAATGTCGAGTTGTAATTTCATACAGGAATATTCTGGAGCTGTATGGTGTCCCACTGTGAATATATATACGATAATATTAAATTTTTAATATTTAATGTAATTTATTTAAATATATTTATATATTTAAAAAGGGCTATTTAGGGGTTTAAAAATAGCCGGTTTTGCAAACGAAGTCGGAATTCGACGAAACCAGTTTCGTTGGGACCGTAATGTCGAACTCTAGCTACATGTCCGGTTTCGTGATTTTTAGGTATCGTGTGTGATCACACGGATTTTTAGAAGTCAGAAATGAATATAAAAGATTAAATAAAATATTAATATAAAAATATCTAGATATTTTTATTGGCTATAAATACCCTCACTTACCTTCCTTAAAACCTAATCCAGTTTTTCCTTAGTCAAAAAGGCGCCGCAACCTCTTCTGAAAAAAAATATACAGTAAAGTGCATCCTCTCAAAAATCAAAGAAATTCAAAATAAATACTACAAATCCCCAAACTAATTTATTCGGAAGCTCCATGGTGTGCTCTGCGATTTGAGGCGGGTATCATTGGGTTCGATACATTCTTTTTGGGTTTGCTGTGTTCGTTCGTACGACCTAGGGTTGGTTTTAGAGGACGGACGAGGCGGAGTTGGGGTGGAGCAAGGTGTTGATGGGTATCATGGTGGCGAGGCGCAACCGATGGCGTCAGTAGGGGGAACTCCGGCGGCCTGATGTTAAACGCGTCGAGAGCAGCGAAGTGGAGGGCACCAGATCGGAATCTGGTGAAGGCAAATGGAGGTGAGCTAGAAGGGGTGATTGGAAGGAGGTCGAGGCGCCGAGTGGATGGGCGGAGCTCGCGATGGCAGTAGGTGACCGAGGTGGAGGGCAAGTGTGGTCAACGGTGGCCAAAGAAATTGAATACTGACGGGATTTAATTTGGGAAATCAGGTTGGGGAAGACCGGTAATAAGGGAAGCGGGTTCATTTAGTTGGGCCGGGCTGATGGAAAGGGTGAGGCCCATCCTTAAATTTAATTTAAAGTTTAAATTTCAATTTGTGTAGAAATTTATAAACTGTATATCTTTGCCGTACGATATCAGAATCACGAACCGTAAGTTGCGTTGGGATCGTATGGACGGACACTACAACATGGAACCGACTGGAAATCCGTTGGAGCTCGTTTGAATTTATGGCGAAATAAACTGTTTGATTCAGATCAAACAACAGTTTATCGTTCTTTAACGATGAACTGCAAATGTGAGTAAAACTCACCAACTCTGAACAGTTTATAATTTCATGTTGTATTGTTAGAACTGTTAAAATTGTCTGTTTGACTGTGTATTGATTGTTTGATTGAACTGCTAGTCAGTTAGTTAAATTTCTATATTGATTCTGTTTAACAGAATACATCATATGGAACTGAAAGTGATGTTATCTATATTGTCTAACATCTGTGATGCAGGGAAACAGGTTGGAGGGATCTGACTGGATTCCTCAACAGTTATTTTATTGTTTTTCATATATTTTAATATATGATGTGAATTATAACCTGTTGTTGATTTGTGTGTGTATGGACGAGATTAAACATCGTGATTTGATATGATTGAATACCATAACATACGGGATGTTGACAAAGGGGATTTTCAAAGTGATATTGAAAATAGAATATTTATAAAATGGGATATTTATAAATAAGAGATATTTATAAAGTGGAATATTTATAAATAGGAAATGTTTATAAATTGGGATATTTATAAATAGGAGATATTCAAAAAGGAAATAATTTCAAAACATTTCTTTTTGAATGGAAAGGCCTGTGTGGCAAGTTTGGGGATTTTCCCGATGCTCCCGTTACAAAGGAGGTTATGGCGAATTTTCCCGGGAATTTAAGGAGTTAGAATATTTCAAGTATAAATTTGAAAAGGAAATATTTGTAAACCATTTACAAATAGAATTGGAAAGGAAACATTATAAAAAGGGAAATCATTTTTAAAGGGTAGAACCGTTATTTAAAAGTAAATCTTTTCCAATGAATAAAACGTTGTTAAAAAGGAAATCTTTATAAAGTAAAGTTAGTTAATCGAATATAGACATTCGAAAGGAGAAATCGAATATGGTATTCGAAGAAGTTAATCGAATATGGTATTCGAAAGTTAGTTAATCGAATATGTTATTCGAAAGGGGTTAGTCAAGTCGAGTTAGTCAAATAGAGTTAACCAGTTAGAGTTAACCAGTTAGAGTTAACCAGTTAGAGTTAATCAGTTAGAGTTAACCACTTGGGGTTAATTAGTTAAAGTTAATCGATTAGAGTTAAATGAACTAGAGTTAATCAAATATAGTTATTTGAGACAGAGCTAGTCAAACATAGTATTCAGGGTAAGTTGCCATCTTGTACGACTGCTAGCGTAATTCGCAGGGCTGTAAATAGCCTACGGCGGTCGGATATTTCCTGAGGAAATCAGGCGTAACCATTGTGATCGCTGCGATCTAGAGTCAAGCGAATGGAGTTAAATAGAGTTGTCGAATAGTAGTTGTTCGAATGGAGTTAAATAGAGTGAGTCAAATATAGTTTATTCGAATAGAGTTGAATAGAGTTAATCGAATAGTAGTTATTCGAATAGAGTTAAATGGAGTTAAATCGAATATTAGTTATTTGATAGGAGTAAATCAAGTTGAGTTAAATAAACCAAGTTAGTCGAGCCTAGTTAATTGAATCGAGTTGGTCGAACCAAGTAAGTTAAGTTAGTCGAGTTAAGTTCGTCGAGTTAAATATCGATGTTAGTTTCATCGAAAGGAGTTATCGATGTTAGTTTCATCGGAAGGAGTAATCGATGTTAGTTTCATCGGAAGGAGTAATCGATGTTAGTTTCATCGAAAGGAGTTATCGATGTTAGTTTCATCGAAGGGAGTTATCGATTATAGTTTAATCGAAGTGAGATTTTCAAATACGAGATATTTGAAAAGGAAGAGTCATCGAATATTAGTTATTCGAAGAGAGATTTTCGAATATCGTTTATTCGAGAAGAAGTTAATCGAATATGGTATTCGAAGTTAGTTAATCGAATATAGGTTATTCGAAGAAGAGTTAATCAAATAGAGATTCCTCGAAGAGAGGTAATCGGCAAATTCGATTTTATCGAATTCGGGAAAGTACTTATACTTTCCAGTGTTTTAAATAGAGATTTATTTATTTATAAATAAATAAGTGTTAGGTTAATTATTCCCTAATAAGAATAGAAGTTATAATTAAAGTTAGATAATTCGAAAGTAGGGATTATAACGTCATCGTTATAACCAATGTTTTAAATATAGAAGTTGATTAGTAAAATTGGATCCGAGAAAGGCGTAAAGAAGTTATTAAAGATTAAAAGATAAACTTTGACCATTTTGAAGTTATAACGTTGTTCAGTTAAGGTCTGAGAGGTAATTATACCCCAACTTGAGTGACTTCCTTCTTAACTAAGAAATGGTAAGGTTTGATCGTAAAGGAGTTTTGGAAATGTTTTCCAAACAAGAATCAGTAATGTTTTCTAAATACAGAAAACAAGGAATGGAAATGTTTCCAGTGTTGATAACATATATTTTCTAAGTATAGAAATGAGCAAATGCTGAATATAGGGAAACAGGAGATGTAAAATGAACTAAAGAAATAAATGTTAAATGATGTTTGTTTGATATAATTTCCATCTGGAAATAATATCATTGTTTGCACACTTGTTTTCTTTGATAGTTAACTCACAGACTATCGAAGTTTTGACCATTTTAACGTTGTTAATATGGAGAGACCGGTTGGATTATTATCCATAGAACCACTCTGTATTGGCATAAGCGTTGCGAATCATATATGCCAAAGATAATTGAAGACGGAGTAAAATGCAAGGGCTATCCTGTTTACAGAATAGTGCCTTCGGTTTGTCCAGTCCCAGGACAACTTGTATGGACGAAGGTCTGACAGAGTATATCCAATGGATCGCGTAAGTTGATCTGTTCAAACGTATTCACGTTTGGTGGCGGAGGAATTCGTTTCTCTAAGCTGTATACCCGTGTTATTTTTGGATAAGTCAATTTGTGATTTGGCGGGTATGACGATGTGACATTCTAAGTGAATGAGGATAACTTGTATGAATGAATGTCTGACAGAGTATTTCCAGAAAGGTCACGTACCTTGATTTCTTCAACTGTACCAAGAGTGGAAGCGGAGAAGGAAACTTCTTTAGCTAACACGTAATGTACTGTTGTAGACGTCAATTAGTGATTTCGATGGATCTGACAATGTGGCATTCGAAGTGAATCTGATGTGATGATAAAGCGTAGCTTCTAGCCTCATCAACCGGTAAATGACAGAAATCGGGCAGGCAGCATGGCTAAGTCGGTCGCACCGAAGTAGGGTGTATAATCACCTATCTAGTGAATATCCATTTGCTTCTTTTAATCTATCAATGCTGTCCCATATATATATACGGGAACGGTTGCTGATCCCAACCGTTGGTGATGTACATTCGATACACTCAAGCGAAATGAGTGGTCGGTCATGTGTGGCTGAGTTGCAAGATGTTCTTGTTGAACTCCAGTGTATCGTTCCTAGAGTACACTGATCGGAAGGTGATTCCATACCTTGTCATAGTTGGAAATCCATTATCCAATACGTGCTTGCGATTTATATTGTATACTATATATGTAGTAACGTGAGATGCAAGCGTTTCTGCTAGATTGATATTTATTTGTACTTAGACATTATTATAATATCAGAATGATATTGCTTTGAAAAGTTATTTGGATTCTCATAAGGGAAAAACCCGTTTCGTATTCACGGCGTGGTCTTATGAGATATCATATACCTGTTTAAATGATTTGAGTTTATTCACACCAGTCCCATGACTGACCCGGAGTTTTATTTTGTTTTCCCTAAACTCTTGGGTGCCTAATTTTGTACGGGCAGTCAAGTAGTCAGGAATTTACAGGTATACTTGAAGAGCTGGAGCAGGAGGCTTCTGGATCATATAGCTATAGTTATTTCCGCTGTGTTGTAAGTGTTGTACTCTGATAAGTGCTATTGTATACATAACTGTTATATTTCAAAGTTATGTTATCTATTATATGTTATTCGTTCCGCTGTGAGGTTCGTGTTGCTCTGATGTTGTGTTCTTCTTCTTCTTCTATTCTAAGTTTCTATCTTATCTATTCTCACCTTCTAATTTCTTTCATTAACTACCGGGATTTTTCGATGGTTTGGTTATCGACGTCGGGCTTACGTCGATAACCAAAGCCGCCGAAAATCCGGGTCGTTACAGTTGGTATCAGAGCTTAAGTTTAGAATTACTTGGCTCTGTGGCGTGACTCGGTAGAGATAGGGTTAGTAATACCCTAGATTGAGTTTGAGTGTATATATACGAGTGCGTATTTGTATTTGATATAAAAATGGTTTTATATTGTGGGGATTCATTGGCTGAGTTGTTCATGAGTTCTGGTCGATCAGTTTGATCCACTGTATCGGTAGGAGTAAATAAATACTTGAATACGATGGACCGACACAGTATGGTTATGTAATATATTATCATATATTTGATATATTGGTTGTAATTATAATCGAATAAGATTATAAAATGAGAAATGGTTATATGTAACCAATCGGAATCATATAAGTAAAGTATATGAAATGAGATGAATTAAATATGAATTTAAATCAGATTTGGAATTAAAATATGGAAATTTTAAGTTCCTGGGAGATTTTGAAATGTTTTCAGAATGGAAGTATTTAGTAATGGTTTTGAAAATGATATAGTATTGAAATCACTTGGGTCGCTGGAAGATAATTCCGATGATGACTGCGCAGTATCATCGGTGTGATTTTCGAGTTCTAAGTGGTGGATTACTACCAGAGATTTTGATTTGAATTGTTTTGAGGAAACAAGTTGTTTAGAAAATTCAAAGGATTTGAATTGGCAGTATGATTTCAAATTGATTTGAAATGAACCCAGGAATTTAAGTTCTAGAAATTAAAATTTAACTAATGAAGTTAAATAAAATGAGATGGTAAAAAATTAATTGAAATTTAACTTGAACAGAGTTAAATAGAATTGAATTGGATTAGAGAATAATCTGTTATGGGATTGGGTGGACGAGTTAAGAATTTGAAATTTGATATTGGGGTTCGATTAAAATTCGGTTTGGATTTAAGGATATGAACTGATTGGAATTTGATGGAGATAGCACTGGTATATGCTGAGTTGATAGCATATGGAAGTGGTAGAGTTGATGTGCCCGACAAAAAGGTACCAGTTTATATTATGTATGGATTTGAGATTTTGATGATCCGAATTGGCAAGCCGCTTGGCTGTTTGATTTTCTTTTGGGTTGAAGAAGGCCCAGAGAGGCGAGTTGGAGTTTGAGATATTGACCAGTACAAAGGAGGTGTTGGCGAAATTTTTCGAAAGTTTAAAGTGTTAGAAAATTTTCAGAATTTTTGGAAAATTTAGTTAGTCGGAATAAATTAATATTTTAATAGATATTAATTGGTTTAGTTAAAATCAGAAATAAGGGGTAAACAAATCTTAGGAATTCCAATAGATAGGGTCGTCCTCTACCTTAGCAATTTCGAGGACGAAATTATTTTAAGGGGGGAAGATTGTAGTGACCCGCATTTTTAGCTGTTGAATAATTTATTTATTTAATTATTAAATATCGATTTATCGATATCGAGAACGTGAATTAAATAATATTGAATATTTAATAAATAATTATAATATAATAATATATTATAATGTCGAAATAGTCGGAAATAGAGAAATTCACAATATCATGTGAATTGAATAGCATACGAGATTTGGTGGAGTTCCGATTCGAAATATAGTAACGATTATATTGAATCGACGACAGTTTGAACGTAGAATTATAATATAATTAAAACAGAGCTTGAAATGGCGCGGCAGTTCGCTATTTGGCGATTCGAACTTCAACTGAGTATACATGGTTCGTTTTAAGTCGGATTTCTGTGAAACAAGAACCGTCGGGACCGATTAGATAATAGTTTTCTAATGGAAGAGAAAAATCGGGATTTCGTCGTGTAGATTTTGAGTTACGTCCAAATCAAATTCTAAGAAATGCAGCGCCCTGACCATAACGATTTAATTATATTTTATATAAGGATTTAAATAGAAAACGAACATCGATATAACTCTGACGATGTAATGTCGAGTTGTAATTTCATACAGGAATATTCTGGAGCTGTATGGTGTCCCACTGTGAATATATATACGATAATATTAAATTTTTAATATTTAATGTAATTTATTTAAATATATTTATATATTTAAAAAGGGCTATTTAGGGGTTTAAAAATAGCCGGTTTTGCAAACGAAGTCGGAATTCGACGAAACCAGTTTCGTTGGGACCGTAATGTCGAACTCTAGCTACATGTCCGGTTTCGTGATTTTTGGGTATCGTGTGTGATCACACGGATTTTTAGAAGTCAGAAATGAATATAAAAGATTAAATAAAATATTAATATAAAAATATCTAGATATTTTTATTGGCTATAAATACCCTCACTTACCTTCCTTAAAACCTAATCCAGTTTTTCCTTAGTCAAAAAGGCGCCGCAACCTCTTCTGAAAAAAAATATACAGTAAAGTGCATCCTCTCAAAAATCAAAGAAATTCAAAATAAATACTACAAATCCCCAAACTAATTTATTCGGAAGCTCCATGGTGTGCTCTGCGATTTGAGGCGGGTATCATTGGGTTCGATACATTCTTTTTGGGTTTGCTGTGTTCGTTCGTACGACCTAGGGTTGGTTTTAGAGGACGGACGAGGCGGAGTTGGGGTGGAGCAAGGTGTTGATGGGTATCATGGTGGCGAGGTGCAACCGATGGCGTCAGTAGGGGGAACTCCGGCGGCCTGATGTTAAACGCGTCGAGAGCAGCGAAGTGGAGGGCACCAGATCGGAATCTGGTGAAGGCAAATGGAGGTGAGCTAGAAGGGGTGATTGGAAGGAGGTCGAGGCGCCGAGTGGATGGGCGGAGCTCGCGATGGCAGTAGGTGACCGAGGTGGAGGGCAAGTGTGGTCAACGGTGGCCAAAGAAATTGAATACTGACGGGATTTAATTTGGGAAATCAGGTTGGGGAAGACCGGTAATAAGGGAAGCGGGTTCATTTAGTTGGGCCGGGCTGATGGAAAGGGTGAGGCCCATCCTTAAATTTAATTTAAAGTTTAAATTTCAATTTGTGTAGAAATTTATAAACTGTATATCTTTGCCGTACGATATCAGAATCACGAACCGTAAGTTGCGTTGGGATCGTATGGACGGACACTACAACATGGAACCGACTGGAAATCCGTTGGAGCTCGTTTGAATTTATGGCGAAATAAACTGTTTGATTCAGATCAAACAACAGTTTATCGTTCTTTAACGATGAACTGCAAATGTGAGTAAAACTCACCAACTCTGAACAGTTTATAATTTCATGTTGTATTGTTAGAACTGTTAAAATTGTCTGTTTGACTGTGTATTGATTGTTTGATTGAACTGCTAGTCAGTTAGTTAAATTTCTATATTGATTCTGTTTAACAGAATACATCATATGGAACTGAAAGTGATGTTATCTATATTGTCTAACATCTGTGATGCAGGGAAACAGGTTGGAGGGATCTGACTGGATTCCTCAACAGTTATTTTATTGTTTTTCATATATTTTAATATATGATGTGAATTATAACCTGTTGTTGATTTGTGTGTGTATGGACGAGATTAAACATCGTGATTTGATATGATTGAATACCATAACATACGGGATGTTGACAAAGGGGATTTTCAAAGTGATATTGAAAATAGAATATTTATAAAATGGGATATTTATAAATAAGAGATATTTATAAAGTGGAATATTTATAAATAGGAAATGTTTATAAATTGGGATATTTATAAATAGGAGATATTCAAAAAGGAAATAATTTCAAAACATTTCTTTTTGAATGGAAAGGCCTGTGTGGCAAGTTTGGGGATTTTCCCGATGCTCCCGTTACAAAGGAGGTTATGGCGAATTTTCCCGGGAATTTAAGGAGTTAGAATATTTCAAGTATAAATTTGAAAAGGAAATATTTGTAAACCATTTACAAATAGAATTGGAAAGGAAACATTATAAAAAGGGAAATCATTTTTAAAGGGTAGAACCGTTATTTAAAAGTAAATCTTTTCCAATGAATAAAACGTTGTTAAAAAGGAAATCTTTATAAAGTAAAGTTAGTTAATCGAATATAGACATTCGAAAGGAGAAATCGAATATGGTATTCGAAGAAGTTAATCGAATATGGTATTCGAAAGTTAGTTAATCGAATATGTTATTCGAAAGGGGTTAGTCAAGTCGAGTTAGTCAAATAGAGTTAACCAGTTAGAGTTAACCAGTTAGAGTTAACCAGTTAGAGTTAATCAGTTAGAGTTAACCACTTGGGGTTAATTAGTTAAAGTTAATCGATTAGAGTTAAATGAACTAGAGTTAATCAAATATAGTTATTTGAGACAGAGCTAGTCAAACATAGTATTCAGGGTAAGTTGCCATCTTGTACGACTGCTAGCGTAATTCGCAGGGCTGTAAATAGCCTACGGCGGTCGGATATTTCCTGAGGAAATCAGGCGTAACCATTGTGATCGCTGCGATCTAGAGTCAAGCGAATGGAGTTAAATAGAGTTGTCGAATAGTAGTTGTTCGAATGGAGTTAAATAGAGTGAGTCAAATATAGTTTATTCGAATAGAGTTGAATAGAGTTAATCGAATAGTAGTTATTCGAATAGAGTTAAATGGAGTTAAATCGAATATTAGTTATTTGATAGGAGTAAATCAAGTTGAGTTAAATAAACCAAGTTAGTCGAGCCTAGTTAATTGAATCGAGTTGGTCGAACCAAGTAAGTTAAGTTAGTCGAGTTAAGTTCGTCGAGTTAAATATCGATGTTAGTTTCATCGAAAGGAGTTATCGATGTTAGTTTCATCGGAAGGAGTAATCGATGTTAGTTTCATCGGAAGGAGTAATCGATGTTAGTTTCATCGAAAGGAGTTATCGATGTTAGTTTCATCGAAGGGAGTTATCGATTATAGTTTAATCGAAGTGAGATTTTCAAATACGAGATATTTGAAAAGGAAGAGTCATCGAATATTAGTTATTCGAAGAGAGATTTTCGAATATCGTTTATTCGAGAAGAAGTTAATCGAATATGGTATTCGAAGTTAGTTAATCGAATATAGGTTATTCGAAGAAGAGTTAATCAAATAGAGATTCCTCGAAGAGAGGTAATCGGCAAATTCGATTTTATCGAATTCGGGAAAGTACTTATACTTTCCAGTGTTTTAAATAGAGATTTATTTATTTATAAATAAATAAGTGTTAGGTTAATTATTCCCTAATAAGAATAGAAGTTATAATTAAAGTTAGATAATTCGAAAGTAGGGATTATAACGTCATCGTTATAACCAATGTTTTAAATATAGAAGTTGATTAGTAAAATTGGATCCGAGAAAGGCGTAAAGAAGTTATTAAAGATTAAAAGATAAACTTTGACCATTTTGAAGTTATAACGTTGTTCAGTTAAGGTCTGAGAGGTAATTATACCCCAACTTGAGTGACTTCCTTCTTAACTAAGAAATGGTAAGGTTTGATCGTAAAGGAGTTTTGGAAATGTTTTCCAAACAAGAATCAGTAATGTTTTCTAAATACAGAAAACAAGGAATGGAAATGTTTCCAGTGTTGATAACATATATTTTCTAAGTATAGAAATTAGCAAATGCTGAATATAGGGAAACAGGAGATGTAAAATGAACTAAAGAAATAAATGTTAAATGATGTTTGTTTGATATAATTTCCATCTGGAAATAATATCATTGTTTGCACACTTGTTTTCTTTGATAGTTAACTCACAGACTATCGAAGTTTTGACCATTTTAACGTTGTTAATATGGAGAGACCGGTTGGATTATTATCCATAGAACCACTCTGTATTGGCATAAGCGTTGCGAATCATATATGCCAAAGATAATTGAAGACGGAGTAAAATGCAAGGGCTATCCTGTTTACAGAATAGTGCCTTCGGTTTGTCCAGTCCCAGGACAACTTGTATGGACGAAGGTCTGACAGAGTATATCCAATGGATCGCGTAAGTTGATCTGTTCAAACGTATTCACGTTTGGTGGCGGAGGAATTCGTTTCTCTAAGCTGTATACCCGTGTTATTTTTGGATAAGTCAATTTGTGATTTGGCGGGTATGACGATGTGACATTCTAAGTGAATGAGGATAACTTGTATGAATGAATGTCTGACAGAGTATTTCCAGAAAGGTCACGTACCTTGATTTCTTCAACTGTACCAAGAGTGGAAGCGGAGAAGGAAACTTCTTTAGCTAACACGTAATGTACTGTTGTAGACGTCAATTAGTGATTTCGATGGATCTGACAATGTGGCATTCGAAGTGAATCTGATGTGATGATAAAGCGTAGCTTCTAGCCTCATCAACCGGTAAATGACAGAAATCGGGCAGGCAGCATGGCTAAGTCGGTCGCACCGAAGTAGGGTGTATAATCACCTATCTAGTGAATATCCATTTGCTTCTTTTAATCTATCAATGCTGTCCCATATATATATACGGGAACGGTTGCTGATCCCAACCGTTGGTGATGTACATTCGATACACTCAAGCGAAATGAGTGGTCGGTCATGTGTGGCTGAGTTGCAAGACGTTCTTGTTGAACTCCAGTGTATCGTTCCTAGAGTACACTGATCGGAAGGTGATTCCATACCTTGTCATAGTTGGAAATCCATTATCCAATACGTGCTTGCGATTTATATTGTATACTATATATGTAGTAACGTGAGATGCAAGCGTTTCTGCTAGATTGATATTTATTTGTACTTAGACATTATTATAATATCAGAATGATATTGCTTTGAAAAGTTATTTGGATTCTCATAAGGGAAAAACCCGTTTCGTATTCACGGCGTGGTCTTATGAGATATCATATACCTGTTTAAATGATTTGAGTTTATTCACACCAGTCCCATGACTGACCCGGAGTTTTATTTTGTTTTCCCTAAACTCTTGGGTGCCTAATTTTGTACGGGCAGTCAAGTAGTCAGGAATTTACAGGTATACTTGAAGAGCTGGAGCAGGAGGCTTCTGGATCATATAGCTATAGTTATTTCCGCTGTGTTGTAAGTGTTGTACTCTGATAAGTGCTATTGTATACATAACTGTTATATTTCAAAGTTATGTTATCTATTATATGTTATTCGTTCCGCTGTGAGGTTCGTGTTGCTCTGATGTTGTGTTCTTCTTCTTCTTCTATTCTAAGTTTCTATCTTATCTATTCTCACCTTCTAATTTCTTTCATTAACTACCGGGATTTTTCGATGGTTTGGTTATCGACGTCGGGCTTACGTCGATAACCAAAGCCGCCGAAAATCCGGGTCGTTACAATCTCTCTTGAAAGCGTACACCTATTATCTTACACATAATGATATGTCTGATATGTTCAATATTATTATTTTATGCTCGTTATACATAATGAGATGTTTTTATTACTCAAATCCTTCTATTTTAAAATTGTCCTTAAACATACTATTTCTGGACGAATTTTCAAGGCCTAAATCTATTTGTATATAGGAAAATAAAATATGGCATTAGCTTCTGCCTCAAAAACAATTTCCAGAATGTGTGCATGTTTTAAGAATTGGCTAATTTATTGCTAAATTAATGCTTCACTGCAAACTAAAAGTGAAGTTTTTGTAACTTTCATCTAGCTCCCAATGTGTATTGGGAATATGTCTTAAATTAATCATCATGGAGTGTTTTAGAGTTCTAATTTTGCATCCTGGTCTTGGATTATGTGTGCTCTTTATTCTGCAAAGGGAATAAGAACTAAAAGAAGTTATGAAAGGGATTATGTGTGCACGTGTTGAACCTAACATATGTTATGTAACTGGGCATGATTTTCTTAACATGTTTTTATTTTATGATTGGTTATTTTTTTGGAATCTTATGGTCCCAGGGTTAGCAATTTATATTTCTAGTAGATAACATATCATACATGTGTAAGTTTTTTGTATTTGTATATGAAAAAAAATGCATCTATTAGTTATCTGCAAGTTTGAATTCATTTATTTTATGTAATGAGTAAAATCTTTTTCTATTTAATTGACATTGTACTATAATAAATAATATTATATCACTAAAAAAATTCTATGCTTATATCATCATATTTTTCTATTTGATGATATACTTTGCAAAACAATTTGGATAAGTGGTAGTCTTATATGAAGGAATGCTACTTATATCAACTTTGTTCCAGTAGCAAATGAAGTAATTTGTTTGAGTAAGACTTTCTAAAATATGCTTGTGAGTCTTTATTTTCATTGCATTTACAATGTGTGTGTGTGTGCATATATATATAACTTTGCTACAGTTGGATAGGGTGAAAAAGATATGGGCTAGAACTATAGGAATAACAGTGGATCAAAAAAAAGGAAAAATAAGTTCTTCAAAGGTATACAGGCCATAGTACATAGACTCAAGGAATACACTACAAAGCTTCTTGTCTTCTCTAGACCCCGTGGCAAATTCAAGGTAATTCTTATGCGACGACCGCCCACAACCCCTGCACTAAACAAGAGGAATAATGCGCTGAAAGGTGTGCCATGCAGCTGTAGACGATCAACATAGGTAAACAACAACATTGGAACCTATAGTAACTCACAGCGCAAGGATAAAATATAATTGAACATATACAACAGGTATTAATAGTGAAGCAGAAAACACCAAACTTCCATAATAACTAGAAAGTAATATCCATACACGTGGATAACAACAATAGTGTTTATACAACTTTGCCTCACTACAGCATTCAGAGAAGAATAACAGACAACGGAAATCCAAATACCATATAGTAGGTAAGATAATACACCAGCCTCCTGCTCGTCTCCAAACTGCAACGTCGTCCTCACTAAGCTATCACCTGCCACCTAGTCTGCCCATCCAACTATCGAATGAACAACCCAAGGTAATAAAAGGGAAACATAAAACTTTGAGTCAAACAACAGTTTTGGTAAGCAATAAAACAACTAACTAACATCATCAATAAAGTATATGAGAATGGATAGATAAACATACTAATCTACCTACAATACCAGTGAAGAACCCAAACTTGCCTTCTCCACATCTGACATTGATAGCCTTTACAATCCATTCAACCAAAAGAACAACAATTCATCCATGGCATTCAAGACAACTATTCATTCAATAGCAATCACATAACTAATTATATCTCATGTAAACCATCCTACTCGACCTCAACATCCCTCAAGCACAAGCCCCAGTGCCTAAACCAATATCAGACAAGCACTCAAGAAACAACTCCCTCGATGTTGGACAATCTACGTGTTGACACCAAAAATTAGCGTGACAGCCAAAGAAAGGGCTGTGTAGAGAACAAATGAAGATAACTGGTTGTATAAACTGAAAAATTAGAGAAAATCACACACCAATTTATAGTGGTTCAGCATTAATGAGTCTATGTCCACTTTATAATCTCTTATATACTCTTTAAACTATTAGACAAAATAGTTACAATGGCAATACAACAGATCAAAATATTTGAAAGCTAGAGTATTTAGACTTCTTAAAAGTCCCTTCTTCGGAGTCCAAAAGGGGTATTTATAAATGATACAATAATTGAGCCGGCTTGGACATGTGTCGTACGATCCAAAAGAGTAGTTAAGTGTGAAGAAGTAGTTTTCTCCTAAGGAATTGGTACTCCTCGAATTATCGGTAATGGGTGACCATCGATCCGTTCATTTCAGATGGCTTAGAAAGGATAAGGAAGGCGTGAGCTATTCTTTAGGTGTGTATTAGACTCACAGCTGGGTTCGATATGACCAAGTATGCCTGATCACCATGGGCTTCTCTTGGGCTACGTCTGGTGCGGGTGACGAATTCAAGTGACGGGCCTCATCAATCGGCCCACTTCTTGACTTTGGGGCACCATCTTCGGATATCCAAGGCATGGGTCTTGTAATACCCCATAATTTTATAACACTTTAAGATGATAAACTAAGGAATACTTAATTAAATATTCAGAATTAAGTGAAATGGACTGCGCCATAGCGTTCGTCTCGGAATTCTTCTTAAGATAAACACCAAGTTTGCGCAAAGCGGAAATCGTATGAAGAAGATATTAAGGTCTGAAGTTTGTATACACATAAGATTTATATATACATACATAACCAAGTCAAAACCGTTCAAATTAATTCAAAATCAGAAGCGGGTAGTCTGGGAGGGAAATGGACCCGTTGGGGGTCGACATACCCTAGGGGTGTCGACCCATGGGTTAACACCATAAGAGGGGTGTCAACATCCATGTTGACACCTCCCAAATCCGGGGAAGATTCCTGTTTCTCAACGTG
The DNA here is from genome assembly GCA_030737875.1 of Allium sativum. Lineage (NCBI taxonomy): Eukaryota > Viridiplantae > Streptophyta > Magnoliopsida > Asparagales > Amaryllidaceae > Allium > Allium sativum. Next base: position 327,156,371 of record CM060921.1, on the reverse strand, counting down.
GATTGAATTCTAGGCTTTGTTTATTGGCTGATGGCTATAAATAAGACCCTATTCCCATTGATTTATTCATCTAAATCAATGGCGACAGTGAGATGCTGCTCCAACTCAGATTAAATTAGCCTTTTCTTCAGCAACGACGATTCATACATATTCAAAGATCGCTGATTCAACATCAACACGTTTTCCTCAGTTTTCTTAGATCCATCCTCTGTGAGTCTACGTGATTTTTAGATATAAACACTTAAAAGTTGTTTTGACATGTCTATGAATTAGATCTAAGCCTGTGACTAATTGAATCATGTCAGATTTGTCATTATTTGTATATGTAATCCACTGATTAGATCTCATCAAGCCTGTTTATGATCATGTCACTATGCCTAATCAGTTCTATTATCACATGTTCATCAGATCTGTTCTTATATGCCTATCTTGTCATTATGCCCAATTTTGTCACTATATGCTTATTCAGTTGCTATGCCTATTTCTATCACCGTATGTCCATCTTTTTATTATGCTTATTTATGTTCTCTTCCCTTCTTCTTTTCCCTTTTTATTTTATAGCCAGGCTACCTTCGAGCCTAAGCATACCGCTAAAATATGCAAACGTGTGAAATTGGGAACGAGGGGAAAACGTTAAAATTGGGGCATAACTTGTATTGGGGAATTTGGGCATAACTTGAATTAAATACATATATATGGATTTGGAGCATAAATCAAATTGTGATTTAGATCTTAATTTGGAGCATATGGTACACGATGAATATGACTTGGGAAAGGGGAATGAAAACCTATAATGAAATAGGAATAATTGGTTAAGAATGAAAATGCCTAGATTTACAGTAATTAGAAATTGTAACCGCGCTTAGACACGAGGTTATATTACACTTTTGGTAGAAGCCTGCCCGGACCCGCCCGGGATGTCCAGCGACCACAAGTGGTGAATCTAATGTGAGGGGCTAAGTGCATAAACACGTAACGGGCTAAGACACTAGGTTAAGTACGACTTGTGGAAGAAGTCTGCCCGGACCCGCCCGGCATATCCAACATCCACAAGTAGTAGGCTTAATATGGGAGGTCTAGCGCATTATAACCACAAATGAATGAATGGTAATGAACTTGAATACTTAACCTGATTGAATCCATAAGGATTACATGAACATGTTAACTTGAGTATGGGGTTAAGTAAACTTGTATGAATCAGTGGGAGGGTTAAGTATATCTTGGGGTGGTGGGTAATATATATATATATATATATATATATATATATATATAGGCCCACAAACTTAACCTGTTGGGGTTATGCAATCTTACTACACTGGTATGGCATAACCTGTGGAAATCCTAGAATTGGGGATGCAAACCTAGGGGGAAGCTTGTATCATCTTGTGTGTGGGACCCGTTTTAGTCAGTAACCCATATATAGGTATCAAACGAGTACTCCGAACTAAGTCAGAGTCGGAGCATGCTTATTGGGCTGATTGTAAGAGATCCAAAAGAGGGAACGGTGTGAGCGGTGCATTCCAACGGGGTGATGTGCGTGCATGGGTCCAGACAAGGGAGGCTAAGACGCCGTGACACCTGTAGATATGATTGTGCACATCCTGAAAATAAAGGGTTGCCACTTTAGGAAGTGATACGTCCTGGTGTGGAGCCAGCACAGGGTATTTACGGAGTAGGGAGCCGATCAATTGGGGTATTAATTAGGGTACATCTAGACTCCGGTACATTTAAGAGCCCATTATTATCCTTAGGGGTAACTCCGGTATGTTTAGTTGGGCTGCCTGTTATTGTATGGGGTTAAAACCTCTCACTAGAAGTATGCCTAAGTATACCATCTTATATTTGCTTGGGATCATCTTGTTCTAGTTATACTAGAATTGGTGCAGAGAAAGAGAAAAGTATTAGAGAAGCACCATACATATACATTCTATTCGGTTTACCCTGTTTACCTTGTTATACCTGCCTTATATGTTGTTATCCCTCTTATCTAGTTTATATGCCTACCATGATGCTTTTACTTATTTATATGCTAAAAGTAACTGGACTCGCCAGATTTATGCCTGACCTATTTTGTTTCCTTTTCTTTCTCTTCCATTTCCCCCCAATGTTCTCAGGGTGAGAATACTCAAGCTCGATCAGGATTCTTCTTTCCTTCTACTTGGAGCTGCTTAGATGTACTACTTTATTTCGTATCTTCTCTACTATGGCTATGTTTTCGGGGATTATGCTCTTTTCATGTTTATTGTACTCTGATGATTTTAGTACAAGACATAAGTTTTAAGTTGATGTACTAGGTTTTTTTATGTTTCAGGCTTATGATGTAACTATGTTTTGAACCATGATGTCTTCTGCTTAATAAAAGTTGTAGATTCCGCTGCTATTTGAAATCTGTCTTGTATTGTTTCTGTTTACTTTTAACGCTCTACGAAATTTAATGCATTCTCTTATAGAGTGACATTAACGGACGTGGGGTATCACACTTGGTATCAGAGCTAAAGGTTACCAGATCGAATAAAAGATTTTGAAAATTGTTCTCAAAAAGGTATTAAAAGAAAGCATTTTCAAAAGAAAAGTCTATTTTGAAAAACATATTCCCCAAAGCCATATGCAATATCTTTCGATTCTTTGTTTGAATCCCTTTTTCCTTTCTTTTCAGCAAGTGTGGGGAACCTAATATTCCTGAGGGCATCACGATACCAGGCTAGTTCCGTAGGTATCTTGAGGCCATGGCACCTGCCGGAGGTCAAGCAGACGTTCCTTCCCCTGCTGCACCCGCTATTCCTCCTCCTCTTCTACGAGCAGATAATTTCTTTAAGATCTGCAAAGATTTATGTGCTGTGGGCGGAAAGCCATGCCAAGGAACTGAAACTTTCGTAAAGGCAAGGAATTGGCTTAAAGAGACGGAGGATTTGTTTGGAATTTTCGAAGTTGATGATCATAGAAAGATTTAGTTGGCTGCTTGGCTGCTGAAAGATAAGGCTTCATTCTGGTGGGAAGTGACGCAAGCAGGTCATCCAGTGGAGACTTGGGATGATTTTCGTCAGGGATTTGAAATGAAGTTTCTTTCTCAAGCTGAGAAAAGTATGCAAATGGAAAGGTTTCTGGCACTCAAGCAAGGAGGCATGATTGTCAAAGAGTATGTTAACAAGTTCAATCAATTGGCGAGGTTTGGGTTGGAGCTAGTAGATACCCCACATAAGAAAGCTTTACGGTTTGCTAGAGGGTTGAATTAACCCCTTCATGGGTTAGCTATATCTCATATTCCGATGGGAGCGACTTTTGAAAGGCTTGTTGATATGGCATTGATGCATGAGGAAGATAAAGGTGAAAAGAAAGAAGCTAAGGTTGAGGAGAGAAAAACAAGAACATGTGGACCAAGAAAGGACAACAACAACAACAACTAAAGAAGGGAGGAAAGTGCGGTAAGGCTAGAGATAAGAGGAAGTGTCATAATTGTGGATGCGAGGGTCATTTGATCAAGGACTGCAAAAGAAAGAAGAATGCTTGTTTCAATTGTGGAGAGGTCGGACACTTTTCTAAGGAGTGCCCAAGGAAGCAAGGACAATGTCAAAGGGTAGGATCTTCGGGAAGGCAGGTGCGTGCTCTCGTGGCCAGTGCGCCAGGCATAGGTAGGAAAGTTTCCATTGAAGGTTTGATTTCCCTTTCCAATCATCCTATAAAAACTCTTTTTAATTCGGGCGCTTCACATTCTTTTATATCTGATTCTGTGTTTGAGTCTCTGCAACTTAGTACTAGTATGGTTCTGGATCCCGTTGTTGTCTCAAATCCCATTGGGGTTACGGCTCATTTGTCCATGATTTGTCGGGGTTTGAAAATATTTGTGTTGTACGTTGAGTTTGAGTGCGATTCATATGTGCTTGGCTTCATGGCCTATGGTTTTATTTTAGGGATGGATTGGCTAGCTATGTATGGTACCATTCTGGATTGTGAGAGGAGGATTGTTAGACTTGTGACTTACCATAGGAGGACCCTCGAGATTTCTTGTGACCCTAAAGGGTCTGTCATGCTTAGTTTCCTAGAGTCACTTTATGCGTCTATCGATGATCTGCGATCCATACCAGTAGTCTGTGGGTATCCTGATGTTTTTGAGGTGGTTCAGGGATTACCTCTGAGGCGCGAGATTGATTTCCGTATATAATTGGTGGACAATGCAAAGTCAGTTGCATTGCATGTGCGCCATATGGCTCCAAGAGAAAGGAGGGAGCTTAGCAAGCAAGTAGGGGTGCTACTGGAGAAAGGGTTTATCAGGCGAAGCATATCTGAATGGGGTGCTCCGGTAGTATTCGTAACTAATTAAGGCAGATGGTTTGCTTCGCTTATGTGTAGATTATAGAGAGTTGAATAAACTCACTAAGAAGAATAGGCACCCACTTCCGAGGATCGATGATCTATTTTACCATCTTGTTGGTGCATCTGTTTTTTCCCAGTTAGACTTGGCCATGGGATTTCATCAGTTGAGGATGGCCGAGGACAGTATAGATAAGACCGCTTTTAGAACTCCAGATGGTTTCTTCGAGTGGCTCGTTATGCCATTTGGATTGACGAATGCACCCACCTATTTTGTTGATCTGACGAGTAGGGTGTTTCAAGAGTTTCTAAATAAGTTCGTTGTGGTCTTTGTTGATGATATCTTGATTTTCTCGAAGAGCGAGGAAGAGAATGCCTTACATTTAAGGAAGGTTTTGAAACTCTCCGTGCGCATCAGCTTAAGGCGAAATTCTCCAAATGTCATTTTTGGAGAGAAGAAGTGAGATTTCTAGGGCATGTGGTCTCTAAAGATGGGTTAGCAGTATATCCTCGAAGGTTGTTGCAGTTCAAGATTGGAAGATCCCAAAGAATGCAATGGAGGTGAGAAGTTTTATTAGTTTAGCAGGCTATTATAGGAAGTTCATTACGGACTTCGCAAAGATATCATCCCCACTCACTAGGCTGACGAAGAAGAATCTGACATTTTCTTGGGATGTAGATTGTGATGGTGTTTTCCAACGATTGAAGAGGGCTAGGACAATAGCCCCGATCTTGACCATGCCCGATGGGAACAAAGTGTTCAAAGTGTACACTGATGCATGTGGTACAGGACTTGGTGCGGTTCTGATGCAAGAGGGAAGGGTAGTATGTTATGGAGGTAGACATCTAAGTGTTCATGAGAAGAACTACCCTACCCATGACTTAGAGCTGGCTGCCATATTATTCGCGCTTAAGACGTGGCGCCATTATCTATTTGGAGAGAAGTTCGAGTTGTACACCGATCATAAATCTCTCAAGTACTTTTTCTCGCAGAAGGATCTCAATTTGAGGCAACAAAGATGGATAGAGTTCCTAGCATCCTGTGACTTTGAAATCGCTTATACCCCTGGCAGGGGTAATGTGGTGGAAGACGCATTGGGTAGGCAGAGGATGGCCTTAAGTCCTCTGTTTGTGGAGAGAAAAAGCTTGGAGTTTATATCGAATTTTGATTTAAGCCCCTCCACCGAGTTTATACATGGTTTATAGGCATTACTGGAGGTGAGACCTACTCTTTTGGATCATATAGGAACTTCAGAGCGAGAGGATCCATAGATTTCAGACATCTTAGATAGGCTCAGTAGAGAGGAGACTTGTAGTCACCTCAGTAGATATTCCACGAACGATTGAGGGTGGTTGCGACAAGATGGAAGGCTTTGTGTTCCCCGAGTTGGGAGTCTGTTGAACAGTCCTTGTGGAAGCCCATCATTCTAAGATGACTATTCATCCAGGTGGTGATTCGATGTATAGAGATATGAAGAGGGTTTTCTTTTGGGTTAGGATGAAGAAAGATGTGGCGGAGTTTGTTTCTCAATTTTTAGTTTGCCAGCAAGTCAAAGCTAGGGAAAAGAAGCCCAGTGGTTTACTTCATCCTTTGGAGGTCCCACAGTGGAAGTGGTAGCGCGTCTCTATGGTTTGCCCAGATCGAGGAAAGGCAACACCAGTATTTGGGTTGTAGTAGACAGACTTACTATGAGCGCTCATTTCATTCCAGTTAAGAGTAAGAGGATGGCACCATGGTTGGCAGCAATATATGTTCATGAGATAGTCTGTCTTCATGGAGTACCTTCTAGTATCGTAAGTGATCGTGACCTCATTTTTACTAGTGAATTTTGGAGGAGCTCGCAAGAAGCATTAGGTACACAGTCGTGTTTGAGCACCAATTATCACCCTCAGACCGATGGACAGACGGAAAGGGTGAACAGAGTTTTAGAGGATCTTTTAAGGCTGTGTATCCTAGACTTCGAAGGGACTTGGGAAGAGTATCTTCCTTTAGTAGAGTTCGCCTACAACAGCAGTTATCAAGCTAGTATTGGCATGGCACCCTTCGAAGCATTATACGGACGACCCTGTAAATCACCGACTTGTTGGTGGGAATATGCATAAAGACTTCTACTTGGAACGGATATAGTTAGAGAAACTTCTGAAAAGATTGATCTAATTAGACGGCGAATGAAGACAACTCGGGATAGGCAAAATTCCTAGCAGATAAGAGAAGGACTAGCATTGAGTTTGAGGTAGGGGACATTGTTTTCATCAAGGTATCACCTTTGAGGAATGTGGTTCACTTTGGATCTATAGGGAAATTGGCACCAAGATTTGTAGGGCCATTTCCCATAACAGAAAAGATTGGCAAATGGCATATACAGTAAAGCTACTAGAGAGACTATCCAGCGTTCATGATTTTTTCCCCGTTTCTCATTTACGGACGTGCTTGCATGATACTGTAGAAGTAGTTGACCCGAGTATGCTTGAGGAGGTATAGGTAGAACGGGAGATGATGGTTAGATGAGTTCCTACCCGTATTCTTAGATCAGAAGTTAAGAAACTACTCAACCGAGAAGTCAAGTTGATGAAAGTTCAGTGGGAAGATAACCAAGAAGATACAACTTGGGAAACCAAAGACAAGATTCGCGCTTCGTACCCTTTTCTTTTCAAGGGTATGTTCTTAACTTATTTTCCAAAGCTTTTATTCATGCTTGTTTCTATCATTTAAGTATATCATATCGATAGGATCTTCGACCTTTAGGTAGAAATCCCATGGATGTAAACATGTGTTTAAGACATGTTATGTTTGATCGATGCAAGTGGATGCAAGTGTATGCTAGTGGTTGCTCGTGGTTGCATACACACACACATTAGGCACTAGATCGGCTCAATCACTCTCATTTTGCATATGGATGTGTGTACATTTTTAATTTTTCATTTTATGGATGAAAATGGGTATATCATCATATGGATGTTGCATTTGGACGAATGATTGTGCACATGTATAGAACTTACATGTTATAATAGGATTATTTGCATACATGTTGGATCATGGCACTAACATACATTGGATTAAGGAGGTCGACTGAATCAGTAGACCGCCTGGTCTTTTGCATTAGTATAAGGACATATATACACACCTTTGCATATATTCATATAAGCATTAGAAGTCTTCAAGGACAATGGATGCCTGTGATTGATGGATGAGTAGATGGATGATGGATGTTAGGACATACATTCTTCTTAACTTAGAGATTTCGGAGACAAAATCCTTTGAATAGGGGAGAATGTAACACCCCTTAATTTTATAACATATTAAGATGATAAACTAAGGAATACTTAATTAGATATTAAGAATTAAGTGAAACAGATTGCACCATTGCGTTCGTCCCGGAATTCTGCTTAAGATAAACACCAAGTTTGCGGAAAACAGACATCGTATGAAGAAGATATTAAGGTCTGAAATTTGTATATGCATAAGATATATATATATATATACATTACCAAGTCAAAACCTTTCAAATTAATTAAAAATTAGAAGCGGGAAGTCTAGGAGGGAAATGGACCTATTGGGGGTCGACATACCCTAGGGGTGTCGACCCATAGGTCGACACCATAAGAGGGTGTCGATACCCATGTCGACATCCCCAGATCTGGGGCAAATTCCTGTTTCTGAACGTGGACTGAATTCTAGGCTTTGTTTGTTGGCTGATGGCTATAAATAAGAACATATACCGATTATTTTATTCAACTAAATCAATGGCGACGGTGAGATGCTGCTCCAACTCAGATTGAATTAGCCTTTTCTTCAGCAACGACGATTCATACGTATTCAAGGATCGCTGATTCAACATCAACACGCTTTCCTCAGTTTTCTTAACCATCTTCTATGAGTCTACGTTATTTTTAGATGTTATTTTGACATGTCTATTAATTGGATTTAAGCCTGTGACTAATAAAATCATGTCAAATCATTCATTATTTGTATATCTAATTCACTGATTAGATCTCATTATGCCTGTTTATGATCATGTCACTATGCCTAATCAATTCTATTATCACATGTTCATCAGATCTGTTTTTATATGCCTATCTTGTCATTATGCCCGATTTTTTCACTATATGCTTATTCAGTTGCTATGCTTATTTCTATCACCGTATGTCCATCTTGTTATTATGCTTTTTTCTGTTCTCTTCCCTTTTTCTTTTCGCTTTTTATTTTACAGCCAGGCTACCTTCGAGCCTAGGAATACCGCTGTAATATGCGAACGCGTAAAATTGGGAACAAGGTGAAAAAGTTAAAATTCGGGCATAACTTGAATTAAATACATAAATGTGGATTTTGGGCATAAATCAAACTGTGATTAGATCTTAATTTGGGGCATATGGTAAATGATGAATATGACTTGGGAAAGGGGCATGAAAGCCTATAATGAAATAGGAATAATTGGTTAAGAATGAGGATGCCTAGATTTACAGTAAGTAGAAACTGTAACCGCGCTTAGACATGAGGTTTGGTTACACTTGTTGTAGAATTCTGCCCAGACCCGTCCGATATATCCAGTGACCACAAATGGTGAATCTAATGTGAGGGGTCTAAGTGCATAAACACGTAAAGGGCTAAGAGATGAGGTTAAGTCCGACTTGTGGAAGAAGTCTGCCAAGACCCGCCCGATATATCCAGCATCCATAAGTAGTAGGCTTAATGTGGGAGATCTAGCGCACTATAACCCTAAATGAATGGTAATGAACTTGAATACTTAACCTGATTGAATCCATAGGGAATACATGAATATGTTAACTTGAATAGGGGTTAAGTAAACTTGTATGAATCAATGGGAGGGTTAAGTATATCTTGGGGTGGTGGGTAATATTTATATATATAGGCCCACAAACTTAACCTGTTGGGGTTATGCAATCTTATTACACTGGTATGGCATAACCTGTGGAAATTCTAGTAGTGGGGATGCAAGCCTAAGGGAAGCTTGTATCATCTTGTGTGTAGGACCCATTTTATTCAGTAACCTATATATAGGTATCAAACGAGTACTCCGAACTAGGTCGGAGTCGGGGCACACTTATTGGGCTAATTGTAAGAGAGCCAAAAGAGGGGACGGTGTGGGCGGCGCATTCCGACGGGCTCATATGCGTGGATAGGTCCAGACAAGGGAGGCTAAGACGTCGTGACACCAGTAGATATGGTTGTGTACATCCTGAAAATTAAGGGTTGCCACTTTAGGAAGTGATACGTCCTATTGTGGGGCCAGCACGGGGTATCTACAGAGTAGGGAGCCGATCAATTGAGGTAGTAATTAGGGTACATCTAGACTCCGATATGTTTAGGAGCCCGTTATTATCCTTAGGTGTAACTCTGGTATGTTTAGTTGGGCTGCCTGTTATTGTATGGGGTTAAAACCTCTCACTAGAAGTACACCTAAGTCTACAATTTTATACTTGCTAGGGATCATCTTGTTCTAGTCATACTAGTACTGGTGCAGAGAAGGAGAAAAGTAATAGAGAAGCGCATTACATATATGTTCTGTTCGGTTTATCCTGTTTACCTTGTCATACTTGCCTTATATGTTGTTATCCCTCTTATCCGGTTTATATGCCTGCCTTGATGCTTTTACTTATTTACGTGCTAAAAGTAATTGAACTTGCCAGACTTATGTTTGACCTATTTTGTTTCCTCTTCTTTCTCTTTCATTCCCCCCAGGTTCTCGGGGTGGGAGTACTCAAGCTTGATCAGGATTCTTCTTTCCTTCTACTTGGAGCTGCTTAGATGTACTACTTGATTTCGTGTCTTCTCAACTATGGCTATGTTTTTGGGGATTATGCGCTTTTTATGTTTATTGTACTCTGATGATTTTAGTACAAGACAGAAGTTTTAAGTTGATGTACTGGGTTTTATGTATTTCAGACTTATGATGTAACTATGTTTTGAACCACGATGTCTTCTGCTTATTAAAAGTTTTAAATTCCGCTACTGTTTGAAATTTGTCTTGTAATGTTTCTATTTCTATTTACCTTTAACGCTTCATGAAATTTAATGCATTCTATTAATGAGTGACACTGACGTGGGGTGTCATAGGGCTGTGGCGATATCGAGTCTTGATGGGCAGGCCGAAAGACCCATCGACACTTTACCCTCGAAAGTATGTTGCATTGGAGATGGGACATACTTTGTAAACACATGCTAAGAACAAATATTTTCTTTATCAGCCGAAGAATCCCACAGGTCAGTTTGAGCCATCCATTTATTGAGCTTCGTAAATCAAAATAAATCTGTCAGCCATTTTGGAGACTTAAACGAGTTCAGGTAATAATGACGCCTTACTACCATCGTCCTTATCGGTTGATCCTTGGAACGTTAGTGGCTTTACACATTAGCCGAGTCCAGTCTAAAGGTCATGTCAACCGAATGTGAATAGCCACTCCATCATATTATAAAAGGAAAGCCCTTTTCACCTTTTTCTTTTTACTTTTTCTACCGCAAAAACTGATTTACTGCTTCATAGGAAGAAGAAGAAGAAGAAGAAGAAGAAGGACGATCACCATCTTCACCCAAGATCATTTTTTTGGGTAGAAATCAATTCTTTATCTTTTTCAAAATACTTAGATGTTATTCTTGCATAGGATCTCTCTTTTCTCCGCTTTCTTGTCGTAATTTAGGTTCCATGTGGTCCAAAATTGGGATCATCAGCGTCGGATCGCCAGAGTCAGCGGCGATGCGATGGTCTGTGATGATTCCAATGCCATTCCAGTGAAATCTGATGGTGTAAGATCCGCTAACCCAATTATGTCATAGAGATGGAGAGCCTTTTCATAGCATCTCGCGTGTAAAGTTGTTGTAAAACCCTTGGACACATGGCGGTGTTTGAGAGGGTGGTGATAAACGTAACAACCTTTGTACAGCCTGACATATGAAAACAAACTGTGATTTATGTGGCTTTTCATTTACAAAGATAGCATTGTAAAGTGGAATTAACCCCCTCTGAGTCAGTCTTTAATTTTAGCTCGACAATCTTTATTCAACCTTGGTCAAGACATGAGGCAACCTTAACCAAGGTCAGGACTCGTTCTGAGTCTGATTCGGACAACAACTCCCAAGATCATTCGACAAATTCGCCGCCTCCTCCTGTAGTTATGGTTGAGTCGAGTGGAAAAACACCAGTTTCAATAGCACCCGACATGATTCCAGGCATAGAAATTCTTTACTTCGAGGATATCTGAGGTTGGAAGATTATTGAAGAAATTCCTAGTAAGGTGGGCGACCCAAAGTGGGAAGGGTTTTGATTAAAGAGCAGCCAAGATGCGCTCGATATTGGCTTCAATGCATTAAGTCTCTTTGTCGGCCGATACATCCATAATAGAGTTCCTTACGCCGACCATTTTTTTTATAGGGGATGATCCAATAAGGCTCGAGGAGAACGTGTTTGAGGAACGCTACAGGCGATTGATTAAGTTAGAGCCCAAGTGGCGATGGTTTTGAAACTGCTTAACTGACGACCACTTACATCGATATGCTCTCCTTGACGAGGATAAAACAATAGGGTCACAGAAGGAGGGGTCCGGGTCGACCACACCGAGCCGTTGTGAGATGGCCCTAACTAAAACAAAATCAGGGAGTACACATGCGACCCATTTGGTTGGGGAATCTTCGGTCCGTCCCCTGCTTGGGGAGGAAAAGAAACTCCATCCAAAAAATCCTTCTTTCAAAAGACGGGTGCGAGAGGCCGAGCGTCGAGAGGTTGAGCGTCAAAAAAGAGAGAAAGTACCTGCTAAGAAGATTCCAAAGAAAGTGCGAGGGGAGCTAGCCAAAGAGAACCCCGTTGAGGAGCACTCAAGAGATTTCGAAGTTGAGAAAGATTTTTTTGCGGTCCATGGCTTGCAGAAAGAACAGGCCGCATCTCCTTTTCCCAGTCTAGATAAGCTGCAGATTCTAGAGATCATTCTTTCCCTACAGAGCCTAGACTCAAACCAATTTTTTTCTAATCAATCCAAGAGGTTGTCTTTCCACCCGGACAAGGATGTGTCGAAGGTCCGATCCTAACCCTCGTGCAAGGTCCACTTAAATAGTTTGCTACATAGCATTTGTACCAAATGTCAGAGTACTATTTCCCTTTGTATAAATTTAATGTTTACTGAAACCATTGCGATCTCTTTTCTTTTTTCAAAGGATATAAACGAGCGGTTTTATGGAAATTCATACGAAAGAATTCATATGAAATTGGATTAGTAATATCCAACGGGAATGACTCGTTAGAGATGGGATCAGTAGTATCCTAGAACGAGTGAGAAGAGTATATCTATAAAGTGAAAACAATTTTTGTTTTGAAAATTTAATTCAATTATTCGTATTTGAATAGTTATTTGTATTGATTTGGAGAATCAAGTATATAGAGATTTTAGTATACGTCTGATCCACGTGTATTGACGCCTCGAATATATTCGATAGATATAGAATCACACTCTAGTCGCCCGGAGATGATTCTGATGATAGTTCGAACATCATCAGAATTGGTACTCGAGTTTCGAAGGTGTTATATCTATATATTTCCTATTGACTGGTGTGAGAACCAAAATTAGATAGGGCTTATTGTTGTGATTTTGCATCAAAAATCTGATTTTTAAACTATATATATCAAAGTTATAAATTTGAAATGATAATCAACTAATGGATTGCTGATTGTGTTGTTTGATTATTGGTTGATTAATTAAAATGTTGAACCTTTAACCAAATTGAATCAAATAGTGAGTTGTATTGAAAATTAGTCGCATTCGCATGCATATACATGTGTTTACATTGAGCAGGTCATAGCAAGGAGGCTAGAGAAGAGGAATAAAATTGTTTGCCCGACAAATAGGTACATGTTTATTGTATTTCTTGGGTTTTGGATGATTTTATGAGCCGATTGGCTAGCCGCTTGGCTTTTTCCTTTTCTTTTGGATTGAAGAAGGCCATGGGAGGCTATATGAAATATCCCGAAGTCCCCGGTGCAGGGGAGGTTATGGCGAAATTTTTCGAAAATTTAGGGTGTTAGCCAAATTTTTGAAAAATCTGAAAAATTCTTAGAAACTGAAAAGTTGAAGAACTTAAGCCGCAAAGAAAACAATGAAAGTTGAGTTGATTAGTTAAACAACTTTCGGCCTCATTCCTTTTCGGGGACGAAAAGTTTTAAGTGGGGGAGATTGTAATAACCCGGAAATCTAAGCCAATTTAAAATTTTTATTTTGGCAATTTTAGCGAATTTTGATTATTTAAAATGAATTATTTTAAATAATAGCGACGAGAAATTCATTTAAAAAGAATTAGAATGTATATATTTATTCGAATCGTCGTTAGAATATAAATATTTATTTATATATATAAAAGGAATTGAAAATGGCGCGGTAGTTCGATAATTCGATTTCAAAATTCAAATGAATGTACCGGGTGCAAAATAAACCGGATTTCGGCGAAACCAAAAATATTTGAATCTAATTGAGAATATCTTTCCAACGAATCCGAAGAATTGAAATTTCATAGCGGGAATCAAAAGATATGTCCACTTGAAAATTCAGAATAGTCGCTATGGAATTCTGGCCCTTAAAAATGGAAATTGTGCAAACGACCTCAGAATTCGACGAAACCACTTTTGTTGGATCCGTGGTGTCAAGTTATTACTAGGTTTAAAATTTCGTAATTTTTCGAATCAATATGTGAGCGTGGCAAAGGAAAACGCGTTTGACCAGTTTTAGTTGATTTTAATCGACTGGAAATTGGCCATCCGCTAATGGTACTGCGGGCATCCTGCTTCGAGGCAGGATATCGTGGTATAGAAGGTCATCCACTATATATATTGTGGGGCGCATAGGGAAATCATCCGCTAATGGTAATGCGGGCATCCGCTAATGATACTACTGGAATTTCCAATCACCAATATTATTTTTATATATTATTATTATATATTAATATTACTTTATATCAATCATGTAATCAACCAACAAGCAATTAATAAAACTTGAACTATTAAAAATAATTCCCAATGATTTAACTGAGTGAGTTTAAATCACCTCGATTTTTACGTGCCAAATATTCGTTTAAAAACCCATATCATTCCAGCTACTCTTCTACTCGACTCGTCTTGAATAATTTATTTAGCCCCTACGGTAATTAATTTTTTTAACAATTAACTATTTGTTTATTTAAATTTTCTACTAAAATGAATAAATAAATTGTTCTATGAAATTTTAAATTTTGGTAAATATATACCTTGTTGACTTGCAAACTACTCGCACAACCATCGAAACAAATCAGCAATAACGGAAATCAGCCCCAATATAAATGATATGTTTCTGTTCGGCATTACATCGAATACTTCGCTGACCATCTCCATTCCCATCAGCGTCAGCCCATAACTCTTGGCCACCAATACTGCAGATCGATCTCGTCCATTTCCCATTTTCAGTCCTCCTTCCCACCATCTACAACTCCAAATATTCATTAGTAGCCTGCAGTCCATCATAAATTCCCAACTCAAGGACTAGGACCGCACTTCCTTCATTTCTTCCAATATCGCCCCAGTGTTTACCAACAGAAAAATTAAATTCCAGCGCTTCTCGTTCATCTCGCAGTTTAGCATCCACACCGTCAACGATTTTCAGTTCCCAATTCTCCAAAACTCACAGTGAAATTTCCTTCCCTTTATTATCGAGTTTATTAACAGTTTCTTTCCAGAAATCGCAGCTACTGTCGCAACTTGAAAAAACCAGCTCGAACTTCAGTTCAAACCCCTGCCAAACCAACATCGCCCTTCCAGAAAATCGTAGAACTCCTAATCTATTTCCTTTCCAAAATATAGCGGTATATTGCTTTGAGGTCAGCGCAACACTCCAATCCCTCCTTTAAATCGCGATGATCTCGGTCTTTGTTCCAATTCCAGTGAATATCGCGATATCGAGTGTGGCCTTTGATCCCGATCCTCAGATCGTGATTCTTTAATTTTGACTTCGATTTCTTTTTTTATTAACAGAATGATTTGGATCTCGTGATTTTAAAGAAGAAAAAAAAGAAATGAAAGAATAGAACGAGTTTGGCTTGAGAATGGAATGAAGTTTTCTGCTAAGTTATAGAAGTGGAGACAAGGATAAGAACAACGTACAATTTCATAGCATGTAGGTACAATAAGGATTCCAGTGTACTGAAGCTTAATGGAGAAGGAAGAAATTTTGATGTAAAGATGAAAAGGGAGGACGGGGTAACTTGCAGAATAGCATGTGTTGGGCTTATAGGTCATCTCCTATAATTATATTTATTTTATTTCATTTTAATTTTTATTTTAATCGATATACCTTGCATTAAAATATCCTGCGATATCGAACCCTTATTTGAACGCGACAAAAGACATTCCTAGGGTCGTACCCCATTCTGAACACACTGGAACAGTTTCCACGGTCTTATTCCACCATATACAAAAGATATTAGATTAATTAAATGATTTAACCTTAAATTTGATTTAATATAAACTGGTTAAAAATAAACAAATGAATTATTATTATTATTATTATATAAATATACATAAACTGAATTTATATAAATTCCAGAATACATTAACTTAAATTTTAAGCCCGATATAGGTTAGACCAATATTCAATTTATTTAAAATCGAATTATTTTATTAAATAAATCGTTATGGTTTATAAAAAAATTCACAGCGACTATTTCAAAATTTGATCTAGCTATAACACTCAATACACATTAGGAAATTCAGATTTTTCTCTTTCATTTGAAATTTATAGTTTAACAGATTTAAATATTTCTTGTTTCAGCGAATTTCGACTTCAAACGGATTCTGTACACTCAACTGAAGTTCAAAACAAAATATTACGAACTACCAGGCCATTTACGAGCTCGTTTTAATTAATATATATTTATATGTTCAAAATTCGATTTAATTAATATAAAATTCCATTTATATTACGAATTCAGTATTTAAACTAATTTAGATATTCAAATCTTAAGTGATAAAAATACGGGTCGTTACATTCCTTCCCCCTTAAAAGAATAGAAGAAAAAGAAGAAGAACAACTAACCACAATATCAGAGTCTCGCATCGTAGCGGAATAAAATATAATATAGAAATAAACCTTTATTGAAAACTTTAAGAACAATACTTACAATCTATCATAGTACAGTGGCCATCCAATACATCTGGACAGTTATTATAGTCTGTCCTCCTTTACAATACACAACATAATACTATGTATATAATACGTCTGAACTCCTCCTGCTGGTCTCCTAAAATCTGTATCATCTTATCCTGAACTTGTAAGCTCGGTCAGACCCAACTCGGTCTGACCCGAGCATTACAAACGCCACATGTCAGTCTGGTGAACCAGCGTGAGAAAAACTCACTAAATTATTGGTATCATCCAACTTGATTTAAAAGTTAAAAATCCTTTCGAAAGAAAAGGATAATCGTAAGACCAATCCACACATAAACATGGACGATTTTTACCTTACGATAACCCAAAACATTTTTGAAATCAATATCTTTTTTGATATTATAATAGTGTCTAAATACAGATAAATAGAAATCTAGCAGAACGCTTGCATCTCACGCTCTACATATATAGTATACAATCAAAACCGTGGGCGCTTATTGGAGATTGAATTTCCAACTATGACAAGGTATGGGACCACCTTCCGATAGTGTATCTCTAGAGGGGAATACACTGGGTTCAACAAGAACATCTTGCAACCTGGCCTACACATGACCGACCACTCATTTTTTTTGAGTGTATCGAATATATTGTCACCTACGGTTGCTAGCAACATAGCCGTTCCCGGGAGATAAAGAAGCGAAAAGAAGTAACAAATATGAATAATCTCTAGATGGTGACAATACACCCTTATGAGGGCGAACCACATAGCCATGCTGCCGGCCCGATTTTTTTCATTTTCCGGTTGTGAGGCTTGAGGTTTAAAATTTATCTTTCAGATCATCTGGTCATCATTCACTTTGAATGCCACATCATCAGATCCGTCAGATATCACTAATTGACATCCACAAAAATACTCTGGGTGTTAGCTAGCACCAACAGAAGGCACTTTCCTACCGCATCCTTGGAATCACCCTATTGATCAGTAACGAGTAGTCCTTCCAGTCCGTCGATTTCAACCATGACAGGATCACCATCAAAATATCTCTGGGCGCGACTCCAGAGAATTCGACAAGTAGTCCTTCCGCTTATGAAGATCCACGGTCTTCATTGCTCTATCTTCAATTCGTATTCTACGTTTTCTTATTTGTTGGTTCGGAATGGTTTTTGAATGTAAATTCGATCCCAGTCTTTCTGTACCAACAATTGGTTTAGGCCAGATTTGATAGTCGGTTATTTAACTATCAAATAAAAACAACCATTCATCCATAAAAGAAAATTTAATTCACTGATTTCATATTCTCCATCACTTTATCCTCTTTTTGATTAATCATTCGTTAATTCAAAACTTCTCCATTTTTCCAATAATTGAAATACTCATTTCTCTTCTTATATTTGTATATACAAGCATATTCAAAAGCCCTTCCATTTAAAAAAAAATCTTTTTAGCATGTATTTCTCAACTCGGTCATTATTCTCTAACCGTAAACTAGTAAGAGAAAAATCCCCTAAATGTCAACACCGAAGGCCGAAACCAACATCAGATCGACACTCAAAAAATCATTCAACTCGCTAATCCCCAGTTAGTTATAATTTCCTTAACTCCATTTCTTAATTTCTAATGAATAATCAATTCTGGTTATTCATTATCACTTTAAATGAGACATTTATCTCAACTTATCATCTTTCAAATATTTTATTTACAAATAATATTTACAAAATCATTATCGAATATTCCATAAATATTCTTTATAATTACCTTTATAATTTTATTATATTTATCTCCTTTATGTTGATAACTCATTCCATAAAAATATTCATATATAAATATCATCTGCCAATCTTTACTAATCAAAATTATTATTTATAAATCTTAGATAAAATTCTTTAATATAATATATTTTATATTCCAATTTGGTTCGACTTGTATTCCATTAAAATTTATAAATTTAAAACAACTCTTACTTCTAATTATTCTCACTTGCAAGATATTTTGGTTTTCCCAATATTTGTCTTAATCGTTAACTATATCTCTTAATACAAGTTCACCCTTGACTCTTTTGGTCAAATCAGAATTCATACTTGCAAATTTTAGGTTTCATTTCTATTTATAACTTCTATTTTATAAAATCTCCTATATATTTCCCTTATAACTGGAAAATTTTAATCCATTTCCACTTCCTTTTCCGAATCCATGCTCAAACTATAACTTTCTCAAAATGCTTCCAATATATGGTTTTATCTTTTGTAAATGTCACTTATAAAATCGAGTTCAAATCTTATTTGTTAAAACACATTTACTTTTCAATTCTATTTAATTGGTTTCTAAATAAATATTTTTATTTGGAAATAAATATTTTCTTTTAAGTTCTTTTCATATATCAATTCTATTTCGAAATCCATAATTTCCAAATTCTCAAATGGTAATCGTTCATTCCTTTATAAACATTGTTTATAAAATCACCTCATAAACACATTTGTTTAAACGAAACTTTTCCTTTAAACCGTATTTATAATTTGGATTTCAAATGAACATTTCTATTTAAAATAGGTATTTTCCCCGAGGACAATTTCTTTAATTTAAAATAACGGTTTATTTTACGATTCCCATTTCTTTTCCAATTTCATACACACTTCACATTTTTCTCAAATTTCCAAAATAATAATTCCACTTCTCATAATGTCGTCTGTAAAATCCCTTCTTCACGATATTTTTTAAATAAATATTTGCTTTTAAATCCTATTTAATTTGGATTCTAACTAGCCATTTTCATTTGAAATAAATATTTTAAAATTATTTTTATATTCCAATTTATGTTTTGAAATCCATATATTATTATTTAGGATATTTAAAATAACCCAAAATCAACCATCAGTGTTACTAACACATTCAAACATATCATAAGCTATCACCGGTTATAAAACGAATAATATATCAGTATATATGTGAAAATAATAATTTAAATCTGAGGAATCCAGTTGGATCCCTCCAACCTGTTTTTCTTGCATCCACAGATGTTAGTCAACAATAATAATACCCATCCTGCTTCGAGTCAGGATATTGTGGTATAGAAGGTCATCCACTATATATATTGTGGGCGCATAGGGAAATCATCCGCTAATGGTACTGCGGGCATCCACTAATGATACTGCGGGAATTTCCAATCACCAATATTATTTTTTATATTATTATTATATATTATTATTACTTTATATCAATCATGTAATCAACCAACAAGCAAATCAGCAATAACAGAGACCAGGCCCAAAATAAATGATATGTTTCTGTTCGACATTACATCGTATACTTCTCTGACCATCTCCATTCCCATCAGCGTCAGCCTATAACTCGCGGCCACTAATACTATAGATCAACTCGTCCATTTCCCATTTTCAGTCCTCCTTCCCAACATCTACAACTCCAAATATTTATCCGTAGCCAACAGTCCATCCTCAATTCCCAACTCAAGGACAAGGACCAAACTTCCCCCATTTCTTCCAATATCGCACCAGTATTTACCAACAGAAAAATCAAATTCCAGCGCTTCTCGTTCATCCCCAGTTTAGCATCCACACCATCAATGATTTTCAGTTCCCAATTCTCCGAAACTCACGGTGAAATTGCCTTTCCTTTATTATCAAGTTCAATAACAGTTCCTTTCCAGAAATTGCAGTTACTGTCGCAACTTGAAAAAACCAGCTTGAACTTCAGTTCACACCCCTCCCAAACCAACATCGCCCTTCCAAAAAATCGTAGAACTCCTAACCTATTTCCTTTCCAAAATATAGCGGTATACTGCTTTGAAGTCAGCGCAGCACTCCAGTCCCTCCCTTTAAATCGCGATGATCTCGGTCTTCGTTCCAATTGCAGTGAATGTTATTGAGTGTGGCCATTGATCGCGATCCTCAGATCGTGATTCTCTAATTTTGATTTCAATTTTTTTATTAACAGAATGATTTGATCTCGCGATTTTACAGAAGAAGAAAAAAAGAAAAGAAATGAAAGAATAGAACGAGTTTGGCCTGAGAATGGAATGAAGTCTTCTGTTAATTTATAGAGGCGGAGGCAAGGATAAGAACAACGTCCAATTTCATAGCGCGTAGGTGGAATAGTGATTCCAGTGTACAGAAGCTTAATGGAGAAGGAAGAAATTTTGACGTAAAGGTGAAAAGGGAGGACGGGGTAGCTTGCAGAATAGCATGCGTTGGGGTTATAGGTCGTCTCCTATAATTATATTTATTTTATTTCATTTTAATTTTTTATTTATTTTAACTGATATAGATTACATTAAAATATCCTACGATATCGAACCCCTATTTAAACGTGACAAAAGACATTCTTAGGGTCCAACCCTTATTCTGAACACACTGGAACAGTTTCCACGGTCTAATTCGACCATATACAAAAGATATTAAATTAATTAAACGATTTAACCTTAAATTCGATTTAATATAAACTGGTTAAAAATAAACAAATGAATTATTATTCTTATATAAATATACACAAACTGAATTTATATAAATTCCTGAATACATTCATTTAAATTTTAAGCCCGATATAGATCAGACCAATATTAAATTTATTTAAAATCGATTTATTTTATTAAATAAATCGTTATGGTTTATAAAAAAATTCATAGCGACTATTTCAAAATTTGATTTGGCTATAACTCTCAATATATATTACGAAATTCAGATTTTTCTCTTTTATTCGAAATTTATAGTTTAGCAGATTTAAATATTTCTTGTTTTAGCGAATTCCGACTTCAAAACCGGATCCTGTACACTCAACTGAAGTTCAAAACAAAATATTACAAACTGCCGTTCCATTTACGAGCTCGTTTTAATTAATATATATTTATATGTTCAAAATTCGATTTAATTAATATAAAATTCCATTTATATTATGAATTCAATATTTAAAATAATTTAAATATTCAAATCTTAAGTGATAAAAATACCAGTCGTTACAGTAGCCACCATGAAAATGCAGATCATACTTTGGATATTCGTATCGTGGGCCTAATGAAGCGGACCTTTATAAATATGGGAAGCTCCCGACTGAGTACCATGCATTGGATGCAGCCCTATTACGGAACTCAGGTTACAATAGACAATTTGTTGGTGTGAGGGTCTAGATACATGCACTGGGTGGTGTATCATTGACAATAGGGCATTACTCCGTGTTGAGACTTGGTTAGACCAAGCAGTTTGGATACAATGATCTATACACTTACATGGCATAGCGATGATGGTTCGATGCGATTACATGGCATAATGATTTGGATTTCCGTATGTCGTTCGCCATAGGATTAAAGTTGCACACGCTTTCGTGGCGTGATAGTGGAGACCGTACGAGGAGGGTACTATGGGGTGTACCTTGAGATGTTGGGTATAGCTACATATATACTATATTTGGTTCAATCAACCAGGGAGTAGATGGGTACGACGTGAGTATAGAGCCTTGAGTACTATTAACCCCACTAACCTAATAATTAAGAAAACATAACTGAATGGTATATGTAGGGTTATTTCAAAATGTATTATTTTTCAAATCACCAGAACTTTGTGTTCTAACCCCCTCCTCATAACATACTCGCAGGTTAGGTTTATGGCATAGATTTGATAGCCTTTGGACACTAGTTAGATGGTGTTATTATTTCGGTAAGGTTATTTATGATTTTTAATGTTTATCCATTCCGTTGTAAGATGTTTTATCGAGCTATGATATATTTATTATCTCCATATTTTCTGCAGGATACCAGACAAGCCAACTCGAGCTTCGATCGATTGAGATTTTTGAAAAAAAAAACAGTTGTTGAAATTCAGGTTGTTACAAAACATGTCACCTGCTACTCAGTCTACTCATCAGCATGGTTAATGAGTACCCCGAAATAATAAGAGAAAACGTAAAATCTTGAGTCATACGACTGTCTGGTGTGAGCGATAAATAGCTATCAACAGGTACGTAGGAAAATGTGATATTAGATAGTTCAAGTCTAACCTAACCTGTCTCTGCAACCGAAGAGTTAATACATAATAATCACATTTAATTTGTTACTGAGACACATTGAAATAAATACTAGTTTGAATAGGATTCCCAATCCTTGCTTCTCTTAAGTATCGAACAGTGATAGCCTACCTATAGAAATAGAAGATAATAAACGAGCAATCATAGCATCCATAACAAGTAATAACCTAGCTATCGCCGATTAAGCCTCTAATACATTGATATCGAATGACTGACCGTTTCCATCCATCAAGAGCTAATGGAGAACCATAGTTCTGGTCGGACTACCGTATGTCTCATGTACATTTGTCTTCCGAAGACAACAATATTACTTTCCAAGCTATCCAAGGTACTCGATCTCTCAGACCCTAACAGACATCCCCACGACACCGTTGCTTCGAGTCCGCTAGAATCCTCCGACCTATAAATGATTCCTTGGCTCTTCTAATCTCATGATCTATCCACAACTTGATCACTATACCATACATG
The DNA here is from genome assembly GCA_030737875.1 of Allium sativum. Classification (NCBI taxonomy): domain Eukaryota; kingdom Viridiplantae; phylum Streptophyta; class Magnoliopsida; order Asparagales; family Amaryllidaceae; genus Allium; species Allium sativum. The sequence continues at coordinate 327,133,435 of CM060921.1, read as the reverse complement.
CTATTTTGCAACCCCTAAGTGCGGATGATTGCAACGGCTTAGGTCCACTGTGGAATAGCAATGGCAATGGTCCGTTACAATTTTTTTTACCATGGTCGCCATCCGTTCTAATTTGTGGGATGGCTCAAAACCATTATGAAATTAAATATACCCTTCCATAAACCACCTGTTCCCAATGTAGTACAACATTCATTTTTCCACTCCATTTTCTAGATTCACGCAGAAAGAAAAAAGACGAAGCACTTGCTATAATTATCTCGATAGAAAACTTCCCAAGATCCATTTTTCCAGATCGATAACTTCCCTTGATCTCGAAATTGACTAAAAAACATATAATTTGCTAAGCATTTCAGTTTCATCTTCTGTTCTTTTTTATCAAATCAAATTTGAGGAAAAAGGGTAAAAAGAGAACAAATCAATGGTTCCAATGACTCAAAACCTAGCCGCCGGTCTATGGCACGTCATGCCTGACCTCTATGCCGCTAGAACCCTAGTTTCGGACTGTAGGTTAATGGATCAGTTGATGTTATCAACTCTATGTTGTAGCAATAGTTTTGGTACAAATGGAGATTATATGATGCGTTATAAGAGAAGTGTGTGCTTGAATAGCTTGAGGAATGATATTAAGATTGTTTTTGCCATGGCTACCACTCCTTTTTTGAAAAGTTCAAGATTGGCGAAGCTAAAAGAGATCCTTATGATGTCCATGTATCCAACTTTTGATCTCGGAGACGTGATTCTAACCGAGAAGGTATTAATTTTTTCTTAATTGTGCAATGATTTGAATACTAGGTAATTTAGTTTTATGTTTAAATGACATGTTGACTAAGCAAACAGAGTGTGTGATTACAAAGTAATAACAACAAAATAAATATTATGCATATGATTATATGGTTACAGAAAAGGTATCCCATCAATTATTTTGTGACATTAAGGAAACACTATTTCTTGTCTGCAAACTTAGTTAATATTTGATATTATGAAGTTTCATCATTATATAATGGAATTTTAAATTCTCTACTTAGTGGATTCTATTTCAAAAACTTTGTCACTAAACCAAGTGCTCACAAAAACCAAATATGACAATATGTAAGAAAAACTCACAGTAGCCTAATTATCTTAAAGCAAACCGTGTTGAATGTAACATTGATTTTACCATTTACCCATGAGGTGAGGCTTCAAACCAATATATATATATATATATATATATATGTATATGTATATGTATATGTATGCATGTATATACATTAGACATCAAATACCGAGGTGAATACAGGAAATGTAGAAATGTAGATTACATGTTAATGGTGAGATTTTAAACATTTGTAGTCATACGTAATAATGCTAGTCGGGTAAGAAACACAACTCTAGTTTACTAGCAAATATGGCATTAGTGAAGATGGCTAATAGATTTCATACTTTATCTTATTGATGTCTTTTTTTATCGTCTATGTTAATCTTCTAGCAAATGTTTACTTGAAGTACTTGTTATATGTTGACTTCTCATGTATGGTTTTCTAGAGGTAATCTGACCGATTTCCATTCATAGGTTTCGTATTTGTTTAGAGAGCCTAAAGTGATAGATATTGTTCTCTTCAAGGCTCCTCCAAGTCCAATTCTTCTGGTACTTAGTTGTTCTATTACCTTATTGGTGTCTCATAATTTCTATTGTTATTAAGTTGGTTACAACCTTATTGTTTGAACTATTTGGACATCTTGTATGTAGGAAAAAGGATACAAGTCTGGTGATGTCTTCATCAAAAGAGTCATTGCAACAGCTGGAGATTATGTTAAAGTAAGCCATCTAGTATCATCTTGTGTCATATGTATATTCTACTATGAATTTAGTCTGTTCTATGACATCAGCTTCATTCCTTTTCTTGCTTCAAGCATAGGTTCGCAATGGGGAACTATATATTAATGGAATTTCTCAAGATGAAAACTACATATTGGAGACACTCTCTTATGAGATGAATCCAGAGGAAATATCCAATATTTTCTTAGTAATACCAATTTTTTCCAAGTTTACCAGAAAAAAATGCTAAAATAAAGTAGAAAGTGATTCTACCGAATCTACATTTTTATTTCGAGTGAAATTTACTTAATTTGCTATGATGTAAAGTTATATAAGTGCTAATGGTCAATGAAATTCACTCTATGGAGCATTCACTCATTGCCAGGCTAAATGAGTTACATGCTGCTTTTAAGGAGTGTTACCATAGGTTGTTCTTATGTACATACGTTATGTGAATCTTCAAATAGTTTTGGTAAATTATACCATCGGTTCCCTAAATTTGAAAAAGAAACAGAGACTTAACATATCTAGAACATGTCGATCTTAACAGTTCATGTAATCTAGTTAACGTAGAAAATTAAAAAAATTCTCCTTTAAGCTAGCCTAATTTGGAAAATGTTTTTATTATACATTGGAATGGGTTCAAGGTTTTGCAAATACATATAATATCCAACTAAACTCGAGTTTACTCTATTACAATATAATATCAATGATGTTGGTCAGCCTTTTGATCTTTTTAATGGAGCTGCTATATTTTCTTAAATGCAAGAAAATCCTATTTTCTACTGCTAAACTGCATCGATGTTTATGGTGTCAAAATGTTTCTAATATCTTTGTTCTTACAATATATGAGTATAAACAAAGATGGCATCTATAAATTGATCATGAACATTTTTTCTCTCTTTTTCCCCCTTTAAAAATGGAAACACAAATTTGATATCTTCATGGCTATTTTACTTGACCATGTGATCCACCAGAAAGCTGGTACATTTGTCCAACATTAAAGAAACATCAATCTCTTAATAGTTCGGTTATAATTTCTTTACCGATCATCCATTTATTGAATAATAATAATATATAAGTTTGATATATGAAATTATCACCTCTCTTGAAAGCGTACACCTATTATCTTACACATAATGATATGTCTGATATGTTCAATATTATTATTTTATGCTCGTTATACATAATGAGATGTTTTTATTACTCAAATCCTTCTATTTTAAAATTGTCCTTAAACATACTATTTCTGGACGAATTTTCAAGGCCTAAATCTATTTGTATATAGGAAAATAAAATATGGCATTAGCTTCTGCCTCAAAAACAATTTCCAGAATGTGTGCATGTTTTAAGAATTGGCTAGTTTATTGCTAAATTAATGCTTCACTGCAAACTAAAAGTGAAGTTTTTGTAACTTTCATCTAGCTCCCAATGTGTATTGGGAATATGTCTTAAATTAATCATCATGGAGTATTTTAGAGTTCTAATTTTGCATCCTGGTCTTGGATTATGTGTGCTCTTTATTCTGCAAAGGGAATAAGAACTAAAAGAAGTTATGAAAGGGATTATGTGTGCACGTGTTGAACCTAACATATGTTATGTAACTGGGCATGATTTTCTTAACATGTTTTTATTGTATGATTGGTTATTTTTTTGGAATCTTATGGTCCCAGGGTTAGCAATTTATATTTCTAGTAGATAACATATCATACATGTGTAAGTTTTTTGTATTTGTATATGAAAAAAAATGCATCTATTAGTTATCTACAAGTTTAAATTCATTTATTTTATGTAATGAGTAAAATCTTTTTCTATTTAATTGACATTGTACTATAATAAATAATATTATATCACTAAAAAAATTCTATGCTTATATCATCATATTTTTCTATTTGATGATATACTTTGCAAAACAATTTAGATAAGTGGTAGTCTTATATGAAGGAATGCTACTTATATCAACTTTGTTCCAGTAGCAAATGAAGTAATTTGTTTGAGTAAGACTTTCTAAAATATGCTTGTGAGTCTTTATTTTCATTGCATTTACAATGTGTGTGTGTGCATATATATATAACTTTGCTACAGTTGGATGGGGTGAAAAAGATATGGGCTAGAACTATCGGAATAACAGTGGATCAAAAAAAGGAAAAATAAGTTCTTCAAAGGTATACAGGCCATAGTACATAGACTCAAGGAATACACTACAAAGCTTCTTGTCTTCTCTAGACCCCGTGGCAAATTCAAGGTAATTTTATGCGACGACCGCCGACAACCCCTGCACTAAACAAGAGGAATAATGCGCTGAAAGGTGTGCCATGCAGCTGTAGACGATCAACATAGGTAAACAACAACATTGGAACCTATAGTAACTCAAAGCGCAAGGATAAAATATAATTGAACATATACAACAGGTATTAATAGTGAAGCAGAAAACACCAAACTTCCATAATAACTAGAAAGTAATATCCATACACGTGGATAACAACAATAGTGTTTATACAACTTTGCCTCACTACAGCATTCAGAGAAGAATAACAGAAAACGGAAATCCAAATACCATGTAGTAGGTAAGATAATACACCAGCCTCCTGCTCGTCTCCAAACTGCAACGTCGTCCTCACTAAGCTATCACCTGCCACCTAGTCTGCCCATCCAACTATCGGATGAACAACCCAAGGTAATAAAAGGGAAACATAAAACTTTGAGTCAAACAACAGTTTTGGTAAGCAATAAAACAACTAACTAACATCATCAATAAAGTATATGAGAATGGATAGATAAACATACTAATCTACCTACAACACCAGAGAAGAACCCAAACTTGCCTTCTCCACATCTGACATTGATAGCCTTTACAATCCATTCAACCAAAAGAACAACAATTCATCCATGGCATTCAAGACAACTATTCATTCAATAGCAATCACATAACTAATTATATCTCCTGTAAACCATCCTACTCAACCTCAACATCCCTCAAGCACAAGCCCCAGTGCCTAAACCAATATCAGACAAGCACTCAAGAAACATCTCCCTCGATGTTGGACAATCTACGTGTTGACACCAAAAATTAGCGTGACAGCCAAAGAAAGGGCTGTGTAGAGAACAAATGAAGATAACTGGTTGTATAAACTGAAAAAATAGAGAAAATCACACACCAATTTATAGTGGTTCAGCATTAATGAGTCTATGTCCACTTTATAATCTCTTATATACTCTTTAAACTATTAGACAAAATAGTTACAATGGCAATACAACAGATCAAAATATTTGAAAGCTGGAGTATTTAGACTTCTTAAAAGTCCCTTCTTCGGAGTCCAAAAGGGGTATTTATAAATGATACAATAATTGAGCCGGCTTGGACATGTGTCGTACGATCCGAAAGAGTAGTTAAGTGTGAAGAAGTAGTTTTCTCCTAAGGAATTGGTACTCCTCGAATTATCGGTAATGGGTGACCATCGATCCATTCATTTCAGATGGCTTAGAAAGGATAAGGAAGGCGTGAGCTATTCTTTAGGTGTGTATTAGACTCACAGCTGGGTTCGATATGACCAAGTATGCCTGATCACCATGGGCTTCTCTTGGGCTACGTCTGGTGCGGGTGACGAATTCAAGTGACGGGCCTCATCAATCGGCCCACTTCTTGACTTTGGGGCACCTGCTTCGGATATCCAAGGCATGGGTCTTGTAATACCCCATAATTTTATAACACATTAAGATGATAAACTAAGGAATACTTAATTAAATATTCAGAATTAAGTGAAATGGACTGCGCCATAGCGTTCGTCTCAGAATTCTTCTTAAGATAAACACCAAGTTTGCGCAAAACGGAAATCGTATGAAGAAGATATTAAGGTCTGAAGTTTGTATACACATAAGATTTATATATACATACATAACCAAGTCAAAACCGTTCAAATTAATTCAAAATCAGAAGCGGGTAGTCTGGGAGGGAAATGGACCCATTGGGGGTCGACATACCCTAGGGGTGTCGACCTATGGGTTAACACCATAAGAGGGGTGTCAACATCCATGTTGACACCTCCCAAATCCGGGGAAGATTCCTGTTTCTCAACGTGGATTGAATTCTAGGCTTTGTTTATTGGCTGATGGCTATAAATAAGACCCTATTCCCATTGATTTATTCATCTAAATCAATGGCGACAGTGAGATGCTGCTCCAACTCAGATTAAATTAGCCTTTTCTTCAGCAACGACGATTCATACATATTCAAAGATCGCTGATTCAACATCAACACGTTTTCCTCAGTTTTCTTAGATCCATCCTCTGTGAGTCTACGTGATTTTTAGATATAAACACTTAAAAGTTGTTTTGACATGTCTATGAATTGGATCTAAGCCTGTGACTAATTGAATCATGTCAGATTTGTCATTATTTGTATATGTAATCCACTGATTAGATCTCATCAAGCCTGTTTATGATCATGTCACTATGCCTAATCAGTTCTATTATCACATGTTCATCAGATCTGTTCTTATATGCCTATCTTGTCATTATGCCCAATTTTGTCACTATATGCTTATTCAGTTGCTATGCCTATTTCTATCACCGTATGTCCATCTTTTTATTATGCTTATTTATGTTCTCTTCCCTTCTTCTTTTCCCTTTTTATTTTATAGCCAGGCTACCTTCGAGCCTAAGCATACCGCTGAAATATGCAAACGTGTGAAATTGGGAACGAGGGGAAAACGTTAAAATTGGGGCATAACTTGTATTGGGGAATTTGGGCATAACTTGAATTAAATACATATATATGGATTTGGAGCATAAATCAAATTGTGATTTAGATCTTAATTTGGAGCATATGGTACACGATGAATACGACTTGGGAAAGGGGAATGAAAACCTATAATGAAATAGGAATAATTGGTTAAGAATGAAAATGCCTAGATTTACAGTAATTAGAAATTGTAACCGCGCTTAGACACGAGGTTATATTACACTTTTGGTAGAAGCCTACCCGGACCCGCCCGGGATATCCAGCGACCACAAGTGGTGAATCTAATGTGAGGGGCTAAGTGCATAAACACGTAACGGGCTAAGACACTAGGTTAAGTACGACTTGTGGAAGAAGTCTGCCCGGACCCGCCCGGCATATCCAGCATCCACAAGTAGTAGGCTTAATATGGGAGGTCTAGCACATTATAACCACAAATTAATGAATGGTAATGAACTTGAATACTTAACCTGATTGAATCCATAGGGATTACATGAACATGTTAACTTGAGTATGGGGTTAAGTAAACTTGTATGAATCAGTGGGAGGGTTAAGTATATCTTGGGGTGGTGGGTAATATATATATATATATATATATATATATATATATATATATATATATATATATATAGGCCCACAAACTTAACTTGTTGGGGTTATGCAATCTTACTACACTGGTATGGCATAACCTGTGGAAATCCTAGAATTGGGGATGCAAACCTAGGGGGAAGCTTGTATCATCTTGTGTGTGGGACCCGTTTTAGTCAGTAACCCATATATAGGTATCAAACGAGTACTCCGAACTAAGTCAGAGTCGGAGCATGCTTATTGGGCTGATTGTAAGAGATCCAAAAGAGGGAACGGTGTGAGCGGTGCATTCCAATGGGGTGATGTGCGTGCATGGGTCCAGACAAGGGAGGCTAAGACGCCGTGACACCTGTAGATATGATTGTGCACATCCTGAAAATAAAGGGTTGCCACTTTAGGAAGTGATACGTCCTGGTGTGGAGCCAGCACAGGGTATCTACGGAGTAGGGAGCCGATCAATTGGGGTATTAATTAGGGTACATCTAGACTCCGGTACATTTAAGAGCCCATTATTATCCTTAGGGGTAACTCCGGTATGTTTAGTTGGGCTGCCTGTTATTGTATGGGGTTAAAACCTCTCACTAGAAGTATGCCTAAGTATACCATCTTATATTTGCTGGGGATCATCTTGTTCTAGTTATACTAGAATTGGTGCAGAGAAAGAGAAAAGTATTAGAGAAGCACCATACATATACATTCTATTCGGTTTACCCTGTTTACCTTGTTATACCAGCCTTATATGTTGTTATCCCTCTTATCTAGTTTATATGCCTACCATGATGCTTTTACTTATTTATATGCTAAAAGTAACTGGACTCGCCAGATTTATGCCTGACCTATTTTGTTTCCTTTTCTTTCTCTTCCGTTTCCCCCCAATGTTCTCAGGGTGAGAATACTCAAGCTCGATCAGGATTCTTCTTTCCTTCTACTTGGAGCTGCTTAGATGTACTGCTTTATTTCATATCTTCTCTACTATGGCTATGTTTTCGGGGATTATGCTCTTTTCATGTTTATTGTACTCTGATGATTTTAGTACAAGACATAAGTTTTAAGTTGATGTACTAGGTTTTTTTATGTTTCAGGCTTATGATGTAACTATGTTTTGAACCATGATGTCTTCTGCTTAATAAAAGTTGTAGATTCCGCTGCTATTTGAAATCTGTCTTGTATTGTTTCTGTTTACTTTTAACGCTTTACGAAATTTAATGCATTCTCTTATAGAGTGACATTAACGGACGTGGGGTATCACACTTGGTATCAGAGCTGAAGGTTACCAGATCGGATAAAAGATTTTGAAAATTGTTCTCAAAAAGGTATTAAAAGAAAGCATTTTCAAAAGAAAAGTCTATTTTGAAAAACATATTCCCCAAAGCCATATGCAATATATTTCGATTCTTTGTTTGAATCCCTTTTTCCTTTCTTTTCAGCATGTCTGGGGAACCTAATATTCCTGAGGGCATCACGATACCAGGCTAGTTCCGTAGGTATCTTGAGGCCATGGCACCTGCCGGAGGTCAAGCAGACGTTCCTTCCCCTGCTGCACCCGCTATTCCTCCTCCTCTTCTACGAGCAGATAATTTCTCTAAGATCTGCAAAGATTTATGTGCTGTGGGCGGAAAGCCATGCCAAGGAACTGAAACTTTCGTATAGGCATGGAATTGGCTTAAAGAGACGGAGGATTTGTTTGGAATTTTCGAAGTTGACGATCATAGAAAGATTTAGTTGGCTGCTTGGCTGCTGAAAGATAAGGCTTCATTCTGGTGGGAAGTGACGCAAGCAGGTCATCCAGTGGAGACTTGGGATGATTTTCGTCAGGGATTTGAAATGAAGTTTCTTTCTCAAGCTGAGAAAAGTATGCAAATGGAAAGGTTTCTAGCACTCAAGCAAGGAGGCATGATTGTCAAAGAGTATGTTAACAAGTTCAATCAATTGGCGAGGTTTGGGTTGGAGCTAGTAGATACCCCACATAAGAAAGCTTTACGGTTTGCTAGAGGGTTGAATTAACCCCTTCATGGGTTAGCTATATCTCATATTCCGATGGGAGCGACTTTTGAAAGGCTTGTTGATATGGCATTGATGCATGAGGAAGATAAAGGTGAAAAGAAAGAAGCTAAGGTTGAGGAGAGAAAAACAAGAACATGTGGACCAAGAAAGGACAACAACAACAACAACAACTAAAGAAGGGAGGAAAGTGCGGTAAGGCTAGAGATAAGAGGAAGTGTCATAATTGTGGATGCGAGGGTCATTTGATCAAGGACTGCAAAAGAAAGAAGAATGCTTGTTTCAATTGTGGAGAGGTCGGACACTTTTCTAAGGAGTGCCCAAGGAAGCAAGGACAATGTCAAAGGGTAGGATCTTCGGGAAGGCAGGTGCGTGCTCTCGTGGCCAGTGCGCCAGGCATAGGTAGGAAAGTTTCCATTGAAGGTTTGATTTCCCTTTCCAATCATCCTATAAAAACTCTTTTTAATTCGGGCGCTTCACATTCTTTTATATCTGATTCTGTGTTTGAGTCTCTGCAACTTAGTACTAGTATGGTTCTGGATCCCGTTGTTGTCTCAAATCCCATTGGGGTTACGGCTCATTTGTCCATGATTTGTCGGGGTTTGAGAATATTTGTGTTGTACGTCGAGTTTGAGTGCGATTCATATGTGCTTGGCTTCATGGCCTATGGTTTTATTTTAGGGATGGATTGGCTAGCTATGTATGGTACCATTCTGGATTGTGAGAGGAGGATTGTTAGACTTGTGACTTACCATAGGAGGACCCTCGAGATTTCTTGTGACCCTAAAGGGTCTGTCATGCTTAGTTTCCTAGAGTCACTTTATGCGTCTATCGATGATCTGCGATCCATACCAGTAGTCTGTGGGTATCCTGATGTTTTTGAGGTGGTTCAGGGATTACCTCTGAGGCGCGAGATTGATTTCCGTATATAATTGGTGGACAATGCAAAGTCAGTTGCATTGCATGTGCGCCATATGGCTCCAAGAGAAAGGAGGGAGCTTAGCAAGCAAGTAGGGGTGCTACTGGAGAAAGGGTTTATCAGGCGAAGCATATCTGAATGGGGTGCTCCGGTAGTATTCGTAACTAATTAAGGCAGATGGTTTGCTTCGCTTATTTGTAGATTATAGAGAGTTGAATAAACTCACTAAGAAGAATAGGCACCCACTTCCGAGGATCGATGATCTATTTTACCATCTTGTTGGTGCATCTGTTTTTTCCCAGTTAGACTTGGCCATGGGATTTCATCAGTTGAGGATGGCCGAGGACAGTATAGATAAGACCGCTTTTAGAACTCCAGATGGTTTCTTCGAGTGGCTCGTTATGCCATTTGGATTGACGAATGCACCCACCTATTTTGTTGATCTGACGAGTAGGGTGTTTCAAGAGTTTCTAAATAAGTTCGTTGTGGTCTTTGTTGATGATATCTTGATTTTCTCGAAGAGCGAGGAAGAGAATGCCTTACATTTAAAGAAGGTTTTGAAACTCTCCGTGCGCATTAGCTTAAGGCGAAATTCTCCAAATGTCATTTTTGGAGAGAAGAAGTGAGATTTCTAGGGCATGTGGTCTCTAAAGATGGGTTAGCAGTATATCCCGCGAAGGTTGTTGCAGTTCAAGATTGGAAGATCCCAAAGAATGCAATGGAGGTGAGAAGTTTTATTAGTTTAGCGGGCTATTATAGGAAGTTCATTACGGACTTCGCAAAGATATCATCCCCACTCACTAGGCTGACGAAGAAGAATCTGACATTTTCTTGGGATGTAGATTGTGATGATGTTTTCCAACGATTGAAGAGGGCTCGGACAATAGCCCCGATCTTGACCATGCCTGATGGGAACAAAGTGTTCAAAGTGTACACTGATGCATGTGGTACAGGACTTGGTGCGGTTCTGATGCAAGAGGGAAGGGTAGTATGTTATGGAGGTAGACATCTAAGTGTTCATGAGAAGAACTACCCTACCCATGACTTAGAGCTGGCTGCCATATTATTCGCGCTTAAGACGTGGCGCCATTATCTATTTGGAGAGAAGTTCGAGTTGTACACCGATCATAAATCTCTCAAGTACTTTTTCTCGCAGAAGGATCTCAATTTGAGGCAACAAAGATGGATAGAGTTCCTAGCATCCTGTGACTTTGAAATCGCTTATACCCCTGGCAGGGGTAATGTGGTGGAAGACGCATTGGGTAGGCAGAGGATGGCCTTAAGTCCTCTGTTTGTGGAGAGAAAAAGCTTGGAGTTTATATCGAATTTTGATTTAAGCCCCTCCACCGAGTTTATACATGGTTTATAGGCATTACTGGAGGTGAGACCTACTCTTTTGGATCATATAGGAACTTCACAGCGAGAGGATCCATAGATTTCAGACATCTTAGATAGGCTCAGTAGAGAGGAGACTTGTAGTCACCTCAGTAGATATTCCACGAACGATTGAGGGTGGTTGCGACAAGATGGAAGGCTTTGTGTTCCCCGAGTTGGGAGTCTGTTGAACAGTCCTTGTGGAAGCCCATCATTCTAAGATGACTATTCATCCAGGTGGTGATTAGATGTATAGAGATATGAAGAGGGTTTTCTTTTGGGTTAGGATGAAGAAAGATGTGGCGGAGTTTGTTTCTCAATTTTTAGTTTGCCAGCAAGTCAAAGCTGGTGAAAAGAAGCCCAGTGGTTTACTTCATCCTTTGGAGGTCCCACGGTGGAAGTGGTAGCGCGTCTCTATGGTTTGCCCAGATCGAGGAAAGGCAACACCAGTATTTGGGTTGTAGGTGTAAGAGGATGGCACCATGGTTGGCAGCAATATATGTTCATGAGATAGTCTGTCTTCATGGAGTACCTTCTAGTATCGTAAGTGATCGTGACCTCATTTTTACTAGTGAATTTTGGAGGAGCTCGCAAGAAGCATTAGGTACACAGTCGTGTTTGAGCACCAATTATCACCCTCAGACCGATGGACAGACGGAAAGGGTTAACAGAGTTCTAGAGGATCTTTTAAGGCTGTGTATCCTATACTTCGAAGGGACTTGGGAAGAGTATCTTCCTTTAGTAGAGTTCGCCTACAACAGCAGTTATCAAGCTAGTATTGGCATGGCACCCTTCGAAGCATTATACGGACGACCCTGTAAATCACCGACTTGTTGGTGGGAATATGCATAAAGACTTCTACTTGGAACGGATATAGTTAGAGAAACTTCTGAAAAGATTGATCTAATTAGACGGCGAATGAAGACAACTCGGGATAGGCAAAATTCCTAGCAGATAAGAGAAGGAATAACATTGAGTTTGAGGTAGGGGACATTGTTTTCATCAAGGTATCACCTTTGAGGAATGTGGTTCACTTTGGATCTATAGGGAAATTGGCACCAAGATTTGTAGGGCCATTTCCCATAACAGAAAAGATTGGCAAATGGCATATACAGTAAAGCTACTAGAGAGACTATCCAGCGTTCATGATTTTTTCCCCGTTTCTCATTTACGGACGTGCTTGCATGATACTGCAGAAGTAGTTGACCCGAGTATGCTTGAGGAGGTATAGGTAGAATGGGAGATGATGGTTAGATGAGTTCCTACCCGTATTCTTAGATCAGAAGTTAAGAAACTACGCAACCGAGAAGTCAAATTGATGAAAGTTCAGTGGGAAGATAACCAAGAAGATACAACTTGGGAAACCAAAGACAAGATTCGTGCTTCGTACCCTTTTCTTGTCAAGGGTATGTTCTTAACTTATTTTCCAAAGCTTTTATTCATGCTTGTTTCTATCATTTAAGTATATCATATCGATAGGATCTTCGACCTTTAGGTAGAAATCCCATGGATGTAAACATGTGTTTAAGACATGTTATGTTTGATGGATGCAAGTGGATGCAAGTGTATGCTAGTGGTTGCTCGTGGTTGCATACACACACACATTAGGCACTAGATCGGCTCAATCACTCTCATTTTGCATATGGATGTGTGTGCATTTTTAATTTTTAATTTTTCATTTTATGGATGAAAATGGGTGTATCATCATATGGATGTTGCATTTGGATGAATGATTGTGCACATGTATAGAACTTACATGTTATAATAGGATTATTTGCATACATGTTGGATCGTGGCACTAGCATACATTGGATTAAGGAGGTCGACTGAATCAGTAGACCGCCTGGTCTTTTGCATTAGTATAAGGACATATATACACACCTTTGCATATATTCATATAAGCATTAGAAGTCTTCAAGGACAATGGATGCCTGTGATTGATGGATGAGTAGATGGATGATGGATGTTAGGACATACATTCTTCTTAACTTAGAGATTTCGGAGACAAAATCCTTTGAGTAGGGGAGAATGTAACACCCCTTAATTTTATAACATATTAAAACGATAAACTAAGGAATACTTAATTAGATATTAAGAATTAAGTGAAACAGATTGCACCATTGCGTTCGTCCCGGAATTCTGCTAAAGATAAACACCAAGTTTGCGGAAAACAGACATCGTATGAAGAAGATATTAAGGTCTGAAATTTGTATATGCATAAGATATATATATATATATATATATACATTACCAAGTCAAAACCTTTCAAATTAATTAAAAATTAGAAGCGGGAAGTCTGGGAGGGAAATGGACCTATTGGGGGTCGACATACCCTAGGGGTGTCGACCCATAGGTCGACACCATAAGAGGGTGTCGATACCCATGTCGACATCCCCAGATCTGGGGCAAATTCCTGTTTCTGAACGTGGACTGAATTCTAGGCTTTGTTTGTTGGCTGATGGCTATAAATAAGAACATATACCGATTGTTTTATTCAACTAAATCAATGGCGACGGTGAGATGCTGCTCCAACTCAGATTGAATTAGCCTTTTCTTCAGCAACGACGATTCATACGTATTCAAGGATAGCTGATTCAACATCAACACGCTTTCCTTAGTTTTCTTAACCATCTTCTATGAGTCTACGTTATTTTTAGATGCTATTTTGACATGTCTATGAATTGGATTTAAGCATGTGACTAATAAAATCATGTCAAATCATTCATTATTTGTATATCTAATTCACTGATTAGATCTCATTATGCCTGTTTATGATCATGTCACTATGCCTAATCAATTCTATTATCACATGTTCATCAGATCTGTTTTTATATGCCTATCTTGTCATTATGCCCGATTTTTTCACTATATGCTTATTCAGTTGCTATGCTTATTTCTATCACCGTATGTCCATCTTGTTATTATGCTTTTTTCTGTTCTCTTCCCTTTTTCTTTTCGCTTTTTATTTTATAGCCATGCTACCTTCGAGCCTAGGAATACCGCTGTAATATGCGAACGCGTGAAATTGGGAACGAGGTGAAAAAGTTAAAATTCGGGCATAACTTGAATTAAATACATAAATGTGGATTTTGGGCATAAATCAAACTGTGATTTAGATCTTAATTTGGGGCATATGGTAAATGATGAATATGACTTGGGAAAAGGGCATGAAAGCCTATAATGAAATAGGAATAATTGGTTAAGAATGAAGATGCCTAGATTTACAGTAAGTAGAAACTGTAACCGCGCTTAGACACGAGGTTTGGTTACACTTGTTGTAGAATTCTGCCCAGACCCGTCCGATATATCCAGTGACCACAAATGGTGAATCTAATGTGAGGGGTCTAAGTGCATAAACACGTAAAGGGCTAAGAGATGAGGTTAAGTCCGACTTGTGGAAGAAGTCTGCCAAGACCCGCCCGATATATCCAGCATCCACAAGTAGTAGGCTTAATGTGGGAGATCTAGCGACTATAACCCTAAATGAATGGTAATGAACTTGAATACTTAACCTGATTGAATCCATAGGGAATACATGAATATGTTAACTTGAATAGGGGTTAAGTAAACTTGTATGAATCAGTGGGAGGGTTAAGTATATCTTGGGGTGGTGGGTAATATTTATATATATAGGCCCACAAACTTAACCTGTTGGGGTTATGCAATCTTATTACACTGGTATGGCATAACCTGTGGAAATTCTAGTAGTGGGGATGCAAGCCTAAGGGAAGCTTGCATCATCTTGTGTGTAGGACCCATTTTATTCAGTTACTTATATATAGGTATCAAACGAGTACTCCGAACTAGGTCGGAGTCGGGGCACACTTATTGGGCTAATTGTAAGAGAGCCAAAAGAGGGGACGGTGTGGGCGGCGCATTCCGACGGTCTCATATGCGTGGATAGGTCCAGACAAGGGAGGCTAAGACGCCGTGACACCAGTAGATATGGTTGTGTACATCCTGAAAATTAAGGGTTGCCACTTTAGGAAGTGATATGTCCTATTGTGGGGCCAGCACGGGGTATCTACAGAGTAGGGAGCCGATCAATTGAGGTAGTAATTAGGGTACATCTAGACTCCGATATGTTTAGGAGCCCGTTATTATCCTTAGGTGTAACTCTGGTATGTTTAGGTGGGCTGCCTATTATTGTATGGGGTTAAAACCTCTCACTAGAAGTACACCTAAGTCTACAATTTTATACTTGCTAGGGATCATCTTGTTCTAGTCATACTAGTACTGGTGCAGAGAAGGAGAAAAGTAATAGAGAAGCGCATTACATATATGTTCTGTTCGGTTTATCCTGTTTACCTTGTCATACTTGCCTTATATGTTGTTATCCCTCTTATCCGGTTTATATGCCTGCCTTGATGCTTTTACTTATTTACGTGCTAAAAGTAATTGAACTTGCCAGACTTATGTTTGACCTATTTTGTTTCCTCTTCTTTCTCTTTCATTCCCCCCAGGTTCTCGGGGTGGGAGTACTCAAGCTTGATCAGGATTCTTCTTTCCTTCTACTTGGAGCTGCTTAGATGTACTACTTGATTTCGTGTCTTCTCAACTATGGCTATGTTTTTGGGGATTATGCGCTTTTTATGTTTATTGTACTCTGATGATTTTAGTACAAGACAGAAGTTTTAAGTTGATGTACTGGGTTTTATGTATTTCAGACTTATGTTGTAACTATGTTTTGAACCACGATGTCTTCTGCTTATTAAAAGTTTTAAATTCCGCTACTGTTTGAAATCTGTCTTGTAATGTTTCTATTTCTATTTACCTTTAACGCTTCATGAAATTTAATGCATTCTATTAATGAGTGACACTGACGTGGGGTGTCATAGGGCTGTGGCGATATCGAGTCTTGATGGGCAGGCCGAAAGACCCATCGACACTTTACCCTCGAAAGTATGTTGCATTGGAGATGGGACATACTTTGTAAACACATGCTAAGAACAGATATTTTCTTTATCAGCCGAAGAATCCCACAGGTCGGTTTGAGCCATCCATTTATTGAGCTTCGTAAATCAAAATAAATCTGTCAGTCATTTTGGAGACTTAAACGAGTTCAGGTAATAATGACGCCTTACTACCATCGTCCTTATCGGTTGATCCTTGGAACGTTAGTGGCTTTACACATTAGCCGAGTCCAGTCTGAAGGTCATGTCAACCGAATGTGAATAGCCACTCCATCATATTATAAAAGGAAAGCCCTTTTCACCTTTTTCTTTTTACTTTTTCTACCGTAAAAACTGATTTACGGCTTCATAGGAAGAAGAAGAAGAAGAAGGACGATCACCATCTTCACCCAAGATCATTTTTTTGGGTAGAAATCAATTCTTTATCTTTTTCAAAATACTTAGATGTTATTCTTGCATAGGATCTCTCTTTTCTCCGCTTTCTTGTCGTAATTTAGGTTCCATATGGTCCAAAATTGGGATCATCAGCGTCGGATCGCCAGAGTCAGCGGCGATGCGATGGTCTGTGATGATTCCAATGCCATTCCAGTGAAATCTGATGGTGTAAGATCCGCTAACCCAATTATGTCATAGAGATGGAGAGCCTTTTCATAGCATCTCGCGTGTAAAGTTGTTGTAAAACCCTTGGACACATGGCGGTCTTTGAGAGGGTGGTGATAAACGTAACAACCTTTGTACAGCCTGACATATGAAAACAAACTATGATTTATGTGGCTTTTCATTTACAAAGATAGCATTGTAAAGTGGAATTAACCCCCTCTGAGTCAGTCTTTAATTTTAGCTCGACAATCTTTATTCAACCTTGGTCAAGACATGAGGCAACCTTAACCAAGGTCAGGACTAGTTCTGAGTCTGATTCGGACAACAACTCCCAAGATCATTCGACAAATTCGCCGCCTCCTCCTGTAGTTATGGTTGAGTCGAGTGGAAAAACACCAGTTTCAATAGCACCCGACATGATTCCAGGCATAGAAATTCTTTACTTCGAGGATATCTGAGGTTGGAAGATTATTGAAGAAATTCCTAGTAAGGTGGGCGACCCAAAGTGGGAAGGGTTTTGATTAAAGAGCAGCCAAGATGCGCTCGATATTGGCTTCAATGCATTAAGTCTCTTTGTCGGCCGATACATCCATAATAGAGTTCCTTACGCCGACCATTTTTTTTATAGGGGATGATCCAATAAGGCTCGAGGAGAACGTGTTTGAGGAACGCTACAAGCGATTAATTAAGTTAGAGCCCAAGTGGCGATGGTTTTGAAACTGCTTAACTGACGACCACTTACATCGATATGCTCTCCTTGACGAGGATAAAACAATAGGTTCACAGAAGGAGGGGTCCGGGTCGACCACACCAAGCCGTTGTGAGATGGCCCCAACTAAAACAAAATCAGGGAGTACACATGCGACCCATTTGGTTGGGGAATCTTCGGTCCGTCCCCTGCTTGGGGAGGAAAAGAAACTCCATCCAAAAAATCCTTCTTTCAAAAGACGGGTGCGAGAGGCCGAGCGTCGAGAGGTTGAGCGTCAAAAAAGAGAGAAAGTACATGCTAAGAAGATTCCAAAGAAAGTGCGAGGGGAGCTAGCCAAAAAGAACCCCGTTGAGGAGCACTCAAGAGATTTCGAAGTTGAGAAAGATTTTTCTGCGGTCCATGGCTTGCAGAAAGAACAGGCCGCATCTCCTTTTCCCAGTCTAGATAAGCTGCAGATTCTAGAGATCATTCTTTCCCTAAAGAGCCTAGACTCAAACCAATTTTTTTCTAATCAATCCAAGAGGTTGTCTTTCCACCCGGACAAGGAGGTGTCGAAGGTCCGATCCTAACCCTCGTGCAAGGTCCACTTAAATAGTTTGCTACATAGCATTTGTACCAAATGTCAGAGTACTATTTCCCTTTGTATAAATTTAATGTTTACTGAAACCATCGCGATCTCTTTTCTTTTTTCAAAGGATATAAACGAGCGGTTTTATGGAAACCTTTTTGCTTTTATCTCGGCAGAGGTTGGGCCAGTCGAGCCAGCCTTGCAAGAAGTTAGGCAAGGGGATGAGGATAGAGATGACAACGACGAGAGGAAGAAGAAGAAAAAGAAAACAAATATAGAGAAAAAGAAAGAGAGAGAGAGATAAAGAGAGATAAAAAGATAGAGAGGAGGAATTGAGTCGAGAACAACACCAACAGAAGAAAAGAAGTTTAGGAAAGTACGATCGGGCACCGGAGGAAGAGGAAGATCCCGGGAGCATGTCCAAAAGGAAGGGAGGGTACAAGTCCCCCAAGCTTCGGCTTTCTCCCCGTCCTCGGGATAAGACCCCCAGGGAGGGCGAGAGAGCCGAACATTCTCGGTCTGTGTTCAGTCGCCCCAGGTTCTCAATCGACCCTTCCTCAATCGATCGAATTAGAGAATTGGAGCGAGCTTTTTCCTGATTTCATCTTCACCGGGTTGAACCTACCCCTGAGTTACAACCGCTATCGCATAGCTTTCACCGATGTCTTCGAAACAATCTCGACCATGTTCTTTCCCAATATGACGCGATGCATAAGTACGCCAGGAAACTAAATGGAATACTGAAGGACAGGCTAACCCAAATTGTTGGTTTGAAGAAAGATATAGCTTGTGATAAGAGGACCTTCGGGGTCTTTGAAAAGAAAATTAAAAATTACAAGTTGCGGGTAGCGGCCGATAAGGAAAGATATGAGAAGGCGTCCAAGGATTTGAATGCCCAATTCCAACAGAATAGCCAAGAATGTGACTCTTTGAAGCGCGAGGTCGAATCCTTGAGGGACGAAAAAGATCGGCTGGGCCTAAAGGTACAGAATCTTAAGGCTCAGCTTCATTCATCTGAGTTGTCCAGAAGTCTGGCTGAAGAAAATGTTGCTGCGGCAATCGAGTCAGCTAATAGTTTAAAGCTTTAACATGATATCGACATTGAGACCATCAAAGCTGATCATGCTCGAGAGGTATCCGAGATAAACAAGGAGCGCGGGTGTCAAGCTCTTACATTTTTTACAAGGGCCCTTCGTCATATGGACTTATCTTGGTTACCGAAATACTCCATGGTGTTGGCCGATACTTGGAAAATCATTTTGAAAGAAGAGAGGGCCGCAACCAAAGGGCAGCCAGTGAATGAAGAGGAGTTAATGACCCAGTTTTTGAATGATGACGAGAGGGCGATATTGGCTGAGGGAAGGATCCAAGAAATGATGGCGGCTGAAGCTGAACGTTGCAGATTGAAGTTGAAGAGCAACCAACCAAGTCCGATATTGGAGGTAAGCTCACGCACCAATCCTGAGTTTAATTATTCGACTTTTACTTATGCTTTTTGTTGTAGGTGCTTCATTGGCGAAGGAGAGCGTAGAGGCAGAGACTGTTGCCGGGAAGAAGAGTGGCGTTAGGGATGCAACCGAAGTCTTAAGGGAGAAGAGGATCGATACAGGATCATCGGAGGACGACGACATCGAGAATGTCGGGGAATCTAAGAGAGATGATTATCCGTCCATAGCCGAGTTCAAAGCTCGTAGTGAGAAGGACATTTCTTTCATAAAGCCCAAGCCACTCGAAGACCCTTTGAATGTTCAGCCCATTCAATCTATCCCCCTGACCATCCTTTCTTCGGTCGAGGTTCCTCCTTTCGTGGACTCTTCCAACCCAAAAGTCTCAGCACTCATTCCCCGTTCCTTTGGAAGTACGCTTGGATGATCAAGAAGCATACTAAGCACTAAGGAAGTAGTGGAAATGGCCAAGCAGAAAGAGTTAGCAGACATGATTGAGCGTGGGGATATGGGACCTCCGTTTTAAATTTCTTTTGTTGTAATTTTTCTTTTTAGGCCTTCTGGAAGTTTCATGCGAGTGTGGCCCTCGCGCTTTTGTGATCATCAAGCCTTGTACTTGTAAGGACGAAATTTTTATTATCCCTATCATGCAGCAATATATCGTAATCATGTTATCATAAATGAAAATCTACTTGTCTTTTTAAGTACTTGTGTTGATTAAGTACTGAATTTGTAAAGAATGGGAACATCGTCCGGGTTTCTTATCTTATTCCATCCCTTTAGGGTTATTCAAATGCTACCCTAGTCTAGGTTATTCATCGTCCCTCTTGACCCCCGTGTCGGGGTAAGTTTCTTGGACAACAAGCTCTCCAGTCATGCTTAAGTGTATTCGAAAACGGGGGTCAGATGTCCTTAAGCAGGAGCGCTTTTAGTCTTTTATACTTATCCTTTCGTCAGAAAGGGGCAGATAGGGCTGGCAACGGGTACCCAAAAATCCGATATCCGTCCGCATCTGTCCCGAAAAGCGGATAATTATCCGATATCCAAAAAACGGATGCGGATACGGGTACATAGATATCCGCATCCGAAAATTATCCGTCCGAATATTTTTAACATTATACTCAAAATTATATGTATTTTAGTACAATGAATCAGATTTATTTACTGATTTACTAAGTCGAAGGTTTATATCATATACACTAAATGCATATTAGTTACTCAAATCTATTTAATTTCATCATATATGCTTATTTTTAACACTTTAGTTATCAAAGAAATTGAAAAAAAATTATGTTAAACTATAAATTTTCATTTATATTTCATGATTTATCGATCGTTGGCGGACAGGATAATTATCTGATATCCGTAGATAGGGATATCCGATATCCGAAAATGATTTCGGATATGGATACAGATATAGCACTATCCGTATCCGAAAGTATCCGTTGACAACCCTAGGGGTAGAGTTTTTAAGGATCAAGCAGTATTTTTTCGGGGTGCACCTTTCACACTCGTCCACCATTTACACTCTTCCCCAAGTCATGGGGATTAAAGTTATGTTCAAACAGCCAGTTAATATGTTTGGTTAGCCGTCATTCTCACTTTCAATCAATAAAGTAGGAGTTGAAAGCTGATCGACCAGTCTTAGTCCAGGATCGATATTCCTGTTCTAGTTGAACTTTTTTTATTTATTAGTTTTTTTAACGGCGCTGACCCACTTTGTCCCGGGCCGGCATGCCAAGGTGTCAAGATTTAAGCTAAAGTTGGTCAAATCACAAAATTTAGCTATTATAACAAAAAATCAGAGCAAGAAAGGAGCCTTTTATTCATACACTAGTGTGATTGATAAATGATTGCTTATTACAATGCTAAGACAAATAAAATAGTAAAGAAACTAAAATTCTAAGAAAGATAAGGTCGCAAGTGCTCTGCATTCCATGCTCTTTGAAAAGGCTCTCCATCAACAGTCGACAGCCTGAAGCTTCCATTATCAAGCTTTCGTTGAATGACGTATGGCCCTTGCCACTTTGGGCCCATATGGACGGGAGTTGGAAAAACCCATTTCAAGACAAGGTCGCCAACTTTGAAAGTCTTTGGCCGGACCTTTTTATTATAGTATCATGCAATCCTTCGCCTATGGGCTTCGGCATGTGGTTTGCTTCTTCTCTTTTTTTCGTCAATCATGTCTAACGATATAAAGAACGTGCTTTATTAGACAGTGGGTCGTAGTAAGTCGTTCGATGAGAGGGGACTTCAAATTCTATTTTAAGAACAACTTCTGAACCGTAGGGCAGGGCGAAAGGAGTATGGCCAGTGGCTGTAATAACCCGGAAATCTGAGCCAATTTAAAATTTTTATTTTGGCAATTTTAGCGAATTTTGATTATTTAAAATGAATTATTTTAAATAATAGCGACGAGAAATTCATTTGAAAAGAATTATAACGTATATATTTATTCGAATCATCATTAGAATATAAATATTTATTTATATATATATAAAAGGAATTGAAAATGGCGCGGTAGTTCGATAATTCGATTTCAAAATTCAAATGAATGTGCCGGGTGCAAAATAAACCGGATTTTGGTGAAACCAAAAATATTTGAATCTAATTGAGAATATATTTCCAACGAATCTGAAGAATTGAAATTTCATAGCGGGAATCAAAAGATATTTCCAGTTGAAAATTCAGAATAGTCACTATGGAATTCTGGCCCTTAAAAATGGAAATTTTGCAAACAACCTCAGAATTCGACGAAACAACTTTTGTTGGATCCGTGATGATAAGTTATTGCTAGGTTTCAAATTTCGTAATTTTTCGAATCAATATGTGAGCGTGGCAAAGGAAAACGAGTTTGACCAGTTATAGTTGATTTTAATCGACTGGAAATTGTCCATTTTTCAAACGATCTCAGAATTCGACGATACTTGTTTTGTTAGGACCGTATCGTCAATACGAAGCTAGAAAATATTTTTCTGGAATTTTTCTAGTTAGTATGTGGCTCCGGTAAACTGAAATGTGCGTTCAAATTCAATATATAGAGTTATATTTTAATTTTGACGGAAAATGATCGAAACGGTCGAATCAGCTTACGGTACATATCCCATTATGTTCGGAGGGTAATTAGCTATGGACGACAGGCGGTGGGTCTTGTTTCGAGTTCGAAATAAAAAGTTACTTTTTGGTGGAAAATTAAATAATTATATATATTCATATATGGGGTCAAACCCTTCTATTCTCTCTCCCCCAAATTTCAACGTCCAAATCCCGATTAGAAAAACCCCTGACCTCTTAAGTCGCCCCTCCCACTTGCTCGCCGCCGCGCGCGATACCGGTGCCATCTCCCCACATCCGCCTGAGAAGGCGAGGCCCCCCTCCTCCTTGGTTCGATGTTCGAGCCCCCCCCCAAATCCCCTCCGTCGTTCAAATCGAGCTAGCCCCTTTCTAATTGTGACAGCCACCGCGTCGCGCTTTCCCCCCTCCACCTCCAGTCAACTCCGCCTCGCCCTCCTCTCCTGCTCGCCCCTTTTTCTTTCCCGCAAGTCGCTGCCACCGCCACCTGTACATCCAAAAACAGCCACGTTCTGGACAAGTGGGCCCCTACGCCACCTCGAGCACCTCCAGCAATGCTCCGTTAATCGGAATCCTAAGAAAAAATTGCTGTAAGGTTCTGATTTTAATTCTTGGATAAGATATAATTTGTCATGAAAGATTAAATTGTTATTATATATAAAGTTGGGATTTTTAACGCTTTAAAGATACCATTTATATATATATATATATATATATATATATATATATATATATATATATATGTATATTGAATCAAATTATGATTTTTGTGTGGACAAAATAAAGTTTTGATATTTATTATGTAAAGATTGATTTTTAATCGTGAAAGGTGGGATTTTTTATTTAATATAGAAAAAGATTTTATTTTTGAAATTAAAAAGTTTAGATTTTTATATTATAGAGATAATAAAAATATGATTTTTATATTATAGAGATAATAAAAAAATGATTTTTATATTATAGGAAGAATAAAAATATGATTTTTATATTATAGAAAGAATAAAAATATGATTTTTATATAGTAGAGATTATAAAAATATGATTTTTATATAGTAGAGATTATAAAGATATGATTTTTATAAGATAAAGAATATAAAAATATAATTTTTATCTATATAGTAGTAGTATAAAAATGTGATTTTTATATACATAGCAACAACATAAAAATGTGATTTTTATATATGTAGCGGCTACGGGCAACGAAAATGACAAAAGGCGAGCACGATAAAATCTCCTACATAAGAAGAGTCGTGGCGGTTGGTTTAGCTTGGGTGAGAACTTCTCACTTTTAATTTGATTTTCTAGTTGAAATATATACTAGGATGCAGACGGTGTTTAGTAGCACCCGACAACCGTCGTCCACAGACCATGGACGGCTTATATGCTTGTTTGTTTGATTTTGATGTGTAGTTGATTGTGTGATGTGATGTGAAAGGAAATAAAATATTTATATAGTTAAAAATATTTTATAGTTAAAAATAGAATTTTTAACGTGTATATGAAATGAAGTAAACTAATATAAACAAATTGGATATTTGTTTTTATACACTGATTTGATTGATATTGATTGGGACGATAAATTTTACACATCGCCCAACTACACAAATAAAATCTGTGTTTGATTTTTTGAAACCCCACACGGGTATTGGGAAGATATAGGACATACACTAATCCCAATAATTAGTTGTTTGTCGATCGATTGATTGACAAACTGTTATAAGCGTTAAATATTTATATTTAATGCTTATACAGTGTAGAATGCACTTTGGATGATGGTTGATTATTTGTCATTGTTGATTTATACATGTGTTGTAGAAAATCCATATAATTAACATTATATGGTAATTGATTGGGCCTCATTCCAGTTTTGAAATAGAAATATTTGAAAAAGAAATATTTGAAATAGAATATTTGAAAATAGAAATATATGAAGCCGTGTTGATTTGATTGACGCCATTTTGACGTGAACGATATCTATATCGATTTTATTCAATTTTCAATTATATTGAAAGTGATTTCGAAATTTGAATTATATTGAAAGTGATTTCGAAATTCGAATTATATTGAAAAGAATCGAAATTCGAATTATATTGAAAATAATTGAAATTCGAATTAGATTTAAAAGAATTGAAATTCGAATTAAACTGAATAGAATTGAAATTCGAATTAGATTGAAATAGAATTGAAGTCGTTTTGAATGGAATTTAAAACGAATTGAAATTGAACTGAAATTGATTTGAATTGAAATTGATTTGAATTGAAATCGATTTGAAATGAAATTAAAACGAATTTATATTGAAAAAATTTAATTTTGATTTGAATTTGAAAAGGAAGTTGAAATCATTTTGAAAACAAATTTAAAACGATTTATAAAATACGTTTTAAAAGAAAATCGATGAAATATATATATATATATATATATATATATATATATATATATATATATAATGGCCCGAATAGAACGCGCCGCGCTGCGGCAGTTCATGAATTTCGACCATTGACTTCGAATGGACATTGCGGGAGATCCGACCGTCGGATTCTCCTAAAACCGGAACCGTTGGGTTCGTATCGAAAAAAGATTTCTAATGAATATTAGAAATTCGAAATCTAATGGTTGGATTTGGAATTATGTCCAAATCAAATTTGGAAAAGGTCGCTGTAAGTGCAGTTCGATGGCCGTTGATGGAAATCGACTGTACGAGCCTTGATAATATTATTAAAAATATCAATAATTTGTGTAAAATCATAAGAAATGATTTGTGAAGAATTGGGATGAAAAACTCCATATTTGAAAAGATAAAAATAGATTTTTATCGAAATGAACTAGTTTTGAACTAGAATTATAATTCTATTTATTTTTAAATAAATAAATTGAATTTGAAAAGGGTTTTAAAAGTAACCATGATTTCCAATAATTGAATTGGAATGGATTTGAATCGAAATTATCTTTGGAATATTTTGATGTTGTATTTCGTGATTATACAGATGTTGTTATGGAAATTTGAAAGATATATATATATATATATATATATATATATATATATATCGTTATTTCCAATACGATATTTGTTGGTCGTAGAATTTGATATTGAATATAAGCCGATATATTTTCTATTCAGAGCCTTGTATTTAATATCAAATGTGATTTGGGCTTGTCGTGAATGGTGTCTTCATTAACACTGTTCTTAAACCCAGTTGAGAAAAAGATTAAATCTTTTTATTTAGATTTAATGAAGTGTACCAATTAAATGGTGTTTAATTGGAATTGAATTCGAATTAATTTTTGGGTTTATCGTGAACAGTGTTTTAAATAACACTTGTTCTTTAACCCGATAATTAATGGAATGTGATTTTGGGTTGTCGTGAACGGTATCTTCAATAATACCGCTCTTAGACCCAAAGGAGATAAGAAAATTTGAAACTAACTGCAGATGAGTTAAGTTGAATGGTTTCTGGGGTATTGATCTGATGTTGGTTTCGGCCTTCGGGGTTAATACTTAGGGAACTGCTCACTTGCTAATTTACGGTTAGGAACTGATTGAATTGTGATGTGATTTTGGGGTTTATCGTGAACCGTGTTTTAAATGACACTGATTCTTTAACCCAGTCAAAGATTAAAACTAAATGGAGTTTTAAGGAATCTTTAATTAGATTGAAAAGATCGAGAATGGAGTATCACCAGTTTTACTCCAGGCGGTAGTTAAATCTTTAATTAGATTTGAACGTGAAATGGTAATTGAATTTACCGATAACACCGTGGTGTTAGAGATGAAGTATGACCAGTTTTACTTCATGGGATAAATAGGTTGGGGTTGGGAAATACAATAAATAATTACTTCGGTGTGGTTCGCTAATCCCGACTAGTTTGAAGTGATATTCAAAGGTAGATTAAAGAATAAATTTAAAAGATTCATCTTTGATAAAATTAATAGGAACCTTTCCCTAAGAATGTGAAATTTAGAAACTAACTGTTGGTTAGCTAAGCAGAATGGTTTTCTGGATATTGATCTGATGTTGGTTTCGGCCTTCGGGGTTAATATTAGGGGAATTATTCTCTTGATTAATTTACTGTTAGTGACTGATGAATTGGAATGAGGCGTATGTTGTGTTTGTGTAACACGTATTTATTATATACGCGAGTTATTCAGAAAGACCGGGTTTATCCCATTCTGAATAACTGATACGACGATAAGTCGAAGATGAAGACGATGGTAGAAGACTGGAGGTCTTCACGTCGTTTGGATAATTACTGATGATCTTAATTGGGTCGTACACCCAAGAGGAGGGAATCAGTTGGTGATCGTCCAGACGTACTTGGAGATCGATGGATATGCGGGGTACTAGGTGCCTTCGGTTTCGTTCAGACCCAGAACGGACTTGTAAAATGGACTGTGTGTCTGACATTGGATTTCATTCTATGTGATTGATATCGGTTGCATGGAGTGGTTTGCCTGTGTGGCATGCTAAGATGCAAATGATCAAGGTTTTTGTTGAAAAGCAAAGTCTTGTGGTTGATGATCAAAGCACGACCTTTGTGGCATAGCTTTGTGTAGCGTTGATTCGCGAGCCTCACACCCTGGTTGTGAACCAAAACGGGAGAAGGACCTCAGGGGGGACATGCGTTTCTTTCTAGTTAGAAGTGGCGTCAGTGGTTTTACACGCCCTGACTAGTTTGACTTAAGTGGTTGTTGCTGCTGCGAGGCGCCTCAGATATATCGGTGACTATGTGAAGCCAATGGAGTCATTCGTTGGCTCATTTATGCCCCAAAGGGCGGGGAAACGTAATGTTCAGGCATTATAATCCACATCGGTGGACCGGCCCTGACGATCCAAGTGGCAGTTGCGGCTGTTCCTGAGACACGGGCTAGAGTGTCTCAAATCGGTAGAGGACTATCTTTTGCCTTGGTTCACAGAAGGAAACCCAATTTCCAATACGTGACAACTGCGGTTTTGATTGTATACTTATATATGGCTACATAGTGGCATGGGACGCTCATGTCGCCTATGATTGATATTTATGATTGTATATAAAATCAGAAACTAACTGGAAACGAGCTAAGATGGGTGGTTTCCTGGGTATTGGTCTGATGTTGGTTTCGGCCTTCGGGGTTAATACTTAGGGAATCGTTCTCTTACTAATTTACATTTGGAGTTTGATTAAGAATCCAAAGATGAAATTTAGCGTATCAAGCATTCTTTGGCTATTATAAGGTAAAAACCCTATCCTACGGCTTGCGTTGCATTGTATGATGGGACCTGGGTCTTATAATAGCTTCATTTTTCTTTATTTAGTATTGCGCTGTTTGTTTTATGCACTGGTATTCTTGGGAGGAAACCCGTTACGCGTTAGCGGTGTGGTCCCTTGATTTACCTAACTTTAAAATAAAGATTTATAACTGTTTTAGTTCTCACACCAGTCACATGACTGACTTGGAGTTTATTGTTTTAACCTAAACTCTGGGTGCCCTTATTTTGACACGGGCAGCTAGTAGTTTTGGTTTTGCAGATTTATATTCACAGGATCCTGGTTTACAGCTGGAACGATATCCGGAAAGCTTTGTATCTGTATATCTCCTTCAGTTGTGTTTTGTATTATTTTCCGCTGTAGTGATGTATTTAAATGTAATTTAAATCTCTGATATTTTCTGTGTAACATTTATTCATACTCTGTATATTCTTGTATTCTGATGGAATTGTTGTAATAAACAATGAAATGTTCTTCTGTCTGCATTCTGATTGGTCTTGTTCTCGAACTATCCGCTCTTTCCTTCACCGGGAAGTTACGGGTTTCTACAGTTGGTATCAGAGCTTTGGTTTTCAAAGATCAGAGAACAAGACATATTAGAACCATACGAAAGAATTCATATGAAATTGGATTAGTAATATCCAACGGGAATGACTCGTTAGAGATGGGATCGGTAGTATCCTAGAACGAGTGAGAAGAGTATATCTATAAAGTGAAAACAATTTTTGTTTTGAAAATTTAATTCAATTATTCGTATTTGAATAGTTATTTGTATTGATTTGGAGAATCAAGTATATAGAGATTTTAGTATACGTCTTATCCACGTGTATTGACGCCTCGAATATATTCGATAGATATAGAATCACACTCTAGTCGCCCGGAGATGATTCTGATGATAGTTCGAACATCATCAGAATTGGTACTCGAGTTTCGAAGGTGTTATATCTATATATTTCCTATTGACTGGTGTGAGAACTAAAATTAGATAGGGCTTATTGTTGTGATTTTGCATCAAAAATCTGATTTTTAAACTATATATATCAAAGTTATAAATTTGAAATGATAATCAACTAATGGATTGCTGATTGTGTTGTTTGATTATTGGTTGATTAATTAAAATGTTGAACCTTTAACCAAATTGAATCAAATAGTGAGTTGTATTGAAAATTAGTCGCATTCGCATGCATATACATGTGTTTACATTGAGCAGGTCATAGCAAGGAGGCTAGAGAAGAGGAATAAAATTGTTTGCCCGACAAATAGGTACATGTTTATTGTATTTCTTGAGTTTTGGATGATTTTATGAGCCGATTGGCTAGCCGCTTGGCTTTTTCCTTTTCTTTTGGATTGAAGAAGGCCATGGGAGGCTATATGAAATATCCCGAAGTCCCCGGTGCAGGGGAGGTTATGGCGAAATTTTTCGAAAATTTAGGGTGTTAGCCAAATTTTTGAAAAATCTGAAAAATTCTTAGAAACTGAAAAGTTGAAGAACTTAAGCCGCAAAGAAAACAATGAAAGTTGAGTTGATTAGTTAAACAACTTTTGGCCTCATTCCTTTTCGGGGACGAAAAGTTTTAAGTGGGGGAGATTGTAATAACCCGGAAATCTAAGCCAATTTAAAATTTTTATTTTGGCAATTTTAGCGAATTTTGATTGTTTAAAATGAATTATTTTAAATAATAGCGACGAGAAATTCATTTAAAAAGAATTAGAACGTATATATTTATTCGAATCGTCGTTAGAATATAAATATTTATTTATATATATAAAAGGAATTGAAAATGACGCGGTAGTTCGATAATTCGATTTCAAAATTCAAATGAATGTACCGGGTGCAAAATAAACCAGATTTCGGCGAAAACAAAAATATTTGAATCTAATTGAGAATATCTTTCCAACGAATCCGAAGAATTGAAATTTCATAGCGGGAATCAAAAGATATGTCCACTTGAAAATTCAGAATAGTCGCTATGGAATTCTGGCCCTTAAAAATGGAAATTGTGCAAACGACCTCAGAATTCGACGAAACCACTTTTGTTGGATCCGTGGTGTCAAGTTATTACTAGGTTTAAAATTTTGTAATTTTTCGAATCAATATGTGAGCGTGGCAAAGGAAAACGCGTTTGACCAGTTTTAGTTGATTTTAATCGACTGGAAATTGGCCATCCGCTAATGGTACTGCGGGCATCCTGCTTCGAGGCAGGATATCGTGGTATAGAAGGTCATCCACTATATATATTGTGGGGCGCATAGGGAAATCATCCGCTAATGGTACTGCGGGCATCCGCTAATGATACTACTGGAATTTCCAATCACCAATATTATTTTTATATATTATTATTATATATTAATATTACTTTGTATCAATCATGTAATCAACCAACAAGCAATTAATAAAACTTGAACTATTAAAAATAATTCCCAATGATTTAACTGAGTGAGTTTAAATCACCTCGATTTTTACGTGCCAAATATTCGTTTAAAAACCCATATCATTCCAGCTACTCTTCTACTCGACTCGTCTTGAATAATTTATTTAGCCCCTACGGTAATTAATTTTTTTAACAATTAACTATTTGTTTATTTAAATTTTCTACTAAAATGAATAAATAAATTTTTCTATGAAATTTTAAATTTTGGTAAATATATACCTTGTTGACTTGCAAACTACTCGCACAACCATCGGAACAAATCAGCAATAACGGAAATCAGCCCCAATATAAATGATATGTTTCTGTTCGGCATTACATCGAATACTTCACTGACCATCTCCATTCCCATCAGCGTCAGCCCATAACTCTTGGCCACCAATACTGCAGATCGATCTCGTCCATTTCCCATTTTCAGTCCTCCTTCCCACCATCTACAACTCCAAATATTCATTAGTAGCCTGCAGTCCATCCTAAATTCCCAACTCAAGGACTAGGAACGAACTTCCTTCATTTCTTCCAATATCGCCCCAGTGTTTACCAACAGAAAAATTAAATTCCAGCGCTTTTCGTTCATCTCGCAGTTTAGCATCCACACCATCAACGATTTTCAGTTCCCAATTCTCCAAAACTCACGGTGAAATTTCCTTCCCTTTATTATTGAGTTTATTAACAGTTTCTTTCCAGAAATCGCAGCTACTGTCGCAACTTGAAAAAACCAGCTCGAACTTCAGTTCAAACCCCTGCCAAACCAACATCGCCCTTCCAGAAAATCGTAGAACTCCTAATCTATTTCCTTTCCAAAATATAGCGGTATATTGCTTTGAGGTCAGCGCAACACTCCAATCCCTCCTTTAAATCGCGATGATCTCGGTCTTTGTTCCAATTCCAGTGAATATCGCGATATCGAGTGTGGCCTTTGATCCCGATCCTCAGATCATGATTCTTTAATTTTGACTTCGATTTCTTTTTTTATTAACAGAATGATTTGGATCTCGCGATTTTA
Source organism: Allium sativum (assembly GCA_030737875.1). Lineage (NCBI taxonomy): Eukaryota > Viridiplantae > Streptophyta > Magnoliopsida > Asparagales > Amaryllidaceae > Allium > Allium sativum. Next base: position 327,102,033 of record CM060921.1, on the reverse strand, counting down.
AAGAAGAAAAAAAAAGAAATGAAAGAATAGAACGAGTTTGGCTTGAGAATGGAATGAAGATTTCTGCTAAGTTATAGAAGTGGAGACAAGGATAAGAACAACGTACAATTTCATAGCATGTAGGTACAATAAGGATTCCAGTGTACTGAAGCTTAATGGAGAAGGAAGAAATTTTGACGTAAAGATGAAAAGGGAGGACGGGGTAACTTGCAGAATAGCATGTGTTGGGCTTATAGGTCATCTCCTATAATTATATTTATTTTATTTCATTTTAATTTTTATTTATTTTAATCGATATACCTTGCATTAAAATATCCTGCGATATCGAACCCTTATTTGAACGCGACAAAAGACATTCCTAGGGTCGTACCCCCATTCTGAACACACTGGAACAGTTTCCACGGTCTTATTCCACCATATACAAAAGATATTAGATTAATTAAATGATTTAACCTTAAATTTGATTTAATATAAACTGGTTAAAAATAAACAAATGAATTATTATTATTATTATATAAATATACATAAACTGAATTTATATAAATTCCAGAATACATTAACTTAAATTTTAAGCCCGATATAGGTTAGACCAATATTCAATTTATTTAAAATCGAATTATTTTATTAAATAAATCGTTATGGTTTATAAAAAAATTCACAGCGACTATTTCAAAATTTGATCTAGCTATAACTCTCAATACACATTACAAAATTCAGATTTTTCTCTTTCATTCGAAATTTATAGTTTAACAGATTTAAATATTTCTTGTTTCAGCGAATTTCGACTTCAAACGGATTCTGTACACTCAACTGAAGTTCAAAACAAAATATTACGATCTACCAGGCCATTTACGAGCTCGTTTTAATTAATATATATTTATATGTTCAAAATTCGATTTAATTAATATAAAATTCCATTTATATTACGAATTCAGTATTTAAACTAATTTAGATATTCAAATCTTAAGTGATAAAAATACGGGTCGTTACATTCCTTCCCCCTTAAAAGAATAGAAGAAAAAGAAGAAGAACAACTAACCACAATATCAGAGTCTCGCATCGTAGCGGAATAAAATATAATATAGAAATAAACCTTTATTGAAAACTTTAAGAACAATACTTACAATCTATCATAGTACAGTGGCCATCCAATACATCTGGACAGTTATTATAGTCTGTCCTCCTTTACAATACACAACATAATACTATGTATATAATACGTCTGAACTCCTCCTGCTGGTCTCCTAAAATCTGTATCATCTTATCCTGAACTTGTAAGCTCGGTCAGACCCAACTCGGTCTGACCCGAGCATTACAAACGCCACAGGTCAGTCTGGTGAACCAGCACGAGAAAAACTCACTAAATTATTGGTATCATCCAACTTGATTTAAAAGTTAAAAATCCTTTCGAAAGAAAAGGATAATCGTAATACCAATCCACACATAAACATGGACGATTTTTACCTTACGATAACCCAAAACATTTTTGAAATCAATATCTTTTTTGATATTATAATAGTGTCTAAATACAGATAAATAGAAATCTAGCAGAACGCTTGCATCTCACGCTCTACATATATAGTATACAATCAAAACCGTGGGCGCTTATTGGAGATTGAATTTCCAACTATGACAAGGTATGGGACCACCTTCCGATAGTGTATCTCTAGAGGGGAATACACTGGGTTCAACAAGAACATCTTGCAACCTGGCCTACACATGACCGACCACTCATTTTTCTTGAGTGTATCGAATATATTGTCACCTACGGTTGCTAGCAACATAGCCGTTCCCGGGAGATAAAGAAGCGAAAAGAAGTAACAAATATGAATATTCTCTAGATGGTGACAATACACCCTTATGAGGGCGAACCACATAGCCATGCTGCCTGCCCGATTTTTTTCATTTTCCGGTTGTGAGGCTTGAGGTTTAAAATTTATCTTTCAGATCATCTGGTCATCATTCACTTTGAATGCCACATCATCAGATCCGTCAGATATCACTAATTGACATCCACAAAAATACTCTGGGTGTTAGCTAGCACCAACAGAAGGCACTTTCCTACCGCATCCTTGGAATCACCCTATTGATCAGTAACGAGCAGTCCTTCCAGTCCGTCGATTTCAACCATGACAGGATCACCATCAAAATATCTCTGGGCGCGACTCCAGAGAATTCGACAAGTAGTCCTTCCGCTTATGAAGATCCACGGTCTTCATTGCTCTATCTTCAATTCGTATTCTACGTTTTCGTATTTGTTGGTTCGGAATGGTTTTCGAATGTAAATTCGATCCCAGTCTTTCTGTACCAACAATTGGTTTAGGCCAGATTTGATAGTCGGTTATTTAACTATCAAATAAAAACAACCATTCATCCATAAAAGAAAATTTAATTCACTGATTTCATATTCTCCATCACTTTATCCTCTTTTTGATTAATCATTCGTTAATTCAAAACTTCTCCATTTTTCCAATAATTGAAATACTCATTTCTCTTCTTATATTTGTATATACAAGCATATTCAAAAGCCCTTCCATTTAAAAAAAAAATCTTTTTAGCATGTATTTCTCAACTCGGTCATTATTCTCTAACCGTAAACTAGTAAGAGAAAAATCCCCTAAATGTCAACACCGAAGGCCGAAACCAACATCAGATCGACACTCAGAAAATCATTCAACTCGCTAATCCCCAGTTAGTTATAATTTCCTTAACTCCATTTCTTAATTTCTAATGAATAATCAATTCTGGTTATTCATTATCACTTTAAATGAGACATTTATCTCAACTTATCATCTTTCAAATATTTTATTTACAAATAATATTTACAAAATCATTATCGAATATTCCATAAATATTCTTTATAATTACCTTTATAATTTTATTATATTTATCTCCTTTATGTTGATAACTCATTCCATAAAAATATTCGTATATAAATATCATCTGCCAATCTTTACTAATCAAAATTATTATTTATAAATCTTAGATAAAATTCTTTAATATAATATATTTTATATTCCAATTTGGTTCGACTTGTATTCCATTAAAATTTATAAATTTAAAACAACTCTTACTTCTAATTATTCTCACTTGCAAGATATTTTGGTTTTCCCAATATTTGTCTTAATCGTTAACTATATCTCTTAATACAAGTTCACCCTTGACTCTTTTGGTCAAATCAGAATTCATACTTGCAAATTTTAGGTTTCATTTCTATTTATAACTTCTATTTTATAAAATCTCCTATATATTTCCCTTATAACTGGAAAATTTTAATCCATTTCCACTTCCTTTTCCGAATCCATGCTCAAACTATAACTTTCTCAAAATGCTTCCAATATATGGTTTTATCTTTTGTAAATGTCACTTATAAAATCGAGTTCAAATCTTATTTGTTAAAACACATTTACTTTTCAATTCTATTTAATTGGTTTCTAAATAAATATTTCTATTTGGAAATAAATATTTTCTTTTAAGTTCTTTTCATATATCAATTCTATTTCGAAATCCATAATTTCCAAATTCTCAAATGGTAATCGTTCATTCCTTTATAAACATTGTTTATAAAATCACCTCATTAACACATTTGTTTAAACGAAACTTTTCCTTTAAACCGTATTTATAATTTGGATTTCAAATGAACATTTCTATTTAAAATAGGTATTTTCCCCGAGGACAATTTCTTTAATTTAAAATAATGGTTTATTTTACGATTCCCATTTCTTTTCCAATTTCATACACACTTCACATTTTTCTCAAATTTCCAAAATAATAATTCCACTTCTCATAATGTCGTCTGTAAAATCCCTTCTTCACGATATTTTTTTAAATAAATAGTTGCTTTTAAATCCTATTTAATTTGGATTCTAACTAGCCATTTTCATTTGAAATAAATATTTTAAAATTATTTTTATATTCCAATTTATGTTTTGAAATCCATATATTATTATTTAGGATATTTAAAATACCCCAAAATCAACCATCAGTGTTACTAACACATTCAAACATATCATAAGCTATCACCGGTTATAAAACACATAATATATCAGTATATATGTGAAAATAATAATTTAAATCTGAGGAATCCAGTTGGATCCCTCCAACCTGTTTTTCCTGCATCTACAGATGTTAGTCAAAAATAATAATACCCATCCTGCTTCGAGTCAGGATATTGTGGTATAGAAGGTCATCCACTATATATATTGTGGGCGCATAGGGAAATCATCCGCTAATGGTACTGCGGGCATCCACTAATGATACTGCGGGAATTTCCAATCACCAATATTATTTTTTATATTATTATTATATATTATTATTACTTTATATCAATCATGTAATCAACCAACAAGCAAATCAGCAATAACAGAGACCAGGCCCAAAATAAATGATATGTTTCTGTTCGACATTACATCGAATACTTCTCTGACCATCTCCATTCCCATCAGCGTCAGCCTATAACTCGCGGCCACTAATACTATAGATCAACTCGTCCATTTCCCATTTTCAGTCCTCCTTCCCAACATCTACAACTCCAAATATTCATCCGTAGCCAACAGTCCATCCTCAATTCCCAACTCAAGGACAAGGACCAAACTTCCCCCATTTCTTCCAATATCGCACCAGTATTTACCAACAGAAAAATCAAATTCCAGCGCTTCTCGTTCATCCCCAGTTTAGCATCCACACCATCAATGATTTTCAGTTCCCAATTCTCCGAAACTCACGGTGAAATTGCCTTTCCTTTATTATCAAGTTCAATAACAGTTCCTTTCCAGAAATTGCAGCTACCGTCGCAACTTGAAAAAGCCAGCTTGAACTTCAGTTCACACCCCTCCCAAACCAACATCGCCCTTCCAAAAAATCGTAGAACTCCTAACCTATTTCCTTTCCAAAATATAGCGGTATACTGCTTTGAAGTCAGCGCAGCACTCCAGTCCCTCCCTTTAAATCGCGATGATCTCGGTCTTCGTTCCAATTCCAGTGAATGTTATTGAGTGTGGCCATTGATCGCGATCCTCAGATCGTGATTCTCTAATTTTGATTTCAATTTTTTTATTAACAGAATGATTTGATCTCGTGATTTTACAGAAGAAGAAAAAAAGAAAAGAAATGAAAGAATAGAACGAGTTTGGCCTGAGAATGGAATGAAGTCTTCTGTTAATTTATAGAGGCGGAGGCAAGGATAAGAACAACGTCCAATTTCATAGCGCGTAGGTAGAATAGTGATTCCAGTGTACAGAAGCTTAATGGAGAAGGAAGAAATTTTGACGTAAAGGTGAAAAGGGAGGACGGGGTAGCTTGCAGAATAGCATGTGTTGGGGTTATAGGTCGTCTCCTATAATTATATTTATTTTATTTCATTTTAATTTTTTATTTATTTTAACTGATATACATTACATTAAAATATCCTACGATATCGAACCCCTATTTGAACGTGACAAAAGACATTCTTAGGGTCCAACCCTTATTCTGAACACACTGGAACAGTTTCCACGGTCTAATTCGACCATATACAAAAGATATTAAATTAATTAAATGATTTAACCTTAAATTCGATTTAATATAAACTGGTTAAAAATAAACAAATTAATTATTATTCTTATATAAATATACACAAACTGAATTTATATAAATTCCTGAATACATTCATTTAAATTTTAAGCCCGATATAGATCAGACCAATATTAAATTTATTTAAAATCGATTTATTTTATTAAATAAATCGTTATGGTTTATAAAAAAATTCATAGCGACTATTTCAAAATTTGATTTGGTTATAACTCTCAATATATATTACGAAATTCAGATTTTTCTCTTTCATTCGAAATTTATAGTTTAGCAGATTTAAATATTTCTTGTTTTAGCGAATTCCGACTTCAAAACCGGATCCTGTACACTCAACTGAAGTTCAAAACAAAATATTACAAACTGCCGTTCCATTTACGAGCTCGTTTTAATTAATATATATTTATATGTTCAAAATTCGATTTAATTAATATAAAATTCCATTTATATTATGAATTCAATATTTAAAATAATTTAAATATTCAAATCTTAAGTGATAAAAATACCAGTCGTTACAGTAGCCACCATGAAAATGCAGATCATACTTTGGATATTCGTATCGTAGGCCTAATGAAGCGGACCTTTATAAATATGGGAAGCTCCCGACTGAGTACCATGCATTGGATGCAGCCCTATTACGGAACTCAGGTTACAATAGACAATTTGTTGGTGTGAGGGTCTAGATACATGCACTGGGTGGTGTATCATTGACAGTAGGGCATTACTCCGTGTTGAGACTTGGTTAGACCAAGCAGTTTGGATACAATGATCTATACACTTACATGGCATAGCGATGATGGTTCGATGCGATTACATGGCATAATGATTTGGATTTCCGTATGTCGTTCGCCATAGGATTAAAGTTGCACACGCTTTCGTGGCGTGATAGTGGAGACCGTACGAGGAGGGTACTATGGGGTGTACCTTGAGATGTTGGGTATAGCTACATATATACTATATTTGGTTCAATCAACCAGGGAGTAAATGGGTACGACGTGAGTATAGAGCCTTGAGTACTATTAACCCCACTAACCTAATAATTAAGAAAACATAAATGAATGGTATATGTAGGGTTATTTCAAAATGTATTATTTTTCAAATCACCAGAACTTTGTGTTCTAACCCCCTCCTCATAACATACTCGCAGGTTAGGTTTATGGCATAGATTTGATAGCCTTTGGACACTAGTTAGATGGTGTTATTATTTCGGTAAGGTTATTTATGATTTTTAATGTTTATCCATTCCGTTGTAAGATGTTTTATCGAGCTATGATATATTTATTATCTCCATATTTTCTGCAGGATACCAGACAAGCCAACTCGAGCTTCGATAGATTGAGATTTTTGGAAAAAAAAACAGTTGTTGAAATTCAGGTTGTTACAAAACATGTCACCTGCTACTCAGTCTACTCATCAGCATGGTTAATGAGTACCCCGAAATAATAAGAGAAAACGTAAAATCTTGAGTCATACGACTGTCTGGTGTGAGCGATAAATATCTATCAACAGGTACGTAGGAAAATGTGATATTAGATAGTTCAAGTCTCACCTAACCTGTCTCTGCAACCGAAGAGTTAATACATAATAATCACATTTAATTTGTTACTGAGACACATTGAAATAAATACTAGTTTGAATAGGATTCCCAATCCTTGCTTCTCTGAAGTATCGAACAGTGATAGCCTACCTGTAGAAATAGAAGATAATAAACGAGCAATCATAGCATCCATAACAAGCAATAACCAAGCTATCGCCGATTAAGCCTCTAATACATTGATATCGAATGACTGACCGTTTCCATCCATCAAGAGCTAATGGAGAACCATAGTTCTGGTCGGACTACCGTATGTCTCATGTACATTTTTCTTCCGAAGACAACTATATTACTTTCCGAGCTATCCAAGGTACTCGATCTCTCAGACCCTAACAGACATCCCCACGACACCCTTGCTTCGAGTCCGCTAGAATCCTCCGACCTATAAATGATTCCTTGGCTCTTCTAATCTCATGATCTATCCACAACTTGATCACTATACCATACATGCTATTTTGCAACCCCTAAGTGCGGATGATTGCAACGGCTTAGGTCCACTGTGGAATAGCAATGGCAATGGTCCGTTACAATTTTTTTTACCATGGTCGCCATCCGTTCTAATTTGTGGGATGGCTCAAAACCATTATGAAATTAAATATACCCTTCCATAAACCACATGTTCCCAATGTAGTACAACATTCATTTTTCCACTCCATTTTCTAGATTCACGCAGAAAGAAAAAGGACGAAGCAACTTGCTATAATTATCTCGATAGAAAACTTCCCAAGATCCATTTTTTCAGATCGATAACTTCCCTTGATCTCGAAATTGACTAAAAAACATATAATTTGCTAAGCATTTCTGTTTCATCTTCTGTTCTTTTTTATCAAATCAAATTTGAGGAAAAAGGGTAAAAAGAGAACAAATCAATGGTTCCAATGACTCAAAACCTAGCCGCCGGTCTATGGCACGTCATGCCTGACCTCTATGCCGCTAGAACCCTAGTTTCGGACTGTAGGTTAATGGATCAGTTGATGTTTTCAACTCTATGTTGTAGCAATAGTTTTGGTACAAATGGAGATTATATGATGCGTTATAAGAGAAGTGTGTGCTTGAATAGCTTGAGGAATGATATTAAGATTGTTTTTGCTATGGCTACCACTCCTTTTTTGAAAAGTTCAAGATTGGCGAAGCTAAAAGAGATCCCTATGATGTCCATGTATCCAACTTTTGATCTCGGAGACGTGATTCTAACCGAGAAGGTATTAATTTTTTCTTAATTGTGCAATGATTTGAATACTAGGTAATTTAGTTTTATGTTTAAATGACATGTTGACTAAGCAAACAGAGTGTGTGATTACAAAGTAATAACAACAAAATAAATATTATGCATATGATTATATGGTTACAGAAAAGGTATCCCATCAATTATTTTGTGACATTAAGGAAACACTATTTCTTGTCTGCAAACTTAGTTAATATTTGATATTATGAAGTTTCATCATTATATAATGGAATTTTAAATTCTCTACTTAGTGGATTCTATTTCAAAAACTTTGTCACTAAACCAAGTGCTCACAAAAACCAAATATGACAATATGTAAGAAAAACTCACAGTAGCCTAATTATCTTAAAGCAAACCGTGTTGAATGTAACATTGATTTTACCATTTACCCATGAGGCGAGGCTTCAAACCAATATATATATATGTATGTATGTATATGTATATGTATGCATGTATATACATTAGACATCAAATACCGAGGTGAATACAGGAAATGTAGAAATGTAGATTACATGTTAATGGTGAGATTTTGAACATTTGTAGTCATACGTAATAATGCTAGTCGGGTAAGAAACACAACTCTAGTTTACTAGCAAATATGGCATTAGTGAAGTTGGCTGATAGATTTCATACTTTATCTTATTGATGTCTTTTTTTATCGTCTATGTTAATCTTCTAGCAAATGTTTACTTGAAGTACTTGTTATATGTTGACTTCTCATGTATGGTTTTCTAGAGGTAATCTGATCGATTTCCATTCATAGGTTTCGTATTTGTTTAGAGAGCCTAAAGTGATAGATATTGTTCTCTTCAAGGCTCCTCCAAGTCCAATTCTTCTGGTACTTAGTTGTTCTATTACCTTATTGGTGTCTCATAATTTCTATTGTTATTAAGTTGGTTACAACCTTATTGTTTGAACTATTTGGACATCTTGTATGTAGGAAAAAGGATACAAGTCTGGTGATGTCTTCATCAAAAGAGTCATTGCAACAGCTGGAGATTATGTTAAAGTAAGCCATCTAGTATCATCTTGTGTCATATGTATATTCTACTATGAATTTAGTCTGTTCTATGACATCAGCTTCATTCCTTTTCTTGCTTCAAGCATAGGTTCGCAATGGGGAACTATATATTAATGGAATTTCTCAAGATGAAAACTACATATTGGAGACACTCTCTTATGAGATGAATCCAGAGGAAATATCCAATATTTTCTTAGTAATACCAATTTTTTCCAAGTTTACCAAAAAAAATGCTAAAATAAAGTAGAAAGTGATTCTACCGAATCTACATTTTTATTTCGAGTAAAATTTACTTAATTTGCTATGATGTAAAGTTATATAAGTGTTAACGGTCAATGAAATTCACTCTATGGAGCATTCACTCATTGCCAGGCTAAATGAGTTACATGCTGCTTTTAAGGAGTGTTACCATAGGTTGTTCTTATGTACATACATTATGTGAATCTTCAAATAGTTTTGGTAAATTATACCATCGGTTCCCAAAATTTGAAAAAGAAACAGAGACTTAACATATCTAGAACATGTCGATCTTAACAGTTCATGTAATCTAGTTAACGTAGAAAATTAAAAAAATTCTCCTTTAAGCTAGCCTAATTTGGAAAATGTTTTTATTATACATTGGAATGGGTTCAAGGTTTTGCAAATACATATAATATCCAACTAAACTCGAGTTTACTCTATTACAATATAATATCAATGATGTTGGTCAGCCTTTTGATCTTTTTAATGGAGCTGCTATATTTTCTTAAATGCAAGAAAATCCTATTTTCTACTGCTAAACTGCATCGATGTTTATGGTGTCAAAATGTTTCTAATATCTTTGTTCTTACAATATATGAGTATAAACAAAGATGGCATCTATAAAGTGATCATGAACATTTTTTCTCTCTTTTTCCCCCTTTAAAAATGGAAACACAAATTTGATCTCTTCATGGCTATTTTACCCGACCATGTGATCCACCAGAAAGCTGGTACATTTGTCCAACATTAAAGAAACATCAATCTCTTAATAGTTCGGTTATAATTTCTTTACCGATCATCCATTTATTGAATAATAATAATATATAAGTTTGATATATGAAATTATCATCTCTCTTGAAAGCGTACACCTATTATCTTACACATAATGATATGTCTGATATGTTCAATATTATTATTTTATGCTCGTTATACATAATGAGATGTTTTTATTACTCAAATCCTTCTATTTTAAAATTGTCCTTAAACATACTATTTCTGGACGAATTTTCAAGGCCTAAATCTATTTGTATATAGGAAAATAAAATATGGCATTAGCTTCTGCCTCAAAAACAATTTCCAGAATGTGTGCATGTTTTAAGAATTGGCTAGTTTATTGCTAAATTAATGCTTCACTGCAAACTAAAAGTGAAGTTTTTGTAACTTTCATCTAGCTCCCAATGTGTATTGGGAATATGTCTTAAATTAATCATCATGGAGTGTTTTAGAGTTCTAATTTTGCATCCTGGTCTTGGATTATGTGTGCTCTTTATTCTGCAAAGGGAATAAGAACTAAAAGAAGTTATGAAAGGGATTATGTGTGCACGTGTTGAACCAAACATATGTTATGTAACTGGGCATGATTTTCTTAACATGTTTTTATTGTATGATTGGTTATTTTTTTGGAATCTTATGGTCCCAGGGTTAGCAATTTATATTTCTAGTAGATAACATATCATACATGTGTAAGTTTTTTGTATTTGTATATGAAAAAAAATGCATCTATTAGTTATCTGCAAGTTTGAATTCATTTATTTTATGTAATGAGTAAAATCTTTTTCTATTTAATTGACATTGTACTATAATAAATAATATTATATCACTAAAAAAATTCTATGCTTATATCATCATATTTTTCTATTTGATGATATACTTTGCAAAACAATTTAGATAAGTGGTAGTCTTATATGAAGGAATGCTACTTATATCAACTTTGTTCCAGTAGCAAATGAAGTAATTTGTTTGAGTAAGACTTTCTAAAATATGCTTGTGAGTCTTTATTTTCATTGCATTTACAATGTGTGTGTGTGCATATATATATATAACTTTGCTACAGTTGGATAGGGTGAAAAAGATGTGGGCTAGAACTATAGGAATAACAGTGGATCAAAAAAAAGAAAAATAAGTTCTTCAAAGGTATACAGGCCATAGTACATAGACTCAAGGAATACACTACAAAGCTTCTTGTCTTCTCTAGACCCCGTGGCAAATTCAAGGTAATTCTTATGCGACGACCGCCCACAACCCCTGCACTAAACAAGAGGAATAATGCGCTGAAAGGTGTGCCATGCAGCTGTAGACGATCAACATAGGTAAACAACAACATTGGAACCTATAGTAACTCACAGCGCAATGATAAAATATAATTGAACATATACAACAGGTATTAATAGTGAAGCAGAAAACACCAAACTTCCATAATAACTAGAAAGTAATATCCATACACGTGGATAACAACAATAGTGTTTATACAACTTTGCCTCACTACAGCATTCAGAGAAGAATAACAGACAACGGAAATCCAAATACCATATAGTAGGTAAGATAATACACCAGCCTCCTGCTCGTCTCCAAACTGCAACGTCGTCCTCACTAAGCTATCACCTGCCACCTAGTCTGCCCATCCAACTATCGGATGAACAACCCAAGGTAATAAAAGGGAAACATAAAACTTTGAGTCAAACAACAGTTTTGGTAAGCAATAAAACAACTAACTAACATCATCAATAAAGTATATGAGAATGGATAGATAAACATACTAATCTACCTACAACACCAGAGAAGAACCCAAACTTGCCTTCTCCACATCTGACATTGATAGCCTTTACAATCCATTCAACCAAAAGAACAACAATTCATCCATGGCATTCAAGACAACTATTCATTCAATAGCAATCACATAACTAATTATATCTCATGTAAACCATCCTACTCGACCTCAACATCCCTCAAGCACAAGCCCCAGAGCCTAAACCAATATCAGACAAGCACTCAAGAAACAACTCCCTCGATGTTGGACAATCTACGTGTTGACACCAAAAATTAGCGTGACAGCCAAAGAAAGGGCTGTGTAGAGAACAAATGAAGATAACTGGTTGTATAAACTGAAAAATTAGAGAAAATCACACACCAATTTATAGTGGTTCAGCATTAATGAGTCTATGTCCACTTTATAATCTCTTATATACTCTTTAAACTATTAGACAAAATAGTTACAATGGCAATACAACAGATCAAAATATTTGAAAGCTAGAGTATTTAGACTTCTTAAAAGTCCCTTCTTCGGAGTCCAAAAGGGGTATTTATAAATGATACAATAATTGAGCCGGCTTGGACATGTGTCGTACGATCCAAAAGAGTAGTTAAATGTGAAGAAGTAGTTTTCTCCTAAGGAATTGGTACTCCTCGAATTATCGGTAATGGGTGACCATCGATCCGTTCATTTCAGATGGCTTAGAAAGGATAAGGAAGGCGTGAGCTATTCTTTAGGTGTGTATTAGACTCACAGCTGGGTTCGATATGACCAAGTATGCCTGATCACCATGGGCTTCTCTTGGGCTACGTCTGGTGCGGGTGACGAATTCAAGTGACGGGCCTCATCAATCGGCCCACTTCTTGACTTTGGGGCACCTGCTTCGGATATCCAAGGCATGGGTCTTGTAATACCCCATAATTTTATAACACATTAAGATGATAAACTAAGGAATACTTAATTAAATATTCAGAATTAAGTGAAATGGACTGCGCCATAGCGTTCGTCTCGGAATTCTTCTTAAGATAAACACCAAGTTTGCGCAAAGCGGAAATCGTATGAAGAAGATATTAAGGTCTGAAGTTTGTATACACATAAGATTTATATATACATACATAACCAAGTCAAAACCGTTCAAATTAATTCAAAATCAGAAGCGGGTAGTCTGGGAGGGAAATGGACCCATTGGGGGTCGACATACCCTAGGGGTGTCGACCCATGGGTTAACACCATAAGAGGGGTGTCAACATCCATGTTGACATCTCCCAAATCCGGGGAAGATTCCTGTTTCTCAACGTGGATTGAATTGTAGGCTTTGTTTATTGGCTGATGGCTATAAATAAGACCCTATTCCCATTGATTTATTCATCTAAATCAATGGCGACAGTGAGATGCTGCTCCAACTCAGATTAAATTAGCCTTTTCTTCAGCAACGACGATTCATACATATTCAAAGATCGCTGATTCAACATCAACACGTTTTCCTCAGTTTTCTTAGATCCATCCTCTGTGAGTCTACGTGATTTTTAGATATAAACACTTAAAAGTTGTTTTGACATGTCTATGAATTGGATCTAAGCCTGTGACTAATTGAATCATGTCAGATTTGTCATTATTTGTATATGTAATCCACTGATTAGATCTCATCAAGCCTGTTTATGATCATGTCACTATGCCTAATCAGTTTTATTATCACATGTTCATCAGATCTGTTCTTATATGCCTATCTTGTCATTATGCCCAATTTTGTCACTATATGCTTATTCAGTTGCTATGCCTATTTCTATCACTGTATGTCCATCTTTTTATTATGCTTATTTATGTTCTCTTCCCTTCTTCTTTTCCCTTTTTATTTTATAGCCAGGCTACCTTCGAGCCTAAGCATACCGCTGAAATATGCAAACGTGTGAAATTGGGAACGAGGGGAAAACGTTAAAATTGGGGCATAACTTGTATTGGGGAATTTGGGCATAACTTGAATTAAATACATATATATGGATTTGGAGCATAAATCAAATTGTGATTTAGATCTTAATTTGGAGCATATGGTACACGATGAATATGACTTGGGAAAGGGGAATGAAAACCTATAATGAAATAGGAATAATTGGTTAAGAATGAAAATGCCTAGATTTACAGTAATTAGAAATTGTAACCGCGCTTAGACACGAGGTTATATTACACTTTTGGTAGAAGCCTGCCCGGACCCGCCCGGGATATCCAGCGACCACAAGTGGTGAATCTAATGTGAGGGGCTAAGTGCATAAACACGTAACGGGCTAAGACACTAGGTTAAGTACGACTTGTGGAAGAAGTCTGCCCAGACCCGCCCGGCATATCCAGCATCCACAAGTAGTAGGCTTAATATGGGAGGTCTAGCACATTATAACCACAAATTAATGAATGGTAATGAACTTGAATACTTAACCTGATTGAATCCATAGGGATTACATGAACATGTTAACTTGAGTATGGGGTTAAGTAAACTTGTATGAATCAGTGGGAGGGTTAAGTATATCTTGGGGTGGTGGGTAATATATATATATATACATATATATATATATATATAGGCCCACAAACTTAACCTGTTGGGGTTATGCAATCTTACTACACTGGTATGGCATAACCTGTGGAAATCGTAGAATTGGGGATGCAAACCTAGGGGGAAGCTTGTATCATCTTGTGTGTGGGACCCGTTTTAGTCAGTAACCCATATATAGGTATCAAATGAGTACTCCGAACTAAGTCAGAGTCGGAGCATGCTTATTGGGCTGATTGTAAGAGATCCAAAAGAGGGAACGGTGTGAGCGGTGCATTCCAACGGGGTGATGTGCGTGCATGGGTCCAGACAAGGGAGGCTAAGACGCCGTGACACCTGTAGATATGATTGTGCACATCCTGAAAATAAAGGGTTGCCACTTTAGGAAGTGATACGTCCTGGTGTGGAGCCATCACAGGGTATCTACGGAGTAGGGAGCCGATCAATTGGGGTATTAATTAGGGTACATCTAGACTCCGGTACATTTAAGAGCCCATTATTATCCTTAGGGGTAACTCCGGTATGTTTAGTTGGGCTGCCTGTTATTGTATGGGGTTAAAACCTCTCACTAGAAGTATGCCTAAGTATACCATCTTATATTTGCCGGGGATCATCTTCTTCTAGTTATACTAGAATTGGTGCAGAGAAAGAGAAAAGTATTAGAGAAGCACCATACATATACACTCTATTCGGTTTACCCTGTTTACCTTGTTATACCAGCCTTATATGTTGTTATCCCTCTTATCTAGTTTATATGCCTACCATGATGCTTTTACTTATTTATATGCTAAAAGTAACTGGACTCGCCAGATTTATGCCTGACCTATTTTGTTTCCTTTTCTTTCTCTTCCGTTTCCCCCCAATGTTCTCAGGGTGAGAATACTCAAGCTCGATCAGGATTCTTCTTTCCTTCTACTTGGAGCTGCTTAGATGTACTGCTTTATTTCGTATCTTCTCTACTATGGCTATGTTTTCGGGGATTATGCTCTTTTCATGTTTATTGTACTCTGATGATTTTAGTACAAGACATAAGTTTTAAGTTGATGTACTAGGTTTTTTTATGTTTCAGGCTTATGATGTAACTATGTTTTGAACCATGATGTCTTCTGCTTAATAAAAGTTGTAGATTCCGCTGCTATTTGAAATCTGTCTTGTATTGTTTCTGTTTACTTTTAACGCTTTACGAAATTTAATGCATTCTCTTATAGAGTGACATTAACGGACGTGGGGTATCACACTTGGTATCAGAGCTGAAGGTTACCAGATCGGATAAAAGATTTTGAAAATTGTTCTCAAAAAGGTATTAAAAGAAAGCATTTTCAAAAGAAAAGTCTATTTTGAAAAACATATTCCCCAAAGCCATATGCAATATCTTTCGATTCTTTGTTTGAATCCCTTTTTCCTTTCTTTTCAGCATGTCTGGGGAACCTAATATTCCTGAGGGCATCACGATACCAGGCTAGTTCCGTAGGTATCTTGAGGCCATGGCACCTGCCGGAGGTCAAGCAGACGTTCCTTCCCCTGCTGCACCCGCTATTCCTCCTCCTCTTCTACGAGCAGATAATTTCTTTAAGATCTGCAAAGATTTATGTGCTGTGGGCGGAAAGCCATGCCAAGGAACTGAAACTTTCGTAGAGGCAAGGAATTGGCTTAAAGAGACGGAGGATTTGTTTGGAATTTTCGAAGTTGACGATCATAGAAAGATTTAGTTGGCTGCTTGGCTGCTGAAAGATAAGGCTTCATTCTGGTGGGAAGTGATGCAAGCAGGTCATCCAGTGGAGACTTGGGATGATTTTCGTCAGGGATTTGAAATGAAGTTTCTTTCTCAAGCTGAGAAAAGTATGCAAATGGAAAGGTTTCTGGCACTCAAGCAAGGAGGCATGATTGTCAAAGAGTATGTTAACAAGTTCAATCAATTGGCGAGGTTTGGGTTGGAGCTAGTAGATACCCCATATAAGAAAGCTTAACGGTTTGCTAGAGGGTTGAATTAACCCCTTCATGGGTTAGCTATATCTCATATTCCGATGGGAGCGACTTTTGAAAGGCTTGTTGATATGGCATTGATGCATGAGGAAGATAAAGGTGAAAAGAAAGAAGCTAAGGTTGAGGAGAGAAAAACAAGAACATGTGGACCAAGAAAGGACAACAACAACAACAACAACTAAAGAAGGGAGGAAAGTGCGGTAAGGCTAGAGATAAGAGGAAGTGTCATAATTGTGGATGTGAGGGTCATTTGATCAAGGACTGCAAAAGAAAGAAGAATGCTTGTTTCAATTGTGGAGAGGTCGGACACTTTTCTAAGGAGTGCCCAAGGAAGCAAGGACAATGTCAAAGGGTAGGATCTTCGGGAAGGCAGGTGCGTGCTCTCGTGGCCAGTGCGCCAGGCATAGGTAGGAAAGTTTCCATTGAAGGTTTGATTTCCCTTTCCATTCATCCTATAAAAACTCTTTTTAATTCGGGCGCTTCACATTCTTTTATATCTGATTCTGTGTTTGAGTCTCTGCAACTTAGTACTAGTATGGTTCTGGATCCCGTTGTTGTCTTAAATCCCATTGGGGTTACGGCTCATTTGTCCATGATTTGTCGGGGTTTGAGAATATTTGTGTTGTACGTCGAGTTTGAGTGCGATTCATATGTGCTTGGCTTCATGGCCTATGGTTTTATTTTAGGGATGGATTGGCTAGCTATGTATGGTACCATTCTGGATTGTGAGAGGAGGATTGTTAGACTTGTGACTTACCATAGGAGGACCCTCGAGATTTCTTGTGACCCTAAAGGGTCTGTCATGCTTAGTTTCCTAGAGTCACTTTATGCGTCTATCGATGATCTGCGATCCATACCAGTAGTCTGTGGGTATCCTGATGTTTTTGAGGTGGTTCAGGGATTACCTCTGAGGCGCGAGATTGATTTCCGTATATAATTGGTGGACAATGCAAAGTCAGTTGCATTGCATGTGCGCCATATGGCTCCAAGAGAAAGGAGGGAGCTTAGCAAGCAAGTAGGGGTGCTACTGGAGAAAGGGTTTATCAGGCGAAGCATATCTGAATGGGGTGCTCCGGTAGTATTCGTAACTAATTAAGGCAGATGGTTTGCTTCGCTTATGTGTAGATTATAGAGAGTTGAATAAACTCACTAAGAAGAATAGGCACCCACTTCCGAGGATCGATGATCTATTTTACCATCTTGTTGGTGCATCTGTTTTTTCCCAGTTAGACTTGGCCATGGGATTTCATCAGTTGAGGATGGCCGAGGACAGTATAGATAAGACCGCTTTTAGAACTCCAGATGGTTTCTTCGAGTGGCTCGTTATGCCATTTGGATTGACGAATGCACCCACCTATTTTTTTGATCTGACGAGTAGGGTGTTTCAAGAGTTTCTAAATAAGTTCGTTGTGGTCTTTGTTGATGATATCTTGATTTTCTCGAAGAGCGAGGAAGAGAATGCCTTACATTTAAGGAAGGTTTTGAAACTCTCCGTGCGCATCAGCTTAAGGCGAAATTCTCCAAATGTCATTTTTGGAGAGAAGAAGTGAGATTTCTAGGGCATGTAGTCTCTAAAGATGGGTTAGCAGTATATCCCGCGAAGGTTGTTGCAGTTCAAGATTGGAAGATCCCAAAGAATGCAATGGAGGTGAGAAGTTTTATTAGTTTAGCGGGCTATTATAGGAAGTTCATTACGGACTTCGCAAAGATATCATCCCCACTCACTAGGCTGACGAAGAAGAATCTGACATTTTCTTGGGATGTAGATTGTGATGATGTTTTCCAACGATTGAAGAGGGCTCGGACAATAGCCCCGATCTTGGGTAGTCACCTCAGTAGATATTCCACGAACGATTGAGGGTGGTTGCGACAAGATGGAAGGCTTTGTGTTCCCCGAGTTGGGAGTCTGTTGAACAGTCCTTGTGGAAGCCCATCATTCTAAGATGACTATTCATCCAGGTGGTGATTAGATGTATAGAGATATGAAGAGGGTTTTCTTTTGGGTTAGGATGAAGAAAGATGTGGCGGAGTTTGTTTCTCAATTTTTAGTTTGCCAGCAAGTCAAAGCTGGGGAAAAGAAGCCCAGTGGTTTACTTCATCCTTTGGAGGTCCCACAGTGGAAGTGGTAGGGCGTCTCTATGGTTTGCCCAGATCGAGGAAAGGCAACACCAGTATTTGGGTTGTAGGAGTAAGAGGATGGCACCATGGTTGGCAGCAATATATGTTCATGAGATAGTCTGTCTTCATGGAGTACCTTCTAGTATCGTAAGTGATCGTGACCTCATTTTTACTAGTGAATTTTGGAGGAGCTCGCAAGAAGCATTAGGTACACAGTCGTGTTTGAGCACCAATTATCACCCTCAGACCGATGGACAGACGGAAAGGGTGAACAGAGTTCTAGAGGATCTTTTAAGGCTGTGTATCCTAGACTTCGAAGGGACTTGGGAAGAGTATCTTCCTTTAGTAGAGTTCGCCTACAACAGCAGTTATCAAGCTAGTATTGGCATGGCACCCTTCGAAGCATTATACGGACGACCCTGTAAATCACCGACTTGTTGGTGGGAATATGCATAAAGACTTCTACTTGGAACGGATATAGTTAGAGAAACTTCTGAAAAGATTGATCTAATTAGACGACGAATGAAGACAACTCGGGATAGGCAAAATTCCTAGCAGATAAGAGAAGGACTAACATTGAGTTTGAGGTAGGGGACATTGTTTTCATCAAGGTATCACCTTTGAGGAATGTGGTTCACTTTGGATCTATAGGGAAATTGGCACCAAGATTTGTAGGGCCATTTCTCATAACAGAAAAGATTGGCAAATGGCATATACAGTAAAGCTACTAGAGAGACTATCCAGCGTTCATGATTTTTTCCCCGTTTCTCATTTACGGACGTGCTTGCATGATACTGCAGAAGTAGTTGACCCGAGTATGCTTGAGGAGGTATAGGTAGAACGGGAGATGATGGTTAGATGAGTTCCTACCCGTATTCTTAGATCAGAAGTTAAGAAACTACGCAACCGAGAAGTCAAGTTGATGAAAGTTCAGTGGGAAGATAACCAAGAAGATACAACTTGGGAAACCAAAGACAAGATTCGCGCTTCGTACCCTTTTCTTTTCAAGGGTATGTTCTTAACTTATTTTCCAAAGCTTTTATTCATGCTTGTTTCTATCATTTAAGTATATCATATCGATAGGATCTTCGACCTTTAGGTAGAAATCCCATGGATGTAAACATGTGTTTAAGACATGTTATGTTTGATGGATGCAAGTGTATGCTAGTGGTTGCTCGTGGTTGCATACACACACACATTAGGCACTAGATCGGCTCAATCACTCTCATTTTGCATATGGATGTGTGTGCATTTTTAATTTTTAATTTTTCATTTTATGGATGAAAATGGGTGTATCATCATATGGATGTTGCATTTGGACGAATGATTGTGCACATGTATAGAACTTACATGTTATAATAGGATTATTTGCATACATGTTGGATCGTGGCACTAGCATACATTGGATTAAGGAGGTCGACTGAATCAGTAGACCGCCTGGTCTTTTGCATTAGTATAAGGACATATATACACACCTTTGCATATATTCATATAAGCATTAGAAGTCTTCAAGGACAATGGATGCCTGTGATTGATGGATGAGTAGATGGATGATGGATGTTAGGACATACATTCTTCTTAACTTAGAGATTTCGGAGACAAAATCCTTTGAGTAGGGGAGAATGTAACACCCCTTAATTTTATAACATATTAAGATGATAAACTAAGGAATACTTAAGAATTAAGTGAAACGGATTGCACCATTGCGTTCGTCCCGGAATTCTGCTTAAGATAAACACCAAGTTTGCGGAAAACAGACATCGTATGAAGAAGATATTAAGGTCTGAAATTTGTATATGCATAAGATATATATATATACATTACCAAGTCAAAACCTTTCAAATTAATTAAAAATTAGAAGCGGGAAGTCTGGGAGGGAAATGGACCTATTGGGGGTCGACATACCCTAGGGGTGTCGACCCATAGGTCGACACCATAAGAGGGTGTCGATACCCATGTCGACATCCCCAGATCTGGGGCAAATTCCTGTTTCTGAACGTGGACTGAATTCTAGGCTTTGTTTGTTGGCTGATGGCTATAAATAAGAACATATACCGATTGTTTTATTCAACTAAATCAATGGCGACGGTGAGATGCTGCTCCAACTCAGATTGAATTAGCCTTTTCTTCAGCAACGACGATTCATACGTATTCAAGGATCGCTGATTAAACATCAACACGCTTTCCTCAGTTTTCTTAACCATCTTCTATGAGTCTACGTTATTTTTAGATGTTATTTTGACATGTCTATGAATTGGATTTAAGCATGTGACTAATAAAATCATGTCAAATCATTCATTATTTGTATATCTAATTCACTGATTAGATCTCATTATGCCTGTTTATGATCATGTCACTATGCCTAATCAATTCTATTATCACATGTTCATCAGATCTGTTTTTATATGCCTATCTTGTCATTATGCCCGATTTTTTCACTATATGCTTATTCAGTTGCTATGCTTATTTCTATCACCGTATGTCCATCTTGTTATTATGCTTTTTTCTGTTCTCTTCCCTTTTTCTTTTCGCTTTTTATTTTATAGCCAGGCTACCTTCGAGCCTAGGAATACCGCTGTAATATGCGAACGCGTGAAATTGGGAACGAGGTGAAAAAGTTAAAATTCGGGCATAACTTGAATTAAATACATAAATGTGGATTTTGGGCATAAATCAAACTGTGATTTAGATCTTAATTTGGGGCATATGGTAAATGATGAATATGACTTGGGAAAGGGGCATGAAAGCCTATAATGAAATAGGAATAATTGGTTAAGAATGAAGATGCCTAGATTTACAGTAAGTAGAAACTGTAATCGCGCTTAGACACGAGGTTTGGTTACACTTGTTGTAGAATTCTGCCCAGACCCGTCCGATATATCTAGTGACCACAAATGGTGAATCTAATGTGAGGGGTCTAAGTGCATAAACACGTAAAGGGCTAAGAGATGAGGTTAAGTCCGACTTGTGGAAGAAGTCTGCCAAGACCCGCCCGATATATCCAGCATCCACAAGTAGTAGGCTTAATGTAGGAGATCTAGCGCACTATAACCCTAAATGAATGGTAATGAACTTGAATACTTAACCTGATTGAATCCATAGGGAATACATGAATATGTTAACTTGAATAGGGGTTAAGTAAACTTGTATGAATCAGTGGGAGGGTTAAGTATATCTTGGGGTGGTGGGTAATATTTATATATATAGACCCACAAACTTAACCTGTTGGGGTTATGCAATCTTATTACACTGGTATGGCATAACCTGTGGAAATTCTAGTAGTGGGGATGCAAGCCTAAGGGAAGCTTGTATCATCTTGTGTGTAGGACCCATTTTATTCAGTAACTTATATATAGGTATCAAACGAGTACTCCGAACTAGGTCGGAGTCGGGGCACACTTATTGGGCTAATTGTAAGAGAGCCAAAAGAGGGGACGGTGTGGGCGGCGCATTCCGACGGGCTCATATGCGTGGATAGGTCCAGACAAGGGAGGCTAAGACGCCGTGACACCAGTAGATATGGTTGTGTACATCCTGAAAATTAAGGGTTGCCACTTTAGGAAGTGATACGTCCTATTGTGGGGCCAGCACGGGGTATCTACAGAGTAGGGAGCCGATCAATTGAGGTAGTAATTAGGGTACATCTAGACTCCGATATGTTTAGGAGCCCGTTATTATCCTTAGGTGTAACTCTGGTATGTTTAGTTGTGCTGCCTGTTATTGTATGGGGTTAAAACCTCTCAGTAGAAGTACGCCTAAGTCTACAATTTTATACTTGCTAGGGATCATCTTGTTCTAGTCATACTAGTACTGGTGCAGAGAAGGAGAAAAGTAATAGAGAAGCGCATTACATATATGTTCTGTTCGGTTTATCCTGTTTACCTTGTCATACTTGCCTTATATGTTGTTATCCCTCTTATCCGGTTTATATGCCTGCCTTGATGCTTTTACTTATTTACGTGCTAAAAGTAATTGAACTTGCCAGACTTATGTTTGACCTATTTTGTTTCCTCTTCTTTCTCTTTCATTCCCCCCAGGTTCTCGGGGTGGGAGTACTCAAGCTTGATCAGGATTCTTCTTTCCTTCTACTTGGAGCTGCTTAGATGTACTACTTGATTTCGTGTCTTCTCAACTATGGCTATGTTTTTGGGGATTATGCGCTTTTTATGTTTATTGTACTCTGATGATTTTAGTACAAGACAGAAGTTTTAAGTTGATGTACTGGGTTTTATGTATTTCAGACTTATGATGTAACTATGTTTTGAACCACGATGTCTTCTGCTTATTAAAAGTTTTAAATTCCGCTACTGTTTGAAATCTGTCTTGTAATGTTTCTATTTCTATTTACCTTTAACGCTTCATGAAATTTAATGCATTCTATTAATGAGTGACACTGACGTGGGGTGTCATAGGGCTGTGGCGATATCGAGTCTTGATGGGCAGGCCGAAAGACCCATCGACACTTTACCCTCGAAAGTATGTTGCATTGGAGATGGGAAATACTTTGTAAACACATGCTAAGAACAGATATTTTCTTTATCAGCCGAAGAATCCCACAGGTCGGTTTGAGCCATCCATTTATTGAGCTTCGTAAATCAAAATAAATCTGTCAGCCATTTTGGAGACTTAAACGAGTTCAGGTAATAATGACGCCTTACTACCATCGTCCTTATCGGTTGATCCTTGGAACGTTAGTGGCTTTACACATTAGCCGAGTCCAGTCTGAAGGTCATGTCAACCGAATGTGAATAGCCACTCCATCATATTATAAAATGAAAGCCCTTTTCACCTTTTTCTTTTTACTTTTTCTACCGTAAAAACTGATTTACTGCTTCATAGGAAGAAGAAGAAGAAGGACGATCACCATCTTCACCCAAGATCATTTTTTTGGGTAGAAATCAATTCTTTATCTTTTTCAAAATACTTAGATGTTATTCTTGCATAGGATCTCTCTTTTCTCCGCTTTCTTGTCGTAATTTAGGTTCCATGTGGTCCAAAATTGGGATCATCAGCGTCGGATCGCCAGAGTCAGCGGCGATGCGATGGTCTGTGATGATTCCAATGCCATTCCAGTGAAATCTGATGGTGTAAGATCCGCTAACCCAATTATGTCATAGAGATGGAGAGCCTTTTCATAGCATCTCGCGTGTAAAGTTGTTGTAAAACCCTTGGACACATGGCGGTGTTTGAGAGGGTGGTGATAAACGTAACAACCTTTGTACGGCCTGACATATGAAAACAAACTATGATTTATGTGGCTTTTCATTTACAAAGATAGCATTGTAAAGTGGAATTAACCCCCTCTGAGTCAGTTTTTAATTTTAGCTCGACAATCTTTATTCAACCTTGGTCAAGACATGAGGCAACCTTAACCAAGGTCAGGACTAGTTCTGAGTCTGATTCGGACAACAACTCCCAAGATCATTCGACAAATTCGCCGCCTCCTCTTGTAGTTATGGTTGAGTCGAGTGGAAAAACACTAGTTTCAATAGCACCCGACATGATTCCAGGCATAGAAATTCTTTACTTCGAGGATATCCGAGGTTGGAAGATTATTGAAGAAATTCCTAGTAAGGTGGGCGACCCAAAGTGGGAATGTAACACCCCGCGAATTCTATAACTGTGAAATTCACAAATTAAAGTATAATTAATTTCAAATCAAAGAACTTAGGGAAACGGGATACGCCATTGCGTTCGTCTCGGAAAAATACGCGAAATAGAGTCTGAGTTTTCGAAAAACGGAGTCCATATGAAGAAGATATGGCCTTCGGAAGTTTCTGAATTAAGTTTAAAATTCAAACAGAATAAAACAGCTCAGAAAAACAAGTTTAAATTCCAAAATCGGGCCCAATTGGCCAGGGCGGGAAAACTCCTGCCTAATGCACCCAGGTCGACTGGGCTGTCGACCTGGTCTAGCCAGGTCGACAGGGCTGTCGACCTGGTCCAGAGCCAGGTCGAACCCAACCCAACCTGGCTGGCCTATTCTATGTTGGTCGATTTTCAGAAGTCTGCTTTGTCATTAGTGCTAGGTGGCAGGCTCTAATTGGTCTCTCTTTCGAATGAATGGCTACGATCAATCCAAGCAACATCGATGGTCCTAATCAGTTCATAAACCCTATAAAAATGACCCTAGACTCAACCTAATCTATTCATTCAAAAATAAGAACAAGGCCATCATGTTGCTGAGGAACGACTAAGAGTAGCCACCAATTGGAGAGAGGATTAGGAGGCAAATTCTAAAGCATAAAGCAACTTAATCAAATCAAATCAACAAGGAATCGCATCTCCAAATCCCTAAATTGGAGAATTCGCCACACAATTGTAAGTAGAGTATTATTTTGGTATGAACAAATAATTGTGTTGGTTTGTATACTTGATTTGTGGCGATAAAATAATTCATATTTGTGCGTTACTATGATTCTTATCGATTTGGGATATTGTATACGTTTGGATATTCTCGAATTATGTTATTCATTATAAAAAAACTACATGTTTGCGGTAGTTTTATGCAAGTATACGTTTGGAATATTTGCAAATTATGTAATCCATGTTGAAGCTACATGTATGTAGTTGTTTAATTGAAACTCATGCAAGTTTGGGGTTTTGCTACTATGCCATCATAATGTGTATTTTTATACAAAAATCATTTTTGTGAGTAATTGGAGCAAATTTGGGTTATTATAATCCATATGAAATTATGTTGAAAATTTGGCATCATGATCTATGTATTAAGCCATACTTTTGTACTAGAAAACCTCTTTGCGAACTTATGAATATGACTAGGCTATGATTGATATTTTGTATAATTGAAAACCATGTTAGGTCTATATTGTTAACAAGAATTATATGATGACACATGTGGTACATAGCTAGGTTAGATTCAAAATCCCTTTTGCAAGTTTGCATGACTAAAGTAAAAATCATGATTTCATGTTAGAAATATTTATGCCATGGTTATGTGAATAGATTTAAAACCATGATTAAGTTGAACTATACTTTTGTGTTAGTAACAAAAGTAAGCACCTTTGTAAACATGTAGTAATCTTATGAACATGATTTGCTTATGTTTGACATTATGCCTGAATAAAAATATAGGTTTATGTTGTAGTTAAGACTATGTGTCAATAATGATATCCAATTTAGATTCTTAACTTAACTACAAGTTTACATGCTTTGATTCATGTCACTTATGCTACTATGCAAGTACACCAGTTTCTGTTTTGTAGTTCCAACGTTATGTTGCAAGTTCATGCGTTCACATTCCCCTTTTTGTGTATGTAATCACGCTTTAAGCCTCCCCTTTTTCTCATGGCTAAGTTGGGCTTAAAAGCCTAAGCCCAACATATATTATGATAAACGAACGTATTAAACGGGGGAAAATAGCGTTGGGCAAACTTAATTAATAAATGAAAATATAAAGTAGAAGGGCCCAAATTCAAGTATGGGTTGGGCCCATGATTGGTGTAACCTTTACACCATTAACTTAATAATGGACCGCAAATATTTACATATAAGAAAATAAAGAAGAAAGACAAAATATGTAAATGTAGAACATACGATGTGTTTAACCCGAGGTTGGATTGAGTTGTGATGTAAACCTGCCCGGAACCGCCCGGCTGTCCAGTAGTCACAACAATACCTATCCAATGTGGGAGGTTAAACATGGAGCCCAATAAGGACCCGAGGTTAGACTGAGTTGTGGCGTAAGACTGCCCGGAACCAACCGGCAACAGGCAGCCACAACAATACCTGTCTAATGTGAGAGGTCAAGGCTTTAATAAGACAATTAAGGCTGAGTCAGGATTGTTAGGATTAAGTGAACTAAAGACTTAATCAAAATGGAACATGCTAAACTAAACGGACTGGTGGGGGTTAGGTTAGAAAACACTTAACCAACTTAGCATGTTGGCTAGAGATAGAAAACCTAGTAACGGGGGACCCTTTTCAGCAGTAACCCTAGAAGGTGTATCATGATACCCTGAAACTAGGCAGGGTGGGGCACGATTACTGGGCTGATTGTAAGAGGTCAAACAGACGGCGGTGGTGTAGCAGTGTAGGTTCTAACGGGGTGCGGGCGTGCACACACTCCGGCACAGAAAAATAAGGCACTGCACACCAGTAGCATACCTGTGCATTCTAGGATTGTGTCGGGCCGCCACCATGGGACTTGATACACCCCATGGTGGGACCAGCATAGGTAACTACAACATCAGGGGCCGTAAGACACATGTAACTATGCGAGTAGGTGCCGATCATCATAGAATGGATCACTTCACCCTGATTATGGGGTGCCAGTTGGAAACTAGTTTATATGGGTTCAGAGATTAACATGGGGTACGATAGTATATTCAACCCTAGACAACTTAACCAAGTTTATAGTGCTTTCCCACTTCTTGTTTATACTTATCATACACAGTTCTTTATTCATAGACAGAATAGTCCTAGACTTACTCAGGCTTTATGTCTGACTCTACTTTTCTTTCGTCTTCTTTTCTTCCGTTCCCCCCCCTAGGTCCACAGGGAGGGAACACTGCAGCTTGACCAGCCTTAACATCCAGCTTGAAGAGGAGAAATGTATTGCTTGGACCTTTTCGTTTTGAACTATGGCTTTGGACAACCACTATGGGGCTTTTGCAGTTTATCTATGTTTTATTTATGCTTCTTTAAATAATGTAATCAAGACAGATTATGAAGGTGTTATGTTATATTTTTGGGAAGGATGTAAGACAATTATGGTGATGTTGTTATAGCACGTATTTGCTTTTATGAAATAAAAGTTGTTGTTTTTCCGCTGTTTACAAATATGTGTTCTTATATCTGTCTTGTATATCTATGACTTATACTTATAAACCTCCATCAAAATTAGGGCATTCCCTTTGAGAGTGACCCTAACGGAGGTGGGGTGTTTCACTTGGTATCAGAGCATAGGTTTACCAGATAAGATAAAAAGTTTTGAAAAATTATTTTCAAAAAGGAAATTTAAAGAAGCATTTAAAAAAAAAAAATATTTTAAAAAGGCTAAGTCCCCCCCCAAAGCCATAGGTACTATCTCTTATCCTTCGTTTTGAATCTATCCTTTTTGTTTCAGCATGTCCGAAGAACTTAACTTGCCAGAAGGGGTACCAATACCTGGTTGGTTTAGACGGTTCTTAGAAGCAAGGGCCACTCAGCCAGGTCCTACCGTTCCTCCTCCCCCAGCTGCAAGAAATCATCCAGCTGCAGCAGCACATTTTCCTCCACCTCCTCCACGGGGAAACACATTTGCTAAGATATGTAAAGATTTTAAAGCTATGGGAGGAAAGGATTTCCATGGAACTGAGTCCTTCGTGGCAGCTAGGAATTGGCTGAAAGAAACTGAGGACCTATTCATCATCTTTGAGGTAGAGGATAGACAAAAAGTACAATTGGCAGTGTGGCTATTGAAGGGCGAGGCTTCCTACTGGTGGGAAGTCACTAATGCTGAAAGACCAGTGGAGACATGGGAGGACTTTACGGCAAGGTTTGAGACTAAATTTCTCTCAGATGCGGAAAGAAGTTTGCAGTTGGAAAAAATCTTATTTCTTAAGCAAGGGGACAAGACAGTCAGAGAGTATGTGAATCAGTTGGATGAGCTGGCTAGGTTTGGGCTTGACCTAGTCAACACCCCGCACAAGAAGGCTCTCCGTTTCGTCAAAGGGTTGAATGAGCCATTACACAGTTTGGCCATGACCCATATACCCATGGGAGCCACGTATGAAAGATTGGTGCAAATGGCATTGCTGAATGAAGAGGATAAGGGCAAGAAGGAGACAAAGGCAGAAAGCTCTCAAGGGAAGAAAGAGGGTTTGCAGCCTAAGAAGACAGACTTTAAGAAGGGCGGGAAAGGCAACAAAGAGAAGAGGAAGTGCAATTTCTGTGGCAAAGTGGGGCACTTATTTAAGGACTGCCGGAAAAAGAAGGCCAAGGAGAATGGTGGGTGCTTTTCTTGCGGTGAGACAGGCCACAGGGCTAAGGACTGCCCAAAGAAACGAGGACAGGGGCAGAGGGCTGGATCCACCCCAGGGGCACAGGTTCATGTGCTGGAAGCGCCACCTCTGCAACAACGAGGTATAAATACTTCTGTAGAAAGTGTAGTTTATCTTTATGATCACCCCGTTCGCACTTTATTTGATTCTGGCGCATCATACTCCTTTATCTCGTCTGCTTTAGTAGAATCTCTGCACCTAAAAACTAGTATGGTAGAGGACCCCTTAATTGTTTCAAACCCAATTGGGGGCCCAGCTCATTTGTCTATGATCTGTTTGGGATTGAAAATTTCTATTCTAAGTGTAGAATTTCAATGTAGTGCCTTTGTTTTGGGCTTTTCGGGCTATGGTTTGATTTTGGGTATAGATTGGCTATCCAGTAATGGGGCCATCCTTGATTGTGAGAAAAGGGTTGTTAGGCTCCTAACCCAGCTCGGTAATACTTTGGAAATTTCTTGTAATCCCTCATACGCGGTTATGCTTAGTTACCTTGAATCGCTAGATGCCTCTGTTGAAAATTTGCAATCAGTTAAAGTGGTCCGGGAATATCCGGATGTCTTCGAAGAGGTAAAGGGCTTGCCTCCGAAGCGGGAAATAGACTTCCGCATATATCTTGTAGATAATGCAAAGCCCGTTGCGTTACCCGTTAGACACATGGCTCCACGGGAAAGGAAAGAGCTCAGTAAACAGATTAAAGAGCTTCTAGAAAAGGGGTTCATTAGGAAAAGCATTTCAGAATGGGGCGCTCCGGTGGTGTTCGCTACAAAGGCGGATGGTTCACTCCGTCTATGTGTTGACTATAGGGAGCTCAACAAGCTAACGAAAAAGAATAGGCACCCTCTCCCTAGAATTGACGATTTATTTGACCAGCTTGTAGGAGCGTCTGTTTTCTCCCAACTCGATTTAGCAACTGGTTTTCATCAGCTAAGGGTGGCTGAAGATAGCATCGATAAAACGACATTCAGAACCCCAGACGGCTTCTTTGAATGGCTTGTCATGCCTTTCGGCTTGACAAATGCACCTGCTTACTTCGTGGACCTGATGAGTAGGGTATTCAGAGATTTCCTCAACAAATTCGTAGTGGTCTTCGTAGATGATATCCTTATCTTCTCAAAGAGTGAAGAGGAACATGCTCAACACTTAAGGGCAATCATGGAAACTTTGCGAGTCCATAAACTAAAAGCCAAATTCTCCAAATGCCACTTTTGGAGAGAAGAGGTGAGGTTCCTTGGGCACATAGTATCCAAACAAGGGTTAGCAGTGGACCCTGCTAAGGTAGTGGCGGTACAGGATTGGAAGACACCAAGGAATGCAACTGAGGTCCGAAGCTTTCTAGGACTAGCAGGTTTCTATCGAAAATTCATAAGGGATTTTGCGAAAATCTCAGCTCCGCTCACGAAATTGACCAAGAAGAATCTAGTGTTCAATTGGGACTTGGATTGCGAGTTTGCTTTCCAACGACTGAAAAGGGCTCTCACAACAGCCCCAGTTTTGACGCTGCCAGATGGGAGCAAGATGTTCACTGTTTATACGGATGCATGTGGGACAGGGCTAGGCGCCGTCTTAATGCAAGAAGGAAGGGTAGTAGCTTATGGCGGGAGGCAGTTGAAAGTGCACGAAAAGAACTACCCAATCCACGATCTTGAGTTAGCCGCCATCGTCTTTGCACTCAAGTCTTGGCGACACTATCTCCTAGGTGAGAAGTTCGAACTTTACACTGACCATAAATCGTTGAAATATCTTTTCTCGCAGAAGGATCTTAACTTGAGGCAACAAAGATGGATGGAGTATCTTGCCTCGTACGATTTCGAAATCTCCTACACTCCGGGCAAAGGCAACGTAGTGGCAGACGTGTTGAGCCGAAAGAAATTGACCCTAAGCCTGTTGTTTGTTGAAAGACAAAGCCTAGAGTTTATAGCCAGCTTCGACTTTAGGCCTTCCTCCGATTTTGTACCAGGCTTGCTAGCATCTCTCGAAGTGCGCCCAACTTTAGTGGATTCAGTAGGGACAGCACAACGCGAAGACCCTCAGCTTGTGGAAACAATTGATAGGCTAATTAGGGGTGAGACTTCAAGTCACCTCAACAGATACTCCATCGACGATAAGGGTTTGCTAAGGCGAGACGGAAGACTATGCGTCGCACAGACAAAAGATTTAATAAAGAAGGTTCTCGAGGAAGCACATCACTCCAAGATGACGATACACCCAGGCGGAGATAAAATGTACAAAGATATAAAAAGGACTTCCTTCTGGAACGGCATGAAAAAGGACGTGGCAGAGTTCGTTTCTAAGTGTATGGTGTGCCAACAGGTTAAGGCGGAACAGAAAAAGCCTGGCGGACTACTACATCCTCTGGAGGTCCCACAGTGGAAGTGGGATAGCATCTCAATGGACTTCATCGATGGGCTGCCTAGGTCTAGGAGAGGCAACACTAGCATTTGGGTAATAGTGGATAGGCTTACTAAAAGCGCCCACTTTTTACCTGTCAAAAGTAAGAGAACTGCCTCATCCCTGGCATCACTTTACCTCAAGGAAATCGTTCGACTCCATGGAATACCATCTAGCATTGTTAGTGACCGAGACCCCATCTTCACCAGCGAATTTTGGCGGAGTCTGCAAGAAGCAGTAGGAACGCAGTTATGCTTGAGCACAGCCTATCATCCCCAAACCGACGGCCAAACAGAGAGAGTGAACAGAGTTTTGGAAGACCTTTTAAGACTATGCGTCCTCGACTTCGGAGGGACATGGGAAGACCACCTTCCTTTGGTGGAATTTGCCTACAACAACAGCTATCAAGTAACCATCGGAATGGCGCCCTTCGAAGCTTTATATGGAAGACCGTGTCGATCGCCCACTTGTTGGTGGGAGTCTACGGATAAGCTCATACTTGGACCAGATATGATCCGAGAGACTTCAGAGAAAGTAGACTTAATACGAAGAAGGATGAAGACGGCCCAAGACAGACAAAAGTCCTATGCCGACAAGAGAAGGACCGACCTTGAATTTGAGGTTGGAGACAGAGTTTTTCTCAAGGTATCACCGCTAAGGAACGTTGTTCGTTTTGGAACCACAGGAAAACTGGCACCAAGGTTCGTAGGGCCATTCCCTATCATCGAGAAAATTGGGAAAATGGCCTATAGATTAGAGCTACCCGAGAAATTGGCTGGAATCCACAACGTTTTTCACGTTTCACATCTCCGAAAATGTCTACATGAGTCAGCTGAGGTGGTAGAGCCAAATATCCTCGAAGAGGCCGAAGTGGAACGCGAAGCAACCATAAGAAAAGTTCCAACCCGCATATTAGGAACGGAAGTGAAGAAGCTATGCAACCGCGAAGTCAAGCTCGTCAAAGTTCAGTGGAGCGACGCCGAGGGAGACGCGACTTGGGAAACTGAAGCTAGAATACGCACTGCCTACCCTTTTCTGTTCGAGGGTACATCCTTGATCTTTCCTTTTCCTTAAGTTGCGCTTTTATCTATCTTATCTTTTAGGTAGAAACCCTTTGGATGGAAACATGTAATTGAAACATGTTATGGATGATGGTTGCAAGTGGTTGCAAGTGATTGCTAGTGGTTGCTCGTGGTTGCATATACACACACAATCTAGGGTTTAGATCGGCTCAGTCACTTCATATTGCATATGCATATATGTTTGCATTCGTATATGGTTGAACTCTAATGTGTTGTCATATGGATGTTGCATTTGTATTGAATGATTGTGCACTCATGTAGAATCATGAATAGGAAAATTTGCATACATAATGGATTCATGGAACTTACATAATTCGCATTAAGAAGGTCAACTGAATCAGTAGACCGCCTGATTTTGCATTAGATAAGTACATGTACACACACACTTCGCATATGAACATGAAGCATTAGAAGTCTTTTAAGGACAATGGATGCTCGTGTTTGATGGATGAGTAGATGGATGATTGGATGTTAGGATATACATTCCTCCTAACTTGAAGATTTCGGGGACGAAATCCTTTTAAGTGGGGGAGAATGTAACACCCCACGAATTCTATAACTGTGAAATTCACAAATTAAAGTATAATTAATTTCAAATCAAAGAACTTAGGGAAACGGGATACGCCATTGCGTTCGTCTCGGAAAAATACGCGAAATAGAGTCCGAGTTTTCGAAAAACGGAGTCCGTATGAAGAAGATATGGCCTTCGGAAGTTTCTGAATTAAGTTTAAAATTCAAACAGAATAAAACAGCTCAGAAAAACAAGTTTAAATTCCAAAATCGGGCCCAATTGGCCAGGGCGGGAAAACTCCCGCCTAATGCACCCAGGTCGACTGGGCTGTCGACCTGGTCTAGCCAGGTCGACAGGGCTGTCGACCTGGTCCAGAGCCAGGTCGAACCCAACCCAACCTGGCTGGCCTATTCTATGTTGGTCGATTTTCAGAAGTCTGCTTTGTCATTAGGGCTAGGTGGTAGGCTCTAATTGGTCTCTCTTTCAAATGAATGGCTACGATCAATCCAAGCAACATCGATGGTCCTAATCAGTTCATAAACCCTATAAAAATGACCCTAGACTCAACCTAATCTATTCATTCAAAAATAAGAACAAGGCCATCATGTTGCTGAGGAACGACTAAGAGTAGCCACCAATTGGAGAGAGGATTAGGAGGCAAATTCTAAAGCATAAAGCAACTTAATCAAATCAAATCAACAAGGAATCGCATCTCCAAATCCCTAAATTGGAGAATTCGCCACACAATTGTAAGTAGAGTATTATTTTGGTATGAACAAATAATTGTGTTGGTTTGTATACTTGATTTGTGGCGATAAAATAATTCATATTTGTGCGTTACTATGATTCTTATCGATTTGGGATATTGTATACGTTTGGATATTCTCGAATTATGTTATTCATTATAAAAAAACTACATGTTTGCGGTAGTTTTATGCAAGTATACGTTTGGAATATTTGCAAATTATGTAATCCATGTTGAAGCTACATGTATGTAGTTGTTTAATTGAAACTCATGCAAGTTTGGGGTTTTGCTACTATGCCATCATAATGTGTATTTTTATACAAAAATCATTTTTGTGAGTAATTGGAGCAAATTTGGGTTATTATAATCCATATGAAATTATGTTGAAAATTTGGCATCATGATCTATGTATTAAGCCATACTTTTGTACTAGAAAACCTCTTTGCGAACTTATGAATATGACTAGGCTATGATTGATATTTTGTATAATTGAAAACCATGTTAGGTCTATATTGTTAACAAGAATTATATGATGACACATGTGGTACATAGCTAGGTTAGATTCAAAATCCCTTTTGCAAGTTTGCATGACTAAAGTAAAAATCATGATTTCATGTTAGAAATATTTATGCCATGGTTATGTGAATAGATTTAAAACCATGATTAAGTTGAACTATACTTTTGTGTTAGTAACAAAAGTAAGCACCTTTGTAAACATGTAGTAATCTTATGAACATGATTTGCTTATGTTTGACATTATGCCTGAATAAAAATATAGGTTTATGTTGTAGTTAAGACTATGTGTCAATAATGATATCCAATTTAGATTCTTAACTTAACTACAAGTTTACATGCGTTGATTCATGTCACTTATGCTACTATGCAAGTACACCAGTTTCTGTTTTGTAGTTCCAACGTTATGTTGCAAGTTCATGCGTTCACATTCCCCTTTTTGTGTATGTAATCACGCTTTAAGCCTCCCCTTTTTCTCATGGCTAAGTTGGGCTTAAAAGCCTAAGCCCAACATATATTATGATAAACGAACGTATTAAACGGGGGAAAATAGCGTTGGGCCAACTTAATTAATAAATGAAAATATAAAGTAGAATGGCCCAAATTCAAGTATGGGTTGGGCCCATGATTGGTGTAACCTTTACACCATTAACTTAATAATGGGCCGCAAATATTTACATATAAGAAAATAAAGAAGAAAGACAAAATATGTAAATGTAGAACATACGATGTGTTTAACCCGAGGTTGTATTGAGTTGTGATGTAAACCTGCCCGGAACCGCCCGGCTGTCCAGTAGTCACAACAATACCTATCCAATGTGGGAGGTTAAACATGGAGCCCAATAAGGACCCGAGGTTAGACTGAGTTGTGGCGTAAGACTGCCCGGAACCAACCGGCAACAGGCAGCCACAACAGTACCTGTCTAATGTGAGAGGTCAAGGCTTTAATAAGACAATTAAGGCTGAGTCAGGATTGTTAGGATTAAGTGAACTAAAGACTTAATCAAAATGGAACATGCTAAACTAAACGGACTGGTGGGGGTTAGGTTAGAAAACACTTAACCAACTTAGCATGTTGGCTAGAGATAGAAAACCTAGTAACGGGGGACCCTTTTCAGCAGTAACCCTAGAAGGTGTATCATGATACCCTGAAACTAGGCAGGGTGGGGCACGATTACTGGGCTGATTGTAAGAGGTCAAACAGACGGCGGTGGTGTAGCAGTGTAGGTTCTAACGGGGTGCAGCCGTGCACACACTCCGGCACAGAAAAATAAGGCACTGCACACCAGTAGCATACCTGTGCATTCTATGATTGTGTCGGGCCGCCACCATGGGACTTGATACACCCCATGGTGGGACCAGCATAGGTAACTAGAACATCGGGGGCCGTAAGACACATGTAACTATGCGAGTAGGAGCCGATCATCATAGAATGGATCACTTCACCCTGATTATGGGGTGCCATTTGGAAACTAGTTTATATGGGTTCAGAGATTAACATGGGGTACGATAGTATATTCGACCCTAGACAACTTAACCAAGTTTATAGTGCTTTCCCACTTCTTGTTTATACTTATCATACACAGTTCTTTATTCATAGACAGAATAGTCCTAGACTTACTCAGGCTTTATGTCTGACTCTACTTTTCTTTCGTCTTCTTTTCTTCCGTTCCCCCCCCCCCCAGGTCCACAGGGAGGGAACACTGCAGCTTGACCAGCCTTAACATCCAGCTTGAAGAGGAGAAATGTATTGCTTGGACCTTTTCGTTTTGAACTATGGCTTTGGACAACCACTATGGGGCTTTTGCAGTTTATCTATGTTTTATTTATGCTTCTTTAAATAATGTAATCAAGACAGATTATGAAGGTGTTATGTTATATTTTTGGGAAGGATGTAAGACAATTATGGTGATGTTGTTGTAGCACGTATTTGCTTTTATGAAATAAAAGTTGTTGTTTTTCCGCTGTTTACAAATATGTGTTCTTATATCTGTCTTGTATATCTGTGACTTATACTTATAAACCTCCATCAAAATTAGGGCATTCCCTTTGAGAGTGACCCTAACGGAGGTGGGGTGTTTCAGGGAAGGGTTTTGATTAAAGAGCAGCCAAGATGCGCTCGATATTGGCTTCAATGCATTAACTCTCTTTGTCGGCCGATACATCCATAATAGAGTTCCTTACGCCGACCATTTTTTTTATAGGGGATGATCCAATATGGCTTGAGGAGAACGTGTTTGAGGAACGCTACAGGTGATTGATTAAGTTAGAGCCCAAGTGGCGATGGTTTTGAAACTGCTTAACTGACGACCACTTACATCGATATGCTCTCCTTGACGAGGATAAAACAATAGGGTCACAGAAGGAGGGGTCCGGGTCGACCACACCGAGCCGTTGTGAGATGGCCCCAACTAAAACAAAATCAGGGAGTACACATGCGACCCATTTGGTTGGGGAATCTTCGGTCCTTCCCCTGCTTGGGGAGGAAAAGAAACTCCATCCAAAAAATCCTTCTTTCAAAAGACGGGTGCGAGAGGCCGAGCGTCGAGAGGTTGAGCGTCAAAAAAGAGAGAAAGTACCTGCTAAAAAGATTCCAAAGAAAGTGCGAGGGGAGCTAGCCAAAGAGAACCCCGTTGAGGAGCACTCAAGAGATTTCGAAGTTGAGAAAGATTTTTCTGTGGTCCATGGCTTGTAGAAAGAACAGGCCGCATCTCCTTTTCCCAGTCTAGATAAGCTGCAGATTCTAGAGATCATTCTTTCCCTACAAAGCCTAGACTCAAACCAATTTTTTTCTAATCAATCCAAGAGGTTGTCTTTCCACGCGGACAAGGAGGTGTCGAAGGTCCGATCCTAACCCTCGTGCAAGGTCCACTTAAATAGTTTGCTACATAGCATTTGTACCAAATGTCAGAGTACTATTTCCCTTTGTATAAATTTAATGTTTACTGAAACCATCGCGATCTCTTTTCTTTTTTCAAAGGATATAAACGAGCAGTTTTATGGAAACCTTTTTGCTTTTATCTCGGCAGAGGTTGGGCCAGTCGAGCCAGCCTTGCAAGAAGTTAGGCAAGGGGATGAGGATAGAGATGACAACGACGAGAGGAAGAAGAAGAAAAAGAAAACAAATATAGAGAAAAAGAAAGAGAGAGAGAGAGATAAAGAGAGATAAAAAGATAGAGAGGAGGAATTGAGTCGAGAACAACACCAACAGAAGAAAAGAAGTTTAGGAAAGTACGATCGGGCACCGGAGGAAGAGGAAGATCCCGGGAGCATGTCCAAAAGGAAGGGAGGGTACAAGTCCCCCAAGCTTCGGCTTTCTCCCCGTCCTCGGGATAAGACCCCCAGGGAGGGCGAGAGAGCCGAACATTCTCGGTCTGTGTTCAGTCGCCCCAGGTTCTCAATCGACCCTTCCTCAATCGATCGAATTAGAGAATTGGAGCGAGCTTTTTCCTGATTTCATCTTCACCGGGTTGAACCTACCCCTGAGTTACAACCGCTATCGCATAGCTTTCACCGACGTCTTCGAAACAATCTCGACCATGTTCTTTCCCAATATGACGCGATGCATAAGTACGCCAGGAAACTAAATGGAATACTGAAGGACAAGCTAACCCAAATTGTTGGTTTGAAGAAAGATATAGCTTGTGATAAGAGGACCTTCGGGGTCTTTGAAAAGAAAATTAAAGATTACAAGTTGCGGGTAGCGGCCGATAAGGAAAGATATGAGAAGGCGTCCAAGGATTTGAATGCCCAATTCCAACAGAATAGCCAAGAATGTGACTCTTTGAAGTGCGAGGTCGAATCCTTGAGGGACGAAAAAGATCGGCTGGGCCTAAAGGTACAGAATCTTAAGGCTCAGCTTCATCCATTTGAGTTGTCCAGAAGTCTGGCTGAAGAAAATGTTGCTGCGGCAATCGAGTCAGCTAATAGTTTAAAGCTTCAACATGATATCGACATTGAGACCATCAAAGCTGATCATGCTCGAGAGGTATCCGAGATAAACAAGGAGCGCGGGTGTCAAGCTCTTACATTTTTTACAAGGGCCCTTCGTCATATGGACTTATCTTGGTTACCGAAATACTCCATGGTGTTGGCCGATACTTGGAAAATCATTTTGAAAGAAGAGAGAGCCGCAACCAAAGGGCAGCCAGTGAATGAAGAGGAGTTAATGACCCAGTTTTTGAATGATGACGAGAGGGCGATATTGGCTGAGGGAAGGATCCAAGAAATGATGGCGGCTGAAGCTAAACGTTGCAGATTGAAGTTGAAGAGCAACCAACCAAGTCCGATATTGGAGGTAAGCTCACGCACCAATCCTGAGTTTAATTATTCGACTTTTACTTATGCTTTTTGTTGTAGGTGCTTCATTGGCGAAGGAGAGCGTAGAGGCAGAGACTATTGCCGGGAAGAAGAGTGGCGTTAGGGATGCAACCGAAGTCTTAAGGGAGAAGAGGATCGATACAGGATCATCGGAGGACGACGACATCGAGATTGTCGGGGAATCTAAGAGAGATGATTATCCGTCCATAGCCGAGTTCAAAGCTCGTAGTGAGAAGGACATTTCTTTCATAAAGCCCAAGCCACTCGAAGACCCTTTGAATGTTCAGCCCATTCAATCTATCCCCCTGACCATCCTTTCTTCGGTCGAGGTTCCTCCTTTCGTGGACTCTTCCAACCCACAAGTCTCAGCACTCATTCCCCGTTCCTTTGGAAGTACGCTTGGATGATCAAGAAGCATACTAAGCACTAAGGAAGTAGTGGAAATGGCCAAGCAGAAAGAGTTAGCAGACATGATTGAGCGTGGGGATATGGGACCTCCGTTTTAAATTTCTTTTGTTGTAATTTTTCTTTTTAGGCCTTTTGGAAGTTTCATGCGAGTGTGGCCCTCGCGCTTTTGTGATCATCAAGCCTTGTACTTGTAAGGACGAAATTTTTATTATCCCTATCATGCAGCAATATATCGTAATCATGTTATCAAAATGAAAATCTACTTGTCTTTTTAAGTACTTGTGTTGATTAAGTACTGAATTTGTAAAGAATGGGAACATCGTCCGGGTTTCTTATCTTATTCCATCCCTTTAGGGTTATTCAGATGCTACCCTAGTCTAGGTTATTCATTGTCCCTCTTGACCCCCGTGTCGGGGTAAGTTTCTTGGACAACAAGCTCTCCAGTCATGCTTAAGTGTATTCGAAAACAGGGGTCAGACGTCCTTAAGCAGGAGCGCTTTTAGTCTTTTATACTTATCCTTTCGTCAGAAAGGGGCAGATAGGGCTGGCAACGGGTACCCAAAAATCCGATATCCGTCCGCATCTGTCCCGAAAAGCGGATAATTATCCGATATCCAAAAAACGGATGCGGATACGGGTACATAGATATCCGCATCCGAAAATTATCCGTCCGAATATTTTTAACATTATACTCAAAATTATATGTATTTTAGTACAATGAATCAGATTTATTTACTGCTTTACTAAGTCGAAGGTTTATATCATATACACTAAATGCATATTAGTTACTCAAATCTATTTAATTTCATCATATATGCTTATTTTTAACACTTTAGTTATCAAAGAAATTGAAAAACAATTATGTTAAACTATAAATTTTCATTTATATTTCATGATTTATCGATCGTTGGCGGACAGGATAATTATCTGATATCCGTAGATAGGGATATCCGATATCCGAAAATGATTTCGGATATGGATACAGATATAGCACTATCCGTATCCGAAAGTATCCGTTGACAACCCTAGGGGTAGAGTTTTTAAGGATCAAGCAGTATTTTTTCGGGGTGCACCTTTCACACTCGTCCACCATTTACACTCTTCCCCAAGTCATGGGGATTAAAGTTATGTTCAAACAGCCAGTTAATATGTTTGGTTAGCCGTCATTCTCACTTTCAATCAATAAAGTAGGAGTTGAAAGCTGATCGACCAGTCTTAGTCCAGGATCGATATTCCTGTTCTAGTTGAACTTTTTTTATTTATTAGTTTTTTTAACGGCGCTGACCCACTTTGTCCCGGGCCGGCATGCCAAGGTGTCAAGATTTAAGCTAAAGTTGGTCAAATCACAAAATTTAGCTATTATAACAAAAAATCAGAGCAAGAAAGGAGCCTTTTATTCATACACTAGTGTAATTGATAAATGATTGCTTATTACAATGCTAATACAAATAAAATAGTAAAGAAACTAAAATTCTAAGAAAGATAAGGTCGCAAGTGCTCTGCATTCCTTGCTCTTTGAAAAGGCTCTCCATCAACAGTCGACAGCCTGAAGCTTCCATTATCAAGCTTTCGTTGAATGACGTATGGCCCTTGCCACTTTGGGCCCATATGGACGGGAGTTGGAAAAACCCATTTCAAGACAAGGTCGCCAACTTCGAAAGTCTTTGGCCGGACCTTTTTATTATAGTATCATGCAATCCTTCGCCTATGGGCTTCGGCATGTGGTTTGCTTCTTCTCTTTTTTTCGTCAATCATGTCTAACGATATAAAGAACGTGCTTTATTAGACAGTGGGTCGTAGTAAGTCGTTCGATGAGAGGGGACTTCAAATTCTATTTTAAGAACAACTTCTGAACCGTAGGGCAGGGCGAAAGGAGTATGGCCAGTGGCTGTAATAACCCGGAAATCTGAGCCAATTTAAAATTTTTATTTTGGCAATTTTAGCGAATTTTGATTATTTAAAATGAATTATTTTAAATAATAGCGATGAGAAATTCATTTGAAAAGAATTATAACGTATATATTTATTCGAATCATCGTTAGAATATAAATATTTATTTATATATATAAAAGGAATTGAAAATGGCGCGGTAGTTCGATAATTCGATTTCAAAATTCAAATGAATGTACCGGGTGCAGAATAAACCGGATTTTGGTGAAACCAAAAATATTTGAATCTAATTGAGAATATATTTCCAACGAATCTGAAGAATTGAAATTTCATAGCGGGAATCAAAAGATATTTCCAGTTGAAAATTCAGAATAGTCACTATGGAATTCTGGCCCTTAAAAATGGAAATTTTGCAAACAACCTCAGAATTCGACGAAACAACTTTTGTTGGATCCGTGATGACAAGTTATTGCTAGGTTTCAAATTTCGTAATTTTTCGAATCAATATGTGAGCGTGGCAAAGGAAAACGCGTTTGACCAGTTTTAGTTGATTTTAATCGACTGGAAATTGTCCATTTTTCAAACGATCTCAGAATTCGACGAAACTTGTTTTGTTAGGACCGTATCGTCAATACGAAGCTAGAAAATATTTTTTTGGAATTTTTCTAGTTAGTATGTGGCTCCGGTAAATTGAAATGTGCGTTCAAATTCAATATATAGAGTTATATTTTAATTTTGACGGAAACTGATCGAAACGGTCGAATCAGCTTACGGTACATATCCCATTGTGTTCGGAGGGTAATTAGCTATGGACGACAGGCGGTGGGTCTCGTTTCGAGTTCGAAATAAAAAGTTACTTTTTGGTGGAAAATTAAGTAATTATATATATTCATATATGGGGTCAAACCCTTCTATTCTCTCTCCCCCAAATTTCAACATCCAAATCCCGATTAGAAAAACCCCTGACCTCTTAAGTCGCCCCTCCCACTTGCTCGCCGCCGCGCGCGATAGCGGTGCCATCTCCCCACATCCGCCTGAGAAGGCGAGGCCCCCCTCCTCCTTGGTTCGATGTTCGAGCCCCCCCCAAATCCCCTCCGTCGTTCAAATCGAGCGAGCCCCTTTCTGATTGTGACAGCCACCGCGTCGCGCTTTCCCCCCTCCACCTCCAGTCAACTCCGCCTCGCCCTCCTCTCCTGCTCGCCCCTTTTTCTTTCCCGCAAGTCGCTGCCACCACCACCTGTACATCCAAAAACAGCCACGTTCTGGACAAGTGGGCCCCTACGCCACCTCGAGCACCTCCAGCAATGCTCCGTTAATTGGAATCCTAAGAAAAAATTGCTGTAAGGTTCTGATTTTAATTCTTGGATAAGATATAATTTGTCATGAAAGATTAAATTGTTATTATATATAAAGTTGGTATTTTTAACGCTTTAAAGATACCATTTATATATATATATATATGTATATTGAATCAAATTATGATTTTTGTGTGGATAAAATAAAGTTTTGATATTTATTATGTAAAGATTGATTTTTAATCGTGAAAGGTGGGATTTTTTATTTAATATAGAAAAAGATTTTATTTTTGAAATTAAAAAGTTTAGATTTTTATATTATAGAGATAATAAAAATATGATTTTTATATTATAGAGATAATAAAAATATGATTTTTATATTATAGGAAGAATAAAAATATGATTTTTATATTATAGAAAGAATAAAAATATGATTTTTATATAGTAGAGATTATAAAGATATGATTTTTATAAGATAAAGAATATAAAAATATAATTTTTATCTATATAGTAGTAGTATAAAAATGTGATTTTTATATACATAGCAACAACATAAAAATGTGATTTTTATATATGTAGCGGCTACGGGCAACGAAAATGACAAAAGGCGAGCACGATAAAATCTCCTACATAAGAAGAGTCGTGGTGGTTGGTTTAGCTTGGGTGAGAACTTCTCACTTTTAATTTGATTTTCTAGTTGAAATATATACTAGGATGCAGACGGTGTTTAGTAGCACCCGACAACCGTCGTCCACAGACCATGGACGGCTTATATGCTTGTTTGTTTGATTTTGATGTGTAGTTGATTGTGTGATGTGATGTGAAAGGAAATAAAATATTTATATAGTTAAAAATATTTTATAGTTAAAAATAGAATTTTTAACGTGTATATGAAATGAAGTAAACTAATATAAACAAATTGGATATTTGTTTTTATACACTGATTTGATTGATATTGATTGGGACGATAAATTTTACACATCGCCCAACTACACAAATAAAATCTGTGTTTGATTTTTTGAAACCCCACACGGGTATTGGGATGATATAGGACATACACTAATCCCAATAATTAGTTGTTTGTCGATCGATTGATTGACAAACTGTTATAAGCGTTAAATATTTATATTTAATGCTTATACAGTGTAGAATGCACTTTTGATGATGGT
This sequence comes from Allium sativum, assembly GCA_030737875.1. Classification (NCBI taxonomy): domain Eukaryota; kingdom Viridiplantae; phylum Streptophyta; class Magnoliopsida; order Asparagales; family Amaryllidaceae; genus Allium; species Allium sativum. The sequence goes on along the minus strand of CM060921.1, from coordinate 327,058,893 downwards.
TGATTATTTGTCATTGTTGATTTATACATGTGTTGTAGAAAATCCATATAATTAACATTATATGGTAATTGATTGGGCCTCATTCCAGTTTTGAAATAGAAATATTTGAAAAAGAAATATTTGAAATAGAATATTTGAAAATAGAAATATATGAAGCCGTGTTGATTTGATTGACGCCATTTTGACGTGAACGATATCTATATCGATTTTATTCAATTTTCAATTATATTGAAAGTGATTTCGAAATTTGAATTATATTGAAAGTGATTTCGAAATTCGAATTATATTGAAAAGAATCGAAATTCGAATTATATTGAAAAGAATCGAAATTCGAATTATATTGAAAATAATTGAAATTCGAATTAGATTTAAAAGAATTGAAATTCGAATTAAACTGAATAGAATTGAAGTTCGAATTAGATTGAAATAGAATTGAAGTCGTTTTGAATGGAATTTAAAACGAATTGAAATTGAACTGAAATTGATTTGAATTGAAATTGATTTGAATTGAAATCGATTTGAAATGAAATTAAAACGAATTTATATTGAAAAAAATTAATTTTGATTTGAATTAGAAAAAGAAGTTGAAATCATTTTGAAAACAAATTTAAAACGATTTATAAAATACGTTTTAAAAGAAAATCGATGAAATATATATATAATGGCCCGAATAGAACGCGCCGCGCTGCGGCAGTTCATGAATTTCGACCATTGACTTCGAATGGACATTGCGGGAGATCCGACCGTCGGATTCTCCTAAAACCGGAACCGTTGGGTTCGTATCGAAAAAAGATTTCTAATGAATATTAGAAATTCGAAATCTAATGGTTGGATTTGGAATTATGTCCAAATCAAATATGGAAAAGGTCGCTGTAAGTGCAGTTCGATGGCCGTTTATGGAAATCGACTGTACGAGCCTTGATAATATTATTAAAAATATCAATAATTTGTGTAAAATCTTAAGAAATGATTTGTGAAGAATTGGGATGAAAAACTCCATATTTGAAAAGATAAAAATAGATTTTTATCGAAATGAACTAGTTTTGAACTAGAATTATAATTCTATTTATTTTTAAATAAATAAATTGAATTTGAAAAGGGTTTTAAAAGTAACCATGATTTCCAATAATTGAATTGGAATGGATTTGAATCGAAATTATCTTTGGAATATTTTGATGTTGTATTTCGTGATTATACAGATGTTGTTATGGAAATTTGAAAGATATATATATATATATATATATATATATATATATCGTTATTTCCAATACGATATTTGTTGGTCGTAGAATTTGATATTGAATATAAGCCGATATATTTTCTATTCAGAGCCTTGTATTTAATATCAAATGTGATTTGGGCTTGTCGTGAATGGTGTCTTCATTAACACTGTTCTTAAACCCAGTTGAGAAAAAGATTAAATCTTTTTATTTAGATTTAATGAAGTGTACCAATTAAATGGTGTTTAATTGGAATTGAATTCGAATTAATTTTTGGGTTTATCGTGAACAGTGTTTTAAATAACACTTGTTCTTTAACCCGATAATTAATGGAATGTGATTTTGGGTTGTCGTGAACGGTATCTTCAATAATACCGCTCTTAGACCCAAAGGAGATAAGAAAATTTGAAACTAACTGCAGATGAGTTAAGTTGAATGGTTTCTGGGGTATTGATCAGATGTTGGTTTCGGCCTTCGGGGTTAATACTTAGGGAACTGCTCACTTGCTAATTTACGGTTAGGGACTGATTGAATTGTGATGTGATTTTGGGGTTTATCGTGAACCGTGTTTTAAATGACACTGATTCTTTAACCCAGTCAAAGATTAAAACTAAATGGAGTTTTAAGGAATCTTTAATTAGATTGAAAAGATCGAGAATGGAGTATCACCAGTTTTACTCCAGGCGGTAGTTAAATCTTTAATTAGATTTGAACGTGAAATGGTAATTGAATTTACCGATAACACCGTGGTGTTAGAGATGAAGTATGACCAGTTTTACTTCATGGGATAAATAGGTTGGGGTTGGGAAATACAATAAATAATTACTTCGGTGTGGTTCGCTAATCCCGACTAGTTTGAAGTGATATTCAAAGGTAGATTAAAGAATAAATTTAAAAGATTTATCTTTGATAAAATTAATGGGAACCTTTCCCTAAGAATGTGAAATTTAGAAACTAACTGTTGGTTAGCTAAGCAGAATGGTTTTCTGGATATTGATCTGATGTTGGTTTCGGCCTTCGGGGTTAATATTAGGGGAATTATTCTCTTGATTAATTTACTGTTAGTGACTGATGAATTGGAATGAGGCGTATGTTGTGTTTGTGTAACACGTATTTATTATATACGCGAGTTATTCAGAAAGACCGGGTTTATCCCATTCTGAATAACTGATACGACGATAAGTCGAAGATGAAGACGATGGTAGAAGACTGGAGGTCTTCACGTCGTTTGGTTAATTACTGATGATCTTAATTGGGTCGTACACCCAAGAGGAGGGAATCAGTTGGTGATCGTCCAGACGTACTTGGAGATCGATGGATATGCGGGGTACTAGGTGCCTTCGGTTTCGTTCAGACCCAGAACGGACTTGTAAAATGGACTGTGTGTCTGACATTGGATTTCATTCTATGTGATTGATATCGGTTGCATGGAGTGGTTTGCCTGTGTGGCATGCTAAGATGCAAATGATCAAGGTTTTTGTTGAAAAGCAAAGTCTTGTGGTTGATGATCAAAGCACGACCTTTGTGGCATAGCTTTGTGTAGCGTTGATTCGCGAGCCTCACACCCCGGTTGTGAACCAAAAAGGGAGAAGGACCTCAGGGGGGGACATGCGTTTCTTTCTAGTTAGAAGTGGCGTCAGTGGTTTTACACGCCCTGACTAGTTTGACTTAAGTGGTTGTTGCTGCTGCGAGGCGCCTCAGATATATCGGTGACTATGTGAAGCCAATGGAGTCATTCGTTGGCTCATTTATGCCCCAAAGGGCGGGGAAACGTAGTGTTCAGGCATTATAATCCACATCGGTGGACCGGCCCTGACGATCCAAGTGGCAGTTGCGGCTGTTCCTGAGACACGGGCTAGAGCGTCTCAAATCGGTAGAGGACTATCTTTTGCCTTGGTTCACAGAAGGAAACCCAATTTCCAATACGTGACAATTGCGGTTTTGATTGTATACTTATATATGGCGACATAGTGGCATGGGACGCTCATGTCGCCTATGATTGATATTTATGATTGTATATAAAATCAGAAACTAACTGGAAACGAGCTAAGATGGGTGGTTTCCTGGGTATTGGTCTGATGTTGGTTTCGGCCTTCGGGGTTAATACTTAGGGAATCGTTCTCTTACTAATTTACAGTTGGAGTTTGATTAAGAATCCAAAGATGAAATTTAGCGTATCAAGCATTCTTTGGCTATTATAAGGTAAAAACCCTATCCTCCGGCTTGCGTTGCATTGTATGATGGGACCTGGGTCTTATAATAGCTTCATTTTTCTTTATTTAGCATTGCGCTGTTTGTTTTATGCACTGGTATTCTTGGGAGGAAACCCGTTAGGCCTTAGCGGTGTGGTCCCTTGATTTACCTAACTTTAAAATAAAGATTTATAACTGTTTTAGTTCTCACACCAGTCACATGACTGACTTGGAGTTTATTGTTTTAACCTAAACTCTGGGTGCCCTTATTTTGACACGGGCAGCTAGTAGTTTTGGTTTTGCAGATTTATATTCACAGGATCCTGGTTTACAGCTGGAACGATATCCGGAAAGCTTTGTATCTGTATATCTCCTTCAGTTGTGTTTTGTATTATTTTCCGCTGCAGTGATGTATTTAAATGTAATTTAAAACTCTGATATTTTCTGTGTAACATTTATTCATACTCTGTATATTCTTGTATTCTGATGGAATTATTGTAATAAACAATGAAATGTTCTTCTGTCTGCATTCTGATTGGTCTTGTTCTCAAACTATCCGCTCTTTCCTTCACCGGGAAGTTACGGGTTTCTACAATATGTATCAGATCTTTGGTTTACAAAGATCAGAGAACAAGACATATTAGAACCATACGAAAGAATTCATATGAAATTGGATTAGTAATATCCAACGGGAATGACTCGTTAGAGATGGGATCAGTAGTATCCTAGAACGAGTGAGAAGAGTATATCAATAAAGTGAAAACAATTTTTGTTTTGAAAATTTAATTCAATTATTCGTATTTGAATAGTTATTTGTATTGATTTGGAGAATCAAGTATATAGAGATTTTAGTATACGTCTGATCCACGTGTATTGACGCCTCGAATATATTCGATAGATATAGAATCACACTCTAGTCGCCCGGAGATGATTCTGATGATAGTTCGAACATCATCAGAATTGGTACTCGAGTTTTGAAGGTGTTATATCTATATATTTCCTATTGACTGGTGTGAGAACCAAAATTAGATAGGGCTTATTGTTGTGATTTTGCATCAAAAATCTGATTTTTAAACTATATATATCAAAGTTATAAATTTGAAATGATAATCAACTAATGGATTGCTGATTGTGTTGTTTGATTATTGATTGATTAATTAAAATGTTGAACCTTTAACCAAATTGAATCAAATAGTGAGTTGTATTGAAAATTAGTCGCATTCGCATGCATATACATGTGTTTACATTGAGCAGGTCATAGCAAGTAGGCTAGAGAAGAGGAATAAAATTGTTTGCCCGACAAATAGGTACATGTTTATTGTATTTCTTGAGTTTTGGGTGATTTTATGAGCCGATTGGCTAGCCGCTTGGCTTTTTCCTTTTCTTTTGGATTGAAGAAGGCCATGGGAGGCTATATGAAATATCCCGAAGTCACCGGTGCAGGGGACGTTATGGCGAAATTTTTCGAAAATTTAGGGTGTTAGTCAAATTTTTGAAAAATTTGAAAAATTCTTAGAAACTGAAAAGTTGAAGAACTTAAGCCGCAAAGAAAACAATGAAAGTTGAGTTGATTAGTTAAACAACTTTCGGCCTCATTCCTTTTCGGGGACGAAAAGTTTTAAGTGGGGGAGATTGTAATAACCCGGAAATCTAAGCCAATTTAAAATTTTTATTTTGGCAATTTTAGCGAATTTTGATTATTTAAAATGAATTATTTTAAATAATAGCGACGAGAAATTCATTTAAAAAGAATTAGAACGTATATATTTATTCGAATCGTCGTTAGAATATAAATATTTATTTATATATATAAAAGGAATTGAAAATGGCGCGGTAGTTCGATAATTCGATTTCAAAATTCAAATGAATGTACCGGGTGCAAAATAAACCGGATTTCGGCGAAACCAAAAATATTTGAATCTAATTGAGAATGTCTTTCCAACGAATCCGAAGAATTGAAATTTCATAGCGGGAATAAAAAGATATGTCCACTTGAAAATTCAGAATAGTCGCTATGGAATTCTGGCCCTTAAAAATGGAAATTGTGCAAACGACCTCAGAATTCGACGAAACCACTTTTGTTGGATCCGTGGTGTCAAGTTATTGCTAGGTTTAAAATTTCGTAATTTTTCGAATCAATATGTGAGCGTGGCAAAGGAAAACGCATTTGACCAGTTTTAGTTGATTTTAATCGACTGGAAATTGGCCATTTTTTAAACGATCTCAGAATTCGACGAAACTAGTTTTGTTAGGACCGTATCGTCAATATGAAGCTAGAAAATATTTTTTTGAAAATTTTCTAGTTAGTATGTGGCTCCGGTAAATTGAAATGTGCGTTCAAATTCAATATATAGAGTTATATTTTGATTTTGACGGAAACTGATCGAAACGGTCGAATCAGCTTACGGTACGTATCCCATTGTGTTCGGAATGAGGGTAATTAGCTATGGACGATAGGCGGTGGGTCTCGTTTCGAGTTCGAAATAAAAAGTTACTTTTTGGTGGAAATTTAAATAATTATATATATTCATATATGGGGTCAAACCCTTCTATTCTCTCTCCCCCAAATTTCAACGTCCAAATCCCGATTAGAAAAACCCCTGACCTCTTAAGTCGCCCCTCCCACTTGTTCGCCGCCGCGCGCGATAGCGGTGCCATCTCCCCACATCCGCCTGAGAAGGCGAGGCCCCCCTCCTCCTTGTTCGACGTTCGAGCCCCCCCAAATCCCCTCCGTCGTTCAAATCAAGCGAGCCCCTTTCTGATTGTGATAGCCACCGCGTCGCGCTTTCCCCCCTCCACCTCCAGCCAACTCCGCTCCGCCCTCCTCTCCTGCTCGCCCCTTTTTCTTTCCCGCAAGCCGCTGCCACCGCCACCTGTACATCCAAAAACAGCCACGTTCTGGACAAGTGGGCCCCTGCGCCACCTCGAGCACCTCCAGCAATGCTCCGTTAATCAGAATCCAAAGAAAAAATTGCTGTAAGGTTCTGATTTTAATTCTTGGATAAGATATAATTTGTCATGAAAGATTAAATTGTTATTATACATAAAGTTGGGATTTTTAACGCTTTAAAGATACGATTTATATATATATATATATATATATATATATATATATATATATATATATATTGAATCAAATTATGATTTTTGTGTGGACAAAATAAAGTTTTGATATTTATTATGTAAAGATTGATTTTTAATTGTGAAAGGTGGGATTTTTTATTTAATATAGAAAAAGATTTTATTTTTGAAATTAAAAAGTTTAGATTTTTATATTATAGAGATAATAAAAATATGATTTTTATATTATAGAGATAATAAAAATATGATTTTTATATTATAGGAAGAATAAAAATATGATTTTTATATTATAGAAAGAATAAAAATATGATTTTTATATAGTAGAGATTATAAAAATATGATTTTTATATAGTAGAGATTATAAAGATATGATTTTTATAAGATAAAGAATATAAAAATATAATTTTTATCTATATAGTAGTAGTATAAAAATGTGATTTTTATATACATAGCAACAACATAAAAATGTGATTTTTATATATGTAGTGGCTACGGGCAACGAAAATGACAAAAGGCGAGCACGACGAAATCTCCTACATAAGAAGAGTCGTGGCGGTTGGTTTAGCTTGGGTGAGAACTTCTCACTTTTAATTTGATTTTCTAGTTGAAATATATACTAGGATGCAGACGGTGTTAAGTAACACCCGACACCCGTCGTCCACAGACCATGGATGGCTTATATGCTTGTTTGTTTGATTTTGATGTGTAGTTGATTGTGTGATGTGATGTGAAAGGAAATAAAATATTTATATAGTTAAAAATATTTTATTGTTAAAAATAGAATTTTTAACGTGTATATGAAATGAAGTAAACTAATATAAACAAATTGGAGATTTGTTTATATACACTGATTTGATTGATATTGATTGGCACGATAAACTTTACACATCGCCCAACTGCACAAATAAAATCTGTGTTTGATTGTTTGAAACCCCACACGGGTATTGGGATGATATAGGACATACACTAATCCCAATAATTAGTTGTGTGTCGATCGATTGATTGACAGACTGTTATAAGCGTTAAATATTTATATGTGATGCTTATACAGTGTAGAATGCACTTTGGATGATGGTTGATTATTTGTCATTGTTGATTTATACATGTGTTGTAGAAAATCCATATAATTTACATTATATGGTAATTGATTGGGCTTCATTCCAGTTTTGAAATAGAAATATTTGAAAAAGAAATATTTGAAATAGAATATTTGAAAATAGAAATATATGAAGCCGCATTGATTTGATTGACGCCATTTTGACGTGAACGATATTTATATCGATTTTATTCAATTTTCAATTATATTGAAAGTGATTTCGAAATTTGAATTATATTGAAAGTGATTTCGAAATCCAAGTTATATTGAAAAGAATCGAAATTCGAATTATATTGAAAAGAATTGAAATTCGAATTAGATTGAAAAGAATTGAAATTCGAATTAAACTGAATAGAATTGAAATTCGAATTAGATTGAAATAGAATTGAAGTCGTTTTGAATTGAATTTAAAACGTATTGAAATTGAACTGAAATTAATTTGAATTGAAGTTGATTTGAAATCGATTTGAAGTGAAATTAAAATGAATTTATATTGAAAAAAAAATTAATTTTGATTTGAATTTGAAAAGGAAGTCGAAATCGTTTTGAAAACAAATTTAAAATGATTTATAAAATACGTTTTAAAAGAAAATCGATGAAATATATATATATATATGTATATATACGTGTATATATATATATATATATATATATATATATATAATGGCCTGAATAGAACGCGCTGCGGCAGTTCGTAGCGCATTCGTGAATTTCGACCGTTGACTTCCAATAGACATTGCGGGAGATCCGACCGTCGGATTCTCCTAAAACCGGAACCGTTGGGTTCGTATTGAAAAGAGCTTTCTAATGAATATTACAAATTTGAAATCTAACGGTTGGATTTGGAATTATGTCCAAATCAAATTTGGAAAAGGTTGCTGTAAGTGCAGTTCGATGGCCGTTGATGGAAATCGACTGTACGAGCCTTGATAAAATTATTAAAAATATCAATAATTTGTGTAAAATCATAAGAAATGATTTGTGAAGAATTGGGATGAAAAACTCCATATTTGAAAAGATAAAAATTGATTTTTATCGAAATGAACTAGTTTTGAACTAGAATTATAATTCTATTTATTTTTAAATAAATAAATTGAATTTGAAAAGGGTTTTAAAAGTAACCATGATTTCCAATAATTGAATTGGAATGGATTTGAATAGAAATTGTCTTTGGAATATTTCGATGTTGTATTTCGTGATTATACAGATGTTGTTATGGAAATTTGAAAGATATATATATATATATATATCGTTATTTCCAGTACGATATTTGTTGGTCGTAGAATTTGATATTGAATATAAGCCGATATATTTTCTATTCAGAGCCTTGTATTTAATATCAAATGTGATTTGGGTTTGTCGTGAATGGTGTCTTCATTAACACTGTTCTTAAACCCAGTTGAGAAAAAGATTAAATCTTTTTATTTAGATTTAATGAAGTGTACCAATTAAATGGTGTTTAATTGGAATTGAATTCGAATTAATTTTTGGGTTTATCATGAACGGTCTTTTAAATAACACTTGTTCTTTAACCCGATAATTAATGGAATGTGATTTTGGGTTGTCGTGAACGGTATCTTCAATAATACTGCTCTTAGACCTAAAGGAGATAAGAAAATCAGAAACTAACTGGAGATGAGTTAAGTTGAATGGTTTCCGGGGTATTGATCTGATGTTGGTTTCGGCCTTCGGGGTTAATACTTAGGGAGCTGCTCACTTGCTAATTTACGGTTAGGGACTGATTGAAATGTGATGTGATTTTGGGGTTTATCGTGAACCGTGTTTTAAATGACACTGATTCTTTAACCCAGTCAAAGATTAAAACTAAATAGAGTTTTAAGGAATCTTTAATTAGATTGAAAAGATCGAGAATGGAGTATCACCAGTTTTACTCCAAGCGGTAGTTAAATCTTTGATTAGATTTGAACGTGAAATGGTAATTGAATTTACCAATAACACCGTCGTGTTAGAGATGAAGTATGACCAGTTTTACTTCATGGGATAAATAGGTTGGGGTTGGGAAATACAATAAATAATTACTTCGAAGTGGTTCGCTAATCCCGACTAGTTTGAAGTGATATTCAAAGGTAGATTAAAGAATATATTTAAAAGATTTATCTTTGATAAAATTAATGGGAACCTTTCCCTAAGAATGTGAAATTTAGAAACTAATTGTCGGTTAGCTAAGCAGAATGGTTTTCTGAATATTGATCTGATGTTGATTTCGGCCTTCGGGGTTAATATTAGGGGAATTATTCTCTTGATTAATTTACGGTTAGTGACTGATGAATTGGAATGAGGCGTATGTTGTGTTAGTGTAACACGTATTTATTATATACGCAATTTATTCAGAAAGACCGGGTTTATCCCATTCTGAATAACTGATACGACGATAAGTCGAAGATGAAGACGATGGTAGAAGACCGGAGGTCTTCACGTTGTTTGGATAATTACTGATGATCTTAATTGGGCCGTACACCTAAGAGGAGGGAATCAGTTGGTGATCGTCCAGACGTACTTGGAGATCGATGGATATGCGGGGTACTAGGTGCCTCCGGTTTCGTTCAGACCCAGAACAGACTTGTAAAATGGACTGTGTGTCTGACATTGGATTTCATTCTATGTGATTGATATCGGTTGCATGGAGTGGTTTGCCTGTGTGGCATGCTAAGACGCAAATGATCAAGGTTTTTGTTGAAAAGCAAAGTCTTGTGGTTGAAGATCAAAGCACGGCCTTTGTGGCGTAGCTTAGTGTAGCGTTGATTCGCGAGCCTCACACCCCGGTTGTGAACCAAAACGGGAGAAGGACCTCAGGGGGGACATGCGTTTCTTTCTAGTTAGAAGTGGCGTCAGTGGTTTTACACGCCCTGACGAGTTTGACTTAAGTGGTTGTTGCTGCTGCAAGGCGCCTCAGATATATCGGTGACTATGTGAAGCCGATGGAGTCATTCGTTGGCTCATTTACGCCCCAAAGGGCGGGGAAATGTAGTGTTCAGGCATTATAATTGTAACACCCCGTATGTTGAATACCTTGTTATAATAGAAATCAGGGCAGAATTAAATTTAATAATTTGAATCAGGGGAAACGGGCTATGCCATTGCGTTCGTCTCGGAAAAATACGCGAAATAGAGTCCGAAATTTTGTAAATTGGAGTCCGTATGACCCAGTTATGGCCCAAAGAAGTTTTCAGAAAATTCAAAGTTAAAAACAGATTTAAAATTCAGTTCTAAAACAAGTTTGGAGCCAAAAGCGGAAAGGGCGGGAAAGTTCCCGCCTAGCCCCGTGTCGACAGGGGTGTCGACAAGCATGTCGACAGGGGTGTCGACAGCCCTGTCGACAGGGGTGTTGACACAGGGTGTCGGCCCTGTTGATCTGGGTGCACCAGATCTGGTTTTTGGGTTAGTCTTGGGCTGTGTTTTAGAGGGTTCCGAAATCTGATGGTCCTAATCTAATTTGGGGCTAATCCTATGGTCTAAAAACACTACCTAATCCTATAAATAAGACCCCAACCCTACCCTAATTTATTCATAATTAGATCTTGTAACTAAACTATGGCAAAATGAAACTTGATCATGGCCTCCACAAATCAATGAAGAGAGTTGCAAGCTAATCAACCTCTAATCAACATCTTCTTCAACTAAAGCAACTAATTCCACTTCATAAGTTTGCTAATCTAGGTTTTGGTGAGTTTCTATCACTTTGATGATCAATTGCTAAATTAAGTAGATGAGATATGATGAGATCTATGGTTTTGCATGAGGATTAATGGGTTTTCAAGTCATATGATATGATGTGAATATGCTAATCTATGTTTAATATTAATCCTATGTTATGCATGTTGAATATGTGAGTTTATGCAAGTTGAATAAGTGAGTTTATGCAAGTTGAATATGTGAGTTTATGCAAGTTGAATATGTGGGTTTATGCAAGTTAAGTGGTGGGTTTATGCAAGTTAAGTGGTGGGTTTATGCATAATAAGTAATTGATTCTATGCATGCTAAGTATGTGGTTTTATGCATGCTAAGTGTTTGGTATTATGCATAAATCATGACATGCAAGTTTACCCTTTTAAATGTGATGCATACATATGCAAGATGACACCTTTATATGCTATGTGTGTATATATATATATATATATATATATATATATATATATATATGCATGTTTACCCTCCTTTAAGATGCAAGTCATATATGCAAGTTCAACATGTTATGCAAGTTATGTGTATGCTTATATGCAAGTTCAACATGTTATGCAAGTTATGTGTATGCTTATATGCAAGTTCAACATGTTATGCAAGTTATGTGTATGCTTATATGCAAGTTCAACATGTTATGCAAGTTATGTGTATGCTTATATGCAAGTTCAACATGTTATGCAAGTTATGTGTATGCTTATATGCAAGTTCAACATGTTATGCAAGTTATGTGTATGCTTATATGCAAGCTCAACATGTTATGCAAGTTATGTGTATGATGTTATGTAAGTTATGTGCATGTTGTTATGCAAGTTCATATGCAAGTTATGTGTATGATGTTATGAAAGTTATGTGCATGATGTTATGCAAGTTATGTGTATGTTGATATGCAAGTTATGTTTATGATATTATGCAAGTTATGTGTATGATGTTATGCAAGTTAACATGTAACATGTTATGCAAGTTCACACCTTTAAGACACATGCAAGTTCACCTTTGTATAACCTATGAACATTTATGCAAGTTGCCTATATATGTATGACATATGTATGTTCATGCAAGTTGGGTTATTTAGTAATGCTAGTTGGGTTAATATCATGATGTAAGTGGACACCTTTTAACCCATGTTAATGCTAATGTATGCTAAGTGAAACCCATGTTAATTGTGAAAAAATCTTCTCTTGGAAATATGTCGTGTTAGCATAAGTACGTGGGAAACGATGGGGTTAATAGACATGTTAATGAAATGGTGTGAAATGGTTATGATTAAACATACCATAAAATGAATAAGCATAGGTGGGAATTTACCTATTGAGTTAGGTCTACCCCATGGGAATTTACCTATTGAGTTAGGTCTACCCATGTTATGGAATTGGGAATTTACCTATTGAGTTAGGTCTACCCATATTCTTGTAAATGTGAATATTAATTAGGGATAATTAATAAATGTGGGGGTGATTACTTAGGCGTAATTAATCGACTAAGACACGAGGTTGGACTCATTTGTAGTGTAAAACTGCTCGGACCCTACCGGCTTAACTAGTTGCTACAAATGTTAGCCCAATGTGGGAGGTCTTAGGCACAAATTAAATACGTGAATAAAGTAAAGACACGAGGTTAGACTCTGTTATGACGTAAAACTGCCCGGACCCTACCGGCTTAACCAGTTGTCATAAAAGCCAGTCTAATGTGGGAGGTCTTTATGGGAGATCACGGTCTTAATTAATTAAGAAACACTTAACCATATTAACATGTAGTGGGACATGAGGGGTTAAGTGGGTGCCTTGGGTGGCATGAGGAAACTAGTGGGTTGCCTTAGGTGGCAATAGAAAATACGATTAGAATACTTAACCAAAGTGGAACATGTAATTAAAACATGGTTAAAGGGTTAAGTAAGTGCTTTTGGGTGGCATGTGGAAATCTAGTGGGTGCCTTGAATGGCAACTAAAATATGATTAATGACTTAACCAAAATTTATAACATGTAAGTGGACATGGTTAAAGGGTTAAGTGGGATTCACTAGAAATAACAAGCTTAGGTGGTAGCTTGTGGGGGCCCATTTCAACCAATATCCCAAACATATCTTAGTGGGCTCGACTCTAGTCGAGTGACGGGACACGCATATTGGGCTTGACTATAAGAGGCCAAATGGGTTAGCGGTGGCAACGCATGACCAACGGGTTTCATATGCGTGTGTGGACCCGGGCTGGTAAATAAGACGTTGTTGCATTGTGTAGATATAAGCCGTGCACCGTTAGTTTTATCAGGTTGCCACGCTGGGGAATGGTACACCCTACGGTGGGCCAGCACGGGTATCTACCTCAGGGAGCCGATCGAATGGGGAGTAGTGTGTACACCTAGTGGATTGTAGGGCCCCGTGGCGTCTACTTAGTCACCTAGGGGTACGCGAGAACTATTAAGTTAATTTTATAAGTCCATGGGTAGGATCAACCTTTAAGTTAGGAATGACTGGTGTGGTGCAGTGTAGGAATTACCCTTGGGTGGGTAGATCTGGGGTGGTGTAATCTAGTAATTATCCTTGGGTGGATAAATGCGTCTTTACGGTTATCTTGGTTTATCCTAAGTCTGCCAAGCTGCTTAGTGTAGCCATTCATCCCCAGACGTTACCATATATCAAGCTTATGTCTTCTCTGGTTACTTTAATGATTGTATTGTTAAAGTTATAGGACTCACTCAGACTTATGTCTGACCCCGTTGTTTTTATCTTTTTTTCCCAACCCTCGGGTTATCAGAGTGGGCCCAGTACGAGTGGGCTTAGATCAGGCTGCTTTATTCTCTTTTGGAGCTTGGACCATAGATGTAGAGCTCAGCTTACCCTTTCTTTTATGGCTATCAGTTCATGTATTGGGATTATGTACTTTTACTTATCAGGATGGATATTTTGTACTTGACTCTTATTATGGTTTTGTGATGTAACCAAACATGTTTTACTTTCCGCTGCAATGAAATGATGTTTTTAAAATTTTCAAGTATTACTTATATCTGTCTTGTTGTAATTTTTCTGTTCTATACTTAAAATACTCCACCGATGTTATGGCATTCCCTTAGCGAGTGACCATAGCGGGTGTGGGGTGTTACACGTGGTATCAGAGCTTAAGGTTACCAGAACAGATAAAATTTTTAGAAAAACTATTTTCTAAGAATATTTTTGAAAGGAGTATTTTCAAAAACATGTCTTTTAAGAGAAAAGTTTTTGAAAGAAAAGCATAATCCCCAATAGCCATATCTATATCTTTCGAATTCTCCGTTTTGAATCTCTTCCTCTCTCGTTTTGAGTTTCCCCTCCGCGTATAGATGACCTTTCTAAGATAGATAAGAACAGAAAACCACTTTAAGGGACTTAGACGTTAGTCATATTAGAAGTTGGTTCAAGAAGGAGGAGGACTAGTAGGTATCTATTGGATAGACGAAGGGAGAAAGGCTCAAATAGTTGTTTGGTTAATGAAGGATGAAACCTCATTGGTGGAGGTTACGTGTGGAGAATGGGAAGAAGAAGGCGAGTAGTTATCCTTTTGGAGGAATGGGACACCGTATTAGGATTGTCCAAAGGGGCATGGGCAAGGTATGGAATCTCCTAGAGGGTAGTTGTATTCCCTCACGACTAGGGTACCAAATTGGGATAAACCGTCTAGGTTGGAATTAGGATTTCTTTATTATACGGTTCGAACTTTATTTGATTCTGACGCATCGAGTTCGTTTATCTCATCATTGTTAGTTGAGTCACTGCACTTAGACACCAGTTTGGTAGATGATCCCTTAGTTGTTTCGAACCCAATTGGGGGCTCCATGATGTGTTTGGGTTTGAAAGTTTCTATACTTAGCATTGAGTTTAGATGTGATGCTTTTTGGGCTTTACGTGCTATGGGTTAGTTTGGGCATGGACTGGTTATCCAATAGGGGTGCCGTTCTTGATTTTGAAGGGAGAGTTGTTAGGCTTATGACCCGCTTGGGTAATACTCTCGAGATCTCTTGTAATCCCATGGAATCTGTTATGCTAAGTTATCTAGTATCGCTTGACACGTCGGTCGAGAGTTTGCGATCTGTTAGAGTGGTCCGGGAATACTCGGATGTGTTTGAGGAGGTGAAGGGCCTACCTCCGGAGCGGGAGATTGACTTCCGAATATATCTAGTAGACAATGCTTAACCGGTATCTTTACCAGTGCGCCACATGGCTCCTCGCGAGAGGAGGGAACTCCATAAGCAAGTAGGGGAGTTGCTTGAGAAGGGGTCCATAAGACGAAGTATATCGGAGTGGGGTGCTCCAGTAGTTTTTGCTATGAAACCGGATGGGTCCCTCGGACTTTGTGTAGGCTAAAGAGAGCTAAATAAACTCACAGAGAAGAATAGACACCCATTGCCGAGGATTGATGATCTTTTTCCAATTAGTTGGCGCCTCAGTAGTTCCATAAGTTGGACTTAGCCACGGGGTTTCGTCAGTTGAGAGTGGCTGAGGATAGTATAGAGAGGATTGCCTTTAGACTCCGGATGGTTTTATGAGTGGCTGGTGATGCCATTTGGTTAGACGAACGCCTCCGCATACTTTGTTGATTTGATGAGAAGGGTGTTCAGGGAGTACCTAAATAAGTTCGTGATGATCTTGGTGGATGACATCTTGGTATTTTCTAGGAGCGGAATAAGTTTTCGTATGTGCTCAATAGGTTGAGCAAAGCCCGTTATGGAATAAACGGTGGTTTTGGAGCGAGACTGGCAAGGACATCCAGAGTTGGACAAGGACTTAATTATTTAGCTGTTTTTACTAGTATCAACTCACGTAGGTCGTCTGAATTCGAATAAGGTATCCCTTGGGTGTTTGTCTGATATTAGTTTAGGCCTTTGGGGCTTGCATTTGGGGGATGTCGAGTTCGACTAGGGTGGTCTGCGTGAGAGATGGATAGTTGTGACGATTTTGCATGGGAGAATATCCTGATTTTCTCTAGAAGTGGAGAAAAGCATGCCCTACATCTTAGGGAAGTGTTGGAGACTCTTTGAGCGCATTGTCTTAAGACAACAAAGGTGGATGGAATTCTTAGCATCCTATGAGTTTGAGATAGCGTAAACCCCTGGCAAGGGTAACGTGGTGGCAGACGCCTTGAGCAGAAAAAGGCCGTCTTTGAATCTATTGTTCGTGGAATGGCGAAGCTTGGAGTTTAATTCTATGATTGACTTTAGACCTTCCGTTGACTTTGTACCCGGTTTGCTAGCTTCCTTGGCGGTTAGACCTACTCTTTTGGGGCGGATTGGAGAAGCACAGAGGGACGACCCACAGCTGGTTGAGTTGGTGGAGAAGCTCATAAGGGGGGAGTTGTCCAGCCATTTGAGTAGGTACACCCTAGACGATAGGGGGTGCTTGCGTAGAGATGGTAGACTTTGTGTACCGCAAGACGAGGGTTTGAGGAAGGTTATTCTTGATGATGCACACCGTTCTAGGATGACTATTCATCCCGGTGGGGACAAGATGTACCAAGACATGAAGCGGGTTTTCTTTTGGGCCGGTATGAAGAAAGATGTGGCCGAGTATGTCGCTCGATGCTTGGTATGCCAACAAGTAAAGGCGGAGCAAAAGAAACCCGATGGGTTGCTTCACCCATTTGGAAGTTCCGCTATGGAAGTGGGATAGTGTCTCGATGGATTACCGAGATCGAGGAAGGGCAATACGGGAATTTGGGTTGTGGTAGACAGACTTACCAAGAGTGCCCATTTTATACCCGTGAAGAGTAAGAGGACCGCTCCATGGCTTGCTTCAGTCTATGTTGGAGAGATTGTTAGATTGCATGGCGTACCATCCAGCATTGCGAGTGATCGAGATCCTATCTTCACTAGTGAGTTTTGGAGAAGTTTGCAAGAGGCGGTAGGGACTCAGTTGGGTTTGAGCACCGCATATCATCCTCAGACAGACGGTCAGACCGAGAGGGTGAACCGTATCTTAGAAGATCTCTTGAGGCTTTGTATCTTGGATTTTGGAGGTACATGGGAAGAACATCTTCCTTTGGTGGAGTTTGCATACAGTAACAACTTCCAGTCTAGTATTGGCATGGCACCTTTCGAAGCTCTTTATGGAAGGCCTTGTCGATCTCCTACATGTTGGTGGGAATCTACGGATAAGATCTTGCTTGGGCCAGATATGGTTAGAGAGACTTCAGAGAAGATTGATTTGATTCGAAGAAGATGAAAGCAGCGCAGGGTAGGCAAAAATCTTATGCGGATCGGAGAAGGACGGATCTTGAGTTGAGGTTGGGGACATGGTTTTTGTCAAAGTATCTCCGTTGAGAAACGTTGTTCGCTTTGGGTCCGTTGGGAAGTTAGCACCGAGGTTTGTTGGGCCGTTTCCTATTAAGGAAAGGATTGGACGGATGGCATACAGGGTGGAGTTTCCCGACAGACTTAGTGGTGTTCATGATGTATTCCATGTATCACATTTGAGGAAGTGCTTACATGAGACCGCAGAGGTCGTAGAGCTGAGCTTGCTTAGAGATATAGAGGTAGAGCGTGATGCGACGATTCGACGAGCTCCTACTCGCATCCTTGGGTCAGAAACTAGGAAGTTGAGGAACAGAGAAGTTCAGCTAGTTAAAGTGCAATGGGGAGAAGACGAGGGCAATGCTACTTGGGAGACGGAAGCGAAGATGCGTTCTTTGTACCCATTTCTTTTTGAGAGTATGTCTTTTAACTTCTCCTTTATCGTTTATCTAGTACTTATCTTATCTTTAGTATGTCCTCTCATTAGTACCTTTGACCTTTAGATAGGATAAACCTATGTTTGAAACATGTGTTTGAGACATTTTATGGTTGATGGATGCAAGTGGATGCAAGTGTTTGCTAGTGGTTGCTCGTGGATGCATATACACACACTCTAGGCACTAGATCGGCTCAGTCACTTCATATTGCATATTGCATAAAATTGTGTGTAGGAAGCTATATTTATGGATGTATAATGATTGTGCTATCATATGGATGATGCATTTTGGTGAATGATTGTGCACTCATGTAGATATTGTATGTGTCGATAGGGTTCTCTCGCATACATAATGGATGCATGGCACTATCATGGTTTGCATATGTTCATACATTAGATAGGGAACATATACACACACTTTTTGCATATGCTCATACATCATTAGAAATTGTTTTAAGGACAATGGATGCCCGTGTTTGATGGATTGAGTAGATGGTTGTTTGGATGGTAGGATATGCATTCTCCTTAGCTTAGAGATTTCGGGGACGAAATCCTTTAAGGAGGGGAGAATGTAACACCCCGTATGTTGAATACCTTGTTATAATAGAAATCAGGGCAGAATTAAATTTAATAATTTGAATCAGGGGAAACGGGCTATGCCATTGCGTTCGTCTCGGAAAAATACGCGAAATAGAGTCCGAAATTTTGTAAATTGGAGTCCGTATGACCCAGTTATGGCCCAAAGAAGTTTTCAGAAAATTCAAAGTTAAAAACAGATTTAAAATTCAGTTCTAAAACAAGTTTGGAGCCAAAAGCGGAAAGGGCGGGAAAGTTCCCGCCTAGCCCCGTGTCGACAGGCATGTCGACAGGGGTGTCGACAGGGGTGTCGACACAGGGTGTCGGCCCTGTTGATCTGGGTGCACCAGATCTGGTTTTTGGGTTAGTCTTGGGCTGTGTTCTAGAGGGTTCCGAAATCTGATGGTCCTAATCTAATTTGGGGCTAATCCTATGGTCTAAAAACACTACCTAATCCTATAAATAAGACCCCAACCCTACCCTAATTTATTCATAATTAGATCTTGTAACTAAACTATGGCAAAATGAAACTTGATCATGGCCTCCACAAATCAATGAAGAGAGTTGCAAGCTAATCAACCTCTAATCAACATCTTCTTCAACTAAAGCAACTAATTCCACTTCATAAGTTTGCTAATCTAGGTTTTGGTGAGTTTCTATCACTTTGATGATCAATTGCTAAATTAAGTAGATGAGATATGATGAGATCTATGGTTTTGCATGAGGATTAATGGGTTTTCAAGTCATATGATATGATGTGAATATGCTAATCTATGTTTAATATTAATCCTATGTTATGCATGTTGAATATGTGAGTTTATGCAAGTTGAATATGTGAGTTTATGCAAGTTGAATATGTGAGTTTATGCAAGTTGAATATGTGAGTTTATGCAAGTTAAGTATGTGGGTTTATGCAAGTTAAGTGGTGGGTTTATGCATAATAAGTAATTGATTCTATGCATGCTAAGTATGTGGTTTTATGCATGCTAAGTGTTTGGTATTATGCATAAATCATGACATGCAAGTTTACCCTTTTAAATGTGATGCATACGTATGCAAGATGACACCTTTATATGCTATGTGTGTGTGTGTATATATATATATATATATATATATATATATATATATATATGCATGTTTACCCTCCTTTAAGATGCAAGTCATATATGCAAGTTCAACATGTTATGCAAGTTATGTGTATGCTTATATGCAAGTTCAACATGTTATGCAAGTTATGTGTATGCTTATATGCAAGTTCAACATGTTATGCAAGTTATGTGTATGCTTATATGCAAGTTCAACATGTTATGCAAGTTATGTGTATGCTTATATGCAAGTTCAACATGTTATGCAAGTTATGTGTATGCTTATATGCAAGTTCAACATGTTATGCAAGTTATGTGTATGCTTATATGCAAGCTCAACATGTTATGCAAGTTATATGTATGATGTTATGTAAGTTATGTGCATGTTGTTATGCAAGTTCATATGCAAGTTATGTGTATGATGTTATGCAAGTTATGTGCATGATGTTATGCAAGTTATGTGTATGTTGATATGCAAGTTATGTTTATGATATTATGCAAGTTATGTGTATGATGTTATGCAAGTTAACATGTAACATGTTGTGCAAGTTCACACCTTTAAGACACATGCAAGTTCACCTTTGTATAACCTATGAACACTTATGCAAGTTGCCTATATATATATATGACATATGTATGTTCATGCAAGTTGGGTTATATAGTAATGCTAGTTGGGTTAATATCATGATGTAAGTGGACACCTTTTAACCCATGTTAATGCTAATGTATGCTAAGTGAAACCCATGTTAATTGTGAAAAATTCTTCTCTTGGAAATATGTCGTGTTAGCATAAGTACGTGGGAAACGATGGGGTTAATAGACATGTTAATGAAATGGTGTGAAATGGTTATGATTAAGCATACCATAAAATGAATAAGCATAGGTGGGAATTTACCTATTGAGTTAGGTCTACCCCATGGGAATTTACCTATTGAGTTAGATCTACCCATGTTATGGAATTGGGAATTTACCTATTGAGTTAGGTCTACCCATATTCTTGTAAATGTGAATATTAATTAGGGATAATTAATAAATGTGGGGGTGATTACTTAGGTGTAATTAATCGACTAAGACACGAGGTTGGACTCATTTGTAGTGTAAAACTGCCCGGACCCTACCGGCTTAACCAGTTGCTACAAATGTTAGCCCAATGTGGGAGGTCTTAGGCACAAATTAAATATGTGAATAAAGTAAAGACACGAGGTTAGACTCTGTTATGACGTAAAACTGCCCGGACCCTACCGGCTTAACCAGTTGTCATAAAAGCCAGTCTAATGTGGGAGGTCTTTATGGGAGATCACGGTCTTAATTAATTAAGAAACACTTAACCATATTAACATGTAGTGGGACATGAGGGGTTAAGTGGGTGCCTTGGGTGGCATGAGGAAACTAGTGGGTTGCCTTAGGTGGCAATAGAAAATACGATTAGAATACTTAACCAAAGTGGAACATGTAATTAAAACATGGTTAAAGGGTTAAGTAAGTGCTTTTGGGTGGCATGTGGAAATCTAGTGGGTGCCTTGAATGGCAACTAAAATATGATTAATGACTTAACCAAAATTTATAACATGTAAGTGGACATGGTTAAAGGGTTAAGTGGGATTCACTAGAAATAACAAGCTTAGGTGGTAGCTTGTGGGGGCCCATTTCAACCAATATCCCAAACGTATCTTAGTGGGCTCGACTCTAGTCGAGTGACGGGACACGCATATTGGGCTTGACTATAAGAGGCCAAATGGGTTAGCGGTGGCAACGCATGACCAACGGGTTTCATATGCGTGTGTGGACCCGGGATGGTAAATAAGACGTCGTTGCATCGTGTAGATATAAGCCATGCACCGTTAGTTTTATCAAGTTGCCACGCTGGGGAATGGTACACCCCACGGTGGGGCCAGCACGGGTATCTACGTCAGGGAGCCGATCGAATGGGGAGTAGTGTGTACACCTAGTGGATTGTAGGGCCCCGTGGCGTCTACTTAGTCACCTAGGGGTACGCGAGAACTATTAAGTTAATTTTATAAGTCCATGGGTAGGATCAACCTTTAAGTTAGGAATGACTGGTGTGGTGCAGTGTAGGAATTACCCTTGGGTGGGTAGATCTGGGGTGGTGTAATCTAGTAATTATCCTTGGGTGGATAAATGCATCTTTACGGTTATCTTAGTTTATCCTAAGTCTGCCAAGCTGCTTAGTGTAGCCATTCATCCCCAGACGTTACCGTATATCAAGCTTATGTCTTCTCTGGTTACTTTAATGATTGTATTGTTAAAGTTATAGGACTCACTCAGACTTATGTCTGACCCCGTTGTTTTTATCTTTTTTTCCCAACCCTCAGGTTATCAGAGTGGGCCCAGTACGAGTGGGCTTAGATCAGGCTGCTTTATTCTCTTTTGGAGCTTGGACCATAGATGTAGAGCTCAGCTTACCCTTTCTTTTATGGCTATCAGTTCATGTATTGGGATTATGTACTTTTACTTATCAGGATGGATATTTTGTACTTGACTCTTATTATGATTTTGTGATGTAACCAAACATGTTTTACTTTCCGCTGCAATGAAATGATGTTTTTAAAATTTTCAAGTATTACTTATATCTGTCTTGTTGTAATTTTTTTGTTCTATATTCACTTAAAATACTCCACCGATGTTATGGCATTCCCTTAGCGAGTGACCATAGCGGGTGTGGGGTGTTACAATAATCCACATCAGTGGACCGGCCCTGACGATCCAAGGGGCAGTTGCGGCTGTTCCTGAGACACGGGCTAGAGTGTCTCGAATCAGTAGAGGACTATCTTTTGCCTCGGTTCACAGAAGGAAACCCAATTTCCAATACGTGACAATTGCGGTTTTGATTGTATACTTATATATGGCGACATAGTGGCATGGGATGCTCATGTCGCCTATGATTGATATTTATGATTGTATATAAAATCAGAAACTAACTGGAAACGAGCTAAGATGGGTGGTTTCCTGGGTATTCGTCTGATGTTGGTTTCGGCCTTCGAGGTTAATACTTAGGGAATCGTTCTCTTACTAATTTACAGTTGGAGTCTGATTAAGAATCAAAATATGAAATTTAGCGTATCGAGCATTCTTTGGCTATTATAAGGTAAAAACCCTATCCTCCGACTTGCGTTGCATTGTATGATGGGACCTGTGTCTTATAATAGCTTCATTTTTCTTTATTTAGCATTGCGATGTTTGTTTTATGCACCGGTATTCTTGGGAGGAAACCCGTTCCGCGTTAGCGGCGTGGTCCCTTGATTTACCTAACTTTAAAATAAAGATTTATAACTGTTTTAGTTCTCACACCAGTCACATGACTAACCTGGAGTTTATTGTTTTAACCTAAACTCTGGGTGCCCTTATTTTGACACGGGCATCTAGTAGTTTTGGTTTTGCAGATTTATATTCGCAGGATCCTGGTTTACAGCTGGAACGATATCCAGAAAGCTTTGTATCCGTATATCTCCTTCAGTTGTGTTTTGTATTATTTTCTGCTGCAGTGATGTATTTAAATGTAATTTAAATCTCTGATATTTTCTGTGTAACATTTATTCATACTCTATATATTCTTGTATTCTGATGGAATTGTTGTAATAAACAATGAAATGTTCTTCTGTCTGCGTTCTGATTGGTCTTATTCTCGAACTATCCGCTCTTTCCTTCACCGGGAAGTTACGGGTTTTTACAGTGGCTGTCTTATGAGTGGTACGATATGCCCAAAGGGCTATGTGCAATTTGTCGACCCATTTTCCCTTAGCTTGCTCAAGCCACTTTTTCAGAATGGTTTTAATAATCTTATTAACCACTTCAACTTGGCCATTAGACTGGGGATGTGTAACCACATTATAATTCTTCTCAATGTGGTACTTCTCACAAAAGTCCCTGAACTCCAGGCTGTCGAATCGAGTCCCATTATCTGCGATAATGGTTCAAGGTACCCATACCGGCATATGATATTTCTTATGATGAAGTTGATGACTCGTTTTATCGTGATTGTAGTCATCTGCTCAGCCTCTACCCTTTTTGTGAAATAGTCTACTGCCACAATTGCATATCTGGCGCCCCCCTTCGAGATGGGAAAGGTTCCATTGATTGTCTATTCCCCAAACGGCAAATGGCCAAGGGCTGTCCATTTGGGTGATCTCTATCAGAGGAGCTCGTGGGATCTATGCGAATCTCTTGCATTTATCACATCTTTTGGAACAGTTAGCAGTATCTTTGCTGACAGTCGGCCAGAAGTATCCATATCGCAACACTTTCCTAGCTAGGGTTTGTCCCCCAGTATGTGCTCCACAATCTCCTTCATGCCTCCCTTAGTATCCTTTTGATATCATCATTGGCTACATGCCGAAACATGGGAACAGAGAAATCTCCTCTGTATAGCTGGTTTTGTTGAATAACATACTTGGAGGATTGTCGCACTATAGCTCATTTCTCTTTTTTTTGTAGCGTGCCATAGAGGAGGAAGTTTTTAATGGGAGTCATTCAAGATTAACCTTCAGGCTCGATATCAGCTTGGTCGATTTCCATCTTCTCGATGCTCGGTATGCTCAGGGTCTCTATAGGAACTAGCTCCATTTCACTCGGGTGGTCTGAACTAGATAGATTTGCAAACCTATCTGCTTTTTGATTTCCTTTCTTGGAATGTGGGAGAAGCTATACTGATTGAAACCACACAACAATTTTTCTACCTTTTTAAGGTAGGAAGTTAGTCGGGCCCCTTTGGTAAGATATTCCTTCTGAACCTAGCATACCACAAGTTGTGAATCACAAAAAATCTAGAGTGTCATTATCTTTAGATCCTTCGCAAGTTTGAGCCCGGCAATCAGGGCCTCATACTCGAAATCGTTGTTTGTTGCCAAAAAGTATAACCTCAGAGCATAATAGACCGACCGTCCCTCCATCCATGTATAGTTTCCAAACGACTGATTTTGACTTGAAACTTAGGGGTTCAGTGTTATCTTCTGGGGTAGTAAATTCAGCTATAAAATCGGCTAGGGCCTTCCCCCAGATGGATTTTCACGAAACAAAAATCAAACCGAATTGACTCAACTCAATGTTCCACTTAAGCAGTCTCCCACTTGCTTCAGGTCGCTGCAAGAACTGCCGAAGGGGTTGGTCAGTGAATATCTTAATTGGGTGAGCCTGGAAGTAGTGTCGAAGTTTCCTCGATAAAATTATTAGGCGAGTTTCTCGATTTTTGGATAATTGCGCTCATCCCTTGTCAGCTTCTTACTTACATAATAAACTGGCTGCTGCACCCGATCCTCTTCACGGATTATGACCGAGCTAATCGCGTGTGCCTATACTACTAAATATACAAAAAGGTCCTCATGATCGATGGGTTTAGATAGGATAAGGGTTTTTTCCAAATGATCGAGAAGGTTTTGGAAGGCTTCGACACAATCTGGTGTCCAAAATGTCATGTCTTGAAATCTCAGTCAAAACAACATCAGAGTACAAAATAATATTATTCCCCAAATAGTAAAAAAGATACAACCTAACCTTGGAAAGAAAACAGGAAGTAATCCATCTTTTGTAGAAAATCCTTCACGATAAAATCAACAAAGAAATATGAACTATTCACTTTCTTCCTATAAGCCTTGGGGAAATAAATGAGAAAGGAAGCAAGGAAATGGGTTAAACATAAATTCTGGTGAGCTGCTACGATTGGTAGCACTAATGCTAAGTTAAGGAAAAATAGATAAACAATAGTTCTAGTGTCATAAAAGAGTAAGTGTCTGTGCACATCTAAAGGTGAACAATTACTGGCATGAATTGGCATAGAGGATTGGCTATTCTTAGCCAAAAGACAACGATGATAATAATAATCATACAAATCTGGATTGACTTTTTTGCACTTCTACAACTTCGAATCGAAATAAATAATTAGGAAGAAATTTCTTAATACTACCCATCGATCTACTCCTATACCCAAAATGTGATAACCTACGCTAGCTACCGAATTTGAGGTTATCAATCCCGAATCACATCAACTAAAAAGGATATAGGCATTAATCATAGGCATTACAACAACTTATCTTCCTTAGTCGAAACGATGCACGCTCATCGTTCCACCGAAACGCGCCTGTACCCACCTCTTTTGAACCACTTACTGAGCACTAGCCTCTACCGAATGTGAGACTTCGTGATAACAAAGGGATATTAACTGATATGGGTTCCCAACCAAAAATGCAATTGACATAAGTCAACCCTAGATTTGGTTCCCAATTCATTATTTTATTTGGCCACTTATCTTCCCCAATCAACCCCACGCTGTCGGAACGGACCTAAACTAGGATTTCATTTTTTATTAGGCCTTTTATCTTCCCTAATCAGCCCTATGCTACCGGAACAAACCTAAACTACAAGCCACTTATCTCCCCAATTAGTCCCACGCTGCCAGAACGGACTCCACTATCTTTGCTTATTAATCTCGTTGATAACAAAAATTGGCACAACACGCAAAGAAAGGGTTGTGTAGAGAGCAAATGAAGATAACTGATTGTAAATAGTGAAAATAGAGAAAATCACACACCAATTTATAGTGGCTCGGCGTTAATGAGCCTACGTCCATTTTATATACTCTTTAAACCATTAGACGAAATAGTTACAATGGCAGTACAAGAGATCAAAATATTCAAAAGGTAGAGTATTTAGACTTCCCAAAAGTCCCTTCTTCAGAGTCCAGAAGGGGTATATATAGAAGATATAGTACTTGAGTCGGCTTGGACATGTGTCGGAGGATCTAAAAGAGTAGTTTTCTCCTAAGAAATTGGTACTCCTCGAATTATCGGTAACGGGTGGCAATCGATCCGTTCAATTCGGATGGCTTAGAGCGGATAAGGCAGGCGTGAGCTATTCTTTAGGCGTGTATCAAGTTCACAACTGGGTTCGATATGACTAAGTATGCCTGATCACAACGGGCTTTTCTTAGGCTACATTTGGTGCAGGTAACGAATTCAAGTGATGGGCCTCATCAGTCGGCCCACTTCTTGACTTTGGGGAACCTGCTACGGATATCCAAGGCATGGGCCCATGGCGATATCGAGTCTTTATGGGCAGGCCGAAAGACCCATCAACACTATGTGAGATGGTACAAACATAATAAACAATCATCCATGACCGATTCTGGCTATCACTGCCAATCCTGCTTCGAAATTATCGTTAATCGTATGATAACCAACCTTGCCATATGTCAAGGGCTAATGGTAACCCCAGTTCTAGCATAAAATCCATACGCATTTCAAGGATATGTATGTTTGTCCAACCTTGACAACTAGGCCTTTCGACGATACCCAGGGTACTCGACCAGCAACCTTTCGGTCTTTTAGGTGCCCCTATCATACCCTTGCTTTGAGCCTGCTAGAACTTACGACAACGATAACTTCTCAGCCTTTGCATCTCTAGTCATCCAATCTTGACGACTTTTCAAAACTCGAGCAAACTTCTCGAGTAACAATTATCCACCAACTCACAACCTTTGAATTATCATCTCATTCGTTGTTCCATAATGCACTGCGGCACGGGTTCAGGGTCATACCAGATTTTTTTTCTTTAGAAATGACCCTATGTCTTCTAGGTGCGACCGACCCCTCCTCCTGAAATTAACCGGCTAGACCAACTCCATGTTGCTCGAGCCCATTATCGACCGACTCAGTCCCCTTTTCTCGACCGACCCGGTCCCTGCTCGACCGACCCTGTAACACCCCGTAAATCAGTTAATACTAATATTCACAAATGAAAGAATAATTAATTTCAAATATAAGAATATTGGGAAACGGGCTGCGCCATTGTGTTCGTCTCGGAAAAATACGCGAAATAGAGTCCGAGATTTTGTAAATCGGAGTTCGTATGACCGAGATATGGCCTCGAGAAGTTTCACGAAAAATTCAAATTTTAAAACAGATTTCAAAAACACAGAAATGGAGGCAGGCGGGAAAACTCCTGCCCAGACCAGGTCGACCTGGGGGTCGACTTGGGAGTCGACCTGGGGGGGGGGGGGGGGCAGGTCGACACTAGAGTCGACCTGGGTGTCGACCTCCCTGGTCGAGCCCAGGTGACCTAGGTGCATCTGGTTGGATTTTCGGGCTGTGTTTTGAAGGCTGGACGAAATCTAATGGCTCTAATCTATTCTAGGGTAAATCTAATGGCCTAAATGCATCCTAACATCTATAAATAAGTGGGTAGACTCTAACCCTAAATCACTTGAAAAATTGGAGAGCTACCGACATGCCGTTGCCATGGAGTTCAGCGTAGCCGTCACAAACTAAAGAAGAAGGAGAAAGCCTAGCCTACAACTAAATCTACTCAACAAACAAATTAAATCAAAGACTCTTTCTATTTCTCTTCTTTAAATTGTGAGTATGATGGTTCTCACAATGTTATTATAAAATAATTCGATTAAGTTATGAATGGATCACAAGAAAGTGATGTGAATTGTAATTGTAAATTCTATATTGTGGATCTCTTGTTATGTTATTATGTTGTCATATGTTGTAAATTATATGTTGTAAATTCTCTTATGCTATGCCATGCTATGATGAAAATCATGCTATGCTATGTTATGCTATCATGCTATGCTATGTGTAAATCATGCTATGTTATGTCATAAATCTTATATATGTTGTAGATCTCATGTTAACACATATGTTGAGATCCATATGTTATATGATAATGATATCATGTTATGTTGTGTTGAATCGTACAAGTTGTAAAATCATGATGTTGTTATTTATGTGAATTGGATCATGTTTAAAGTTTATGTTTTTTTAAAATTAAATGGATCATGATTATGGGAATTTGCCTATTAAGTTAGGTGTACCCATATACATGAATCCACAATTTAAATTGGATCTTGAATATGGGAATTTGCCTATTAAGTTAGGTGTACCCATATGCATGAATCTATGACTAAATGAATTTTTATTATGGGAATTGCCTATTGAGTTAGGTGTACCCATAAAAATCCATATTGTTAGATTAGATGATGTTGATTCACACATGTTCCTATGCAAGTTTATGAAATTTGATTGAGATCATATTATGTGAATTATGAACAAGTTGACATCTTTAGATCCATGACATGTATAATCCTATGCAAGTTGTACATATGCAAGTTTCACCCCTTATTATGATTCATTTATTCATATATACATGTTGTTATTGTGATAATCTCTTTTATGCTATGAGTTAGACTATTCGAGTCTAATATATATTTTGCGAATAAACGTTCGAACGTGGGGTAGGGGTGATATTAGGAATTAATAAATTAGGTGCAATTTTGTATGATTTTGCACGCCTTGAATGGATGTCCATAATTGAGTCAATTATGGACATTGTTGAATTTGGAATTAATTAATAATTCAAGTAGGGAATTATTAAAATTGGGGAAAGTGAATTATTAATAATAATCAATGCTTAGGACACGAGGTTGGACCCGTTTGTGACGTAAACCTGCCCGGACCCGCCCGGCAAATCCAGTAGTCACAAATGTCGGCCCAATGTGAGAGGTCCTAGGCCCAAACTAAAGCATAACAGTTGTAAAGACACGAGGTTAGACTATTTTATGGTGTAAGACTGCCCGGACCCGCCCGGCAAATCCAGCTGCCATAAATGCCAGTCTAATGTGAGAGGTCTTTATGAGGTTATGGACTTAATGAATTAAGAAATACTTAGTCAGATAATCATGTAAGGTGGGAAATGGGGGTTAAGTATGTGCCTTGGGTGGCATGAGGAATCTAGTGGTTGCCTTTAGAGGCATTTGAAATACGATTAGACTTAACCAAATACACATGTAAATGAACATGACTAAGTGGGTTAAGTGGATGGACTAATGGGACAAGCTTAGGTGGAATGCTTGTGGGAAATAATGGGGGCCCATTTCAACCAGTATCCCAAAACGTATCTTTGTGGGCTCGACCCAAGTCGAGGATGGGACACGCATACTGGGTGTGACTATAAGAGGCCAAAACAGGGAGCGGTGGCAACGCAAGTCCAACGGGTTTCATATGCGTGTGTGGACCCGGGCTGGTAGGTAAGACGTTGTTGCATCGTGTAGGTATAAGTCGTGCCACTCCGTTATATCGGGTTGCCACTTTAGGGGAATGATACACCCCACTGTGGGGCCAGCACTGGTATCTACGAGTAGGGAGCCGATCGAAAAATGGAAAGTGGGGTACACCTAGTGGAGATAGGGGCAGGCGGCACCTATGTAGTCAGCTAGGAGTACGTAAAGCCATTAAGAAAGTTTGTAAGTGAAGCTAAGTGGGATCAATCTTTAGGGTGACTGGTGTGGTGCAGTATAGTGTTTATCCTTTAGTATTTAGGAACGCCTATAACGTTTCCTTTAACGATTGTCTATGTCCTTAATCTGCTCTTTCATAGACATTTCCTTGTTTTCCAGCTTATGCCTTAGTCCAGTTATTTTGATAATAGTATTGTAGAATTTTCATACTCGCCAGACTTTATGTCTGACCCCCTCTTTTCCATCTTTTTTTCCCTTCAGGTACTCAGGTTGGGCCAAGTTCTAGTGGAGTCTAGTTGGATCGCTTTTCTCTTGGAAAGCTTGGACTGCAGAAGTAAAGTCCAGCTTGTTATCTTTCTTTTTAATGGCTATTTATTGTAATGGGATTATGTATTTTGTTTTTGTGAAGATGGATATTGTACTTGGTTATGATATATGGTTTTATGATGTAACAGACATATTTAATTTCCGCTGCAATAAAATGAAGTTTTAGATTTTCAAGTGCTATTTATTATCTGTCTTGTTGTAATTTCTCTGTTCTATATTCACTTATGACCTCCATGGAAGTTAATGCATTCCCCTGGTGAGTGACATTAATGGACGTGGAGTGTTACACGTGGTATCAGAGCTTAAGGTTACCAGAACAGATAAAATTTTTAGAAAAATATTTTTCTAAAGTATTTTTGGAAGAAGTGCTTTCAAAAACATGTTATTTAGAGAGTTTTTATGAAAAACATAATCCCAAATAGCCATATCCTTATCTTTATCTTTCGAATTCTCCATTTTGAATCTTTCCTTTTTCGTTTCAGCATGGCTGAAGATCTTAATCTCCCAGAAGGTGTGACGGTTCCAGGGTGGTTTAGGAGATATTTGGAGGCTAGGGCCACCACTGCAGGCCCAACAGATGCTCCTCCTCCCCCAGTTGCACCCATTCCTCCTCCTCCTCCTCCTCGTGTTGACACTTTTGCAAAGACGTGCAAGGAATTTAAGGCTATGGGAGGAAAAACTTTTCAAGGGACTGAGACGTTTGTGGAGGCCAGAGACTGGCTTAAGGAGACAGAGGAATTGTTGGATATCTTTGAAGTGGAAGATGGGAGGAAAGTCCGTTTAGCTGCTTGGTTAATGAAGGGAGAGGCCTCGTTTTGGTGGGAGGTCACTAACGGGGAACGTCCAGTTGATTCATGGGCGTATTTCAGACGAAGGTTTGAGGCAAAGTTTCTTTCAAGGGCAGAGGAGAATTATAATATGGAAAAATTCCTGACATTAAAGCAAGGGAGCTTATCAGTGAAGGAATATGTCAATAAATTTAATCAGTTAGCAAGGTTTGGCTTGGAGTTGGTGAACACGCCAGAGAAGAAAGCTTTGAGGTTCGTTAGAGGCTTGAACGAACCGTTGCAAGGGTTGGCTATGACCCACATCCCTATGGGAGCCACCTTTGAAAGGCTAGTAGAAATGGCACTTATGCATGAGGATAAGGCAGTTGAAAAGAAAGGGGATCAGAAGAAACCCCAACAGCAAAATAAGAAGGGTGGTAAAAACAATAATGGCAAAGGGAAGAAGAGATGCTTCAATTGTGGGACGCCTGGCCATCTCAGCAAAGATTGTAGAAAGAAAAAGAAGACTGGTTTTTTTCATTGTGGAGATGCGGGACATTTAGTGAAGGACTACCCAAAGAAGGGGCAGAGGGCAGGGTCTACCTCGGGAGGACAGGTGCGGGCTCTTATGGCACCAGGGCAGGCAAGGGGGCAAGTTCAGGCTATTGCGGCCCCACCGCTGCAAGAAAGAGGTAGAACAATTTCTGTTGAAAGCTTAGTTTTTCTGTTTGATCATCCTGTCCATACCTTATTCGATTCTGGCGCATCTTATTCGTTTATCTCTGCATCATTAGTTGAATTACTGCACTTGAACACCAGTTTAGTAGAGGATCCCTTGGTCGTTTCAAATCCAATTAGGGGTTCGGCTCATTTGACTATGATATGTTTGGATTTGAAAATCTCTATACTTAGCGTTGAATTTAGATGTGATGCTTATGTATTGGGCTTCACGGGCTATGGGCTAATTTTAGGAATGGATTGGTTATCTAGAAATGGGGCCATTCTTGATTGTGAAAGGAGAGTAGTTAGGCTTGTGACTCGCCTTGGTAACACTCTCGACATCTTTTGTAATCCCATAGATTCCGTTATGCTGAGTTATCTTGAATCGCTTGACGCATCTGTAGAGAATCTGCGATCGGTAGAGGTGGTCCGGGAATATCCGGATGTGTTTGAGGAGGTGAAGGGCTTACCTCCAAAGCGGGAGATAGACTTTCGAATTTATCTTGTGGATAATGCTAAACCCGTATCTTTGCCAGTGCGCCACATGGCTCCTCATGAAAGGAGGGAACTCAATAAGCAAGTGAAGGAGTTGCTTGAGAAGGGGTTCATAAGACGTAGTATATCGGAGTGGGGTGCTCCAGTAGTATTTGCTACAAAGGCGGATGGGTCCCTTAGACTTTGTGTGGACTATAGAGAACTAAACAAGCTTACTAAAAAGAACCGACACCCACTGCCAAGGATTGATGATCTCTTTGATCAGTTAGTTGGTGCCTCAGTGTTTTCGCAGTTGGACTTAGCCACTGGCTTTCATCAACTGAGAGTGGCTGAGGATAGTATAGATAAGACTGCTTTTAGGACTCCTGACGGATCTTATGAATGGCTAGTGATGCCCTTTGGTTTGACAAACGCCCCCGCATATTTTGTTGATTTGATGAGTAGGGTGTTTAAGGAGTACCTTAACAAATTCGTGGTAGTCTTTGTGGATGACAACTTAGTCTTTTCTAAGAATGAAGAAGAGCATGCCCTACATCTTACGGAAGTGCTGGAAACCCTTCGAGCGCATAACCTTATGGCAAAATTTTCTAAGTGTCACTTCTAGAGGAAAGAAGTACGGTTCTTAGGGCACGTGGTTTCCAAGGAAGGGATAGCAGTGGATCCCGCAAAGGTGGTGGCCATCCAAGATTGGAAGGTCCCTAAAAATGTAACCGAAGTAAGAAATTTCTTGGGGTTGGCTGGCTATTATAGGAAGTTTATCAAAGACTTCGCAAAAATATCAGCTCCATTAACACGGTTAACGAAGAAGAACCTGGTTTTTACGTGGGACGAAGATTGTGATGATGCGTTCCAACGTTTAAAGAGAGCCTTAACTTCAGCCCCAGTCCTAGTGCTGCCAGACGGGAATAAACCGTTTACCGTCTATACTGATGCTTGTGGGACGGGACTTGGCGCGGTCCTCATGCAAGAGGGAAGAGTAATAGCCTATGGTGGAAGGCAGTTGAGGGTTCATGAAAAGAATTACCCTACGCATGACCTTGAGTTAGCCGCAATTGTTTTCGCGCTTAAGTCTTGGCATCACTATCTTCTTGGTGAGAAATTCAAACTGTTCACTAACCACAAATCATTAAAATACTTATTCTCTCAGAAGGATTTGAATTTAAGGCAGCAACGGTGGATGGAATTCTTAGCCTCCTACGATTTTGAAATAGCATATACCCCAGGCAAGGGTAACGTGGTAGCAGACGCCTTAAGTAGGAAAAGGTTGTCCTTGAGTCCGTTGTTTGTTGAACGACGAAGCTTAGAATTCATCTCCATGTTTGACTTTAGACCCTCCGTTGACCTAGTACCTGGTTTGTTAACATCCTTGGAGGTTAGACCTACACTTCTAGGATGAGTTGGTGAGGCACAGCAAGATGACCTACAGTTGGTTGAGATAGTAGAAAAGCTCAAAGGAGGGGAGTCGTCTAGCCATCTTCGTAGGTATACCCTAGACGATAAGGGTTGGTTACGAAGGGATAATAGACTTTGTGTACCACAAGACGAAGACTTAAGGAAGGCCATTCTTGATGATGCTCATCGCTCAAAGATGACCATTCATCCCGGCGGAGACAAGATGTACAAAGATATGAAGCGGGTTTTCTTTTGGGCCGGTATGAAAAAGGATGTGGCCGAGTACGTCGCTAGATGCTTGGTGTGCCAACGAGTAAAAGCGGAACAAAAGAAACCCGGTGGTTTGCTTCACCCATTGGAAGTTCCACTATGGAAATGGGAAAGGGTCTCAATGGATTTTGTGGATGGATTACCAAGATCAAGGAAGGGTAATATGGGGATTTGGGTTATAGTAGATAGACTTACTAAGAGCGCCCATTTTATTCCCGTGAAAAGTAAGAGGACTGCTCCGTGGTTGGCTTCTGTATACATTAAAGAGATAGTTCGTTTGCACGGTATTCCTTCTAGTATAGTAAGCGACCGTGATCCCATCTTCACTAGCGAATTTTGGAAGAGTTTACAAGAGGCGGTAGGGACTCAGCTATGTTTGAGCACCGCATATCATCCTCAGACGGACGGCCAGACCGAGAGGGGGAATCGTATTCTAGAGGATCTTTTAAGGCTTTGTATCCTAGACTTTGGGGGTACATGGGAAGAGCACCTTCCGTTGGTAGAATTCGCATATAATAATAGCTTTCAGTCGAGTATTGGCATGGCACCTTTCGAAGCTCTTTATGGAAGGCCTTGCCGTTCGCCTACATGTTGGTGGGAATCTACCGATAAAATCCTACTTGGGCCCGATATGGTTAGGGAAACCTCGGAGAAGATTGATTTGATTCGAAGGAGGATGAAAGCAGCACAAGATAGGCAGAAATCGTATGCTGATAAGAGGAGGACAAATCTTGAGTTTGACATTGGGGACATGGTTTTTATCAAAGTATCTTTGTTACGGAATGTTGTTCACTTTGGGTCCGTTGGGAAATTAGCGCCAAGGTTTGTAGGGTCGTTTCCTATAAAAGACAGGATTGGGAAGATGGCGTATAGGGTGGAGTTGCCTGAGAAACTTAGTGGAGTACACGACGTATTCCATGTATCACATTTGAGGAAGTGTTTGCACAAGACCGCGGAGGTGGTAGAGCCGAGCTTGCTTAAAGAGGTGGAAATAGAGCGTGATGCAACAATTAGACGAGCTCCTACATGCATTCTTGGGTCGGAGATCAAAAAGTTGAGGAATCGAGAGGTCAAACTAGTTAAAGTGCAATGGGGAGATGATGAGAGCAATGCTACTTGGGAGACAGAAGAGAAGATGCGTTCGTTGTACCCTTTTCTTTTTGAAGGTATGCCTTTTAATTTCTCCTTTATCGCTTAGCTTATCTTATCTTATCTTTAGTATGTCCTCTCATTAGTATCTTTGACCTTTAGTTAGGATAATCCTATGGTTGAAACATGTGTTTGAGACATGTTATGTATGATGGATGCAAAATGGATGCAAGTGTTTGCTAGTGGTTGCTCGTGGATGCATATATACACACACTTTAGGCACTAGATCGGCTCAGTCACTACATATTGCATATTGCATAAATGAATGTATTTAGTATAATGGATGTATAATGGTTGTACCATCATATAGATGCTGCATTCGGTTGAATGGATGTGCACGCATATAGAAGTAGTATGTAAGCAATTAGGATCTTTTGCATACATAATGGATGCATGGCACTATCATGAATTGCATCAAGGAGGTCAACTGAATCGGTGGACCGCCTGATTTTGCATTAGATACGGACATATACACACACTATGCATTTAAACATAAAAGCATTAGAAGTCTATAAGGACAGTGGATGCCAGTGTTTGATGATTGAGTAGATGGTTGATTGGATGTTAGGTTAAACATTCTTCTTGACTTGAAGATTTCGGGGTCGAAATCCTTTGAGGAGGGGAGAATGTAACACCCCGTAAATCAGTTAATACTAATATTCACAAATGAAAGAATAATTAATTTCAAATATAAGAATATTGGGAAACGGGCTGCGCCATTGTGTTCGTCACGGAAAAATACGCGAAATAGAGTCCGAAATTTTGTAAATCGGAGTTCGTATGACCGAGATATGGCCTCGAGAAGTTTCACGAAAAATTCAAATTTTAAAACAGATTTCAAAAACACAGAAATGGAGGCAGGCGGGAAAACTCCCGCCCAGACCAGGTCGACCTAGGGGGGGGGGGGCAGGTCGACACTAGAGTCGACCTGGGTGTCGACCTCCCTGGTCGAGCCCAGGTGACCTGGGTGCATCTGGTTGGGTTTTCGGGCTGTGTTTTGAAGGCTGGACGAAATCTAATGGCTCTAATCTATTCTAGGGTAAATCTAATGGCCTAAATGCATCCTAACATCTATAAATAAGTGGGTAGACTCTAACCCTAAATCACTTGAAAAATTGGAGAGCTACCGACATGCCGTTGCCATGGAGTTCAGCGTAGCCGTCACAAACTAAAGAAGAAGGAGAAAGCCTAGCCTACAACTAAATCTACTCAACAAACAAATTAAATCAAAGACTCTTTCTATTTCTCTTCTTTAAATTGTGAGTATGATGGTTCTCACAATGTTATTATAAAATAATTCGATTAAGTTATGAATGGATCACAAGAAAGTGATGTGAATTGTAATTGTAAATTCTATATTGTGGATCTCTTGTTATGTTATTATGTTGTCATATGTTGTAAATTATATGTTGTAAATTCTCCTATGCTATGCCATGCTATGATGAAAATCATGTTATGTTATGTTATGCTATCATGCTATGCTATGTCTAAATCATGCTACGTTATGTCATAAATCTTATATATGTTGTAGATCTCATGTTAACACATATGTTGAGATCCATATGTTATATGATAATGATATCATGTTAAGTTGTGTTGAATCGTACAAGTTGTAAAATCATGATGTTGTTATTTATGTGAATTGGATCATGTTTAAAGTTTATGTTTTTTTAAAATTAAATGGATCATGATTATGGGAATTTGCCTATTAAGTTAGGTGTACCCATATACATGAATCCACAATTTAAATTGGATCTTGAATATGGGAATTTGCCTATTAAGTTAGGTGTACCCATATGCATGAATCTATGACTAAATGAATTTTTATTATGGGAATTTGCCTATTGAGTTAGGTGTACCCATAAAAACCCATATTGTTAGATTAGATGATGTTGATTCACACATGTTCCTATGCAAGTTTATGAAATTTGATTGAGATCATATTATGTGAATTATGAACAAGTTGACATCTTTAGATCCATGACATGTATAATCCTATGCAAGTTGTACATATGCAAGTTTCACCCCTTATTATGATTCATTTAGTCATATATACATGTTGTTATTGTGATAATCTCTTTTATGCTATGAGTTAGACTATTCGAGTCTAATATATATTTTGCGAATAAACGTTCAAACGTGGGGTAGGGGTGATATTAGGAATTAATAAATTGGGTGCAATTTTGTATGATTTTGCACGCCTTGAATGGATGTCCATAATTGAGTCAATTATGGACATTGTTGAATTTGGAATTAATTAATAATTCAAGTAGGGAATTATTAAAATTGGAGAAAGTGGATTATTAATAATAATCAATGCTTAGGACACGAGGTTGGACCCGTTTGTGACGTAAACCTGCCCGGACCCGCCCGGCAAATCCAGTAGTCACAAATGTCGGCCCAATGTGAGAGGTCCTAGGCCCAAACTAAAGCATAACAGTTGTAAAGACACGAGGTTAGACTCTTTTATGGTGTAAGACTGCCCGGACCCGCCCGACAAATCCAGCTGCCATAAATGCCAGTCTAATGTGAGAGGTCTTTATGAGGTTATGGCCTTAATGAATTAAGAAATACTTAGCCAGATAATCATGTAAGGTGGGACATGGGGGTTAAGTAGGTGCCTTGGGTGGCATGAGGAATCTAGTGGTTGCCTTTAGAGGCATTTGAAATATGATTAGACTTAACCAAATACACATGTAAATGAACATGACTAAGTGGGTTAAGTGGATGGACTAATGGGACAAGCTTAGGTGGAATGCTTGTGGGAAATAATGGGGGCCCATTTCAACCAGTATCCCAAAACGTATCTTTGTGGGCTCGACCCAAGTCGAGGATGGGACACGCATACTGGGTGTGACTATAAGAGGCCAAAACAGGGAGCGGTGGCAACGCAAGTCCAACGGGTTTCATATGCGTGTGTGGACCCGGGCTGGTAGGTAAGACGTTGTTGCATCGTGTAGGTATAAGCCGTGCATCTCCGTTATATCGGGTTTCCACTTTAGGGGAATGATACACCCCATTGTGGGGCCAGCACGGGTATCTACGAGTAGGGAGCCGATCGAAAAATGGAAAGTGGGGTACACCTAGTGGAGATAGGGGCAGGCGGCACCTATGTAGTCAGCTAGGAGTACGTAAAGCCATTAAGAAAGTTTCTAAGTGAAGCTAAGTGGGATCAATCTTTAGGGTGACTGGTGTGGTGCAGTATAGTGTTTATCCTTTAGTATTTAGGAACGCCTATAACGTTTCCTTTAGCGATTGTCTATGTCCTTAATCTGCTCTTTCATAGACATTTCCTTGTTTTCCAGCTTATGCCTTAGTCCAGTTATTTTGATAATAGTATTGTAGAATTATCATATTCGCCAGACTTTATGTCTGACCCCCTCTTTTCCATCTTTTTTTTTCCCTTCAGGTCCTCAGGTTGGGCCAAGTTCTAGTGGAGTCTAGTTGGATCGCTTATCTCTTGGAAAGCTTGGACTGCAGAAGTAAAGTCCAGCTTGTTATCTTTCTTTTTAATGGCTATTTATTGTAATGGGATTATGTATTTTGTTTTTGTGAAGATGGATATTGTACTTGGTTATGATCTATGGTTTTATGATGTAACAAACATATTTAATTTCCGCTGCAATAAAATGAAGTTTTAGATTTTCAAGTGCTATTTATTATCTGTCTTGTTGTAATTTCTCTGTTCTATATTCACTTATGACCTCCATGGAAGTTAATGCATTCCCCTGGTGAGTGACATTAATGGACGTGGAGTGTTACAGACTCAGTCCACTTGCTTCTTGTCTTGACCGACTAGACCCGTGCTTGCTGACCGACCCAATATGTGCGACCCAATTGATGCTCGACCCAATGTGTGCGACCGACCCGAACACTGCTCGAGCCTAGGCCGCTCGACCCACCCACTATATTACACTTGTACTACACACTCGACCCATAGCCTGAACAGCCCCAATTCAAGTCCGATTTTGACCAAAACTCCGCCAACTCGACAAGATCGACTAAATCTATTCATCTAATTAATCCAATACAACCGTAAGCATGTTATGAAATCACTAACAACATGAATATGATGATTTTCACCAAAATTATTCAGATTTCACCGAAATCATGATAAATGAACACAATTATGGATCTTTGTATAAGCATATGAAATAACATAGAAATTACTGGTTTTAAGTTGCTAAATTAGATCCTATGGCGATTCATATGAAAATAAAATTATCACGGTGCATAATTAAGAGAAATCGATTTAAAATTATGAAAATATGTGCATACAACTCATATACTTTCTTTAATCCATGTGAGAGATGTATATCACTCACCAATTCTCCAAAACAATCCAAAAGCACTTAGATCTAGATCTGGACAACGAAGAATTTGATCCAAATTCTTCAATTCGATGAACTCTCACTTGGAATGGTGTAGATCTAGCTCCAAATGTTGTGGATCTCGAATTTTAATGGTGGAAGGGTAATGGAGAATGGAGAAATGGAGGATCACAAGCACCTCCAAATGAGAGAATAGAGAAAGTAAACTATTATCCATGCCACCTACCCCCTGTTTATAGTCTCCCACCAGCCCACTAATGAGCCCCACCAAATCGGCCCATTATGGCTTACCAAACTTGAACAGCCAACTGTAAAACCTAAAAACAGCGATTCCTCCGAAAGTGCTGAGCCAAAACTTTAATGTGACCACTCCATGGAAAGATAAACATCATTTCCTTTCCAATGGCACAAGACTCAACACCTGATTCGATCCCAATCAAAAGTTATGCCCTGTACAAGACTGACAGAGGCAAAATGGTCACAAACAAAATTAGTAAAAATCATGGACATGTCTCACATCCCCATAAACAACATATTAAAATATGAGAATGATCCAATCCCCAGGGAATAAAATAAAAATATTTTACGATCTTCCGATACCTAAAATGCAGGCTGTTACACCTTATGTCGAATCAGACTCATATATTACAACACAAGAAAGCATGTACTTTTATACAAAAAATTAAATACTTAAGATTTAAATGCAGGCCGGAGGGTGGAGGTGGGGGTGGCAGAGCGTTTTGTTAGTTTGATTTATCCAATAATAAAAATTGTTAAAAGGAACTAAAATCAATTATTATTAAATCAAATCAAACCAATCAAGGTCAGTTGGTTTTCTATTAAATCAAGCAAAATTGATTCTACATTTTATGTTTAAAATATACATTGTAATTTTAAGTCAAACCTAAATATATGATTAAAATATTCTTATTTAATCTTATTATATTTTCATATAGTAATTTTGACACATATATAATAAATAAAATTTATTTGGATTAATAACTGTTATAACATTATAGTATTTCTGAAGTGCTAATAAAAAATTGGTTATTTTGGTTAAAAAAGAATATTTTAATGGTTCGATTATAAATCAATCTTATTTTAAAAAGTCAAACCAAACAGATCGAAATTAATTGATTTGTTTGGTTAAACCAAAGATTGCACACTTCTACTTGAATGTGTTATGGTAGAGTGGAGATTCTACTAGTGAATCACTTGCATATGCGATTCAAGTGAAAAAATCATTCATGCATGTTTCTGGCCACAAACCAGTAATAGACCCTGTTAAAATAAATGAAGAAATTAGGAATTTCAGAGAAATTTGGAATTTCAGGGAAATTAGGAATTTCAGAGCTTATCAAACGAACAAACAAACGACACTATGATTTTAGGCTTAAATAAGTCGTTGAAATTGAAAAGGACGAGAAGAAGTAAGGTATTTGGAGTATTATGTGGTTTTTCATTCCTAATGTATAGTTTCAAAGTAGCCTATTTCTATATTGCACAACATCATCTTTTCTTACTAATAAAAGGAATTATATTGTCTAAAATTTCAACCATTTATGAAATTACATATACACCTTGACAAATTTTCTTGAAAGTGTTAATCAAACCGAT
The DNA here is from genome assembly GCA_030737875.1 of Allium sativum. Taxonomy (NCBI): domain Eukaryota; kingdom Viridiplantae; phylum Streptophyta; class Magnoliopsida; order Asparagales; family Amaryllidaceae; genus Allium; species Allium sativum. The sequence goes on along the minus strand of CM060921.1, from coordinate 327,017,933 downwards.
ACACCTTAGCCCGACAAAATCAAATACTTTAAAATTGATAAACCTAAAGTTTTTAGTTATAAACATTTCTAACCAGTTATATATTAATCAGTCACCAAACTGATATATATATATGTGTGTGTGTGTGTGAGTGTGTGTGTGTGCGTATGTGTGTATTATATATAACATTGTATATTCAATTTCTCAACATAGGGAATTTTCTCGGTTCATAGTAGCTAGTAAATTGCAATGAAAAATCGATAATATGTGAGGCGTTCTTGAAACCAACTGTAACACTCCGTATTCCTGTTATCACTAATGTTCACAAATTAAAGAATAACTAATCTCAGATGTGAGAATTAAGGGAAACGGGTTACGCCATTGTGTTCGTCTTGGAATTCTAGTTGAGATAGAGTCCGAGTTTGCGTGAATTGGACTTCGTATGAAGAAGTTATGGCCATCGGAAGTTTAAGAAAATTCAAAACAGATTTCGAATTTCAAAATTTCAGAGTCAGACAGGCTAGGCGGGAATTTTCCCGCCAGGGCAAGGTCGACCATAGGGTCGACCTGCCTTGATCAGGTCGACCTGGGGGTCGACCTGCCCCCCCCCCCCCCCCCGAGAAGAATTGAATTTTGACCTGTTGATGACTGTGTGCTGACTCATTAGGGTTTCTGATATGCTCTGATTAGCTGGGATTAATTCTGGGTTGATCGGACGACTTAAACTAATCCTAAACTCTATAAAAACACCTCTAGACTCAAACCCTAAAATCAAAACAAATTTAGATTCATGGCCTCCATGCCGTCACCGAGCAACTCAGCGTAGCCGCCACCAATTAGAGAGGAAGAAAGCTAGTCTAAATCAATCCTTTTCAACTTTAACAACGAATCTTCTTCAAAGGAAAGCTTTTACAACTTCAGAACTCAGAATTCAGAACTCAAGACCTTCTTTGAGTTGTGAGTTCGATAATTTTAATAAAATAATTAGTAATTTTATTGGATTAAGTTGTGATGTGGATTATATGGATTGGATGTGAATTATTGATTGCATGTTATAATTATGTTGTAAAATTTTGATGTTATCATACAAGTTGTAAACTCTATGATGTTATGTTGTGATATTATCATCCATGTTGTAAAGTTATGATGCTATCATCGCTTTTGTAATTCTATATAATCAAATCATCATGTTGTTCATATGCTAGTTTGGTTATGTTAATTCATGTGATAAATCATATGTACTTATGCAAGTTAGGAGGTTAATTAAGACATGAATCATATGATTAGTGAAAATTATCTACAACTTTACATGACATCTATTTTAGATCTAAAGTTAGGCTATGACATATGTGAGTTATATGCAAAATCCTACATGCTAGTTTACATGTTTAGATGTAAGTTTTCACCATCGTTATGTTGCATAAATCACATATGCAAGTTTATATGAATACATGTGTTTGAATAAGAATCATGTTATGCAAGTTCACACCTTTAGATGTAGATCTATGAAATACATGATTTATGCAAGTTTATGACTATTGCCTAAACAAGTTCACATCTTTAAAATTGGATCTATGACATATGTAGTTTATGCAAGTTGTAACTTTGGCCTATGCAAGTTTTAGATGTAGAACATTATTCACACATGCAAGTTCACCCCTTTTGTTTAGATCTGGTTTTAATTATGTGTATGTTGTGATGTTTTCTCTTTATTCCATGAGTTAGAATATTCGAGTCTAACGTATATTTTACGTTAAACGAACAAACGTACAATGTGGGGTAAATGGGATAATATTAAAAGATTTAATTGGCATAAATGCCTTAAAAGGCATAGTATAAATTTTTGGTGAAATGGGTATGATTTTACATACCATAAATAGATGGACATAATTGAGTCAATTATGGCCATAGTTAAATTTGGAATTAATTGATAATTTGAATATGGAAAGTAATTCAAATTGGGGGATGATTAATTAGGAGTAATTAATCGTCTAAGACACGAGGTTAGGCTCTTTTGTGGTGTAAGACTGCCCGGACCCGCCCGACAAATCCAGCTGCCAAAAATGTCAGTCTAATGTGAGAGGTCTTAGGCATAAATTAAATACGTAACAATTGTAAAGACATGAGGTTAGGCTCGTTTGTGGTGTAAGACTGCTCAGACCCGCCCGGCAAATACAGCTGCCACAAATGCCAGTCTAATGTGAGAGGTCTTTATGAGGTTACAGTCTTAATGAATTAAGAAACACTTAACCAGATAAGCATGTAGTGGGACATGAGGGGGTTAAGTGGGTGCCTGGGGTGGCATGTGGAATCTAGTGGGTGCCTTGGGTGGCATTGGAAATACGATTAGAAACACTTAACCAAAATTGAAACATGTAATTGAACATGAATAAGAAGTGGGTTAAGTGGGATGTACTAGAGGGGACCAAGCTTAGGTGGATAGCTTGTGTCAAGTAATGGGGGCTCGTTTCAACCAGTAACCCATAAGTATATCAGTGGGCTCGACCCAAGTCGATGACGGGACACGCATACTGGGCTTGACTGTAAGAGGCCAAACCGGGTTAGCGGTGGCAACGCAAGTCCAACGGGTTCATATGCATGTGTGGACCCGGGCTGGTAGGTAAGACGTTGTTGCATCGTGTAGGTATAAGCCGTGCATTGTTGGTTGTATCGGGTTGCCACTTTGGGGAGTGATACACCCCACTGTGGGGCCAGCACGGGTATCTACGAGTTAAGGAGCCGATCGCTTGGGGGTAGTGGGTACACCTAGTGGAAATAGGGGCAGGCGGCACCTATGAAGGTAGCTAGAGGTGCACGAAACTTCCATTATCATTATTAAGTTCAGTAGGCGGGATCAACCTTACGGTGACTAGAGGTGGTGCATATTAGCAAATATCTTATAGTGATGGTGCAGTATAGTAATTATCTTAGTGGGTTAGGTGCGCTTTAACGATATCGTTGTTCATCTTGTTTCCTTGTTTACTCTGTCATACTCAATAGTTCATAGTCATTTCCTTATTTTCCAACTTATGCCTTAGCCTAGTTATTTTGGTAATTATATTGTTAAAGTTATCGCACTCGCCAAACTTTATGTCTGACCCCCCTTTGTTTCCTCCTCTTTTCTTCCTCCCCCCCCCCCCAGGTGCTCAGGTTGGAACTAGCACCAGTGGAGCTTGATTTTGGACTGCTGTTTCTCTGCTTTTAGAAGATTGCTTGGATCGCTGAAGTAAAGTTCAGCCTCTCTTATTTATGGCTATTTGTTATTGGGGATTATGTCTTTCAATTTATGTACTTTGGTTTAGTCAAGATGGATATTATGTACTTTGACTCTGGTTTTTGATGATGTAATCAAACATATGTGTTTTCCGCTACAATGAAATAAAGTTTTAAAGTTTTAGTACTGTTTATATCTGTCTTGTTGTTAAGTTTCTGTTCTATACTTACTTAAAACGCTCCATAGAAGTTAATGCATTCGCTTTGTGAGTGACATTAATGGATGTGGGGTGTTACACGTGGTATCAGAGCTGAAGGTTACCAGAATAGATATGAGATTTTGAAAAACTATTTTTTTCAAAAGCATTTTATAAAGCATACGTCAACCCGGTTTCTTCGAGTGGCTGAGGATAGCATAGACAAGACTGCCTTTAGGACTCCAGACGGTTTCTTCGAGTGGCTTGTGATGCCCTTTGGTTTGACAAACTCCCCCGCATACTTTATTGACTTGATGAGTAGGGTGTTTAGGGAGTACCTGAATAAATTCGTGTTAGTCTTTGTAGACGACATCTTGATCTTTTCTAAGAGCGAGGAAGAGCATGCCCTACCTCTTAGGGAAGTGTTGGAGACTCTTCGAGCGCATAGCCTTAAAGCTAAATTTTCTAAATGTCACTTTTGGCGGAAGGAAGTGTGATTCTTAGGGCACGTAGTTTCCAAAGAAGGGATAGCTGTGGATCCCGCGAAGGTAGTGGCCATCCAAGATTGGAAGGTCCCTAAAAATGCTACCGAGGTAAGGAGTTTCTTAGGGTTGGCTGGCTACTATAGGAAATTTATCAAAGACTTCGCAAAAATATCAGCCCCATTAACACGTTTGACGAAGAAGAACCTAGTTTTCACATGGGACGTAGATTGTGATGATGCGTTCCAACGTTTGAAGAGAGCTTTGACCACAGCCCCAGTCTTAGTGTTGCCAGATGGGAGTAAGCCATTTACCGTTTATACCGATGCTTGTGGGACAGGACTAGGCGCAGTCTTAATGCAAGAGGGAAGGGTAATAGCCTATGGAGGAAGGCAGTTGAGAGTGCATGAGAGAAATTACCCTACACATGACCTAGAGTTGGCAGTTATTGTCTTTGTGCTTAAGTCTTGGCGTCATTATCTTCTTGGCGAGAAATTCGAATTGTTCACTGACCACAAATCGCTAAAATATTTGTTCTCCCAGAAGGACTTGAACTTAAGGCAGCAAAGGTGGATGGAATTCTTAGCGTCCTACGATTTCGAGGTAGCATATACCCCTGGCAAGGGTAACGTGGTGGCAGATGCCTTAAGCAGAAAAAGGTTGTCCTTGAGTCCGTTGTTTGTTGAGCGGCGAAGTTTAGAGTTCATCTCTACGTTTGACTTTGGACCTTCCGTTGACTTTGTACCCGGTTTGCTAGCATCCTTAAAGGTTAGACCTACGCTTTTGGGATGGATCGGCGAGGCATAGCGAGATGACTCACAATTGGTTGAGTTAGTAGAGAAGTTCAAAGGAGGGGAGCCATCGAGCCATCTCCGTAGGTATACCCTAGATGATAAGGGTTGGTTGCGTAGGGACGGTAGACTTTGTGTACCACGGGACGAGAATTTGAGGAAGACCATTCTTGATGATGCACATCGTTCGAAGATGACCATTCATCCCGGCGAGGACAAGATGTATATGGACATGAGACGAGTTTACTTTTGGGCTGGCATGAAGAAGGATGTGGCCGAGTATGTCGCTAGATACTTGGTGTGCCAACAAGTAAAAGCAGAGCAAAAGAAGCCCAATGGATTGCTTCACCCATTGGAGGTCCCACAATGGAAGTGGGAAAGCGTCTCGATGGATTTTGTTGACGGATTACCGAGACCGAGGAAGGGTAATATGGGAATTTGGGTCATGGTAGACAGACTTACTAAGAGCGCCCATTTAATTCCCGTGAAGAGTAAAAGGACTGCTCCATGGTTAGCCTCTGTATACATTCGAGAGATAGTTCGTTTGCATGGAGTTCCTTCTAGCATAGTGAGCGACCGCGATCCAATTTTTACTAGTGAATTTTGGAAGAGCTTACAAGAGCCGGTGGGGACTCAGTTATGTTTGAGCACCGCATATCATCCTCAAACGGACGGCCAGACCGAGAGGGTGAATCGTATTCTAGAGGACCTATTGAGGTTATTTGTCTTAGATTTCGGAGGTACATGGGAGGAACATCATCCGTGGGTGGAGTTCGCATATAATAATAGCTTTCAGTCTAGCATTCGCATGACACAGTTCGAGTCTCTTTATGGACGGCCATGTCGTTCACCTACATGTTGGTGAGAGTCTACGGATAAGATCTTGCTTAGGCCCGATATGATTAGAGAGACTTCGGAAAAGATCGATTTGATTTGAAGGAGGATGAAGACGGCGCAAGATAGGCAGAAATCTTATGCGGACAAGAGGTGGTTAGATCTTGAGTTTGATATTGGGGACATGGTCTTTGTCAAGGTGTCTCCATTACGGAACGTCGTACGCTTTGGGTCCGTTGGGATGTTAGCACCAAGGTTCGTAGGGTCGTTTCCTATTAAGGAGAGGACTGAGCAGATGGCGTATAGAGTGGAGTTGCCCGAGAGACTTAGTGGTGTACACGATGTATTCCATGTATCACATTTGAGGAAATGCTTGCACAAGACCGCGGAAGTGGCAGAGCCGAGCTTGCTTAGAGAGGTGGAGATAGAGCGCGGTGCGATGATTCGATGAGCTCCTATGCGCATTCTTGGGTCGGAGATTAAGAAGTTGAGGAATCGGGAGGTCAAGCTAGTCAAAGTGCAATGGGGAGACAATGAGAGCAACGTTACTTGGGAGACGGAAGAGAAGATGCGTTCATTGAACCCTTTTCTTTTCGAGGGTATACCTTTTAATTTCTCCTTTATCGCTTAGCTTGTACTTATCTTATCTTTAGTATGTCCTCTCGCTAGTATCTTTGACCTTTAGATAGGGTAATCCTATGGTTGAAACATGTGTTTGAGACATGTTATGTATGATGGATGCACGTGGATGCAAGTGTTTGCTAATGGTTGCTTGTGGATGCATATACACACACTTTAGGCACTAGATCGGCTCAGTCACTTCATATTGCATATTGCATATAAATGTGTGTACATATTTAAGTAATGGATGTATAATGGTTGTACCATCATATGGATGTTGCATTTTGGTGAATGGTTGTGCACACATGTAGAAATAATATGTATCGATAGGGTTCTTTCGCATACATAATGGATGCATGGCACTATCATGGTTTGCATTAAGGAGGTCAACTGAATCAGTAGACCGCCTGATTTTGCATTAGATAAGGAACATATACACATACTTCTTGCATATGTTCATACAGCATTAGAAATTTTATAAGGACAATGGATGCCTGTGTTTGATGGCTGAGTAGATGGTTGTTTGGATGTTAGGATTTGCATTCTCCTTAAATTGGAGATTGCGGGGGCGAAATCCTTTAAGGAAGGGAGAATGTAACACCCCATATTTCTATTATCACTAATGTTCACAAATTAAAGAATAACTAATCTCAGATGTGAGAATTAAGGGAAACGGGTTGCGCCATTGTGTTCGTATCAGAATTCTGGTTGAGATAGAGTCCGAGTTTGCGTGAATTGGACTTCGTATGAAGAAGTTATGGCCATCGGAAGTTTAAGAAATTTCAAAATAGATTTCGAATTTCCAAAATTTCAGAGTCAGACAGGCTAGGCGGGAATTTTCCCGCCAGGGCCAGGTCGACCATAGGGTCGACCAGGGGGTCAACCTGCCTTGACCAGGTCGACCATAGGGTCGACCTGGGGGTCGACCTGCCCCCCCGGGCAGAATTGAATTATGACATGTTGATGACTGTGTGCTGACTCATTAGGGTTTCTGGTGTGCTCTGATTGGCTGGGATTAATTCTGGGTTGATCGGACGGCTTAAACTAATCCTAAACTCTATAAAAACACCTCTAGACTCAAACCCTAAAATCAAAACAAAATTAGATTCATGGCCTCTATGCCGTCACCGAGCAACTCAGTGTAGCCCCACCAATTAGAGAGGAAGAAAGCTAGTCTAAATCAATCCTTTTCAACTTTAACAACGAATCTTCTTCAAAGGAAAGCTTTTACAACTTCAGAACTCAGAATTCAGAACTCAAGACCTTCTTTGAGTTGTGAGTTTGATAATTTTAATAAAATAATTAGTAATTTTATTGGATTAAGTTATGATGTGGATTATATGGATTGGATGTGAATTATTGATTGCATGTTATAATTATGTTGTAAAATTTTGATGTTATCATACAAGTTGTAAACTCTATGATGTTATGTTGTGATATTATCATCCATGTTGTAAAGTTATGATGCTATCATCTATGTTGTAATTCTATATAATCAAATCATCATGTTGTTCATATGCTAGTTTGGTTATGTTGATTCATGTGATAAATCATATGTACTTATGCAAGTTAGGATGTTAATTAAGACATGAATCATATGATTAGTGAAAATTATATACAACTTTACATGACATCTATTTTAGATCTAAAGTTAGGCTATGACATGTGTGAGTTATATGCAAAATCCTACATGCTAGTTTACATGTTTAGATGTAAGTTTTCACCATCGTTATGTTGCATAAATCACATATGCAAGTTTATATGAATACATATGTTTGAATAGGAATCATGTTATGCAAGTTCAAACCTTTAGATGTAGATCTATGACATACATGATTTATGCAAGTTTATGACTATTGCCTAAACAAGTTCACATCTTTAGAATTGGATCTATGACATATGTAGTTTATGCAAGTTGTAACTTTGGCCTATGCAAGTTTTAGATGTAGAACATTATTCACACATGCAAGTCCACCCCTTTTGTTTAGATCTGGTTTTAATTATGTGCATGTTGTGATGTTTTCTCTTTATTCCATGAGTTAGACTATTCGAGTCTAACGTATATTTTGTGTTAAACGAAAAAACGTACAACGTGGAGGTAAAGGGGATAATATTAAAAGATTTAATTGGCGTAAATGCCTTAAAAGGCATAGTATAAATTTGTGGTGAAATGGGTATGATTTTACATACCATAAATAGATGGACATAATTGAGTCAATTATGGCCATAGTTAAATTTGGAATTAATTAATAATTTGAATAGGGAAAGTAATTCAAATTGGAGGATGATTAATTAGGAGTAATTAATTGTCTAAGACACGAGGTTAGGCTCTTTTGTGGTGTAAGACTGCCCAGACCCGCCCGACAAATCCAGCTACCACAAATGCAAGTCTAATGTGAGATGTCTTAGGCATAAATTAAATACGTAACAATTGTAAAGACACGAGGTTAGGCTCGTTTGTGGTGTAAGACTGCCCGGACCCGCCCGGCAAATACAACTGCCATAAATGCCAGTCTAATGTGAGAGGTCTTTATGAGGTTACGGTCTTAATGAATTAAGAAACACTTAACCAGATAAGCATGTAGTGGGACATGAGGGGGTTAAGTGGGTGCCTTGGGTGGCATGTGGAATATAGTGGGTGGCATTGGAAATACGATTAGAAACACTTAACCAAAATTGAAACATGTAATTGAACATGAATAAGAAGTGGGTTAAGTGGGATGTACTAGAGGGGACCTAGCTTAGGTGGATAGCTTGTGTCAAGTAATGGGGGCCCGTTTCAACCAGTAACCCATAAGTATCTCAGTGGGATCGACCCAAGTCGAGGACGGGACACACATACTGGGCTTGACTGTAAGAGGCCAAACTGGGTTAGCAGTGGCAACACAAGTCCAACGGGTTCATATGCGTGTGTGGACCCGGGCTGGTAGGTAAGACGTTGTTGCATCATGTAGGTATAAGCCGTGCATTGTTGGTTGTATCGGGTTGCCACTTTGGGGAGTGATACACCCCACTGTGGGGCCAGCACGGGTATCTACGAGTTAAGGAGCCGATCGCTTGGGGGTAGTGGGTAAACCTAGTGGAGATAGGGGCAGGCGGCACCTGTGAAGGTAGCTAGGGGTGCATGAAACTACCATTATCATTACTAAGTTCAGTAGGTGGGACCAACCTTAGGGTGACTAGGGGTGGTGCAGTATAGCAAATATCTTATAGTGATGGTGCAGTATAGTAATTATCTTAGTGGGTTTGGTGCGCTTTAACGATATCGTTGTTCATCTTGTTTCCTTGTTTACTCTGTCATACTCAATAGTTCATAGTCATTTCCTTATTTTCCAACTTATGCCTTAGCCTAGTTATTTTGGTAATTATATTGTTAAAGTTATCGCACTCGCCATACTTTATGTCTGACACCCCTTTGTTTCCTCCTCTTTTCTTCCTTCCCCTCCCCCCCCAGGTGCTCAGGTTGGAACTAGCACCAGTGGAGCTTGATTTTGGACTGCTATTTCTCTGCTTTTAGAAGATTGCTTGGATCGCTGAAGTAAAGTTCAGCCTCTCTTATTTATGGCTATTTTTTATTGGGGGTTATGTCTTTCAATTTATGTACTTTGGTTTAGTCAAGATGGATATTATGTACTTTGACTCTGGTTTTTGATGATGTAATCAAACATATGTGTTTTCCGCTGCAATGAAATAAAATTTTAAAGTTTTAGTACTGTTTATATCTGTCTTATTGTTAAGTTTCTGTTCTATACTTACTTAAAACGCTCCATAGAAGTTAATGCATTCCCTTTGTGAGTGACATTAATGGACGTGGGGTGTTACACCAACTAGTAATAAGTTTTTGATTATAAGTAGTAACTAGAAATAAGGCTGTGAATAAACTTTTGATGACCTCGTTGAAAGCAGCTAATGCAAAAGAATTGATGAAAGCAAAAGCCAATAAGGAGGAAGGCTTCAAGATTACGAACTATGTACTGATTAAGGATAGATCTTTGCATTGTACTATGTACTTAGTATGATTGCTGGACTATGTACATATTAATATGCTTATGAACTATGTATTGTATTTTGTAATATTAGTTTTGCTTTTGCTGCTGAACTTTGAAGTGTAACATACCATTATTGAGAATTGTAATTTCAAAACTTATTATTAAATTTGGTCTTTGTGTTGAATGTATAAAAAATATTTAGTTTAATGATATTTTTTATGATATTATGTTAAATTTGCAATTTCTTTTATTGAGTATGAAAATCAAATGAATTTGATATTGTAGGGGAGCCAAAAAAAGTTTTTTTTAAAAAAAAAAGATATGCGAATTTGCAACATCTATAAACCGCTGCTAAATCAAAAATTGCAATGTGGTAGCATTCCTTGTAATAAATGGTTGTAATCTTGGGATTCTTGGCAATAGACGAAGAATTTATTGTAGGATTTGAAAAGTTTACAACTAGTGTAAACATGAATTAAAGATCGTACCTATGCAGTTTTATAGGAAATAATTGTGTTCGTAAATGTCAGAATTTGAAGCAGGTTACAATTAATGTAGTAATTGAAATTAAATATTGTAACTCCAATTTAGGGGCAACTAATATAGTAAACATCAATATATATACATACACACACACACATAAGCATTAACGTAATGAATAGTTATTAATGTAATGAATGGTAATTCATAATTAATGTAATAAACATGGGGTATAATAAATAGGAAATAATGAAAATAAAAGGGACTGATATAAATGGTGTTTATTTGAATTTCTATTACCTAAGGAAAAGTGACTGTTATAGTCATTAATGGAATATGACAATTATGGTAATTAAAATAAAATGGGGATTTGGGTAGAAATTACCATAAGTACTAAGTACAATAAATTCTCTTGAAACCTATAACAATCTTAATTTATAGGAATATAAATCCTTTTTTATCACTAGTTTAATTTTAGGAAATTAATATAATAATTGGACTTAGTAGGTTAATGACACGAGGTCGGTTGAGTTATTCGATAGAAGTCTGCACTTTCCAACAGTCAAATATACATACAACTGATGTGAGATACCATTAACCATAGGAACCAATGAAAATGATTATTATTATGGCATAAAATGTTACTAGTGGTTTACTACAAGTGTTGAGACCCTAAGTGGCTATAAGGCTCGCCTCCCTTGTGAAAGAAGAAACCTAAAGGGCAACTTAAGTCGTAGCCTACTTCATAATTAACGTCTTAAGTATTAAGGTCCACCTATTGAGGCATTGAGTGATTGTATTCGCCCTTTTATTTTAAAGTAAGGGCAGAGTCATATGGTACTCCCTTGTCAGGTATTAAGTGATCGGATAACTCGCCCGTTTCCAATAAGAAATATTAAATGGCTAATTGGGGAAGAGAATAGTAACCTCTTTAGAAGAGTCCACATCCTCTAGGTGGTAAGTGGTTGGGATTAGAGTCCGCTTTAGGATATGATATTAAATGACCGCTACACATGTACCATAGGTCTGCATATCCTATGAGAAGTATTATGTGGCTCAGGGAATATTTAATAAGGTCGACTAGTTGTAATAATAGGATCTGCCGAGGGAAGGTCTTAAATTATGGTTAGTCGTCTACCTAATGTATAGGTTATAATTGTCTACTTACTATCTCTCACCTTATACAGGGTTGGGATATGCGCAAATGACGGAAGCCTTAGATTAGTGGTTAGGGGATTTACTAGCTAGTCCTCTTATTTAGAATAACGTATTAGTAAACCACCTAGCAAGGCCTTAAGTGATCATAAGAATCCTCCTTTTATACTATATTTGAGTAAGATCGTAAGTCGCTATAAACCCACCTTTTTAGTTTAGTGAGGTATTAATTAGTTAAAAATTCCGCCTCTTAGTTACTGATTGGTAGGGTTGTTTTCATATGCACGTAAAAGTACTAACTTAGTATATAACAAATAACCTATCTTTGAGAAGTGCTACTGTAACGACCTGGCGAAATTCGACGGTCGAATTTCGACAACAATACATAATTCTGTATTCACTTGTCAAAACCCAATTATCGAAAAAGCGGATAGTTAATAAAAAGAAATTAGAGGGTGAGAAGTAGAAAGAAAAGGAATATTATAATAGTAGAAGAAGAAACCCAACACTACAGAATCAGAGTAGAATAGAAACTCACAGCGGAACGAATAAAATATGATATATCAACAACCCTTTACTCAAAGGAAAACTCTCTCTCTCTATATATATATATATAATTACAACATTGGAGTATACACTAGTTTAATACGATACACACATATAATATAAATTAATACCAGAAAATAAAGGTGTACGTCTCAACTCCATCTCCTCTCCTGAAGCTCCAAGAGAAACCTAGAAATATACTGGACCTGACTCGAGCACGTTTTGAAGCAAAGTAAAATCAACTCACATTAATCTGGAATACTTTCAGTGGTAAATTCAAATTACAAACAACTTTCTTAACTTTTAGAAAATCCTTTGAAAGAATGGAACTCTCGTAAGACACGACCACACATAAACATGACACGTGTTTTTACCTTACGATAACAAAATCACCCTTTTATATCCAAATCCAATGATATTATAATAATGTCTATGTAAGGACCCGTAACTTCCCCGTGAAGGAAAGAGCGGATACTTTGAGAACAAGCCACAAAAGAACACAGACAGAAGAACATTTCATTGTATATAACTACAATTCCACCAGATTACAAGAATATACAGAGTATAAATAAATATTACATAACAGAAAAATATCAGAGATTACAATACATTACATAGCAGCGGAAAACAATACAAAATACAACTGAAGAAGATACATGGATACAAAGCTTTTCGGATATCGGTCCAGCTGTAAACCAGGTTCCTGTGAATATAAATTTGCAAAACCCAAGACTACTAGCTGCTCGTGTCGAAAATAAGCGCACCCAGAGTTTAGGTTAAAACAATAAACTCCAGGTCAGTCATGGGACTGGTGAGAGAACTAAAACAGTTATTAATCTTTATTTTAAAGTTAGGTAAATCAAGGGACCACGCCGTATTACACGGAACGGGTTTCCTCCCAAGAATACCAGTGCATATAACAACAACGCAATGCTAAATAAAGAAAAATGAAGCTATTATAAGACCCAGGTCCTATCACACAATCCAACGCAAGCCGGGGGATAGGGTTTTTACCTTATAATAGCCAAAGAATGCTTGATACGTGAAATTTTATTTTTTTATTCTTAATCAGACTCCAACTGCAAATTAGTAAGAGAACGATTCCCTAAGTATTAACCCCGAAGGCCGAAACCAACATCAGACCAATACCCAGGAAACCACTCATCTTAGCTCGTTTCCAGTTAGTTTCTGATTTTAAATACAATCATAAATATCAATCATAGGCGGCATGAATGTCCCATACCACTATGTCGCCATATATAGGTATACAATCAAAACTGCAAAATGTCGTATTGGAAGTTAGGTTATCATTTATGGTATGAACCGAGGAAAAAGTTAGTCCTCTACCGATTCGAGACGCTCTAATCCGTGTCTCAGGTCAGAGCTCGAGTGACCTTTGGATCGTCAGGGCCGGTCCACACGGAGTAGATTAAAATGCCTGAACATGCGTTTCCCCGCCCTATGGGGCGTAAATGAGCCAACGAATGACTCCATCGGCTTCACATAGTCAGCGATATATCTGAGGCGCCTCGCAACAGCAACAACCACATAAGTCAAACTCGTCAGGGCGTGTAAAACCACTGATGCCACTTCTAACCAGAAGGAAACGCATGCCCTCCCTGAGGTCCTTCTCCCGTTTCTGGTTCATACCGGGTGTGAAACTCGCGAATTAAACGTTACACAAAGCTATGCCACAAAGGCCGTGCTTTGATCATCAACCACAAGACTTTGCTTTTCAATAGAAGCCTTGATCATTTGCCACTTAGGCATGCCACACAGGCAATTCACTCTATGCGTTTGATATCCATCAGTATATAACCCCTGAGCTCGTACGTCTCAGAGAAGGGCGTTAAGCAAGAGAATTAATTCTCCGCCACCAAAAAGATATATATATATATATATTTAATAGAAATCAATCACACAGAATAAAATCCAATGTCAGACACACAGTCCATTTACAAGTTCATTCTGGGTCTGAACGAAACTGGAGGCACCAAGTACCCCGCATATCCATCGATCTCCATGTACGTCTGGACGACCACCAACTGATTCCCTCCTCTTGGGTGTACGGCCCAATCAAGATCATCAGTAATTATCCAAACAACGTGAGGACTTCCGGTCTTCAACCACCGTCTTCATCTTTGACTTATTGTCGTAATAGTTATTCAGAATGGGATAAACCCGGTCTTTCCGAATAACTCGCGTATATAATAAACAAGTGTTACACAAACACAACATATGCCTCATTCCAATTCATCAATCACTAACCGTAAATTAGCAAGAGAATAATTCCCCAAATATTAACCCCGAAGGCCGAAACCAACATCAGATCAATACCCAGGAAACCATTCTTCTTAGCTAACCGACAGTTAGTTTTAAATTTCACATTCTTAGGGAAAGGTTCCCATTAATTTTATCAAAGATAAATCCTTTTAAATTTATTCTGTAATCTTCTTTCGAATATCGATTCAACTAGTCGGAATTAACGAACCTTACCGAAGTAATCATTTGTTTTAATTTCCCAACCCCAACCTATTCATCCCATGAAGTAAAACTGGTAATACTTCATATCTAACACCACGTTGTTATCGGTAAATTCAATTACCATTTCACGTTCAAATCTAATTAAAGATTTAACTATCGCCTGGAGCAAAACTGGGGATACTCCATTCTCGTTCTTTTCAATCTAATTAAAGATTCATTAAAACTCCACTTAGTTTTAATCTTTAACTGGGTTAAAGAATCAATGTCATTTAAAACACGGTTCATGATAAACCCATAATCACAACACATTTCAATCAGTCCCTAACCATAAATTAGCAAGTGAGCAATTCCCTAAGTATTAACCCCGAAGGCCGAAACCAACATCAGATCAATACCCCAGAAACCATTCAACTTAACTAATCTCCAGTTAGTTTCTGATTTTATTAACTCCTTTGGGTCTAAGAACAGTATTATTGAAGATACCGTTCACGACAACCCAAAATCAGATTCCAACAATTTTTGGGTTAAAGAACAAGTGTTATTTAAAACACTGTTCACGATAAACCCAAAAATCAATACCAATTCAATTCCAATTAAATATTATTTAATTGGTACACTTCATTAAATCTAAATAAAAAGATTTAATCTTTTTCTCAACTGGGCTTAAGAACAGTGTTAATGAAGACACCATTCACGACAAACCCAAATCACATTTGATATTAAATACAAGGCTATGAATAGAAAATATATCGGCTTATATTCATTATCAAATTCTATGACCAACAAATATCGTATTGGAAATAACGATATATATATATATCTTTCAAATTTCCATAACAACATCTATATAATCACGAAATCCAACATCGAACTATTCCGAAGATGATTTCGATTCAAATCCATTCCAATTCAATTATTGGAAATTCTGGTTATTTTCAAAACCGTTTCAAATTCAATTTATTTATTTAAAAAATAAATAAGTTATTATTCTAGTTCAAAACTAGTTCATTTCGATAAAAATCTATTTTTATCTTTTCAAATATGGAGTTTTTCATCCCAATTCATCACAAATCATTTCTTATGATTTTACACAAATTATTGATATTTTTAATAATTTTATCAAGGCCTGTATAGTCGATTTCCATCAACGGCCATCGAACTGCACTTACAGCGATCTTTTCCAAATTTGATTTGGACATAATTCCAAATCCAACCGTTAGATTTCTAATTTCTTATATACGTTAGAAAGCTCTTTTCGATACGAACCCCAACGGTTCCGGTTTTAGGAGAATCCGACAGTCGGATCTCCCGCGATATTCATTCGAAGTCAATGGTCGAAATTCTCGAACTGCCGCGGCGCGGCGCGTTCTATTCAGGCCATTATATTATATATAATATATATACAATATATACTTCGTCGATTTCCTTTTAAAACATATTTTATAAATCGTTTTAAATTCGTTTTCGAAACGGTTTCAACTTCCTTTTCAAATTCAAATCAAGATTGAATTTTTTCAATATAAATTCGTTTTAATGTCATTTCAAATCGATTTCAATTTGAATCGATTTCAATTCAATTTCAATTCGTTTAAATTCAATTCAACATGATTTCATTTCCATTTCAATTTAATTCGAATTTCAATTCTATTCGAATTTCAAATCATTTCAATTCATTTCGAATTTCAAATCAATTCAATTTAATTCGAATTTCAATTCACTTCAATTTAATTCGAATTTCAATTCACTTCAATTTAATTCGAATTTCAATTCACTTCAATATTCAATTCAATTTGAATAAAATCGATATAAATATCGTTCATGTCAAAATAGCGCAAATCTAATCAACACGTCTTTATATATTTCTATTTTCAAATATTTCTATTTCAAATATTTCTTTTTCAAATATTTCATTTCAAATATTTTATTTCAAATATTCTATTCAAATATTTCATTTCAAATATTTCTATTACAAAACTGGAATGAGGCCCAATCAATTACCATATAATGTTAATTATATGGATTTTCTACAATACATGTATAAAATAACGACGATAAATAATCAACCATCATCCAAAGTGCGTTCTACACTGTATAAGCATCAAATATAAATATTTAATGCTTATGATAGTCTGTCAATCAATCGATCGACATACAACTAATTATTGGGATTAGTGTATGTCATATATCATCCCAATACCCGTGTGGGGTTTCAAACAATCAAACACAGATTTTTTTTGTGCAGTTGGGCGATGTGTAAAATTTATCGTCCCAATCAATATCAGTCAAATGTGTGTATATAAACAAATCATTCGATTTGTTTATATTAATTTATTTCATTTCATATACATGTTAAAAATTCTAATTTTAACTATAAAATATTTTTAACTGTATAAATATTTTATTTCATTTCACATCACATCAAAATCAAACAAACAAGCATACAAGTCGTCCATGGTCTGCGGACGACGGGTGTCGGGTGCTACTATACATCGTCTACATCCTAGCATATATTTTAACTAGAAAAATTAAATTAAAGGTGAGGAGTTCTCACCGACTAGCTAAACCAAACGTCACGACTCTTCATATGTAGAAGTCTTCGCCGTTTTCGCCTTTTATCACTTTCATTGCCTGTAGCCACTACATATATAAAAATCGCATTTTTATATTGTTGCCATGTATATAAAATTCTTTTTTTATACCGCTACTATATAGATAAAATTCTATTTTTAAACCGCTATTCTCTATATAAAAATTATATTCTTATTCTTTCTATAATATAAAAATCATATTTTTAATATTTCTACTTTATAAAAATTATATTTTTATATTTCACATATGAAAAAAATCATTCTTGTTCGATTCAAAAATCGCTTCTTGTATGAAGGATCATATTTTTATTACTCTAATTAAATAAAAATCATACTTTTATTCTTCTTCTTCTTTGTAAAAATCACATCTTTATGTGATAAAAATCATCACTTTATGTGTATAAAATCCCGACCTTTTCCTGTGTAAAAATCCTAACTTTGTCATATAACAAATTTAATCTTTTCTAATTACTTAAAACAAAACTGAATTTAAAGCTAACTTTATAGAAATTAAACGAACGAATTAAATTCAAAGAAGTCTTACTGTAAATCGAAGAGGGGAGGGTCTGCATTTTCGCCGGAGGTGGTGGCCGACGTTAGTGGGGTGCAGCAGCTCGGTGGGAGTTCAACCGCGCGCGAGGCTTGGTAGAACGGAGGAGAGAGAAACGAGGGTGACGCGAGGTAGGGGGTGAGGCGCGTGGCACGGTGGCTTTTGGGGGTTTGGGTTTGCAGCGAGGCTTCTAGAGGAGAGAGAGAAGTGGCGGAGGAGAGGGGATGGTGGCGCGGACCAGTGGGGGGGGGGGGGAGCGGCGGCTGCTCCTCCCTTTCCTTCTTTTTTTTTCGATTTATCTGAAATGGGAAAGAACGGGGGGGGGGGGGGGGGGCTGAGAGGTAACAGGGAGGAGAGAGATATTTTTTATTTAATTATTTAATTTCAAAAAGCAACTTTTTATTTCGACCACGAAATCGAACCCACCGCTTGTCCTCCATAGCTAATTACCCCCATTCCGAACACAATGGGATATGTATCACAGGCTGATTCGACTGTTTCGATCAGTTTTCGTCAAAATCAAAATATAACTCTATATATTGAATTTGAACACGCATTTCAATTTGTCGGGGCCACGTATGGACTCTAAAATTTCCCGAAAAATATTTTCTAACTTCGTATTGACGATACGGTCCTAAAAAAACTAATTTCGTCGAATTCCGAGACCATTTGAAAAATGGCCATTTTCCAGTCAATTAAAATCAACTAAAACTGGTCAAACGCATTTTCCTTCGCCACGCTCACATATTGATTCGAAAAATTATGAAATTTGAAACCTAGCAATAATTTGGCATCGCGGATCCAACAAAAGGGGTTTCGTTGAAAACCGAGGTTGTTTGCAAAATGGTCATTTTTAAGGGCCAGAATTCCATAACGACTATTCTGAATTTTCAATTGGGCATATCTTTTTATCCCCGCTATGAAATTTTGATTTTTCGGATTCGTTGGAAATATAATTTCAAATAGATTCAAATATTTTTGGTTTTGCTAAAATCCAGTTTATTTTGCACCCAGCACACTCATTTGAAATTTGAAATCGAATTATCGAACTACCTCGCCATTTTCAATTCCTTTTATAATTTCGAATAAATATTTATATTCTAACGTCGAGCTATATAAATATATAGGTTCTAATTCTATTAAAAATAAATTTCTCACCGCTATTATTTAAAATAGTTCAATTTAAATAATCAAAATTCACTAAAATTGCCAAAATAAAAATTTTAAATTGGCTCGGATTTTCGGGTTATTACAATCTCCCCCACTTAAAACTTTTCGTCCCCGAAAAGGAACAAAGCCTAAAGTTGTTTAACTAATCAACTCAACTTCCAATATTTTCTTTACGGCTTAAGTTCTTCAACTTTTCAGTTTCTAAGAACTTTTCAAATTTTTCAAAAAAATTGGCCAACACCCTAAATTTTCGAATTTTTTTGCCATAACCTCCCCTGCACCGGGGACTTTGGGATATTTCATATAGCCTCCCATGGCCTTCTTCAATCCAAAAGAAAAAGAAAAAGCCAAGCGGCTAGCCAATCGGCTCACAAAATCATCATCACCCAAACAAAACAGTAAATTGTGATAAACATGTACCTATTTGTCGGGAAAACAAATTTTATTCTTCTGCTCTAGCCTCCTTGGGATGACCTATTCAATGTAAGTACATGTATTCGCATGCATTTTCAAACAATTTCCAATACAGTTCAATATTTGGTTCAATTTGGCCTAAATGGTTAAAAATTATCAAACCAATAATCAAAAACACAACCATCAATCAATTAGTGATTAGCTTTTCAAATTCATAATTTTGATATATAGTCAAAAAATCATATTTTAGTGCCAAATCACAACAATAGGCCCTATATAATTTTGGTTCTCACACCAGTCAATTGGAAATATATAGAAATCCCACTTTCGAAACACGAAAATAAATTCTAATGATGACGCGTCAATCATCAGAATCATGTCGGAGCGAATAGAGTGTGATTCTATATCTATCGAATATATTTGAGGCTTCAATACACGTGGATCAGACGTATACTAAAATCTCTATATATTTGATTGCCCAAATCAATATAAATAAATAGTCAAATACGTATAATTGATTTAAATTTTCAAAACAAAAATTGTTTTCAATGTAAAAATATACTCACCACACTCGTTCTAGGATACTACTGATCCCATCTCTAACGAGTCATTCCCATTGGATATTACTAATCCAATTTCTGATGAATTAATTCGTCCGGTTCTAACGTGTCTTGTTCTCTGAGCTTTGTAAACCAAAGCTCTGATACCACTGTAAGGACCCGTAACTTCCCCGTGAAGGAAAGAGCGGATACTTCGAGAACAAGCCACAAAAGAACACAGACAGAAGAACATTTCATTGTATATAACAACAATTCCACCAGATTACAAGAATATATAGAGTATAAATAAATATTACACAACGGAAAAATATCAGAGATTACAGTACATTACATAGCAGCGGAAAATAATACAAAATACAACTGAAGAAGATACACGGATACAAGCTTTCCGGATATCGTTCCAGCTGTAAATCAGGTTCCTGTGAATATAAATCTGCAAAACCCAAAACTACTAGCTGCCCGTGTCGAAAATAAGTGCACCCAGAGTTTAGGTTAAAACAATAAACTCCAGGTCAGTCATGGGACTGGTGTGAGAACTAAAACAGTTATTAATCTTTATTTTAAAGTTAGGTAAATCAAGAGACCACGCCGTATTACACGGAACGGGTTTCCTCCCAAGAATACCTGTGCATATAACAACAACGCAATGCTAAATAAAGAAAAATGAAGCTATTATAAGACCCAGGTCCTATCACACAATGCAACGCAAGCCGGGGGATAGGGTTTTTACCTTATAATAGCCAAAGAATGCTTGATACGTGAAATTTTATTATTTTATTCTTAATCAGACTCCAACCGCAAATTAGTAAGAGAACGATTCCCTAAGTATTAACCTCGAAGGCCGAAACCAACATCAGACCAATACCCAGGAAACCACGCATCTTAGCTCGTTTCCAGTTAGTTTCTGATTTTATATACAATCATAAATATCAATCATAGGCAGCATGAATGTCCCATACAACTATGTCGCCATATATAGGTATACAATCAAAACAGCAAAATGTCGTATTGGAAGTTGGGTTATCATTTATGGTACGAACCGAGGCAAAAGATAGTCCTCTACCGATTCGAGACGCTCTAGTCCGTGTCTCAGGTCAGAGGTCGAGTGACATTTGGATCGTCAAGGCCGGTCCACACGGAGTGAATTAAAATGCCTGAACATGCGTTTCCCCGCCTTATGGGGCGTAAATGAGCCAACGAATGACTCCATCGGCTTCACATAGTCACCGATATATCCGAGGCCCCTCGCAACAGCAACAACCACATAAGTCAAACTCGTCAGGGCGTGTAAAACCACTGACGCCACTTCTAACTAGAAGGAAATGCATGCCCTCCCTGAGGTCCTTCTCCCGTTTCTGTTTCATACCGGGTGTGAAACTCGCGAGTTAAACGTTACACAAAGTTATGCCACAAAGGCGGTGCTTTGATCATCAACCACAAGACTTTGCTTTTCAACAGAAGCCTTGATCATTTTCCACTTAAGCATTCCACATAGGCAATTCACTCTATGCGTTTGATATCCATCAGTATATAACCCCTGAGCTCGTACGTCTCAGAGAAGGGCGTTAAGCAAGAGAATTAATTCTCCGCCACCAAACAGAGATATATATATATATATTTAATAGAAATCAATCACACAGAATAAAATCCAATGTCAGACACACAGTCCATTTACAAGTTCGTTCTGGGTCTGAACGAAACTGGGGGTACCAAGTACCTCGCATATCCATCGATCTCTAAGTACGTCTGGACGACCACCAACTGATTCCATCCTCTTGGGTGTACGGCCCAATCAAGATCATCAGTAATTATCCAAACGACGTGAAGACTTACGGTCTTCAACCACCGTCTTCATCTTCGACTTATCATTGTAACAGTTATTTAGAATGGGATAAACCCGGTCTTTCCGAATAACTCGCGTATATAATAAAAAAGTGTTACACAAACACAACATACGCCTCATTCCAATTCATCAGTCACTAACCGTAAATTAGCAAGAGAATAATTCCCCAAATATTAACCCCGAAGGCCGAAACCAACATCAGATCAATACCCAGGAAACCATTCTTCTCAGCTAAGTGACATTTAGTTTCTAAATTTCACATTCTTAGGGAAAGGTTCCCATTAATTTTATCAAAGATTGATCCTTTTAAATTTGTTCTTTAATCTTCTTTCGAATATCGATTCAACTAGTCGAGATTAACGAACCTTACCGAAGTAATCATTTGTTTTAATTTCCCAACCCCAACCTATTCATCCCATGAAGTAAAACTGGTAATACTTCATATCTAACACCACGTTGTTATCGGTAAATTCAATTACCATTTCACGTTCAAATCTAATTAAAGATTTAACTATCGCCTGGAGCAAAACTGGGGATACTCCATTCTCGTTCTTTTCAATCTAATTAAAGATTCATTAAAACTCCACTTAGTTTTAATCTTTAACTGGGTTAAAGAATCAGTGTCATTTAAAACACGGTTCACGATAAACCCAAAATCACATCACATTTCAATTAGTCCCTAACCGTAAATTAGCAAGTGAGCAATTCCCTAAGTATTAACCACGAAGACCGAAACCAACATCAGATCAATACCCCAGAAACCATTCAACTTAACTAATCTCCAGTTGATTTCTGATTTTCTTAACTCCTTTGGGTCTAAGAACAGTATTATTGAAGACACCGTTCACGACAACCCAAAATCACATTCCATCAATTTTCGGGTTAAAGAACAAGTGTTATTTAAAATACTGTTCACGATAAACCCAAAAATCAATACCAATTCAATTCCAATTAAATATTATTTAATTGGTACACTTTATTAAATCTAAATAAAAAGATTTAATCTTTTTCTCAACTGGGCTTAAGAACAGTGTTAATGAAGACACCATTCACGACAAACCCAAACCAGATTTGATATTAAATACAAGGCTCTGAATAGAAAATATATCGGCTTATATTCAATATCAAATTCTACGACCAACAAATATCGTATTGGAAATAACAATATATATATCTTTCAAATTTCCATAACAACATCTATATAATCACGAAATCCAACATCGAACTATTCCGAAATGATTTCGATTCAAATCCATTCCAATTCAATTATTGGAAATTCTGGTTATTTTCAAAACCATTTCAAATTCAATTTATTTATTTTAAAAATAAATAAGTTATTATTCTAGTTCAAAACCAGTTCATTTCGATAAAAATCTATTTTCATCTTTTCAAATATGGAGTTTTTCATCCCAATTCTTCACAAATCATTTCTTATGATTTTACACAAATTATTGATATTTTTAATAATTTTATCAAGGCCCGTACAGTCGATTTCCATCAACGGCCATCGAACTACACTTACAGCGACCTTTTCCAAATTTGATTTGGACATAATTCCAAATCCAACCATTAGAATTCTAATTTCTTATATTTGTTAGAAAGCTCTTTTCGATACGAACCCAATGGTTCCGGTTTTATTAGAATCCGACGGTCAGATCTCCCGCGATATCCATTCGAAGTCAATGGTCGAAATTCACGAACTGCCGCAGCGCGTTCTATTTAGGCCATTATATTATATATATAATATATACTTCGTCGATTTCCTTTTATAACGTATTTTATAAATCGTTTTAAATTCGTTTTCGAAACGATTTCAACTTCCTTTTCAAATTCAAATCAAGATTGAATTTTTTTCAATATAAATTCGTTTTAATTTCATTTCAAATCGATTTCAATTCAATTTCAATTCGTTTAAATTCAATTCAAAATGATTTCATTTCCATTTCAATTTAATTCGAATTTCAATTCTACTCGAATTTCAAATCATTTCAATTTATTTTGAATTTCAAATCAATTCAATTTAATTCGAATTTCAATTCACTTCAATTTAATTCGAATTTCAATTCACTTCAATTTAATTCGAATTTCAATTCCCGTCAATTTAATTCGAATTTCAATTCACTTCTATATTCATTTCAATTTGAATAAAATCGATATAAATATCGTTCACGTCAAAATGGCGCAAATCTAATCAACACGACTTTATATATTTCTATTTTCAAATATTTCTATTTCTAATATTTCTATTTCAAATATTTCTATTTCAAATATTTCTTTTTCAAATATTTTGTTTCAAATATTTTATTTCAAATATTCTATTCAAATATTTCGTTTCAAATATTTCTATTTCAAAACTGGAATGAGACCCAATCAACTACCATATAATGTTAATTATATGGATTTTCTACAACACATGTATAAAATAACGACGATAAATAATCAATCATCATCCAGAGTGCGTTCTACACTGTATAAGCATCAAATATAAATATTTAACGCTTATGACAGTCTGTCAATCAATCGATCGACATACAACTAATTATTGGGATTAGTGTATGTCATATATCATCCCAATACCCGTGTGGGGTTTCAAACAATCAAACACAGATTTTTTGTGTGTAGTTGGGCGATGTGTAAAATTTATCGTCCCAATCAATATCAGTCAAATGCGTGTATATAAACAAATCGTTCGATTTGTTTATATTAATTTATTTCATTTCATATACACGTTAAAAATTCTATTTTTAACTATAAAATATTTTTAACCGTATAGATATTTTATTTCATTTCACATCACATCACACAATCAACTACACATCAAAATCAAACAAACAAGCATACAAGCCGTCCATGGTCTGTGGACGATGGGTGTCGGGTGTTACTAAACACCGTCTACATCCTAGCATATATTTTAACTAGAAAAATTAAATTAAAGGTGAGGAGTTCTCACCGACTAGCTAAACCAAATGCCACGACTCTTCATATGTAGAAGTCTTCGCCGTTTTCGCCTTTTGTCACTTTCATTGCCTGTAGCCACTACATATATATAAATCGCATTTTTATATTGTTGCCATGTATATAAAAATTCTATTTTTATACCGCTACTATATAGAGAAAATTCTATTTTTATACCGCTATTCTCTATATAAAAATTATATTCTTATTCTTTCTATAATATAAAAATCATATTTTTAATATTTCTACTTTATAAAAATTATATTTTTATATTTCACATATGATAGAAATCATTCTTGTTCGATTCAAAAATCGCCTCTTGTATAAAGGATCATATTTTTATTACTCTAATTAAATAAAAATCATACTTTTATTCTTCTTCTTCTTTGTAAAAATCACATCTTTATGTGATAAAAATCATCACTTTATGTGTATAAAATCCCGACCTTTTCCTGTCTAAAAATCCTAACTTTGTCATATAACAAATTTAATCTTTTCTAATTACTTAAAACAAAACTGAATTTAAACCTAACTTTATTGAAATTAAACGAAGGAATTAAATTCAAAGAAGTCTTACTGTAAATCGAAGAGGGGAGGGTCTGCATTTTCGCCGGAGGTGGTGGCCGACATCAGGGGGGTGCAGCAGCTCGGTGGGGGTTCAACCGCGCGCGAGGCTAGGCAGAACGGAGGAGAGAGAAACGAGGGCGACGTGAGGTAGGGGGTGAGGCGCGTGGCACGGTGGCTTTTGGGGGTTCGGGGTTGCAACGAGGCTTCTAGAGGAGAGAGAGAAGTGGCGGAGGAGAGGGGATGGTGGCGCGAGATGCGGTGTCGCGGACCAGTAGGGGGGAGCGGCGGCTGCTCCTCCCTTTCCTTTTTTTTTTTAATTTTCGATTTATCTGAAATGGGAAAGAACGGGGGGGGGGGGGGGGGGGCTGAGAGGTAATAGGGAGGAGAGAGATATTTTTTAATTTAATTATTTAATTTCAAAAAGCAACTTTTTATTTCGACCTCGAAATCGAACCCACCACCTGTCGTCCATAGCTAGTTACCCCCATTCCGAACACAATGGGATATGTATCACAGGCTGATTCGACTGTTTCGATTCGTTTTCATCAAAATCAAAATATAACTCTATATAATGAATTTGAACGCGCATTTCAATTTGCCGGGGCCACGTATGGACTCTAAAATTTCCCAAAAAATATTTTCTAACTTCGTATTGATGATACGGTCCTAACAAAACTAATTTCGTCGAATTTTGAGACCGTTTGAAAAATGGCATTTTCCAGTCGATTAAAATCAACTAAAACTGGTCAAACGCATTTTCCTTCGCCACACTCACATATTGATTCAAAAAATTATGATATTTGAAACCTAGCAATAATTTGGCATCGCGGATCCAACAAAAGTGGTTTCGTCGAAAACCGAGGTCGTTTGCAAAATGGTCATTTTTAAGGGCCAGAATTCCATAGCGACTATTTTGAATTTTCAACTGGGCATATCTTTTTATCCCCGCTATGAAATTTTGATTTTTCGGATTCGTTGGAAAGATATTTTCAAATAGATTCAAATATTTTTGGTTTTGCTAAAATCCGGTTTATTTTGCACTCGGTACACTCATTTGAAATTTGAAATCGAATTGTCGAACTACCGCGCCATTTTCAATTCCTTTTATAATTTCAAATAAATATTTATATTCTAACGTCGAGCTATATAAATACATATGTTCTAATTCTATTTAAAATAAATTTCTCATTGCTATTATTTAAAATAGTTCATTTTAAATAATCAAAATTCACCAAAATTGCCAAAATAAAAAATTTAAATTGGCTCGGATTTCCGGGTTATTACAGTCTATCAATCCACAAATAAATAGGAATATAGACAGAAAGCTTGCATCTCACTTTCCAACATAGTTGGTATACATTGAAAACCGTACGGCTCGTGTTGGAGTTTGGATTTCTAACATTACATGGTATGATACTACCTCCCAATTAATGTACCTGTAAAGAGAAATACACTAGGTTCAACAAGAACATCTTGTAACTCGGCCACACATGACCGACCACTCCTTCAACTTGAATGTACCAAATATATTATCCCCAATGGTTAGTCGCAAGTCACCATTTCCCATAGGATACAAAAGTAACAAAAGAAACAAATGAATTTTCTGTAAATGATGATAATACACCCTAATGAGAATGACCCACATAGCCATCTGCCTACCCGATTTCTATTATTTCCCGACTGACGAGGCTTGAGGTCACAATTACCTTTTTAGAACATCACATTAACTTTGAATGCCACATTATTAGATCCATCAAATCACTGATTGATTTACACAAGTATACTCTGAGTGATGAGCTAAAATAAGTTGCCTTCTCCGCCACCAAACTTTGTATATTTGTACAAATCAACATATGTGACTCTTAGGAAATACTCTGCCAAACATTCGACCATACAAGTCATCCAAGAACAGAATGAGCCAATGCGACTCTTCAACCTCATCCTATATAGGAATCACCCCAAGGATCAGTAGCGAGTAGTCCTTGAAATCCAAAGATTTCAATGACGACAAAATCACTACCGAAATATCTCTGGTAGCTGGCCAGAGAAATTTAGCAAGTAGTCCTTCCACTCATGAAGATCCACGGTCTTCAACATCTCTAAGTTGGTTAAACATCCTTGCAAGTTAGTCTTGAATACATTGTTGGTTCGTAGTGGTTTTGGGTCTAGGTCCCATGACAGTCTCTTCGAACTAACACATGAAAGTCAACAATGGAATTCATTGATAGTCGGGTTTTTAACTGTCAACTCAAAAACAATACAGGTCAATACTTCAGCAACTCAGGCCCTTTTGAAATCAAAACCATTAATTAAAATCATTTCATTGGTTTTAAAATCGATTTCCATATATTTATCTCAATGGAATACTTATATTTCAAATCCCTTATGTTTTCTTACTTTTGAAAACAAAAACCAAACTCTTATCCCTTACAGAATAACATATTCACAAACCATTTCTATTTTCTTGGAAATATCACTATAATTTCATAAACCCATTTTCCATTTCCTTTACCTTGGAAATATTGTATTATATCCTCAAAAACCTTTTTCATATTTCCTTTACTTTGAAAACATCATTATATATGCTTTAACCAAATGGTATAAGTTCAATTATCATTCTCTTATGGTTTTAACAATGTTACGTGTCACATTGTTTATTATATAATCTCAAACAATTTATTTATCTTCAAAACTTTGTCGATTAACGTTTGTAATAACACTTTATGGAAATAATTATTAAATTTCCAAATATCCTTTCCTGTCCTAACCAAAAATAACCTCCTTTTCATTTCTTCAATAAACCATCACCATTTACTTATTACTTAAAATAAGTGCATTCACAAATCCTACTATTTCATTACTCAGAAAATAGTGTTATATACTTAACCGAATGATATAAGTATAGTCTCGTTTCATATCTGGGCCAACAATGTTAAGTAATATATTGTTTACTATGAAGCCCAATGGTTTTATCAAATTTCTGAATTTTCCAAAATAAAGTTGCAATCCTTTTCTTATGGAAATAATAACCTATTTCCAATATCTTTTAGCATTACAAACTAATACCATCTCTTGATAATAGTGAAGTCGTTCAAGTTGGGGTATTTTATTTACCTCTAAGACCTTGATCGACAATGTTCTTATCTTAAGATAGATAAAAGTTTGTAACTCAAAACTGCTATTAATTTTGATATCACAAAATCTCATTTATTGTTTAAAAATATGGTTTAATAAACCATTTTCTTTCCTTTGAAAGATCAACTTTCAATTATAGTTACCTTTACTTAACTTCGTTTATAAACTCTTACTAAAATACAATTCTTTACCTTTAAAACCTATTTAAATGATTTGTTTTATAAGTTGGATTTAATACAAATTCCACTTACTAATCTTTCATTTGATTCAATCAAAGTTTTATCACAAACTTGATTACCTCTTAAATTAATTTCAGTCAAAAAGTATTCACTTTAATTATTATTATTAATAATTAACTCCATCATTAACTGAAGTAAAAGTAGTTTACTTCATTATTGATTTAAAATAGGATATTTAATCTCTTGTTATCGTTATTAAAATAAAAATATACCTTATTTAATAAAAACATTAGATAATTATCTTTATTACAACAAATGGAAAAATTAATTAACTTTCGTAATCATTTGTTGAGTTTAGACAACCATTGGTCAAAACTATTACTATTAGATAAATTAACAACGAATTTATCTAATAACATGTTTCAATTTAAATAGTTGACTTAATCAACTTTAGAACATTAGTTAACTTGTTAACTAAATTTCACTAACCCTTTCCTTTAATTTAATTAATAATATAATTAATTTAATAATATGCTTAATCGTTTTCCTAAAAACAATTATCTCTGATTATTAAACCTTAGGTTAAATTTTGACTTGTTTGCTTATAAAACTCATTAAAATGTAAGAAGTTGCTAACTAAAACATTTTATAATACTTTTATAAAATCAACTTATAAATAACAATTTATTTATAAGACTTCTATTTATAAATTTTAAAATTGAAAACTTTGTTTTAGTTATAAAAATAAATTTTATAACTTTAAATACGTCGATTTGCCTGCCAACATATTAACATCTTAAATCTGGGTTTTAAGCATTTATTGCCTATCACGTAATCAATACTGTCTATTGATTAAAATCAAAACAACGTTGAATTTCAATTCGATGGTCATGATCAAAATAGGTTTTAGCATTATTGGGGTCTAATAGTTCGTATATGAATGATATTGTAACAACCCGGAAAATCAGAACCAATTTAAAATTTTTAATTTGGCTATTTTAGTGGATTTTGAATATTTAAAATAAATTATTTTAAATAATAGCGACCAAAATTCTATTTGAATCGATATTGGAAAATAAATATATTTATTTTAATTATAAAACAAGGCATGAAATGGCGCGAGAGTTTGAAATTTTGAATTCGAACTATGACTGACTGTACCAGGTGCAAAATAAAACGGATTTTAGTGAAACCAAAAATATTTAAACCTGTTTATGAATATCTTTCTAAAGAATCAGAAAAATCGAAATTTCATAGCAGGAATCAAAAGTTATGGCCAAATGAATTTTCAGAAAGGTCGCTATGGAGTTAATATAGCCCGTGAAAATAGCCATTTTGCAAACGACCTCCGTTTTCGATGAAATCACTTTTGTTGGATCCGGAATGTCAAATTATTACTAAGTTTCAAATTCCATAATTTTTGAAGTTAATATGTGAGCGTGGCAAAAGAAAATGTGTTTGGTTAATTTCAGTCAATTTGGATCGACCAGAAAATGGCCATTTTTCAAACGGTCTCAGAATTCGACGAAATTAGTTTTATTGGGACCGTATCATCAAAACATAGCTAGATTTATTTTTCTGGAATTTTTGGGATCAGTATGTGGCCCCGACAAATTGAAATGTACGTTCAAATCAAATATTGAAGGTTTTATATTTTAATTTGAAGAATAACAGACTGAAACAGTCGAATGGGCCTACAAAACATATTCCATTATGTTCAGAATGAGGGTATTTAGCTTGGGACGACAGTCGTTGGGCTTGGATTGGAGTTCGTATGAGGTAAGTGGTATTTTCGGATTTAATAAAATATATAAATAAAAAAATATAGGCCAATCAAATTCATTTCTCTCTCCCCGCTAAAAACCTGATAACCCTCCCAGCCGACGGCGACTGTGCTTCGAACCTTCTCTCCTCAAGAACTCACGATCCGCTCAGTAAAAACCATTGCCCCTTTTGAAGTTTTTGTAGAGTTTTCCTCCGCCTTCAAATCCATACAAGTTCCGCTACCCATCGAGGCGTGGTTTTCGAGATCTACGCCCAGGAAGTTCGGCCGTATCGACCTAAATTCCACCGGCCACGGTGGTTCGAGCTCGACCCCACCACCCTCGCCGGAAACCCCTCTCCAAGCCCTAGTGTAATAACCCGGAAAATCTGGGCCAGTTTAAAATTTTTATTTTGGCAATTTTAGCGAATTTTGAATATTTAAAATAGATTATTTTAAATAATATCGACGATAAATTTATTTTGAATATATAACGATTTCGAAATGAATTGAATATATAACGATTTCGAAATGAATTGAATATATAACGATTTCGAAATGAATTGAATATATAACGATTTCGAAATGAATTGAATACATAACGATTTCGAAATGAATTGAATATATAACGATTTCGAAATGAATTGAATATATAACGATTTCGAAATGAATTGAATATATAACGATTTCGAAATGAATTGAATATATAACGATTTCGAAATGAATTGAATATATAACGATTTCGAAATGAATTGAATATATAACGATTTCGAAATGAATTGAATATATAACGATTTCGAAATGAATTGAATATATAGCGATTTCGAAATGAATTGAATATACAAAGATTTAGAAATGAATTTGAATCGAATAGAAAAGCAATTTGAATTGAGTCGAATTGAAAACGAATTCAAATTGAATAGAAAGCGAATTGAAACGAATTCAAATTGAATTGAAATTTGAATTAAATAGAAATGAATTTTAAAACTAATTTTTAAAGAAGAATTCAATTTTGCTTTGGATTGATATAGAAGTTGAAATGGTTCTTGAAACGAATTTAAAACTATTTATATAATTCGTTTTAAATAGAAATCGACGAAATATATATTATATATATAATATAATGGCCTGAATAGAACGCGCCGCGCCGCGGCCGTTCGTGAATTTCGACCATTAACTTCAAACGGACATTACGGGAGATCCGACCGTCGGATTCTCCTAAAACCGGAACCGTTGGGTTCGTATCGAAAAGAGCTTTCTAACGAATATTAGAAATTTGAAATCTAACGGTTGGATTTGGAGATACGTCCAAATCAAATTCAAAAAAGGTCGCTATAGGTGCAGTTCGATGGCCATTGTTGGAAATCGACTGTACGGGCCTTGATAAAATTATTAAAAATAGTAATAATTTATGTAAAATCATAAGAAATGATTTTGGAAGAATTGGGATGAAAAACTCCATATTTGAAAAGATAAAAATAGATTTTTATCGAAATGAACTAGTTTTGAACTAAATTTAAAACCTAATTATTTTTAAATAAATAAATTAGATTTAAAAGGGGTTTTAAATAATCGGGATTTCTAATATATTTGATTGGATTTGAAATGGGTTTATCGTGAACTGTGTTTTAAATAACACTAGTTCTTTAACCCGATAATAAATAGAATGTGATTTGGGTTTATCGTGAACTGTGTTTTAAATAACACCTAGTTCTTTAACCCAGTAAAAGGAGTTTAACAAATCTGCAATTAGATTGAAATGCGAATGGATAATCTAAATTATCAAATTTAGAAAATGAGCGAGAATGGAGTATTACCAGTTTTGCTCCAAAGCGATAGTTAAATCTTTAATTAGATTTGAACGTGAAATGGTAATTAATTTTACCGATAACACCGTGGTGTTAGATATGGAGTATTACCAGTTTTGCTTCATGAGATGAATAGGTTGGGATTGGGAAATAAAATAAATAATTACTTCGGTGTGGTTCGCTAATCTCGACTAGTTTAGAAAAACCATAATTTGGTTTGAAACGACATCCAAAGGAAGATTACAGGATAAATTTTAAAGAATTTATCTTGGATAAAATTAATGGGAACTTTTCCCTAAGAATGTGGAATTTAGAAACTAGCTGTAGGTTGGCTAAGAAGAATGGTTTCCTGGGTATTGATCTGATGTTGGTTTCGGCCTTCGGGGTTAATGTTTGGGAAATTGTTCTCTTGCTAATTTGCGGTTAGTGACTAATGAATTGGAATGAGGCGTATGTTGTGTTTGTGTAACATTTGTTTTTTTATATACGCGGGTTGTTCGGAAAGTCCGGGTTTACACCCATTCTGAATAACCGATTCGACGATATGTCGAAGATGAAGACGGTGGTCGAAGACCGGAAGTCTTCACATCGTTTGGATAATTACTGACGATCCTGATTGGGCTGTACACCCAAGAGGATGGAAATAGTTGGTGGTCGTCCAGACGTACCTGGAGATGGATGGATATGCGAGGAAAGTGCCTCCGGTTTCGTTCAGACCCAGAACGGACTTGTAAATGGATTGTGTGTCTGACATTGGATTTTATTCTGTGTTGATTGATTTCTATTAAATATACATCTGTTTGGCGGCGGAGAATTTATTCTTTTGCTTAACGCCCTTCTCTGAGACGTACGAGCTCAGAGGTTGTATATCGATGGACATCAGTCGCATGGCATGAATTGCCTGTCTGGCACGCTAAGATGCAATGATCAAGGCTTATGTTGAAAAGCAAAGTCTTGTGGTTGATGATCAAAGCATGGCCTTTGTGGCGTAGCTTTGTGTATAGCGTGAATTCGCGAGCCTCACACCTCGGTATGAGTTAAAAACGGGATACGGACTGCAGGGAGAGCACGACGTTTCTTTCTAGCTTTGGTGGTGTCAGTGACTTACCAGCCCTGACATATATATACTTTTCACCTTTGTGGTTGTTGGATGAGGCGCCTCGATTATAGGTCTGTAAGGACCGGGAAACGTGTGTTCAGGAATTGCCAATCCTCTAACGTAAGTGAGGACCGGCCCTGAAGATCTAGGGGTTACCCAGTGTGCGTAGTCCTGAGGCATTTGCTAGAGTGTCTCGAACGCGGAGAGGAGCTTGCCCCTTGCCTCGACTCATGACGGAAATCCAATTTCCAATACGTGGATTGCGGTTTTAATTGTAGAACTAGTATGGCGACATGGTATATGGTACCCATGCCGTCTATGATTTATATTTATGATTGAAATGTTTTGACACTATACACATATTATAGTATCAAATGATTTGTTTTAAACGTACCAAGCATGTTTGGCTATTATAAGGGAAAACCCTATCCTCCGGCTTGCGTTGCATTGTGTGATGGGACCTGCGTCTTATAATAGCTTCATTTTTCGAAAAAGCATTGCGCTGTTTATTCTATGCACTGATATTCTTGGGAGGAAACCCGTTCCGTGTTATACGGCGTGGTCCCTTGAATCACTCTCTTTTAAAGTAAAGTTTTAAATAACTGTTTTAGTTCTCACACCAGTCACATGACTGACCTGGAGTTTATTGTTTTAACCTAAACTCTGGGTGCCCCTATTTTCCGCACGGGCAGCTAGTAGTTTTGGTTTTGCAGATTTATATTCACAGGATCCTGGTTTACAGCTGGAATGATATCCGGAAAGCTCTGTATCCGTATATCACCTTCAGTTGTGCTTCGTATTATTTTCCGCTGCTATGTATTTAAATGTAATTTAAATCTCTGATATTTCTGTGTAATATTTATTCATTTATACTCTGTATATTCTTGTAATCTGATGCATTGTTGTAATATACAATGAAATGTTCTTCTGTTTGTGTTCTGATTTGTCATGTTCTCAACGTTCAGGGGTTTCGAACGGTCTAGATCGATTTAACGACTGATTCGGATCGAGCGAAATTCCCGGCCGTCACATTTGGTATCAGAGCTTTGGTTTACAGAGCTCGAGAACAAGACACATTAGAACCATACGAAGGAATTCATCAGATATTGGATTAGTAATATCCAATTAGAATGACTCGTTAGAGATAGGATCAGTAGTATCCTAGAACGAGTGTGAAGGGTATATTTTTCAAATGAAAACAATTTTGTTTTGAAAATTTAAACCATTTTATACGTATTTGAATATTTATTTATTTTGAATATGGACAATCGAGTATATAAAGATTTTTCATATACGCGTCATGAACGTATATTCGAAGTTTTAATATACTGGATAGATATAGAATCATACTCTAGTGGCCCGAAGATGATTCTGATGATTGACTAGTCGTCATTAGTATTCATGTTCGAGTAACGAAGGTGTGATATCGATATATTTCCATTAGACTGGTGTGAGAACCAAAACTAATATAGTTAGAACACTTTGTTGTGAATTGGCATCAAAAACATGATTTTTTGTATATGTATCGAATTATGAATTTGAAACTCTAATCCACTAACTGATTGATGTTTGTGTTGTTTGCCTATTTGTTTGCTAATTTTTAACCACTATGCCTAATTGAACCAAATATTGAACTATATTGAAAATTAGTTGCATTTGCTTGCATACGTGTATATCTTTTGAACAGGTCATAGCAAGGAGGCTAGAGCCGAAGAATAAAATTTGTTTGCCCGACAAATAGGTACATGTTTGCTACATAATTTCCTGTTTTGTTTGGGTGATGATGATTTTGTGAGCCTATTGGCTAGCCGCTTGGCTTTTTCTTTTTGAGATCTGAAGGACCGGGGAAGCTATTTGAAATTCCCCGATGCTCCCGGTGCAGGGGAGGTTATGGCGAAATTTTTCGAAAATTTAGGGTGTTAGCCAAATTTTTGAAAATTTGAAAATTCTCAGAAACTGAAAAGTTGGAGAATGGAAGCCCGACCGAATGTAGAGCTTAATAATCAAACCACTTTCGACTTTGTTCCTTTTCGGGGACGAAAAGTTTTAAGTGGGGGAGATTGTAATAACCCGGAAAATCTGGGCCAGTTTAAAATTTTTATTTCGGCAATTTTAGCGAATTTTGAATATTTAAAATAGATTATTTTAAATAATATCGACGATAAATTTATTTTGAATATATAACGATTTCGAAATGAATTGAATATATAACGATTTCGAAATGAATTGAATATATAACGATTTCGAAATGAATTGAATATATAACGATTTCGAAATGAATTGAATATATAACGATTTCGAAATGAATTGAATATATAACGATTTCGAAATGAATTGAATATATAACGATTTCGAAATGAATTGAATATATAACGATTTCGAAATGAATTGAATATATAACGATTTCGAAATGAATTGAATATATAACGATTTCGAAATGAATTGAATATATAACGATTTCGAAATGAATTGAATATATAACGATTTCGAAATGAATTGAATATATAGCGATTTCGAAATGAATTGAATATACAAAGATTTAGAAATGAATTTGAATCGAATAGAAAACCAATTTGAATTGAGTCGAATTGAAAACGAATTCAAATTGAATAGAAAACGAATTGAAACGAATTCAAATTGAATTGAAATTTGAATTAAATAGAAATGAATTTTAAAACGAATTTTTAAAGAAGAATTCAATTTTGCTTTGGATTGAAATAGAAGTTGAAATGGTTCTTGAAACGAATTTAAAACTATTTATATAATTCGTTTTAAATAGAAATCGACGAAATATATATTATATATATATTATATATATAATATAATGGCCTGAATAGAACGCGCCGCGCCGCGGCAGTTCGTGAATTTCGACCATTAACTTCAAACGGACATTACGAGAGATCCGACCGTCGGATTCTCCTAAAACCGGAACCGTTGGGTTCATATCGAAAAGAGCTTTCTAACGAATATTAGAAATTTGAAATCTAAGGGTTGGATTTGGAGATACATCCAAATCAAATTCGAAAAAGGTCGCTATAGGTGCAGTTCGATGGCCGTTGTTGGAAATCAACTGTACGGGCCTTGATAAAATTATTAAAAATAGTAATAATTTATGTAAAATCATAAGAAATGATTTGGGAAGAATTGGGATGAAAAAATCCATATTTGAAAAGATAAAAATAGATTTTTATCGAAATGAACTAGTTTTGAACTAAATTTAAAACCTAATTATTTTTAAATAAATAAATTAGATTTAAAAGGGGTTTTAAATAATCGGGATTTCTAATATATTTGATTGGATTTGAAATGGGTTTATCGTGAACTGTGTTTTAAATAACACTAGTTCTTTAACCCGATAATAAATAGAATGTGATTTGGGTTTATCGTGAACTGTGTTTTAAATAACACCTAGTTCTTTAACCCAGTAAAAGGAGTTTAACAAATCTGCAATTAGATTGAAATGCGAATGGATAATCTAAATTATCAAATTTAGAAAATGAGCGAGAATGGAGTATTACCAGTTTTGCTCCAAAGCGATAGTTAAATCTTTAATTAGATTTGAACGTGAAATGGTAATTAATTTTAC
This sequence comes from Allium sativum, assembly GCA_030737875.1. Lineage (NCBI taxonomy): Eukaryota > Viridiplantae > Streptophyta > Magnoliopsida > Asparagales > Amaryllidaceae > Allium > Allium sativum. The sequence goes on along the minus strand of CM060921.1, from coordinate 326,980,946 downwards.
CGATAACACCGTGGTGTTAGATATGGAGTATTACCAGTTTTGCTTCATGAGATGAATAGGTTGGGATTGGGAAATAAAATAAATAATTACTTCGGTGTGGTTCGCTAATCTCAACTAGTTTAGAAAAACCATAATTTGGTTTGAAACGACATCCAAAGGAATATTACAGGATAAATTTTAAAGAATTTATCTTGGATAAAATTAATGGGAAATTTTCCCTAAGAATGTGGAATTTAGAAACTAGCTGTAGGTTGGCTAAGAAGAATGGTTTCCTGGGTATTGATCTGATGTTGGTTTCGGCCTTCGGGGTTAATGTTTGGGAAATTGTTCTCTTGCTAATTTGCGGTTAGTGACTAATGAATTGGAATGAGGCGTATGTTGTGTTTGTGTAACATTTGTTTTTTTATATACGCGGGTTGTTCGAAAAGTCCGGGTTTACACCCATTCTGAATAACCGATTCGACGATATGTCGAAGATGAAGACGGTGGTCGAAGACCGGAAGTCTTCACATCGTTTGGATAATTACTGACGATCCTGATTGGGATGTACACCCAAGAGGATGGAAATAGTTGGTGGTCGTCCAGACGTACCTGGAGATGGATGGATATGCGAGGAAAGTGCCTCCGGTTTCGTTCAGACCCAGAACAGACTTGTAAATGGATTGTGTGTCTGACATTGGATTTTATTCTGTGTTGATTGATTTCTATTAAATATACATCTGTTTGGCGGCGGAGAATTTATTCTTTTGCTTAACGCCCTTCTCTGAGACGTACGAGCTCAGAGGTTGTATATCGATGGACATCAGTCGCATGGCATGAATCGCCTGTGTGTCACGCTAAGATGCAATGATCAAGGCTTCTGTTGAAAAGCAATGTCTTGTGGTTGATGATCAAAGCATGGCCTTTGTGGCATAGCTTTGTGTATAGCGTGAATTCGCGAGCCTCACACCTCGGTATGAGTTAAAAACGGGATATGGACTGCAGGGAGAGCACGACGTTTCTTTCTAGCTTTGGTGGTGTCAGTGACTTACCAGCCCTGACATATATATACTTTTCACCATTGTGGTTGTTGGATGAGGCGCCTCGATTATAGGTCTGTAAGGACCGGGAAACGTGAGTTCAGGAATTGCCAATCCTCTAACGTAAGTGAGGACTGGCCCTGAAGATCCAGGGGTTACCCAGTGTGCGTAGTCCTAAGGCATTTGCTAGAGTGTCTCGAATGCGGAGAGGAGCTTGCCCCTTGCCTCGACTCATGACGGAAATCCAATTTCCAATACGTGGATTGCGGTTTTAATTGTAGAACTAGTATGGCGACATGATATATGGTACCCATGCCGTCTATGATTTATATTTATGATTGAAATGTTTTGACACTATACACATATTATAGTATCAAATGATTTGTTTTAAACGTACCAAGCATGTTTGGCTATTATAAGGGAAAACCCTATCCTCCGGCTTGCGTTGCATTGTGTGATGGGACCTGGGCCTTATAATAACTTCATTTTTCGAAAAAGCATTGCGCTGTTTATTCTATGCACTGATATTCTTGGGAGGAAACCCGTTCCGTGTTATACGGCGTGGTCCCTTGAATCACTCTCTTTTAAAGTAAAGTTTTAAATAACTGTTTTAGTTCTCACACCAGTCACATGACTGACCTGGAGTTTATTGTTTTAACCTAAACTCTGGGTGCCCCTATTTTCCGCACGGGCAGCTAGTAGTTTTGGTTTTGCAGATTTATATTCACAGAATCCTGGTTTACAGCTGGAATGATATCCGGAAAGCTCTGTATCCGTATATCACCTTCAGTTGTGCTTCGTATTATTTTCCGCTGCTATGTATTTAAATGTAATTTAAATCTCTGATATTTCTGTGTAATATTTATTCATTTATACTCTGTATATTCTTGTAATCTGATGCATTGTTGTAATATACAATGAAATGTTCTTCTGTTTGTGTTCTGATTTGTCATGTTCTCAACGTTCAGGGGTTTCGAACGGTCTAGATCGGTTTAACGACTGATTCGGATCGAGCGAAATTCCCGGCCGTCACACCTAGGACGTGGTATGTTCTGATCTTGACCAAGCTTCACCGTTTCCACGCAAATTGGAAACCTACATTTGAACATTTTTATAAGGTAACGGTTTAATTTACTTTTAACTGATTATAGAACTTCAAAGCGCTACGGATTTTGATTTCACGTAAAAATCATATCTTTTTGTTATGTTGTCGAAATCCAGTGAGATAAGAGACACCGGGACCGTGAGGACGTCTTCTACATTCTAGAAGAGACCGGATATTTTTCTGAGCCTTCTACAATTTTTGGAGGAGTGGAAACCAATGTGAGATTTTTGAATTATAAACGATATGGAATAACGTTGTATAAATTATACGGTCGATGTATGAGTTATATAAGCGTTGTACACCTCATGTATAAGCGTTGTATAAGTTGTATGTGCGATGTATAAGTTATATATGCATTGTAAAAATTATATATGCGTTGAATGGAATTGAAATGAATTGAAATGGAATTGAAATGAATTGAAATGGAATCGAAATACATTTATATATGTATATCTATATATATACTCCCCTAGTCCATAGACCATGGACGATATATATTGATTGTGATTGTTTGAATTTTGGTTGATGTGAAATTTGGTTGATAAATACGAGTGATTGAAATGATTGATTGTGGTCAAAATCCGAATAGGATTAGTATATAGGAAAATTCGTCTGCATTCGAACTAGTTATTGAAATCCCCATTGTCAAAAGCTGCGAGGCTTTAAGGTAGAGCGAGGAGATGTACTAGGGACGGTGCCGGTTTTAACTACCCTGCCATTATGCTGCCGAAATTTTCTGAAATATTCCTGTGTTTGATTTATATCCATGTATTGAAATATATTCATGTGTTGGAAAATATTCATTTTTGAAATAAAATGGTTTGAACGATAAAAATAACATTTTTATCGAATGTATGAAATAAAAATGGTTTAAACGATAAAATTAACATTTTTATCGAAGGTATGAAATAAAAATGGTTTGAACGATAAAAATAACATTTTTATCGAATGTATAAAATAAAAATGGTTTGAATGATAAAAATAACATTTTTATCGAATATATGAAATAAAAATGGTTTGAACGATAAAAATAACATTTTTATAGAATGTATGAAATAAATTGGTTTGAACGATAAAAATAACTATTTTATCGAATGTATGAAATAAATATGGTTTGAACGATAAAAATAACATTTTTATAGAATGTATGAAATAAAATAGTTTGAGTGATAAAAGTAACATTTTTATTGTATGTGTGAAGTATATAAAATAGTCGTGTTTGAAATAAATTGTTTTGACAAAAAAATCGCATTTTTATAATATATATGAATCGCTAAAAATCTTCATTTTTGAAATAAATTGCTTTAACAATAAAAATCACATTTTTATCATCTATATGAAGTATATAAATTAATCGTGTTTGAAATAAATTATTTCGACAATAAAAATCATGTATATGAATTGTGAAAAATAGTCATGTGTTGAAGTAAATATCTGTTGGATAAAAATATCATTTTTATCACCTATATGAGTTGAAATGGTTTTTGAAACCCAAAAATGGATTATATATATATAATTAAAATAAATCGAATAACGAAGCTGCAGTTCGTATTTTGAAACCGTAATTTCAAATTATTGTACCGGGAGATCCGACCATTGTATTTTCCCGAAACCAAAACCATTGGGTTCGCTTTGGAAATATCTTTCCAACAATACCAACTTTGTAAAGATCCAACAGTTGGATTGTCCAGAATGTTGAATTCAAATCTGAATGAAAACAGTGCCAGAATGGATAATATATATATATATATATATATATATAAATATAATTAAAATAAATGGAATAATGACGCTGCAGTTCGTATTTTGAAACCGTAACTTTAAACGATTGTACCGAGAGATCCGATCGTCGGATTTTCCCAAAACTAGAACCGTTGGGTCCGCTTTGAAAAGATCTTTCCAATGATATAAAATATGTAAAGATCCAACAGTTAGATTTTCAGATATGTGTAAATCAAATCTGGGGAAAAACAGCGCCATGACCGCGTTATGGCCTGAAGTGTCGTTTGAATAAATTGGCTATATTTAAATAAATAAAAATAGTGATAAATCATGATAAAATATTATAAACGATATGGAATGGAAATAAACCGAATTCACCTGGTTTATTGGATATTTGATGGTTGAATGTGTTTGACGTGAAAGCTATATTAATGAACTGAATTATGGATGTCAGATAATTTAACCATTGAAATGAATTGATTTGAAATTCGAAATATACGTGAATTATTTGAAAAGGCCGAGTTAACTCTCATTTCAAATAATTGGTCAACGGTTAGAAGTCGAAGATATGAAGACGGTGCAAGACCGTGGATCTTCACATTGAATGGATGGCTATGGATGCCTTTGATGGGAGTTGCTGCCCTGAAGGGGTTACAGTGGTGGTTGTCCGGACGTACTTGTTGATCGTTCAGATGAGCGAGGGCCTCTCTCCTATATTTGACATACGGGAGAGGAATAAGGTGCCTCCGGTTTCATTCAGACCCAGAATGGACTTGTAAATGGATGTATGTCTGACGTTGTAGATTGACAACGTGGCATACAGAGATACTGTGATCAAAGCTTTTGTTGAAAAGCAGAGCTTTGTGGTTAATGATCAAAGCAGGGCTTTGAATAGCTAGCTTTGTGTTTAGCGTTGATTTGCGAACCTCACACCTCGGTATGGACCAGAAATGGGAGAGGGCTTCAGGGAGGACCTGGGTTTCTTTCTAGCTAGGAGTGATGTTTTGGGTTTTACACGCCCAGGCATTTTATTTATGTGGATGATGGATAGCGAGGCGCCTCGGTTATATCGGTCGCTCCTGGGCTGATGGTTTGGTCGGTATATGACCAGTTGATGCCCCATAGGGCGGGGTAACGCAGTGTTCATGCATTTTAATCCATTCCATGTCGACTGGCCCTGACGATCCAAGGGCCCACCTGAGTCTGGGTCCTGAGACACGGGCTAGAGCGTCTCGAAGCGGTAAGGATGATCCCTTGCCTTGGTTCATGACGGAATCCAATTTCCAAATACGACATCGTGCGGTTTTGATTGTATACCTATATATGGCGACATAGTGGTATGGGGCATTCATGCCGTCTATGATTGATAGTTATGATCGAAAATGTTTTTGAAACATATAAACACTAGTAATAACATCAAATGGTTTGTTTTATTCGTATCAAGCATATTTTGGCCATTATAAGGTAAAACTCTATCCTCCGGTTTGTGTTGCATTGTGTGATGGGAACTGAGTCTTATAATGGCTTCATTTTTGTAAAAAGCATTGCAATGTTTAAATGATTTACTTGTTTTAAAGCACTGACAATCCAATGGAATAAACCCGTTCCGCATTAGCGGCGTGGTCCTGTGATTGGCCTTATTATTAAAATAATTTAAGTAGATTTCTCTTACCATTCCTATGACTGACTCGCAGTTTGTTTCACTTGCAAACTCGGGTGCCCTATTTTCCACACAGGTAGCCTTATATTCAGGTTTTAGCAGGCTCTTTCTGGATAGCTATGGAGCTGAGGATGGATTCTATCATTTCTTTCTTTTTATGATGTTCAGCTCCCGTTGTACATATTATGTTTTGATTCCGTTGTAGACATTTTATGTATAGCTGAAACTGTATTTTGTACTAAGTATGATCCTGTATATTGTGTAACTCTGATGATTATGTTTATCTAGTGTATTCTATTGTACATTATCTGGTGTACTTATTTATTTCTATTCTGTTGTTATTTGTTTATGTGTTATATTCCAAAGATTACCCTTGCCACCATGGAACGGGGTTTGGGGTCATCTCAACGTAGTATCAGAGCTTTGGTTAAGCTTAGTTCTGGAATATAACATATTAATGAACTCTTCAGAAATAGAACCAGTAGTGTTCTAAGATGGATCACTCATTTCAGATTGGATCAGTAATATTCTAGAATGAGGGAAGCAGAATGAAATACACCCTGATAGATGCATATACATTTAAATATATGTCTCTATGCTTTAAAATACCTTTTCTGTTGACCTGACACTTTGTCTGCTATTTACAGACATAGAAAATGAGTGGCAGAAGAAATAATCCTATGGTTCGACAAACTAATGAGCCAGTTGTGCTGCCACGGCCAGGATCAGATATAGAAGCTCTATTAAAGAGATACTGAAATCTGGGTGGAGTACCGTTCTCGGGCTATGAATCCATTATTCAAACTCAAGCTTGGATACGTTCTGCTGAAAGAATATTTGATGGTTTCCAGCTGAGAGATGACATCTTGGGCACATAAAGACGAAGCTTTAATCTGGTGGGAAACTATCATTAAAGATAATCCAGAAGGTGATATCACCTGGGATAGATTCAAAGAAATTTTCAAAGAAAGGTTTATTCCTCCAGAAGCAACTGAGCAGTTAAGTGATGAATTCTACTATCTGATTCAAGGGGATATGACCATTTTGGAATATCAAAAGAAAGTCGATGAACTTTCTCGTTTTGCCCCGCATCTCATTCAAAATCCAAAGATGAAGAATCTGAGGTTTATTAACGGGCTTCAAAGAAAGTACTAAAGTAGTGTAACTGCACATGTACTACAATCTTTTTCTGAAATGATATATATGGCTTATCAGTATGAAGATCTAGATAAGCAAAGTCTTTTGGGCGATGAAGAAGTGGCCAGTTCTAGCAATAAAAGGAAATTCGAAACTGATAGTCCAGAGATAATTACACAGCCAGAGGCTAGTATGCAGCCTGAGATATGTACGAAGTCTAAGTTCAGTAAGAGGCCTAGATTCAATAGGAAAAAGGTTAAATCTGAGAAAGGACTAGTAACAACTGCCACCTTATCTAACTGTAATCGGACGGGGCATTTGGCGATAAACTGTGGACCCCTAAAGAAGCGATTAAAGAGTGGATTTAAATCCAAGAAGGGGTTTCAAGAGAATAGGGGATGCTATAAGTGCCACCAGGCTGGTCATATTGCAAAGAATTGCCAGCTATCACAGAAATCTGAAGTAGTGCAGGTAAATGAGGTAGCAGAAACTCCGGCACCCTCAGTTAGTCAAGCGAGGCCAGATGTTTTAGAAGGCACGCTTACTATCAAGGATATTCCAGTTAAAGTAATATTTGATACAGGCGCATCGCGAAGCTTTATTGGAAAGAATGCGATTAAGAAACTGGATTTGAATTTGAAAAAGCCCAAAGCACCCATGACTGTCCATAATCCGGTTGGGGGTTCCATCGATCTTAGTTGGGTTTGTGGGGTGCCTGTCTCTTTTTCCCGTTATCGGTTCCCTACCATTTCGATCGTCATGAATTTTAAAGAATTTGATCTTATTCTAGGATTGGTTAACCAAATATGAAGCTGAGGTCAGATGCGCCGAAAGAGTTGTTAAGGCAAAGACAAAGTTCGGGGACTATATAACCATTCCATGCGAAGGTCCAAATTCTGATAGAAAAGACTTTTGGTCAGCTCTTGATGTTTCTCCTGCTCAATTAGAACCTGTTCCTGTCGTTACGGAGAATGTTCCGGTCGACATTGAAAATATCCCTATCATGAAGAACTATGCGGATGTGTTCGAAGAAGTTGTTAGCTTACATCCGCGTAGAGAAATAGATTTCAAGATTGCTTTAATTTCGAATGCAAGGCCAGTAGTTCACGCTATTCGAAGAATGACCTTGAAGGAAAAAGAAGAGTTAGACAATCAGACTCGACAACTTGTATGGAAGTGTTTTATCAGGCCTAGTTTCTCTGATTGGGGAGCAGCAGTGGTGTTTGTCCCGAAGTCAGACGGTACTCTCAGACTATGTGTGGATTATCGTGACTTGAATAAGCAGACATTAAAGAACAAATATCCATTGCCGCGAATTGATGATTTGTTGGATCGATTGAATGGAGCACAAGTATTTTCACGAATGGACCTAGCTACAGGTTTCCACCAGCTTCGTATTGCCGAAGAGTGTGTTCCTTTGACAGCATTCAGAGGTCCAGATTTATTCTACGAGTGGTTAGTAATGCCGTTCGGCTTATGTAATGCTCCATCTTATTTTGTCGATCTAATGAATAGAGTATTCAGAGAAGTATTGAATAAATTTCTACTGGTCTTCATTGATGATATTCTAATCTTCTCTAAGTTAGAAAGCGAGCATGCAAAACATTTGGAACAAGTGTTAGAAATTCTCAAAAGGAATGTTTTAAAAGCCAAATTTTCCAAATGTATATTCTAGCAAGAAGAAGTAAAGTTTCTTGGCCACGTTATATCAAAAGAAGGAATTTTTGTGGATCCCAGTGTAACACCCTGTAATTCTATTAATATTAATATTCACAAATTGAAGAATAACTAATCTTAGACGTGAGAATTGTGGGAAACGGGTTGTGCCATTGTGTTCGTCTCGGAATTCTGGTTGAAATAGAGTCCGAGTTTTCGTGATTTGGACTTCGTATGAAGGAGATATGGCCATCGGAAGTTTTAGAAAATTCAAAATTCAAAATCCGAAGTCAAACAGGCCAGGCGGGAAATTTCCCGCCCAGCACCCCAGGTCGACTGGCGAGTCAACTGGGCAGTCGACACCCCCAGGACCAGGTCGGCTGCGCAGTCGACTTGGGTGTCGACCTGGTCAAGTCGGCCAGGTCTTGGCAGAGCCCAATCTTGAGCTGCTGATGTGTCTTTAGGGCTGAGTTGGCTAATTTAACGGTTCAGGTTAGTTCTGAGTTGATCTGATGGTCTAAATAAATCCTAAACTCTATATATACCTAGGTAGTCTCTCACTCTAAAATCACATAAAAATAGAATAGCCGTCGTCATGCCATCGCCATGGAACTCAGTGTAGCTGCCGCCAACTAAGAAGGAAGAAAGCTAATCAAAACTCTAATTCTACTCAACTCTAAAGCAAATCAAGACTCTCTTTCTTTTCTAATTGTGAGTATGATGATCTTAATAAGATTATTAGCAAACTAATTAGATTAAGATGTGATATGGATCATAAGAAAATGATGTGAATTGTCATATATGTTGTTGTAAACCTTATGCTATCATGTATGTTGTAAATCCTATGTTATGTGATGATGATATCCTATATGTTGTAAATCATGCTATGATGATATTATACATGTTTCAAGTTTCTATGCTAAGTTGTGATGTTACAAAGCCATGATGTTATTATGTTGTAGTTAGCTTATGAATCATGATGTTGATTATATATATTTGGGCTATGATGATTCACATGATAAATCACATGTACCTATGCAAGTTTAGATTTATTAGAATGTATAATCTCACATATTGTATGACATCTATTTAGATCTAGAATTATGACATCTATTTAGATCTAGAATTATGCTATGACATGTGTGAGTTCTATGTGTTAGATGCTACTTCACACCATCATTATGTTGCATAAACCACATATGCAAGTTTATACATGAACTTGGGTTATGATCATATTATGTAAGTTGTGACATTTAACCAAACAAGTTGACACCTTTAGATCCATGACATGTGTAGTTTTATGCAAGTTTCACCCCTATTATGATTAGATCTATTTTATTTGTCTATATGCTGTGATAATTTATCTTGTGCTATGAGTTAGACTATTCGAGTCTAACGTATATTTTGCGTTGAATAAGCGAACGTATAACGTGGGGTAGGGGTAATATTAAGGATTTAATATTAATAAATTGGGGTGCAATTGATATGATTTTGCATGCCATAAATGGATGGCCATAATTGAGTCAATTATGGACATCGTTAAAATTGGAATTAATTAATAATTTGAATAGGGATATATTTAAAACTGGGGTAAAAGATTATAAGTGTTAATCAACGCTTAGGACACGAGGTTGGACTCGTTTGTGACGCAAAACTGTCCGGACCCGCCCGGCAAATCCAGTAGTCAAAAATGTCAGCCCAATGTGAGAGGTCCTAGGCCCAAATTAAAGCATAACAGTTGTAAAGACACGAGGTTAGACTCTTTTATTGTGTAAGACTGCCCGGACCCGCCCGGCAAATCCAACTGCCATAAATGCCAGTCTAATGTGAGAGGTCTTTATGAGGTTATGGCCTGAATGAATTAAGAAATACTTAACCAGATAAACATGTAAGGTGGGACATGGGGGTTAAGTAGGTGCCTTGTGTGGCATGAAGAATCTAGTGAGTGCCTTTAGTGGCATTTGAAATACGATTTGTAAGACTTAACCAAACACACATGTAAATGAACATGACCAAGAAGAGGGTTAAGTGGCATATACTAGTGGGGACAAGCTTAGGTGGATAGCTTGTGGTAAGTAATTGGGGGCCCATTTCAACCAGTAACCCAAACGTATCTTTGTGGGCTCGACCCAAATCGAGGACGGGACACACATACTGGGCTTAACTATAAGAGGCCAAACGGGTTAGCGGTGGCAACGCAAGTCCAACGGGTTTCATATGCGTGTGTGGACCCGAGATGGTAGGTAAGACGTTGTTGCATCGTGTAGGTATAAGCCGTGCATTCTTTAGCTGTATCGGGTTGCCACTTTAGGGGAGTGATACACCCCACTGTGGGACCAACACGGGTATCTACGAGTAGGGAGCCGTTCGAAAGTGGGTAGTGGGGTACACCTAGCGGAGATAGGGGCAGGCGGCACCTATGTAGTCAGTTAGGGGTACACAAAGCTATTTATATAATTTCTAAGTTCGGTGAGTGGGATCAACCTTTAGGGTGACTGGTGTGGCGCAGTGTAGTAATTATTCGTTAGTAGTTAGGTGTGCCTTTAATGTTATCTTTATCTGCTCTTCCATACCAAATAGTTCATAGACATTTCCTTGTTTTCCAGCTTATGCCTTAGTCTAGTTATTTTGATAATAGTGTTTTTAGAATTATCATACTCGCCAGACTTTATTTCTGACCCCCTCTATTTCTATCTTTTTCCCCCTCCAGGTCCTCAGGGTGGACCCAACTCTAGTGGAGTCTGATTGAATTGCTTATTCTCTCTTTTGGAAAGCTTGGACCGCTGAAGTAAAGTCCAGCTTGTTATCTTCTTTAATGGCTATTTATGTAATGGGATTATGTATTTTGTTTTATCAAGATGGATATTGTACTTGACTCTGATTTATGGTTTTGTGATGTAAAAAACATGTTTAATTTCCGCTGCAATGAAATAAAGTTTTAGATTTCCAAGTACTACTTATTATCTTTCTTGTTGTAATTTTTCTGTTCTATATTCACTTAAAACCTCCATGGAAGTTAATGCATTCCCTTTGTGAGTGACATTAATGGACGTGGAGTGTTACACGTGGTATCAGAGCTTAAGGTTACCAGAACAGATAATTTTTTTAGAAAAACTATTTTTCTAAAGTATTTTTGGTAGAAGTGTTTTCAAAAACATGTCTTGATGAGTAATTTAAAGAGGAAAGTTTTTATGAAAAAAATAATCCCCAATAGCCATATATCTTTATCTTTCGAATTCTCCATTTTGAATCTTTCCTTTTTCGTTTCAGCATGGCTGAAGATCTTAACCTTTCGGAGGGTGTAACGATGCCAGGATGGTATAGGAGGTTATTAGAGGCTAGGGCCGCTGCAGGTCCAGCCAATGTTCCTCCACCACCAGTTGCACCCGCTCCTCCTCCTCCCCCTCCTCGCGCTGATACTTTTGCAAGGACATGCAAGGAATTTAAGGCTATGGGTGGAAAACCTTTTCAAGGGTCAGAAACGTTTGTGGAAGCTAGAGATTGCCTTAAGGAGGTGGAAGAATTTCTAGAAATCTTTGAAGTAGAAGAAGGGAGGAAAGTCAAATTAGCAGCTTGGTTAATGAAGGGAGAGGCCTCGTTTTGGTGGGAGGTCACTAATGGGGAGCATCCTGTTGATTCTTGGGCGGATTTCAGACGTAGGTTTGAGGCAAAGTTTCTCTCAAGGGCATAAGAGAATCTATATATGGAAAGGTTCTTGACAATAAAGCAAGGAATCTCATCAGTGAAAGAATATGTCAACAAATATAATCAGTTAGCAAGTTTTGGCTTGGACTTAGTGAACAAGCCGGAGAAGAAGGCTCTGAGGTTCATTAAAGGCTTGAATGAGCCAATGCAGGGGTTGGCTATGACCCACATCCCTATGGGGGCCACCTTTTAGAAGCTAGTAGACATGGCACTCATGCACGAGGAGAAAGGCGCTAATGCTAATAAGGCACCCGAGAAGAAAGGGGATCAGAAGAAACCACAACAGCAAAACAAGAAGGGTGGTAAAGACAATAATGGCAAAGGAAAGAAAAGATGCTTTAACTGTGGGACCCCAGGCCATCTCAGCAAGGATTGCGGAAAGAAAAAGAAGACTGGCTGTTTTCACTGTGGTGAAGCGGGACATCTGGTGAAGGACTGCCCAAAGAAGGGGCAGAGGGCAGGGTCTACCTCGGGAGGACAGGTGCAGGCTCTTATGGCACCAGGGCAGGCAAGGGGACAAGTTCAGGCTCTCGCGATCCCACCGCTGCAAGAACGAGGTAGAACCATTTCTGTTGAAAGCTTAGTTTTTCTGTTTGATCATCCTGTCCGTACCTTATTCGATTCGGGCACATCGCATTCGTTTATCTCTACATCATTAGTTGAATCACTTCACTTAAACACCAGTTTAATAGAGGATCCCTTAGTTGTTTCGAATCCAATTGGGGGCTCAGCTTATTTGTCCATGATATGTTTGGATTTGAAAATTTCTATACTTAGCGTTGGGTTTAGATGTGATGCTTATGTTTTGGGCTTCACGGGCTATGGGCTAATTTTAGGAATGGATTGGTTATCCAGAAATGGGGCCGTTCTTGATTGTGAAAGGAGAGTAGTTAGGCTCATGACTCGCCTTGGCAACACTCTCGTAATCTTTTGTAATCCCATAAATTCCGTTATGCTAAGTTATCTAGAATCGCTTGACGCGTCGGTGGAAAATCTACGATCTGTTAAAGTAGTCCAAGAATATTCGGATGTGTTTGAGGAGGTGAAGGGCTTGCCTCCGAAGCGGGAGATAGATTTTCGAATATATCTTATGGATAATGCAAAACCAGTATCTTTGCCAGTACGCTACATGGCTCCTCGTGAAAGGAGGGAACTCAATAAGCAAGTGAAGGAGTTGCTTGAGAAGGGGTTTATAAGACGAAGTATATCGGAGTGGGGTGCTCCAGTAGTATTTGCCACGAAGGCGGATGGGTCCCTTAGACTTTGTGTGGACTATAGAGAACTTAATAAGCTTACTAAGAAGAACAGACACCGACTGCCGAGGATTGACGATCTCTTCGATCAGTTAGTTGGCGCCTCAATGTTTTCGCAATTGGACTTAGCCACTGGATTCCATCAGTCGAGAGTGGCTGAGGATAGCATAGACAAAACTGCCTTTAGGACTCCGGACGGTTTCTATGAATGGCTAGTGATGCCCTTCGATTTGACAAACGCCCCCGCATACTTTGTTGATTTGATGAGTAGGGTGTTTAGGGAGTACCTTAATAAATTCGTGGTGGTCTTTGTAGACAACATCTTGATCTTTTCTAAGAATGAAGAAGAGCATGCCCTACATCTTAGGGAAGTGTTGGAGACTCTACGAGCGCATAACCTTAAAGCTAAATTTACTAAGTATCACTTCTGGAGAGAGGAAGTGTGATTCTTAGGGCACATGGTTTCCAAAGAAGGGATAGCTGTGGATCCCGCGAAGGTGGTGGCCATACAAACTTGGAAGGTCCCTAAAAATGCTACCGAAGTAAGGAGTTTCTTGGGGTTGGCTAGCCACTATAGGAAGTTTATCAAAGACTTCGCAAAAATATCAGCTCCATTGACACGCCTGACGAAGAAGAACCTAGTCTTCGCGTGGGACGTAGATTGTGATGATGCGTTCCAACGTTTAAAGAGAGCTTTGAACTCAGCTACAGTCTTAGTGCTGCCAGACGGGAGTAAGCCATTTACTGTTTATACCGATGCTTGTGGGACAGGTCTAGGCGCAGTCTTAATGCAAGAGGGAAGGGTAATAGCCTATGGTGGAAGGCAGTTAAGGGTGCATGAGAAAAATTACCCTACATATGACCTAGAGTTAGTCGCAATTGTTTTCGCGCTTAAGTCTTGGCGTCATTACCTTCTTGGCGAGAAATTCGAATTGTTCACTGACCACAAATCTTTAAAATACTTATTCTCTCAGAAGGACTTGAATTTAAGACAGCAAAGGTGGATGGAATTCTTAGCGTCCTACAACTTCGAAATAGAATATACCCCTGGCAAGAGTAACATGGTGGCAGACGCCTTAAGTAGGAAAATGCTGTCCTTGAGTCCGTTGTTTGTTGAACTGCGAAACTTAGAATTCATCTCTAGGTTTGATTTTAGAACTTCCGTTGACTTTGTACCCAGTTTGCTAGCATCCTTGGAGGTCAGACCTACGCTTTTTGGACGGATTGGTGAGGCACAGCGAGACGACCCACAGTTGGTTGAGTTAGTAGAAAAGCTCAAGAGAGGGGAGTCCTCAAGCCATCTTCGTAGGTATACCCTGGATGATAAGGGATGGTTACGTAGGGATAGTAGACTTTGTGTACCTTGAGACGAAGGTTTGAGGAAGGCTATTCTTGACGAAGCACATCATTCGAAGATGACCATTCATCCCGGCGGGGACAAGATGTACAAAGACATGAAGCGAGTTTTCTTTTGGGCCGGTATGAAGAGGGATGTGGCCGAGTATGTTGCTAGATGCTTGGTGTGCCAACAAGTAAAAGCGGAGCAAAAGAAACCCGGTGGGTTGCTTCACCCATTGGAGGTTCCACTATGGAAGTGGGAAAGTGTCTCGATGGACTTTGTGGATGGATTACCAAGATCAAGGAAGGGTAATACGGGGATTTGGGTTATAGTAGACAGACTTACTAAGAGCGCCCATTTCATTCCCGTGAAGAGTAAGAGGACTGCTCCATGGTTAGCTTCTGTATACGTTCGAGAGATAGTTCGTTTGCATGGTGTTCCTTCTAACATAGTAAGCGACCGTGATCCTATCTTCACTAGCGAATTTTGGAAGAGCTTGCAAGAGGCGGTAGGGACTCAGTTATGTTTGAGCACCGCGTATCATCCTCAGACGGACGGCCAGACTGAGAGGGTGAATCGCATTCTAGAGGATCTTTTGAGGCTATGTACCCTAGACTTTGGGGGTACATGGGAAGAGCATCTTCCGTTGGTTGAGTTCGCATATAATAACAGCTTTCAATCTAGCATTGGCATGGCACCTTTCGAAGCTCTTTATGGACGACCTTGTCGTTCACCTACATGTTGGTGGGAATCTACCGATAAGATCTTACTTGGGCCCGATATGATTAGAGAGACTTCGGAAAAGATCGACTTGATTCGAAGGAGGATGAAGACAGCACAAGATAGGCAGAAATCTTTTGCAGACAAAAGTAGGACAGATCTTGAGTTTGATGTTGGGGACATGGTCTTTATCAAAGTGTCTCCATTACGGAATGTTGTTCGTTTTGGGTCCTTTGGGAAATTAGCACCAAGGTTTGTAGGGCTGTTTCCTATTAAGGAGAAGATTGGACAGATGGCATATAGAGTGGAGTTGCCTGAGAGACTTAGTGGTGTACACGACGTATTCCATGTGTCACATTTGAGGAAGTGCTTGCATGAGACCGCGGAAGTGGTAGAGCCGAGCTTGCTTAGAGAGGTGGAGATAGAGCGTGATGCAACGATTCGACGAGCTCCTACATGCATTCTTGGGTTGGAGATCAAGAAGTTGAGGAATCGAGAGGTCAGACTAGTCAAAGTGCAATGGGGAGATGATGAGAGCAACGCTACTTGGGAGACAGAAGCGAAGATGCGTTCGTTGTACCCTTTTCTGTTTGAGGGTATGTTTTTTAATTTCTCCTTTATCGCTTAGCTTGTACTTATCTTATCTTTAGTATGTCCTCTCGCTAGTATCTTTGACCTTTAGTTAGGATAATCCTGTGGTTGAAACATGTGTTTGAGACATGTTATGTATGATGGATGCAAAGTGGATGCAAGTGTTTGCTGGTGGTTGCTCGTGGACGCATATACACACACTATTAGGCACTAGATCGGCTCAATCACTTCATATTGCATATTGCATATATATGGATGTATTTAGTAAAATGGATGTATGAGGATTTTTTTATTCATATGGATGCTGCATTCAGATGATGATTGTGCACGCATATAGAGATAATATGTAGCATTAAGGAACTTTTGCATACATAATGGACGCATGGCACTATCATGATTTGCATTAAGGAGGTCAACTGAATCAGTGGACCGCCAGATTTTGCATTAGATATGGACATATACACACACTGTGCATTTAAACATGAAAGCACTAGAGGTTTGTAAGGACAATGGATGCCAGTGTTTGATGATTGAGTAGATGTATGATTAGGATATACATTCTTCTTGACTTGAAGATTTCGGGGTCGAAATCCTTTAAGGAGGGGAGAATGTAACACCCCGTAATTCTGTTAATATTAATATTCACAAATTGAAGAATAACTAATCTCAGACATGAGAATTGTGGGAAACGGGTTGCGCCATTGTGTTCGTCTCGGAATTCTGGTTGAAATAGAGTCCGAGTTTGCGTGATTTGGACTACGTATGAAGGAGATATGGCCATCGGAAGTTTCAGAAAATTCAAAATTCAAAATTTGAAATCTAACAGGCCAGGCGGGAAATTTCCCGCCCAACACCCCAGGTCGACTGGGGAGTCGACTGGGCAGTCGACACCCCCAGGACCAGGTCGACTACGTAGTCGACTTGGGTGTCGACCTGGTCAAGTCGGCCAGGTTTTGGCAGAGCCCAATCTTGAGCTGCTGATGTGTCTTTAGGGCTGAGTTGGCTAATTTAACGGTTCAGGTTAGTTTTGAGTTGATCTGACGGTCTAAGTAAATCCTAAACTCTATATATACCTAGGTAGTCTCTCACTCTAAAATCACATGAAAAATAGAATAGCCGCCGTCATGCCATCGCCATGGAACTCAGTGTAGCCGCCGCCAACTAAGAAGGAAGAAAGCTAATCAAAACTCTAATTCTACTCAACTCTAAAGCAAATCAAGACTCTCTTTCTTTTCTAATTGTGAGTATGATGATCTTAATAAGATTATTAGCAAACTAATTAGATTAAGATGTGATATGGATCATAAGAAAATGATGTGAATTGTCATATATGTTGTTGTAAACCTTATGCTATCATGTATGCTGTAAATCCTATGTTATGTGATGATGATATCCTATATGTTGTAAATCATGCTATGATGATATTAAATATGTTGCAAGTTTCTATGCTAAGTTGCGATGTTACAAAGCCATGATGTTATTATGTTGTAGTTAGCTTATGAATCATGATGTTGATTATATATATTTGGGCTATGATGATTCACATGATAAATCACATGTACCTATGCAAGTTTAGATTTATTAGTATGTATAATCTCACATATTGTATGACATCTATTTAGATCTAGAATTATGACATCTATTTAGATCTAGAATTATGCTATGACATGTGTGAGTTCTATGTGGTAGATGCTAGTTCACACCATCATTATGTTGCATAAACCACATATGCAAGTTTATACATGAACTTGGGTTATGATCATATTATGTAAGTTGTGACATTTAACCAAACAAGTTGACACCTTTAGATCCATGACATGTGTAGTTTTATGCAAGTTTCACCCCTATTATGATTAGATCTATTTTATTTGTCTATATGTTGTGATAATTTATCTTTGTGCTACGAGTTAGACTATTCGAGTCTAACGTATATTTTGCGTTGAATAAGCGAACGTATAACGTGGGGTAGGGGTAATATTAAGGATTTAATATTAAGAAATTGGGGTGCAATTGATATGATTTTGCATGCCATAAATGGATGGCCATAATTGAGTCAATTATGGACATCGTTAAAATTGGAATTAATTAATAATTTGAATAGGGATATATTTAAAACAGGGGTAAAAGATTATAAGTGTTAATCAATGCTTAGGACACGAGGTTGGACTCGTTTGTGACGTAAAACTGCCCGGAACCGCCTGGCAAATCCAGTAGTCACAAATGTCAGCCCAATGTGAGAGGTCCTAGGCCCAAATTAAAGCATAACAGTTGTAAAGACACGAGGTTAGACTCTTTTATGGTGTAAGACTGCCCGGACCCGCCCGGCAAATCCATCTGCCATAAATGCCAGTCTAATGTGAGAGGTCTTTATGAGGTTATGGCCTGAATGAATTAAGAAATACTTAACCAGATAAACATGTAAGGTGGGACATGGGGGTTAAGTAGGTGCCTTGGGTGGCATGAGGAATCTAGTGAGTGCCTTTTGTGGCATTTGAAATACGATTAGTAAGACTTAACCAAACACACATGTAAATGAACATGACCAAGAAGAGGGTTAAGTGGGATATACTAGTGGGGACAAGCTTAGGTGGATATCTTGTGATAAGTAATTGGGGGCCCGTTTCAACCAGTAACCCAAACGTATCTTTGTGGGCTCGACCCAAGTCGAGGACGGGACACGCATACTGAGCTTGACTATAAGAGGCCAAACGGGTTAGCGGTGGCAACGCAAGTCCAACAGGTTTCATATGCGTGTGTGGACCCGGGCTGGTAGGTAAGACGTTGTTGCATCGTGTAGGTATAAGCCGTGCATTCTTTAGCTGTATCGGGTTGCCACTTTAGGGGAGTGATACACCCCACTGTGGGACCAGCACAGGTATCTACGAGTAGGGAGACGATCGAAAGTGGGTAGTGGGGTACACCTAGCGGAGATAGGGGCAGGCGACACCTATGTAGTCAGCTAGCGTTACACAAAGCTATTTATATAATTTCTAAGTTCGGTGAGTGGGATCAACCTTTAGGGTGATTGGTGTGGTGCAGTGTAGTAATTATTCGTTAGTAGTTAGGTGTTCCTTTAACGTTATCTTTATCTTCTCTTCCATACCCAATAGTTCATAGACATTTCCTTGTTTTCCAGCTTATGCCTTAGTCTAGTTATTTTGATAATAGTGTTGTTAGAATTATCATACTCACCAGACTTTATGTCTGACCCCCTCTATTTCTATCTTTTTCCCCCTCCAGGTCCTCAGGGTGGACCCAGCTCTAGTGGAGTCTAATTGAATTGCTTATTCTCTCTTTTGGAAAGCTTGGACCGCTGAAGTAAAGTCCAGCTTGTTATCGTCTTTAATGGCTATTTATGTAATGGGATTATGTATTTTGTTTTATCAAGATGGATATTGTACTTGACTCTTATTTATGGTTTTGTGATGTAACAAACATGTTTAATTTCCGCTGCAATGAAATAAAGTTTTAGATTTCCAAGTACTACTTATTATCTGTCTTGTTGTAATTTTTCTGTTCTATATTCACTTAAAACCTCCATGGAAGTTAATGCATTCCCTTTGTGAGTGACATTAATGGGACGTGGAGTGTTACACCCAGTAAAATCACAGCTATTCAAAATTGGAAGCAGCCAACTACACCCACAGAAATCCGTAGTTTTCTTTGGTTGGCTAGTTACTATCGGAAGTTCGTTAAAGATTTTTCAAAAATATCGAGCTCCTTAACGAAGCTTACTAAGAAGCATTCAAGGTTCAATTGGACTCCAGAATGTGAGGCGGCTTTCGAAAAGCTGAAGTTAAGGCTGACTACTGCTCCAATGTTAATGATTATTGATGGTAATTAGGACTAGAAAGTCTGGATAGATGCTTCTAAAGAAGGTCTTGGTGCAGTATTAATGCAAAGAAGCCAAGTAGTTGCTTATGCTAGCCGTCAACTGAAACCACATGAGAAGAATTATGCAACTCACGATCTTGAATTGCTAGCCATCGTATTCGCTATGAAAATCCGGAGGCACTATCTATTGGGTGAGAAATTTGAATTATATACCGATCATCAATCGTTGAAGTGTTTGTTCACCCAGAAAGATCTGAATATGAGGCAACAACGTTGGTTAGAATTTCTCGTGGCATATGATCTTGATATTTTGTATACTTCGGGGAAAGCCAATGTTGTGGCTGATGCGCTCAACAGAAAGAAAGTGATCATCGCCAGTCTTATCATTACACCATCGTTGATTGATAAAATATCTATTCTTCAGAAAGTCGATAGTTTTGTTCAAGAGATGATCAAAAGAATTCAAAGGGGCGAAGTCTCCAATTTCCAAGTGGATAGCGCAGGAGTTCTGAGATTGAAAGGAAGAATTTGTGTTCCCGACATTCTGGAGCACAAAAGAGAAGTATTGGACGAGTGTCACAAGTCCAAACTGAGCATCCATCCAGGGGTTAGTAAAATGTATAATGACCTCAAGCGAACCTTCTGGTGGAAGGAGATGAAAAGAGACATCTCTATATATGTTACCAGGCGTTCTACTTGTCAACAAGTTAAGAGCGATCAACTGAAACTCGCCGGATTACTGCAACCGTTGGAAAATCCAGGTTGGAAGTGGGAACAGATTTCTATCGATTTCATAGATGGTTTGCCCGATCCAGGAAAGGAAATGACAGTACTTGGGTGATCGTAGATCGTTTCACGAAGACTGCCCATTTCATACCTGTTAGATCGAACAGAACTGCTCAGAGCCTGGCGTAGATTTATTTTAAGGAAATTGTTAAACTCCATGGAGTTCCCATGAGTATCGTTAGCGATCGTGACCTGATTTTTGCTAGTAAATTCTGGGAAGCATTCCAAGAAGAATTGGGAACGAAATTGAACTTGAGCACCGCTTATCATCCTCAAATAGGTGGTCAAACTGAGAGGGTAAATCGTATTCTAGAAGATTTATTGCGGGCTTATGTTATTGATTTTGGCGGATCATGGGAAGACCACTTGCATTTGGCTGAGTTCTCATACAACAGCAGCTAACAAGCGAGCCTGACAATGTCACCATTCGAAGCACTATATGGTAGACCGTGCCAATCTCCTGCTCGTTGGGTAGAACCTGGTAAAAGACTCGTATTGGGACCCGATATGATTCGTGAAGATGCGGACAAAGTCGATTTTGTTAAGAAATGATTACTAGCCGCTCAAAGCCGACAGAAGTGCTATGCAGATAGGAGAAGAAGAGATTTATCATTCGCTGTTGGCGACTATGTGTATTTGAAGGTATCTCCGATGAGAGGAGTAGTCCGGTTCGGTAAAACAGGGAAATTGGCGCCCAAATTTATTGGCCCGTTTCCTATTCTGGAACGGATTGGAACTCTCGCTTGTAGGGTTCAATTACCAGACTGGTTGCTCGAAGTACATGATGTGTTTCACGTATCTCAACTTCAAAAGCATGTGCATGATCCAGACTTGATCGTGGAAGAAGCCGCCCAATGGGATTTGAAAATTACTCCTGAATTGGCTGTGAGAAGAGAGCCGCTAAAGATTATTGGCAAAGAAACAAAAGAGCTGAGAAACAAGAAGGTTCACTTAGTCAAAGTGCAATGGAGTGGAGATCCTCGAGACTGTACTTAGGAAAATGAGGAGAGCATTAAGAAAGCCAATCCCAAGTGCAGGGTGGATATCTCTGATTGACTCTGGTGCAAGGTACATTTACCATATTTGGCATTTTCGTATTATTTTCTACTTTGCTGTTGTTTCTTTTTGCATGGATGTGATTTTTTTTATCATATAGTCTGAATAACTTCAAAAGAGTATATGAATTAATTGCTATATATTTTAAAGGGTTAAAAATAAATTGATTGTTGTTTGTGTGGAGTAATTATTATTTTAAACTAAATCACATCAAAATAATAAAATCAATAAGAGAACGATGGTAAATTTATTCAAATGAATCAAATATTGAACTGATTTGAAATAGATAGAAATATATGCATGTACATTATATATGTTTGAACAGGTAAATGGATTAGATTTTAAGTAAAGAATTTATTTGCGTGCCCGACAAATAGGTAAACCTTAATGAGTTAGATGCACAATTTTATTATTATATCAACTCCTGTGAATGCCATTGGATGCGGAATGCTAGTTGTTCTGTGTGTAATAATAAACGTCGCCATAGGATAGTAACAATTAATTTTGAAGTACACTACATGGCATACTTCTGGAAGATAGCATACTTCATCATATACCACATAAGCATTTGGAGCTTGTGTGACGAGGTTGAAGATTTAGCATACAAGCAAGAGGCTTGTATGGCGATGACTATATATTACAGGTTGAACTGATGACTAATATGGACTATAAGAAATATAACGGTAAATTGCTGGATTAATAAAAACCCCACATGGGTCTAGAGATGACAATAAACACGTCTCTCTGGTCATTAAGGCACAAAAACCATTTATAGGTGACGAGAATTTATTCTCTGGAGTTATGATCTATACACACTCCCCTGTGGATACCGGAATATATCACTATAAATATGTGTATGCATATTAGGATTTATTGGGTACCTAATACGGCCCAATAAATTTCCAAACCCCTCCCCGTACAAAGGAGGTTATGGCGAAATTTTTCGATATTTAGGGTGTAAGCCAAATTTTTGAAGAATTTGAAAATTCTTAGAAACTGAAAAGTTGAAGAATGAAAGCCAGAATGAAAGTTGAGTTGATAATTTAACAACTTTTAGCTTCGTTCCTTTTCGGGGACGTAAAGATTTTAAGTGGGGGAGATTGTAACAACCCAGAAAATCAGAACCAATTTAAAATTTTTAATTTGGCTATTTTAGTGGAGTTTGAATATTTAAAATAAATTATTTTAAATAATAGCGACCAAAAGTCTATTTGAATCGATATTGGAAAATAAATATATTTATTTTAATTATAAAACAAGGCCTGAAATGGTGCGACAGTTTGAAAATTTGAATTCGAACTTTGACTGACTGTACCGGGTGCAAAATAAAATGGATTTTAGTGAAACCAAAAATATTAAAATCTGTTTATGAATATCTTTCTAACAAATCTGAAAAATCAAAATTTCATCGTGGGAATCAAAAGTTATGGCCAAATGAATTTTCAGAAAGGTCGCTGTAGAGTTAATATAGCCCGTGAAAATAGCCATTTTGCAAACAACCTTCGTTTTCGACGAAACCACTTTTGTTGGATCCGAGATGTCAAATTATTTCTAGGTTCCAAATTCCATAATTTTTGAAGTTAATATGTGAGCGTGGAAAAAGAAAATGTGTTTGGTTAATTTCTGTCAATTTGGATCGACCAGAAAATGGCCATTTTTCAAATGGTCTCAGAATTCGACGAAATTAGTTTTGTTTGGACCATATGGTCAAATCATAGCTAGATTTATTTTTCTGGAATTTTTGGGATCAGTATGTGGCCCTGACAAATTGAAATGTACGTTCAAATCAAATATTGAATGTTTTATATTTTAATTTGAAGAAAAACAGACTGAAACTGTCGAATGGGCCTATGAAACATATTCCCTTGTGTTCGGAATAAGGATATTTAGCTAGGGATGATAGTCGTTGGGCTTGAATTGGAGTTCGTATGAGGTAAGGGGTATTTTCGGATTTAATAAAATATATAAATAAAAAAATATAGGCCAATCAAATTCATTTCTCTCTCCCCGCTAAAAACCCGATAACCCTCCCAGCCGATGGCGACTGTGCTCCCAACCTTCTCTCCTCAAGAACTCACGATCCGTTCAGTAAAAACCATTGCCCCTTTTGAAGTTTTTGTAGAGTTTTCCTCTGCCTTCAAATCCATACAAGTTTCGCTACCCATTGAGGTGTGGTTTCCGAGATCTGTGCCCAAGAAGTTCGTCCGTATCAACCTAAATTTCGCTGCCCACCGTGGTTCGAGCTCGACCCAACCACCCTCGACGGAAACCCCTCTCCAAGCCCTATGACGTGGTATGTTCTGATCTTGGCCAAGCTTCACCGTTTCCGTGCAAATTGGAAACCTAGGTTTGAACATTTTCAGAAGTTAACAGTTTAATTTATTTTAAGCTGATTATAGCACTTTAAAGCGCTACAGATTTTGATTTCACGATAAAAATCATATCTTTTTGCTATGTTGTCGAAATCCAATGAGACAAGAGACACCGGGACCTTGAGGACGTCTTCTACATTCAAGAAGAGACCGGATATTTTTCTGAGCCTTCTACAATTTTTGGAGGAGTGGAACCCAATGTGAGATTTCTGAATTATAAATGATATGGAATAACGATGTATATATTATAGGGTCGCTGTATGAGTTATATAAGCGTTGTACACCTCATGTATAAGCGTTATATAAGTTGTATGTGCGATGTATAAGTTATATATGCGTTGTAAAAATTATATATGCGTTGAATGGAATTGAAATGGAATCGAAATATATTTATATACGTATATCTATACATATATTCTCCCCTCGTCCACAGACCATGGACGATATATATTGGTTGTGATTGTTTTGATTTTGGTTGATGTGAAATTTGGTCGATAAATATGAGTGGTTGAAATGATTGATTGTGGTTAAAATCCCAATAGGATTAGTATATGGTAAAATTCGTCTGCGTACGAACTGGTTATTGAAATCCCCATTGTCAAAAGCTACGAGGGTTTAAGGTAGAGCGAGGAGCCGTACTAGGGACGGTGCCAGTTTTAACTGCCCTGCTGTTATGCTGCCGAAATTTTCTGAAATATTCCTGTGTTTGATTTATATCCATGTTTTGAAATATATTCATGTGTTGGAAAATATTCATTTTTGAAATAAAATGGTTTGAACGATAAAAATAACATTTTTATCGAATGTATGAATTAAAAATGGTTTGAACGATAAAAATAACATTTTTATCGAAGGTATGAAATAAAAATGGTTTGAACGATAAAAATAACACTTTTATAGAATGTATGAAATAAATTGGTGTGAAAGATAAAAATAACATTTTTAGCGAATGTATGAAATAAAAATGGTTTAGACGATAAAAATAACATTTTTATAGAATGTATGAAATAAAATAGTTTAAGCGATAAAAATAACGTTTTTATTATATGTGTGAAATATATAAAATAGTCGTGTTTGAAATAAATTGTTTTGACAATAAAAATCGCATTTTTATAATATTTATGAATCGCTAAAAATCTTCATTTTTGAAATATATTGCTTTAACAATAAAAATCACATTTTTATCATTTATATGAAGTATATAAATTAATCGTATTTGAAATAAATTATTTTGACAATAAAAATCATATTTTTACAATGTATATGAATTGTTAAAAATAGTCATGTGTTGAAGTAAATATCTGTTGGATAAAAATATCATTTTTATCACCTATATGAGTTGAAATGGTTTTTGAAATCGAAGAATGGATTAAATATATATATATATATATATATAAATAATTAAAATAAATCGAATAACGAACCTGCAGTTCGTATTTTGAAACCATAATTTCAAATGATTGTATCGGGAGATCCGACCATCGTATTTTCCCGAAACCAAAACCGTTCGGTCCGCTTTGGTAGTATCTTTCCAACGATACCAACTTTTAAAGATCCAACGGTTGGATTGTCTGGAATGTTGAATTCAAATCTGAATGAAAACAGCGCCAGAATGGATTATATATATATATAATTAAAATGAACCGAATAACGACGCTGCAGTTCGTATTTTGAAACTGTAACTTTAAACGATTGTGCCGGGAGATCCGACCGTCGGATTTTCCCAAAACTGGAACCGTTGGATCCGCTTTGAAAAGTTCTTTCCAATGATATAAAATATGTAAAGATCCAACGGTTAGATTTTTAGATATGTGTAAATCAAATCTGGAGAAAAACAGTGCCATGGCCGCGTTATGGCCTGAAGTGTCGTTTGAATAAATTGGCTATATTTAAATAAATAAAAATAGCGATAAATCGTGATAAAATATTATAAACTATATGGAATGGAAATAAACCGAATTCACCCGGTTTATTGGATATTTGATGGTTGAATGTGTTTGACGTGAAAGCTACATTAATCAACTGAATTATGGATGTCTGATAATTTAACCATTGAAATGAATTGAATTGAAATTCTAAATATACGTGAATTTTTTGAAAAGGCCGAGTTAATTCTCACTTCAAATAATTGGTCGACGGTTAGAAGTCGAAGATATGAAGACGGTACAAGACCGAGGATCTTCACATTGAATGGATGGCTACTGATGTCGTTGATGGGTGTTGCTACCCTGAAGGGGTTACAGTGGTGGTCGTCCGGACGTACTTGTTGATCATTCGGATGAGCGAGGGCATATCTCCTGTATTGGACTTACGGGAGAGGAATAAGGTGCCTCCGGTTTCGTTCAGATCAAGAATGGACTTATAAATGGATGTGTGTCTGACGTTGTAGATTGACAACGTGGCATACAGAGATGCTGTGATCAAAGCTTTTGTTGAAAAGAAGAGCTTTGTTGTTGATGATCAAAGCAGGGCTTTGAATAGCTAGCTTTGTGTTTAGCGTTGATTCGCAAACCTCACACCCCGGTATGGACCAGAAATGGGAGAGGGCTTCAGGGAGGACCTGCGTTTATTTCTAGCTAGGAGTGATGTTTTGGGTTTTACACGCCTGGGCATTTTACTTATGTGGATGATGGATAACGAGGCGCCTCGATTATATCGGTTGCTCCTGGGCCGATGCTTTGTTCGGTATATGACCAGTTGACGCCCCATAGGGCGGGGAAACGCAGTGTTTAGGCATTTTAATTCATTCTGTATGGACCAGCCCTGACGATCCAAGGGCCCACCTGAGTCTGGGTCCTGAGACACGGGCTAAAGCGTCTCGAAGCGGTAAGGATGATCCCTTGCCTTGGTTTATGACGGAATCCAATTTCCAAATACGACATCGTGCGGTTTTGATTGTATACCTATATATGGTGACATTGTGGTATGGGGCATTCATGCCGTCTATGATTGAAAATGTTTTTGAAACATATTAACACTAGTAATAATATCAAATGATTTGTTTTATTCGTATCAAGCATATTTTGGCCATTATAAGGTAAAACTCTATCCTCCGGTTTGCGTTGCATTGTGTGATGGGAACTGAGTCTTATAATGGCTTCATTTTTGTAAAATGCATTGCGATGTTTAAATGATTTACTTGCTTTTAAAAGTACTGGCAATCCAATGGAATAAACCCGTTCCGCGTTAGCGGCGTGGTTCTCTGATTGGCCTTATTATTAAAATAAGTTAAGTAGATTTCTCATACCAGTCCCATGAATGACTCGTAGTTTGTTTCACTTGCAAACTCGGATGCCCTATTTTCCACACGGGCAGCCTTGTATTCTGGTTTTAGCAGGCTCTTTTTGGATAGCTATGGAGCTGAGGATGGATTCTATCATTTCTTTTTTTTTATGTTCAGCTCCTGTTGTACATATTATGTTTTGATTCTACTGTAGACATTTTATGTAAAGCTGAAACTGTATTTTGTACTAAGTATGATCCTGTATACTGTGTAACTCTGATGATTATGTTTATCCAGTGTATTCTATTGTACATTATCTGGTGTATTTATTTATTTCTGTTGTTATTTGTTTATGTGTTATATTCCAAAGATTACCTTTGCCACCGTGGAACGGGGTTTGGGTCGTCTCAGATATGAAATAAGAAAACAACAAAATATTAGTAAAATCCAGTTGGATCCCTCCAACATGTTTTTCCCTACATCATAACTCATAATATCATTTAATGATGCATATGAAATGAATAATTTTAATCAATGCATTTAAAATAATGGGAATATTAATAATGACAATAAACATCCATAACATTCAAACATCCAATTTATACTATCAACAATTAATTCTAATTGAATGAATTTAATCACATCATAGAATTTCAGAAGGTGTGAGAGTTAACTCAATATTTATTTCTGATTTGACGATCCAGAACGATTTATATAATTTCAAATGAACGTTCAAAATTATATAAAAATCCAGTAAGCTCCAATTCATTCTAAACCAATAGGCAGCGTAGTGTTCATCACTGTGATTCCAGCGCTGCTTGTTTCATTGAATTCTGTCAAAGTATGAAATGGTTATCGATGTTATATGTATTAATCGATTTAAACTAATAATAACTAACTAATTATTATATTAGTTTTCTTAGTTATCGTTCTTAATCCTGATTAAATCCCTTCGACATCTTCTTCTTCCAGGAACACGAACCATCGACTCCGTTCTTTGGTACCCCCTTCATCTCCAATCATCGGTCCTGCCATACCCCTACCCCTGCTATGGTCACTCCAAGACCTTCCATCGCTGAGAGACCGCTCTCTCCCAATCGCCTCCAACCACCAAAAAATTACGGAAATACGTTTTCCATTCATCTCGATACCACGACCACCACAGACCGCCTTAACACCTCCGACCATCACCGTTGGCTACGCCGTCCCCCTACGCTCCAACCAAATACCTTGACTCGAAACCCATCATATGCACGAATTTCCAGAACATACGAAATTGGCCTCATCCACGTTTATCCCTCGATTGTCGCGCCTACAAGCCACCGGAGAAGCTCGCGCCACGTCCAATTGGAGCCGCTTCCTCCTACATCGAAATCACCTTCAGGGACTTTCGCTTGAAAAAAATCCATACTATTGGAATATCTAAAGAACAAAACTATATAATTCATGTTCGCACCCTGATTTCTCCACCTTTATGTGATCGTATGACCTCCGACCACCACCTATCAATAGCCTAGCTCCCCCTGTACAACTCCCTAGTTGAACACTTCACCTAACTCGATCTGATTTAGGAAAAGTTAAGCTTTAGTTTTATAGAAGGGAATAGCCGATATTTCTGACAAAAGGAGAGTGCATACTTGTTGCTTCAGATAGGATTAGATGTGGTGTGCAGGGATATTTTTTGGAAAGTGACAAACGATATTTTAGAATTGAAAAGACCAAAGATTTTCGGCGTATAACGTTCGACATTTATAATTTGTACGAACCCATACGAACTCCGGTCGTGATGAAATTTGAAACCGTACAATAACTTAATATTTCAAATACGATGGAACTGGTTTCGTCAATTTAACAACCAAAAATTTCTGAACCAATTTAAAAAATTTATTTTAGCTATTTTTATGGATTTTGAATATTTAAAATGATTTATTTTAAATAATAGCGATTTAACATTTATTTAAATCGAAGTTAGAATGTATAAATTTATTTTAATTATAAAACGAGCTTGAAATGGCGCGGTAGTTTGAAAATTAGATTTAAATTTCAATTGAATGTACAAGATTCAAAATAAATCGGATTTCAGTAAAACCAGAAATATCTGAATCTGCTTAATAATATCTTTCTAACGAATGTGAAAAACTGAGATTTCGTTTTATAAATTGTAAGTTATGTCCAGTTTAAAATTTAAAATAGTTGCTATGGAATATATATATATTAATATAATATACAACCCTTAAAAATAGCCATTTTGCAAACGACCTCCATTTTCGACGAAACCACTTTTGTTGGATCCATAATGTCAAATTATTGTTAGCTTTCAATTTTCATAATTTTTGGAATTAATATTTAAGCGAAGTAAATTTAAATGTGTTTAGTAATTTCAGTTTGAATTTAATCGACTGGAAAAATGACCATTTTTCAAACGATCTCCAAATTCAATGAAATTAGTTTTGTTAGGACCGTGTCTTCAAAACATAGATAGATTTATTTTTCTGTAATTTTTGGAGTCAGTATATGGCCCCCGTAAATTAAAATGTATGTTTGAATTCAATATATTGATTTATATTTTAAATTTAAAGAAAAATTGATTGAAACAGTCGAATTGGCTTACGAAACATATTCCATTGTGTCCGGAATAGGGGTATTTAGCTAGGGCGACAGTCGTTGAGTTTGAGTTGGTGTTCGAACGAAAATCTTACTTTGAAATGAAAATTAGAATTAATTAAATATTATATCATATTATATATATGCCCACTCATCATAAACCCTAACCCTCATTTGAATGCGCTGCCGTCTCTCATTTTTAACAACTCTAAAGGTCAGATTTTCCTTCCTCAATCAATTCCAATCCAAATTCACAAAACGAAAATGAAGGATATTTTGGAGATCCTTAAGATTATATAGAGATTATCAATTCTCGTTGAGTATGTTCGTCGATTTTCTCCCTTAAACGCGCCGGGCTCATGCGCAATTTCTGAAGCCCCTGGTGCTTCGAGTTACATGCCACGATGGGCGGTGGTGGAGGAGCTTGCGCTGCTTCAGGTGTCACAGATGGATCGTTGACTGGTGCCTTGGAATTCAAGCACGAAGGAACCCTAGAAGATGAAGATGATGGGTTTTCATTGGCCTAGGGCAGACGTTGAAGAAAGGGTTTAAGTGGAAGGTTAATTTAATTAATAATTAACTAATTTAATTTCCTGTTTAAATTGAAATGAATTTAACATCATACCTCTTTCATACGAGGTCCAAATCCGACGATTCAAAACGCGTTGGACTCGACTCGACGAGCTCTACAATATGGAACTGACCAGAACAGAAACGGAGCAAATTGGATTTTTAACTGAAATTAAACGCCTGTTTAATTTCAGTTTAAAAATAAAATCTTCAAATAAAGAATAACGGAGTGGAAACCAAAGTGAGAACTCCTTCTCACTAAATTATATTTTATCAGGTCGTTGTATTCATGTATAAAAATATATAGAATTGCCAGTGTAGATTTGTATTAGTTTTAATCATTATTAATTGTATACGGTGCCTGTTAGCTCACCTCTCTCATCTACAATCCTTGCATGATTTAATTGACTGTATTGTGTGTTGATTGTGATGCTGAAATGTTTAAAATATTAAAAATAATTTAATATTATTTTGTGGTAGTTGAAATTAAATTATAAATATCTATTTATAATTTAAACAGCGAAAACTGACTAATTAGAAAATTAATTCAAATCGAATTAGAACTGGTTAAATTTATTAACCAGTGATTATTTTGAATCGACTGTTGTTGTTTGGAAACCCCAAATGGGTCTGGGGAGGATAATTTATTCACATCTCCCCTGAATTTAATTATATGTCAATCGATTGATCGACAAACTGTGATAAGCAATATTCAAATATTTAATGCTTATACAGTTGTAAATTGCACTCTAGATGTGAATTGACTGTTTGATGATTATTTATCATTATTGTTGAATACATGTGATGTATGAATTATATGGTAATGGATTGAGTCGCATTCCGATTTAAAAATAAAGAATATTTTAAAATAATGAATATTTTAAAATAATATTCAGTGAATAATCAAAATATGATTTGATGTTCGATTTTGGATGGGCATGAAAATATTGAAATGTGAAGCCGAGTTAAGTAGTAAACGCCATTTTAACTCGAACGGGTTTATGTAATCGATTTTATTCATTTTATAATGAATACGAAAAGGAAATGGATTTCAAAATCAGATATTTTGAAAATATTATCATTTTAATATGATGAAAATATAGAATATTCAATTTTGATTTAGAATTGAAAATAAAGTTGGAATCGTTTTAAAATGAATTTATAAAAGATTTATAAAATACGTTTTGAACGGAAACCGATGATATATAAAATATGTATATATTTAATGGCCTGAATAGAACGCGCCGCGCAGCGACCGTGAGCGAATTTCGACCATTAATTTCAAATGGATGTACCGGGAGATCCGACCGTCGGATTCTCCTAAAACCCAAAACGTTGGGTTCGTATCGAAAAGAACTTTCCAATGAATATAAGAGATTTGAAATCTAAAAGTTAGATTTGGAAATATGTCCAAATCAAATTCAGAAAAGGTTGTTATGGATGCAGTTCGGTGACCGATATTGGTAACTGATTGTAAGGGCCTTAATTAAATTATTAAAAATATGCAAAATTATGTAAAATCATAATTAATGATTTGGAACTATTTTGGATGAACATTTCCAAGTTTGAAATGATAAAAATATATTTTTATCGAAATGAACTAATTATTTACTAGTATAATAATCCAATATTTTTAAAGAAATAAATTGGATTTGAAATGGTTTTGAAATAACCAGATTTTTCCACTGAATAAATTGGAATGGATTTGAATGGAAATAATCTTCGATATATTTCGGTATTGGATTCCGTGGTTATACGGAATTTGATATGGGGATTTGGAAGATACAAATATCGTTATTCCCAATACGATATCCGTTAGTTTTCGAATTTGATATTGAATATAAGTCGATATAATTTCTGTTCAGAGCCTTGTATTTAATATTAAATTGGACTTTGGGTTTTTCATGAATGGTGTCTTCATTAACATTTTTCTTAAACCCAGTTGAGAAAATAATAAATCGTTTAATTAAGATTTAGTGAAGTATACCAAATAATTAATATTTAATTGAAATTGAATAAAAGAATTGGATTTTTTGGTTTATCGTGAATGTTGAATGGTAACTGAATTTACCGATAACACAGTGGGAGTTAGATATGGAGTACTACCAGTTTTGCTCCATGGGATGAATAGTTGGATTGGGATAAATAAATAAATTATTACTTCAGTAAAGTTTGCTAATCCTGACTAGATGATAAACCTTAATTTGGTTTAGAATCGTTAAAGGATAAAACCTTTTGAAAATGATATCAAAAGGAAGATTAACGAATAAGTTTAAAAGAATTTACCTTTGATAAAATTAATGGGAACCTATTCCCTAAGATGTGAATATTTGAATAAAAGAATATTATGAATTGGAATGAGGCGTATGATGTGTTTTTATAGCACTTGATTATTGATTATAAAATACACGAGTTATTCGGAAAGACCGGGTTTATCCCATTCTGGATAATTGATACGATGAATAAAAGTCGACGATGAAGACGGTGGTTGAAGACCGGAGATCTTCACATCGTTTGGATGATTACTAATGTATTGATTGGGCTGTACACCCAAGACAATGTAATAAGTGGTGATCGTCCAGACGTACTTGGAGATCGACCAGATATGCGAGGACCTCTCTCCTGTATTGGACATACGGGACGAGGGGTAAGGTGCCTCCAGTTTCGTTCAGATGTAGAACATACTTGTAAATGGATGGTGTGTCTGACATTATATTCCTTTATGTTGTATTCGTTGGTCTCTGCTAAATATATATATATATATATATATGTTTGGTGGCAGAGAATTTATTCTCTTGCTTAACACCCTTCTTTGAGACGTACGAGCTTAGAGGTTATATATTGGTAGAAATCAGTGGTACGGTATGGATTGACAATGTGGCATACTAAGATGCAAATGATCAAGGCTTCTTGTTGAAAAGTAGAGTCTTGCTGTTGATGATCAAAGCACGGTTTTAATTAGCATAGCTTTGTGTTGTAGCGTTAATTCACGAGCCTCACACCCGGTATGAGTCAAAAACGGGATAGTGACTACAGGGAGTGCATGACTTTTCTCTCTAGCTAGGAGTGGTGTCATGGTATGGAGCCCAGACATTTTTACTTATGTGGATGATGGATTGCGAGGCGCCTTGGATTTGGTCGCTACTGGCCAAGTGATACATCCGATAGGACCGGAAACGTGTGTTTAGGAATAAGTAATGCACTAAAGTAAGTGTGGACCGGCCCTGAAGATCCAAGGGTTCGCCAATATGTAAATCCTGAGACATGTGCTAGAGTGTCTCGAATCGGTGAGGAGACACCCCTTGCCTTGACTCATAGATGGAATCCAATTTCCAATACATGACTTTTCGGTTTTAGTTGTAAAACTACTAGGGCGACATAATAGGATGGGGTACTATGCCGTCTATGATTGATACATTTTTATTTGAAGTTGTTTTGACACTATACACTTATAGTAATATCAAAATGATTTGTTTTAAATGTACCAAGCATGTTTGGCTATTATAAGGGAAAACTCTATCCTTCGGCTTGTGTTGCATTGTGTGATGGGACCTGAGTCTTATAATAGCTTCATTTTTCAAAAAGCATTGCGTTGTTTTATGTTTTAAACTAGTATTCATGTGGAGTAAACTCGTTCCATGTTATACGGCATGGTCCCATGATTTCCCAACTTTTAAAGTAAAGATTTAAAGATTTAATAACTATTTTAGTTCTCACACCAGCCCCATGAATGACTCGGAGTTTATTGTTTTAACCTAAATTTTGGGTGCCTATATCTTCCACCCAGGCAGCTTGTAGTTTTGGTTTTTGCAGATATTTCTTTTCCTATGATCCTGGATTACGGATGAAGCTATATTCGGAAAGCTTTGTATCTGTGTATTCCTTTCAGTTGTGTTAGCTGATGTATTTATACATTTTAAATGCTATGTTTTTTAATATTTGATATTATTTTCCGCTGTGTAATATTTATTCGTACTCTGATATATTATTGTACTCTGATGTAAATTGCTGTAATAGTAATGAAATGTTCTGTTGTTTGAGTTCTGATGAGTCATGTGATCAAAGCAATCCGCTGTTTCCTGTCTCTTCGGAGATCGGGGAATTTCGGATCGTTATATTTGGTATCAGAGCTTTGGTTTACAAAGCTAGAGAACAAGGCACAATAGAACCAAACGAGAGAATTCATCGGAGATAGGATTAGTAACATCCTATAAGGAAAACTCGTTAGAGATAGGGTTAGTAATATCCTAGAATGAGTTAGAAGAGTATTGTTTAGTAAAAACAAATTTAGTTTTGGAAATTATATCTTATTATATGTATTTGAATATTTTATTTTATTTTGGACTATCAAGTATATGAAGATTTGGCATATACGAGTGATGAACGTATATTCAAAGTCTCAAATATACTGGATAGATATAGAATCACACTCTAGTCGTCCGGGGATGATTCTAGTGATTGACATGCCATCACCAGTATTTATGTTTGATTTTCGAAAGTGGAATATCTATATATTTCCAATTGACTGGTGTGAGAACCAAAACTTAGATAGAATTTATTGTTTGTGATTTGGCACTAAAAATATGGTTTTATGTATATTAAAGTTATATGTTTGAAAAGTTAATCAACTAATTGATTGCTAGTTATGTTGTGTGATTATTAGTTTAACTAATAAAATTATTGGAATGATAATTAATATAACCAATATGAGAAGAAAAGGTAAAGTTAAGCTAAATCAAGTCAAATATTGAACTGAATTGAAAATTGATTGGAATTTCATACATGTACATATATATATGTGTGAACGGGTCAAAGCATGGGAGCTAAGAAGAGGAATAAAATTGTATGCCCTAAAAATAGGTACATATTTACTGTATTTCTTGGGTTTTGATGATTTTATGAGCCTCTTGGCTTTTTCTTTTTGATTGATGAGGGCCCTATGAGGCAAGTTGCAGTTTTACCGATCAACCCATACAAAGGAGGTTATGGCGATTTTTTTTGAAAATTTAGGGTGTTAGCCTAATTTTTGAGAAATTTGAAAATTCTTAAAAACCGAAAAATTGAAGAATGAAAGTTGAGTTGATTAGTTAAATAACTTTCAGCTCCGTTCCTTTTCGAGGACAAAAATATTTTAAGTTAGGGAGACTGTTACAACCCGGAATTTCTGAACCGATTTAAAATTTTTATTTTAGCTATTTTTATGGATTTTGAATATTTAAATTAATTTATTTTAAATAATAACAATTTAAAATTTATTTAAATCAAAGTTAAAACGTATAAATTTATTTTAATTATAAAACGGCCTGAAATGGCGTGGTAGTTTCAAAATTCGATTTTAAATTTCAATTGAATGTACCTGATTCAAAATAAATCGGATTTCAGTAAAACCATAAAATTTGAATCTGATTAATAATATCTTTCTAACGAATGTGAAAAACTGAGATTTCGTTTTATAAATTGTAAGTTATGTCCAATTTAAAATTTAAAATAGTCGCTATGGAATTTATATATATTTTAATATAATATATAGCCCTTAAAAACAGCCATTTTGCAAATGACCTCCATTTTCGACGAAACCACTTTTGTTGGATCCGGAATGTCATATTATTGTTACGTTTCAAATTCATAATTTTTGTAATTAATATGTAAGCGCAGTAAATTTAAATGTGTTTGGTAATTTCAGTTTGAATTTAATCGACTGGAAAAATGAACATTTTTCAAACGTTCTTCAAATTCGATGAAATTAGTTTTGTTAGGACCGTACCATCAAAACATAGCTAGATTTATTTATTTTTTGTAATTTTTGGAGTCAGTATGTGGCCCCGGTAAATTAAAATGTACGTTTGAATTTAATATATATTGATTTATATTTTAAATTTAAAGAAAAATTGATCAAAATAATCGAACTATCTTACGAGACATATTCCATTGTGTTCGAAATAGGGGTATTTAGCTAGGGGTGACAGTCGCTATGTTTGATTTGGAGTTCAAACGAAAATCTCACTTTGAAATGAAAATTAGAGTTAAATAAATATTATATATGTATGCCCACTCATCATAAACCCTAACCCACATTCGAATGTGCCACCGTCTCTCATTTTTAACAGCTGTAAAGGCCAGATTTTCCTTCCTCAATCAATTCCAATCCAAAGCATTTCGATCGAAATTCACAAAACGAAAATAAAGGAGATTTTCGAGATCTTTAAGATTATATAGAAATGACGAATTTCGTTGAGTATGTTCCTCGATTTTCTCCCTTAAACGCGCCGAGTTCATGCGCGATTTTTGAAGCCCCTATTGCTTCGAGTTGCGTGCCACGACGGGCGGTGGTGGAGGAGCTTGTGTCGCTTCAGGTGGCACAGATGGATCGTCGACCGGTGCCTTGGAATTCCAGCGCGAAGGAGCCCTAGAAGATGAAGACGATGGGTTTTAATCAGCCTGGAGCAGACGTTGAAGAAAGGGTTAAGTGGAAGGTTAATTTAATTAATAATTAACTAGTTTAATTTCTTGTTTAAATTGAAATGAATATAACATCGTATCTCCTTCGTACGAGGTCTAAATCCGACGATTCAAAATGCGCTGGACTCGTCTTGACGAGCTCTACAATATGGAACTGACTAAAACAGAAACGGAGCAAATTGGATTTTTAGCTGAAATTAAACGCCTGTTTAATTTAAGTTTAAAAATAAAATCTTCAGATAAAGAATGACGGAGTGGAAACCAAAGTGAGAACTCCTTCTCACTAAATTATATTTTGTCATGTTATTATATTCATGTATAAAAATATATAGAATTTCCAGTGTAGATTTTTATCAGTTTTAGTCGTTATAAATTGTATACGGTGCCTGTTAGCTCACCTCCCTCATCCACAAACCATGGACGATTTAATTGATTGTATTGTGTGTTGATTGTGATGCTAAAATGTTTAAAATATTTAAAATAATTTAATATTATTTTGTGGTAGTTTAAATTAAATTATAAATATCTATTTATAATTTAAATAGTAAAAATTGGCTAATTAGAAAAATAATTCAAATCAAATAGAACTGGTTAAATTTATTAACCAGTGATTATTTTGAATCGACTGTTATTGTTTGGAAACCCCACATGGGTCTGGAGAAGATAATATATTTACATCTCCCCTGAATTTAATTATATGTCAATTGATTGATCGACAGACTGTGATAAGCGTTATTTAATTATTTAATGCTTATACAGTTGTAAATTGCACCTTGGATGTGAATTGACTGTTTAGTGATTATTTATCACTATTGTTGAATACATGTGATGTATGAAATTCATATAACTGATATTATATGGTAATGGATTGAGTCGCATTCCGATTCAGAAATAAAGAATATTTTAAAATAATATTCAGTGAATAATCAAAATATGATTTTGATGTCCGATTTTGGATGGACACGAAAATATTGAAATGTGAAGCCAAGTTAAGTAGTAAATGCCATTTTAACTCGAACGGGTTTATTGATCGATTTTATTCATTTTATAATGAATGCGGAAAGGAAATGGGTTTCAAAATCAAATATTTTGAAAATAATATCATTTTAATATGATAACGATATAAAACATTCAATTTTGATTTAAAATTGAAAATGAAGTTGAAATCATTTTAAAATGAACTTATAAACGATTTATAAAATATTTTTTGAATGGAAATCGATGATATATAAATTATATATATTTAATGGCCTGAATAGAACGCACCGCGTAGTGACCGTTCGCGAATTTCGACCATTAACTTCGAATGTATGTAACGGGAGATCCGACCATCGGATCATCCTAAAACAAGAATTGCTGGGTTCGTATCGAAAAGAAATTTCCAATGAATATAAAGATTTGAAATCTAACGGTTAGATTTGGAAATATGTCGAAATCAAATTCAGAAAAGGTCGTTATGGATGTAGTTCGGTGACCGATATTGGAAACCGACTGTAAGGACCTAAATAAAACTTTTAAAAATATGGAAAAATTATGTAAAATCTTAATTAATGATTTGAAAAGATTTTGGATGAAAAATTCTAAGTTTGAAAAGATAAAAATATATTTTTATCGAAATGAACTAATTATTAACTAGTATAATAATCCAATATTTTTAAAGAAATAAACTGGATTTGAAATGGTTTTGAAATAACCAGAGTTTTCCAAAGAATAAATTGGAATGGATTTGAATGGAAATAGTCTTCGGAATATTTCGATATTGGATTCCGTAGTTATACGGATATTGATATGGGGATTAAGAAGATACAGATATCGTTATTCCTAATACGATATCCATTAGTTTCAGAATTTGGTGTTGAATATAAGCCGATATAATTTCTATTCAGAGCCTTGTATTTAATATTAAATTGAACTTTGGGTTTGTCGTGAATGGTGTATTCATTAACGCTGTTCTTAAACCCAGTTGAGAAAAGAATAAATCTTTTAATTAAGATTTAGTGAAGTTTACCAATTAATTAATATTTAATTGGAATTGAATAAAAGAATTAGATTTTTGGCTTTATCGTGAACGGTGTTTTAAATGACATTTGTTCTTTAACGCAACTAACAATGAAAATATGATTTGGAATTTATAAATATTTTTATTAAGATTTAACGGAAATTTTCCAATTTAATATATTAAATTGGAATTGAATGGAATTTGATTTGGTAATAATCGAGATGAGCTTCTGTGAAGAAAGGTTGTTATCATATATGGAATTTAAAAGGCTTTTCCGTTATTCCATTTATATTGTTAGTTAGACACAGGAAGTTATATCGATTATACATTGTTTTGATTTCCGTGTAGATTCCAATTTAATAGAAGATGATTTTGGGTTTATCGTGAACGATGTTTTAAATAACATTAGTTCTTTAACCCAAGTAAAAACAGGATTTATTTCCTAAGTTGAATAATCATTAAATAATGATTTTTGAAGATTAAAACTAAGTGGAGTTTTAATAAATCTTTAATTAGATTGGAATGTTAATGTGGTAAGTAAATTTGCCGGATTTGAGAAGTGTTCGAAAATTGAGTATCACCAGTTTTACTTCATGTGATAGTTAAATCTTTAATTAGATTTGAACGTTGAATGGTAATTGAATTTACCAATAACACAGTGGGTGTTAGATATTGTAACGAAACGGATTTTGCTCAGACTTAATCGATCGCTAAATCGACCAAGACCGTTCAAAACCCGGATATGCTAACTCTGGGCATACAACACATCAGAACAAATAACAGAAGACTTTTATAAACATCATAATAATGTTACATCAGAGTACAGAATATATCAGAGTACATCGAAAAATAATAATATAGTGGAAGATTAATTTACAATAAATGTAATATAATGCAGCGGAAACAAATAAAATAACATAGCAGAAGACTATCAATACTCTGGACATAGCTTTTCACTTTGATCCAGAATCCTGCTAAATGAAATAATATGCAAAACTAAACTACTGACGGCCCATGTGGAGAAAATGGGCGCCCAGAGTTTAGGTAGAACCAATAAACTCCAAGTCAGTCATGAGATTGGTGTGAGAACTCAAAACAGTTATTAAACTTTACTTTAAAATAAGGTAAATCACGGGACCACGCCGCATGTCACGGAATGGGTTTACCCACATGAATACCAGTGCATAAACAACAACTAATAATATTCATACGGATCTACAATGCATCAATCAACATGCAATTTTCCAATCTACCCATTTAGATTAATCCCCACACTTAGATTTTCCAATTCCAATTCACTTTACGGAAATTATTTCTTTGGACTTTATATCCCGATTCTTATTTCAAATCATTTGAAATACATATCTAGCTTTTATATCAAAATCGATTTCACTTTAGGATCTCAAGCCAAAATCTTTGGAAATATGAATTTCAAAACATAACAATGCATACAAACAAGTATGCAACCAAATATCGGTCATGTTCCCTCAGACAAGGCTGTACGCTCCTTACCAACTCGATATATATATGTGCACCTCCCTCGATGTAGCAGGCTACACTGACGATGCACCATCCCACACTCTGGGGGAAAGCATACACTGCCCTCACACTTTTAGTCGCTCTCAGGTCACCCGATCTTTAGCCACATACTAAATCATTTCATACCCCGAAGTAGAGAAAATCATTTCACAACATAATAATAACAAGTACTTTTAAACTATGGTACTTCGCATCAGCAATTCACACATATGATCAGTCACTATTAGTCACATAACCTTTGAGCTCGTACATCTCAAAGAAGGGTGTTAAGCAAGAGAATAAATCCTCCGCCACCAAACAGATACGTTATCAATAGCAACTAATCGAATATGCGATGAACCATAATGTAAAACTATAATACACTTTCAAATCATTTCGAAATCATCGGGTTTAGCCCTCGAAATCCTTTCTGTTTTATAAAACATTTTATAAAACGTTCCCTGTCCAAAATCGGGAATACTATTCTTTTTACTTAAGAAATCTCATTTCAAAATCATTTATTAAATTTTGAAATAAACACATCGCTAAACACCTTATAGTCAAATCGTGAAGTGTTTCACAAGGTGTTAGCACATAGATATTTTTACCCAACCCAATGCTAAATGTAAAAGCATATTTTGCTCATAAACTGGTCGAAAACAATCCAAATAGTCAATCATCACAACCAATATCAGCAACCAAGTGTATTTGGTTCAACCACATTTCATGTTTTTGGTAATTTAATTACCATTTTATACATTCACAATCTAATTAAAGATTTAATAAACTCTAATTGGTTTCAATCTCTAAAATCATTTTTTATTGATTGTTCAACTTTCTGGAAATTAATACTACTTTAACTAGGTTAAAGAACCAATGTCATTTAAACACAGTTCACGACAAACCCAAATTCCAATTCGATATTAAATATAAGACTCAAATTAGAAATTATATTGGCTTATATTCAATTTCAAATTCTGATACCAATGGAAATCGTATTAGGAATAACGATATCTGTTTCTTTCAAATTCCCACAACAATATCCGTATAATCACAGAATCCAATATCGAAATATTCCGAAGATTATGTCTACACAAATCCATTCCAATTTATATATTGGGAAATTCTGGTTATTTTAAAACCCCTTTCTTTTCCAAGTCCAATTTATTTATTTAAAAACAATTAGATTACTATTCTAGTTAATAACTAGTTCATTTTGATAATGTTTGCTCCAAATTTGGGATCAAACACCAAAGACGTAAAGCTACACTTCACCGATTCGGTAAGAATATGGAACCGCGTAACCACAAAATAAACGAATAAAAACAAGTAAGAACACAAAGGAATTTTTATAGTGGTTCAATTCAATATGAATCTACGTCCACTTTCAATCAATTCTCATTAATATATTCAAGCTTACAACATATGAATTTTCCCTCATTACAATCATTTCTCTCTTTTAACTCTCTTGACGTTCTACTTTCACTCGAGTTTGGCGAAGAAAAAGGAAAGAAGTTTAGCTTTGTGATGAATCTTCAACCACTTATGTGCTTTGATCCTTTCCCATGATCTTCATAGATTTCATAGTGAATTAGCATTTGATTTAAGCTTTGGAGAGGATTAGAGATCGTTCGAATGATGCTTGAGAGATTTATGGTGTAGCTTGAATGAGATTGAAGGTGTTTAGATTCAATTATAGAAAGCTCTAATGATCATTAACATTGATTAGATCTTCATGAAGTAAGAAAAGTATTGTTGAATCCATAGAATCCATTAGAGAAGTTGTAGATGAGCTTTTAATTTGACAGAGTCTCCTTGTAGAAATGAATTTTCGGTCCCCTCCTCAATTGAATTATGAGGGGTATTTATAGGTGATTTTAGCCCGGGTGGCAATTATGTAATTATGCTGAAAATGCCATGACTCAATTTCGACATGACTCAATCCATCATGGCTTCATCTCGCCATGACTTCATGCGGCATGAAAACCCCATACGACATGGCACTTGCGGCATGCGGCATGCAGACTCATGGCGCGAATTGGAATGCTATGCGACATGGAACACTCACGGCATGATTTATATCGCAGGACCGACCTAAATTAAAATAAATGACTTGGACGTCGTTTTCTCTTTGTGGCTTGAGTACAGGCGGTCCTACGACATGCTTTTATGTCTCATATTTTGCGACATGTGGCTTCTACAATGCGACATGACTTGGTCAGGACGTTGTGCGGTATTGAACCGATTTCACTTGTTCTGGACGACATGCCTTCTTATCATATTGTCCATGTGATGACAGCTAATAGGTTCCCTTTACAGCTGGCAATCACTTTTTCAGCCACGACATGCTTTTCATTTGGTATACGGACCATTTGTCATGATTTATCTCATCCCATATACATCTGTTATGCCCTGAAGCATGTCCTACGACATGCTTTTTCTTATACTACGCCACATGTACGTTTCCTTTGTACCCAGTTTACATGGCATTATTTAATATACGTGACGATAGTTGACCATGCACACTTTAGAGCTGGCCCATTATGTATGTTTAACAACATAAATTCCTAGAACGACTTAACATATTTCTCTTCACCCAAATAACGGCTTGACGAGCTCGCTTCATGTGGTCACAGTGACTTACTTCTATGTCGTAAGAACTAAAGTGTGCTGAAACCAAGCCGATGACCTTCATTCATTTCGTGAATACCCATGTCCGTGTGCCAAGTGGCCTTCAGTAAGTTACATGCCGCATACGGCTTGAATGGTCCTTGGTTAAATATGCGACTTAACAGTCAACATGTTACAACACACTGGAAATTTGGAAGGGTATGCCTCGTTGCAGCATGAACTGCTATTTGAGCCATGCATGCGACATGGACTAAAATGCGGAATGATTTACACTTTACGATCTGGCTACATGGTGTGGCACTCAATGTTTGACAGTTGGCTTTATTGTATAACGTCCCGACCTGCATGTCATGTATAGTAATAACGTTCTAATGTTTCATATACATGCCACAACCGATTATCATATTAGGAATCATCCCAAAGATTAAATATGCTTTGTTCCAGCAACATGATTGTTATGTCGTCATATACTTGCTAACATGGCACCGCCATGCGCTATGGACTGACTAACGACCTGGTGCAGACCTGTTTATGGACCAGGATTGCTCATGCCATCATTATCTGTCCTAACGACATGCTTTTTTAGTACACTGCGGTTTTGCTTGAACTTCATGGCGCATGGCATCTTAACGGCATGATTATATATTCACATAGTATATACTCTTAGTCCATAATGTTTGGAGCCATCTCATGCCATTAACTGGAATGTCATGGTTCAATTTGTCCAACGATATGGCATGTTTTATAGTACATGATATGAATTTAGCAGGTGACTTGAGGCTAGCGCCATGCTCTGTTGGAACGACTTGGCATGCTTTAGAACAACATGAATTCGAGCGATATAGAAGTTTTAACCGGACTGCATACGACTTTATTAACCTGTCGTGCAGCGTCATTTACAAGGCCAATGACCTGAATTAAGTTACGAACGGCGAGAGCATTACCGGTTGGCGGCATGAATGCTTAACGACATGAGAACCATAAGACATAGAATTTGTACGACATGATTCCATGCTAATGTCGTCAGCACGACATGCTTTAAATGCATATTTAACAACTTGGTAACTTGAGACTCGATGTGTTAACGCCATGGACCATGTCGAGATGAACGAAGATGAACCAAGTCACTCCTGAACGACTTGGATGATCTCAAAGCATTTCTCTGAACCACGTTTTATAACGGTGTTAATATTTGCCTCTTGAAGCTTGTATTTTTCGCTTGCGAGGAATGCGGGCTTCGAACTGAGCATTGTAACCGGTGAACTTCTCTTTGAGAGGAATCGATGATCTTACAGGACGGATTAAAATCTAGATTTTTCGATCTGGAATCACAGATTTCAGTGTATTTTTTCACTGTTGTTGATTTACCAGAATTTCGTCTTAGTTTGTAATCATCTGACGTTGTACTGGAGCATAAATTGCTTCACTCCACCTGTTCTGTAATTAAAACAAGTATCTGCACGATTTTGGACTTATACTTCACCATCGACCGCCCGTATCAATAGTGGATTAGTTAAATCATTGAAAAATGAATTGTAGCGAATTTCCTCTTGAATTGAATAAAGTGTGTGCACTAGACTGTTTTATTCAATGATTTA
Organism: Allium sativum; assembly: GCA_030737875.1. Lineage (NCBI taxonomy): Eukaryota > Viridiplantae > Streptophyta > Magnoliopsida > Asparagales > Amaryllidaceae > Allium > Allium sativum. The sequence goes on along the minus strand of CM060921.1, from coordinate 326,936,389 downwards.
TGACCCATCGGATATTATCCGTACAGAAACGATGTTCTAATTCCAATTCAAAACGATTCTTGAATTCTGCTTAATTGATTTGTACATCGAATACAGATTTCAAGCCTCGTTCTTTTAATGACTTACATGATAATGTATGACATTTCTCATTTGAAAAAAAAAACATAACTGTGATTTATTTTCTATTCCTTTGGGAGAGGTCTTGGATATTTGTGCCCTTGTCTGGGAGGTTTCTATCCTTCATTATGGGATAGATTTTTATGGTTCAATATTTGCCTGCTTCGTCAGTCTGTTCTGACATCGGAGATTCCATTGGATGCCCCTATTCGGTGATTTGTCTCTTTCTTCCCTGATTATATGTAGTAGTCTGGAAGTTAGGAGACCCATATATTCTTCCTTCATAATTTTGATCATCTGGAAGCCTGCTAACGTGGTCTGTCAATCTTCCATTTTGTTTGTTCGAACTGTTATGATCACTCGTGCTTGACCATATCGTTTAGTCATGCTTGAAGCATGCTCATCCCATTATTTGAACGTATATTGGTTCGAGTATGCACATTAGTCGAAGATTTTCCTGCGTTAGGGTCTTTGTACATCATTGAATTTTCCGTATTGCTAAACTTTGTTCGATTCGACTCCATGGTTTCTGCTTGAGGCTTGGAACGCTGTAGTTTGTATTTGAAAACTGCATGCTTCCAATTTGAAGTGGTTGGGTGATATTTTGATAACTTGCATAATCCAAATTGGACATCATGATCGATTTTGTACTCCCGCAAGCCTTATTGAATTACCAATTCGCTGGAGTAAGTTTGGGATCAGCTTTGGCCATTCAATGCTATAGATAGATTCGCAAAATGGCCTTGCATACCAATATGTACTTTGGAATTTGCAGTGTGCTTTGTTATTGAGTTGCTTCGCATTTAGTAAACATATGTTTTTGCTTCGAGATTCAGTCATAACTTTTTATATGCTCCGAACTCCCCCATGTCAACATGTTGCCCAAGCTTCAACCTAGTGGACATTTTGTGGCTTTAAGTTGATGAAAGTGCCAAAATTCCAAGTTGCTTTAGATGCTGGACTCGTCAATTCTGGGCTACTCTGGCTTTTGACTTGACGGTTGAGCTTATATGCTTTGTGCCGTCAAATAGAAGACTAGTTGTCATTCTGGAAGATAGATCACTTCTGCTTGGACTAAACCTTTTATCTGAGTTTCTGAGGTTACGACCGTCACAACTTCTGGGTTACGAGCGAATTAAATTTTCATTATCCCTTATCCTCTCGACAATTCTCCAGAGGGGTGTCATCTGATTGTTCGTCCTTTGATTTTGTTGCAATAGCTTGGTTGGACTTGGAAGTCTCAGTTTGAATTGGCATATGATTTTTGAACCGGTCAATGATACATATTGGCTTCGTACGAATCTTTTGCTTTATTCTGACAAACAGTGGTGCAATACTGGCTCAATTTCATTGGAGGGTTTCCTTTAGCATAAGCAACTTTTTTGAGAATCTATAATGAAGGGCTTTTGCGCGCATTTGGCGGCAAATTCGTTCTCGATTGCTCAAGATGATAACGGGTTAGTCCAGTAAAAGGAGATAAATCATAAGAATCATTCAAAGGTTCGAATGTGTTATCAATGTGAAGCTATTTTTATTTAGGAGTTTATGATTTGGTGGATACAGTTCATACTGATAATACTTAATTCGCTTATTGATAACACTCGAAATTTGTCAGTCCTAGTTTTGGACTACCAATTCTAAGTATTATCTTTTGAATTATCATTGTATTAGATTTGATATTTATGGAATGTGTGCACCTGACAATTTGCCTGATGGAATTCTGAATTTGGCTTGCCTTGTTCAATTATTAGTGATGCCCCATCCGATATGACTCATGTCCTTTGCCAATCCTTTTGGATGACCATGACCGCAAGATTTTTGGTAAACTGAATAGCCTTGTGCATCACTGAATAAGTTGGGTCAGGCTAGCATTTTATACAATGCTTTTTGCAGTATCCATCCTGATGACCTTGAGCCTTGGAACTAAGTTTTTGGAATTTGAATGTTGCACAATAATGAATCGCTTCTTGCTTTACTCCTGCATTTACTTATATTGGCTTTTTTTTGTATTTCGGGATGCTTTACTGCACAGTGCAGCCTTGCGATACCGTTGTCTCTTTCCACCGTATCTGGCATTATACATCATCCTGGACTAGTTGAATCTTCGCTTTACAACTGTTAGCCCCAGCACATGATTACTGCTTAACCCTTTTTTATAACTCATGTTGATATCGTTGATGGATGCTATCTTTAATTCCTAGAGAAACGATATCGCTCGATGGGACTACGCCATATCAGCGTATTCGCCTTTTAAGCATTATTTATTTTCGAGTTTGAAGTAGAGTATCATCAGTTTCTTTGAGTTACATACGATTGGAGGTTTGTAGGCGAGGAAGTTTTTGTGTTGAAAGACTCTTAATTTGTCTATGGCGAAGAGATTCTTTTTCATAAGAGATTTCTTATGATCTATTTTGACTGATATTTCAACCTTTTCTTCTTAATGAGGCTTGCAACTGGTCAATGTTACCTAGCTGAATTTCCAAGGTTGAGTTTTACCAGCACAATGGACTTTGTTGATGTATCGAGTCATATCGGTTTTACCAGATTTTCCTTGATTCATTGTCACACTAGAATCTTCTAATTTTCTGGCAAAATCATTTTCTTTACTGGTTTATTTAGAGCTTCTGAGCATGCCGATATATCTAGGAACCTGGTTTTAATAGCTGGTTATATGCTTAAATCTTTTGAGGACGCTAATGAATAAAGTAGGGCCAAGATACTTCTTACCTCAAAAAGAATCCTTTATGAATCTGGGCTACTTGTATGCACTCAATCTTTTCCATCTAGAAGAATTTCTTTTGCGTTTTTCTCTATGCTAAAAGCATTAGATTCCCCGGTCTTTGACAGGGAGTTTATATTGGAAAATTCCACCGGGAGGTTCCAATTTAAGAAAAAACTAGGATCCTTCTATATACTTGGCTACGACTTTCCTTTCGTAGACGGAAGAAGGTCATGTTGATTGACCAAATTAGATGTGCTCGATGAGCTCAAAGGGCTGCTGAGAATAGATTAGTCACGGAGGAGCAAGTCAATGCCAGTTTGCGGGAACGGTTTGAAAGCTAGAATAAACGGAGCTTGAGCAAGAGAGAGATTAGATTCGTTTTTTACAAAGTAGCTTCTTTATCGCTTTGGCCGAGGCTTGGAAGTCAATTATTGTCGGTCTTGAGGGTTATGTTGAGGACGCGAGTCAACCAACCGCTGCCCCTTCCCTATTTAATCCTGAAATGTTTTGACAGTTCCATTGGTTCTTACAAATACGGGAAAAGGAGCTGAAACTTTTCTGATTGCTCTTTTATGCCTCATGCAGCTTTTTACTTATAATTTATTTTGACCCGATATTGTGTGATTGTCAACCTTCGCTTTTGGACTGTATACACAACTCATTCGATGATATAGAAATGCTTCTGTTTTGTTGTAATTTAGCTTACGCATTTCCATATGCTCGATTCTTTGCTAAGTATACATCTTTTGGTTTCCGCAGTGTCAAGACTAGCTTGTGGTATGTTTTCCAAGCATTGACTTTTCCTTAATATGGTAGTGTTGCCCCCATGCCAAAGTTCGTCACAAGCTTAAGGGTAGGCGTGACCAGCTATACCTGGAATTTCCTGGTCATGTGCTTTCGAAGAGGTCTTTGTAAATCTGTTATTCGTTGTAACTGAATAATTCAGTTACTTGTAGAATTTGTCGGTCGCCTTCGAGAAGGTCTTTTGGTCAATCACTAACCAAATTTGGAGGACCCGGCTTATGATCGGACACCCCCGAAGAGGTTTTTGAATCCGCCACTAACAGGATTTGGAAGACCTGGCATATGGCCGGACACCCCCAAAGAGGTTTTTGAATCCGCCACTAACTGGATTTGGAAGACCCAGCATATGGTCGGACACCCCCGAAGAGGTTTTTGATCCGTTATTCGTTGAGTATGAATAATTCGGACGCTTGTCGAACTTGTCGGACGCCTCCGAAGAAGTCTTTTGGTCCGTCACTAACCGAATTTGGGGGACCCGGCTTATGATCGGACACCCCCGAAGAGGTTTTTGAATCTGCGACTAACCGGATTTGGAAGACCCAGCATATGGTCGGACACCCCCAAAGAGGTTTTTGAATCCGCCACTAACTGGATTTGGAAGACCCAGCATATGGTCGGACACCCCGAAGAGTTTTTTGATCCGTTGTTCGTTGAGTCTGAATAATTCAGACGCTTGTCGAACTTGTCGGACACCTCCAAAGAGGTCTTTTATCCGTTGTTCGTTGAGTGTGAATAATTCAGACGCTTGTCGAACTTGTCGGACGCCTCCGAAGAGGTCTTTGATCCGTTGTTCGCTGAGTCTGAATAATTCAGACGCTTGTCGAACTTGTCGGACACCTCCGAAGAGGTCTTTGATCCGTTGTTCGTTGAGTCTGAATAATTCAGACACCTGTCGAACTTGTCAGACGCCTCCGAAGAGGTCTTTGATCCGTTGTTCGTTGAGTCTGAATAATTCTGACGCTTGTCGAACTTGTCGGACGCCTCCGAAGTGGTCTTTGAAAACCCTGTGTTTATATCGCTATTCGGCCATGTACTGATGGCGTCGACGATCAACCGGGTGCCCCTTGAGGAGGTCTTTGGTTTGAAAGCCTGGTGTTTATATCGTTATCCAGCCATGTATTAATGGCGTCAACGATGAACCAGGTGTCCCTCGGGGAGGTCTTTGGTTTTTAGAGTTGTGTTGTTTCACAGGGCGGACACTAGTCCATTTATCAGATTTTTCATCGCGATTTGTTAAACTAGGGCCCTGAACCTTGCAAGTAAGAAGGTGCCCCTACGGTGAAACTTACAATTTTGTTTGTAGTTGGAGTGTCACATCATTTGATTTCTCAATTCCTGGTGCCCCCTATCTGCGGCTTTGTACTTCACACCTTCATATTTACTATGGACGCTGTTTGAGTATTAAGCAACGAATGCTTGAGCTATCCTTGTCAGGATGTGCCGTAGCGGTCACCAGTTTTTTTTGGCTATGTATGTGCTTCCGCTCTTTTAGAGGATGGTTGCTTCATCTGGTTCCTCCTTCCTTTCTCCTTTGTCGGTGAACTCAGCGATGAAACCGTCTAAAGCCTATCCATTAATAGTTCTTCGAGGATGGTAAGCGATGTAATATTGGCTAAGTTCAATATCCTACTTTAATTACCCTTCCAAAGCTTATGAGCAGAAGAGAACTTGCTTTAGCAGCTCATCGATAAGAACTTTGATAAAATGGGCTTGGTAGTGTGGCCTTTTCTTCTTTGAGGAAATGAGCAGACAATATGCTAATTTCTCCAACTTAGGATGGTTCAGCTTTGCCCCGTTAAGCTTTTTGTTAATGTAGTATGCTGACCATGGTACTTTTTCCTAGGAGTAATATCCTTTGAGTGAAACTTATAACCCTTTAGTTCATTTACTGTGAAATTTGCTCACTGTTCGACCCTTCGCAATTCCTTCCTTCTACTTTTCAACGTAGTGCTCTTTATCTCTATATTTAGATATATTTGTCACTTGGACTGGTGTTTTTATGGGTCATGAAGTATCGTCGACTTTCAACGGAACAAGCGCTCATCTGGCGTCATTTGTCATAATCAAGCTGAGTAAATATGGCTTTGGCGATCTTGTTAAGCACACTGCTTGACTTCCCTTTCCGTTCTTCCAGATGGTGCATTACACTTTCACTTAACATGTAGAGTGATGCTCGTTGCACCCGACGCTTGGAACATCATTGTCGAGGCGTGTTATAAATATCACCCAGACTTGTGGAAATACAAGGAAGTAAACATTCCTTGAACCGCATGGTGTTTTAACTTGGCAAGTGACTTGCAGTTGGAGATTTGATGTTTCCAACTTCCTACTTTAATTAGTACCCCTTTCATGAAATATGCGGCTTTATGACACAATGCCCATTTGCTATGCTTTTCATTGTTTGACTCCGGATAAATTTTCCATTTGATTTGTAAAGTACTTCACATCACCGGGTTTACTCCATATGATGCTTTCGGTACCCAACACTTGGACTGTCCAAATGGGGTATGTTAACAAGAGTCGCCAGAATTTATCAGACCCCGAGCAAGTAAGCGTCTTGCAGTATTAAATCGATTTTAGTGACTTTCGATATAATGGAATAATCGAAGTAAAGCAGACGCAGACTTCTCATTATATGAAAATCGTCATAGTAATTGCTCAATTAAAATTCCCCTTTTTACCATAGGAGGTTATTATTTGTAAAAGAATAACATAACAATTTTTTCATAAGAACTAAGTAGTGTTTTTATTTATAATGTTGACACAAGTGGTCGTTATTTCGGATTCCCAGTATTGAAATTTCATCAAAGGTCGAGAGTTTGTTGATGCCATTCAGAAGCTCTTGGCTGATAACATATGACCTTTGCCGGTTAAACCCAAATATTTCAACACCGGCTTTTACTTGAGTTTTGGCATGGAAGTGTCGGGCAATCATTGGATGAAATGGAGCTTGTAATTCCATTGGGATCATTGCCTCCATAGGGTTATACTCTTGAGAACTTGCATAGCTTTGCATCTTCCCCCAAGTTTTATTGTTTGAGCGAGAACTATTTGTCGTAATATTGAACGTTGACTCTGCATGGTTACACGTTGGAGCCTCTCCACCTGGGCTTGATCATTTGACGGATATGCTTCTCTTTTGTGGAGTTGAAAGAGGATTTGTCGTATGCGATTTCCTGACATATTTTTGTAGCTTGCTCTTCCTAACCAACATTTCGATTGAGCTTTTCAGATGTCTGCAATCATTAGTATCATGACCAGGTTGGTTGTGATAATGGCAGAAACTTCCAGATGTCGCTGCTTTGTTTGAGATCTTTAATATTGGTGGTGGCTCTGGAAAGAACCCTGCGCCTTTAGTGGCAAAGAAGATGTTTTCCGAGTTATCGTTTAATGGAGTTAATTCTTTAGACTTGAAAAAGTGAAATCTCTTGTTCGCTTTTTCCCCTTTGTCTCCATATGTTCTTTTTCGCCCTCCGACATCCTTCTTGTGGCGCACTGGATAGGTAGGGAAAGAAGGTTTCTTGGACTTGCTTTCCTTATTATCTTGATGACCACAATTCTTTATACGAAAATCTGAAACAGTAAGGTACATGCTCCTTTCCACACCAAGTTGTTCTACATGGTTTGTGAGGCTGGCTTGAGTGGTTTCGAGAGCCCTTATTTGATTCAGCAACATCTCATTTGAAGCATCTATTATCTGGTGCAAACTAGTCATAGCGGCAACAAATTCTTTTTGAGTTACATAATCCCTTGGAGTTGCATTCGCGGTTAGATTGTTGGCTTGGGAATCGACGGGAGTTGTGACGACCCCAAAACCCCGTACAACGACGTTAAGGGTAATCTTTGGAATATAACACATAAACAGAAAATAACATAATAGAAATAAATAAATACACTAGATAATGAACAAATAATACACTGAATAAACATAATCATTAGAGTTACACAGTACACAGGATCATACTTAGTACAAATACAGTTCATCTATACATAAATGTCTACAGCGGAAAACAAACATAATAAGTACAATAGGTGCCGAACAGCATAAAAAGAGATAAATGATAGAATTCGTCTTCAGCTCCAGCTATCCAGAAAGAGCCTGCTAAAACCTGAATACAAGGCTGCCCATGTAGAAAGAGGGGCACCCGAGTTTGCAAGTGAAACAAACTACGAGTCAGTCATGGGACTAGTATGAGAAATCTACTTAACACATTTCATAATATGGCTAATCACAGGACCACGCCACTTTCGCGGAACGGGTTTACTCCATTGGATTGCCAGTGCTTTAAAACAAGTAAATCTTTAAAACATCACGATGCTTTTTATAAAAATGAAGCCATTATAAGACTCAGTTCCCATCACACAATGCAACGCAAACCGGAGGATAGAGTTTTACCTTATAATGGCCAAAATATGCTTGATATGAATAAAACAAAAGAATTTGATATTATTACTAGTGTTTATAGGTTTCAAAAACAATTTCAATCATAACTATCAATCATAGACGGCATGGGTACCATATATCATGTCGCCATATATATATATATATACAATCAAAACCGCACGATGTCGTATTTGGAAATTGGATTTCCGTCATGAACCAAGGCAAAAGATAGTCCTTACCGAATTCGAGACTGTCTAGCCCGAGTCTCAGACAAGCGCGCAGACAAGCCTTGGATCGTCAGGGTCGGTCCACCGATGTGGATTATTATGCCTGAACACTACGTTCCCCCACCCTTTGGGGCGTAAATGAGCCAACGAATGACTCCATCGGTCCCGTATCGACCGATATAACCGACGCGCCTCGCAACAGCAACAACCACATAGGTGAAAATAATATAAATGTCAGCCAGTTTAAGCACTGACACCACCTCTAGCTAGAAAGGAACGCATGCTCTGCCTGATGTACTCTCCCGTTTCTGGTTCATACCGGGGTGTGAGGCTCGCGAATTCACGTTATACACAAAGCTATGCCACACAGGCCGTGCTTTGATCATCAACCACAAGACTTTGCTTTTCAACAGAAGCCTTGATCACTGCATCTTAGCATGCCACACAGGCAATTCACACCATGCAACTGATGGCTATCAATCACACAGAATGAATCCCAATGTCAGACACACAGTCCATTTACAAGTCCATTCTGGGTCTGAACAAAACCGGAGGCACTATATACCTCGCATACCCATCGATCTCCACGTACGTCTGGACGATCACCACTCATTATCCATATTTCGGGATGCCTCCCAATCAGGACATCAGTTATCATCCAACCGAGGTGAAGATCCCCGGTCTTCAACCACCGTCTTCGTCATCGACTTCTTATCGTCGATTCAGTTTTTCAGAATGGGATAAACCAAGTCTTTCTGAGCAACTCGCGTATATAATAAACAAGTGCAACACAAACACAACATACGCCTTTTTCCAATTCATTAGTCACTAACCGTAAATTAGTAAGAGAACGATTTCCCAATTATTAACCCCGAAAGCCGAAACCAACATCAGATCAAAACCCAGGAAACAATTCGACTTAGCTAACCTTCAGTTAGTTTCTAAATTTCACACTCCATATTGTTTATAATATTTTATAACGATTTATCGCTATTTTTATTTATTTAAAAATAGCCAATTTATTCAAACGACGCTTCAGGCCATAACGTGGTCGTGGCGTTGTTTTTCTTCAGATTTGATTTACACATATCTGAAAATCTAACCGTTGGATCTTCACAAATTTTATATCATTAGAAAGATCTTTTCAAAACGAATCTAACATTTCAGTTTTGGGAAAATCCGACGATCGGATCTCCCGGTACACTCGTTTGAAATTTCGATTTCAAAATACGAACTCCAGCGTCGTTATTCGACTTAATTTAATTATATTTATATATATAAATATAATCGATTCTGGCGCTGTTTTTCTTCAGATTTGAATTAAACATTCCATACAATCCAACCGTTGGATCTTCATGAAGTGGGTGTCGTTGGAAAGATATTTCCAAGGCGAACCCAACGGTTTTGATTTCTAGAAAATCCGATGGTCGGATCTCCCGCACTAATCGTTTGAAATCACGGTTTCAAAACACGAACTGCAGCTTCGTTATTCTATTCATTTTTAATTATATTTATATGTATATATAAATATAATCTATTCTTCGATTTCAAAACCATATTCTTTTCATACATTTGATAAAAATGATATTTTTATCCAATCGACATTTATTTCAACACTTCACTATTTTTTTAACAATTCATGTATATAATAAAAGTGTGATTTTTATTGTAAAACAATTTATTTCAAAACACGACTATTTTATATAGTTCATTTAGATGATAAAAATATGGTTTTTACTTTAAAACAATTTATTTCAAAACACGACTATTTCATATAGATGATAAAAATATGATATTTATTATAAAACAATTTATTTCAAAACACGACAATTTTATATAGTTCATATAGATGATAAAAATATGATTTTTATTAAAAAACAATTTATTTCAAAACATGAATGTCGTTCAACACATGAATTTCAATTCAACACATGAATTTCTATTCAACACACGAATACAGTTTCAACACCTGAAAATAATTCTAACACATGAATATTATTCAAAATTTCGGCACCATAACGGAAGGATAGTTAAAACCGGGGTCGTCCCTAGTACGGCTCCTCGCTCTACCTTAAAGCCTCACAGCTTTTGACAATGGGGATTTCATGCATCTAATTCACATGCAGGCAGCATGTTTATTTTTCTTTTCCACAAATTAATCCTATGGGGTTTCAACCAAATAATTCTCAACCCCAAACGAGTATTTTTCAACCACAAACAATTTTAATCAACCATTCGCTATCAATCAATTTTCACACCAATAAATATCGTCCATGGTTTGTGGACGAGGGGCATACATATATATATATATATATATATAAGTATATTTCACTGGCATTTCAACACATATATAATTTTTACAATGCATATATAACTTATACATCGAACATACAACTTATACAAAGCTTATACATGAGGTGTACAACGCGTATATAACTCATACTTCGAATATATAATTTATACATCGTCATTTCCATATCGTTTATAATTCAGAAATCTCACATTGGGTTCCACTCCACCAAAAATAGCAGAAGGCTCAGAAGAATATCCGGTCTCTTCTAGAATGTAGAAGACGTCCGCACGAGTTCACTGTCTCTTGTTTCACTCTCTGATTTGTTCAAAACTAGGTTTCATCTTTTCTCGAAATCCGTGTAGCGGTTGCTCGATCGGATTTCACTACGGGGTAGGGTCTGGAGAGGCGCACGTGCGCCAGGGAGGGGGTCCAGTTCGGTGGTTCCAGGCGGGCTTGGCGGCGGTTGAAAGGCTCCGACTTTGCAGCGATGGTTCTCGACAATGGAGAAACGAGGGGAGGTGCAACAGGTAAGGATCTGAAAGGGAGATCGAGATCCACAAAAAGTTGAACTGGAGGGGGTGGTTTTGGTGAGTGTGGCGGCCGGAAAGGAGGAGAGAAGGTGGAGAAGGGGTTTCGCCTGTTATACGATGTTGGGTAGAACGAAAATTAAATTTCTCGGATTTTAAAATTATGAATGGAAAAAAAACTATTGGCCGATATATTTATTTAATTCAAAAATAGGGTTTTCGCTCACGGACCCCAAACCAACCCCAACGACTATCGTCCCTAGCTAAATACCCCCATTCCAAACACAATGGGATATGTTTCGTTGGCCCATTCGACTGTTTTAGTCAGTTTTTCTTCAAATTAAAATATAAAACATTTAATATTTGATTTGAACGTACATTTCAATTTGCCGGGGCCACATACTGATTCTAAAAATTCCTGAAAAATAAATCTAGCTATGTTTTGATGATACGGTCCCAACAAAACTAGTTTCGTCGAATTATGAGACCGTTTGAAAAATGGCCCTTTTTTGGTCGATCCAATTTAATAGAAATCGACCAAACACATTTTCCTTTGCCACGCTCACATACTAGCTTCAAAAATTATGAAATTTGAAACCTAGCAAAAATTTAACATCCCGGATCCAACAAAAGTGGTTTCGTCGAATTCCGAGTTCGTTTGCAAAATGGCCATTTTCACGGGCTATATAAATTCTCTAATGATCTTTCTGAAAATTCATTTAGCCATAACTTTTGATTCCCGCTATGAAACTTCGATTTTTCAGATTCGTTAGAAAGATATTCACTAACAAATTTAAATATTTTTGGTTTCACTAAAATCTGTTTTGTTTTGCACCCGGTACAGTCAGTCAAAGTTTGAATTCAAATTTTGAAACTACCACGCCATTTCAGGCCTTGTTTATAATTAGAATCTCTGATGATATTCTGGAATGGTCATATCCCCTTGTATCAGATAAGAGAATTCATCACATAACCGCTCAGTTGCTTCAGGAGGAGTAAATCTTTCTAGGAAAATCTCTTTAAATCTATCCGAGGTAATATTACCTTCTGGATTATCCTTAACAATCGAATCCCACCAGAACAAAGCTTCGCCTTTGAGTGCCCAAGATGGCAGTAATCTTTTCTGGTCATCTCTCAGCTTTAAACCGTCAAAGATTTTCTCAGCAGAACGAATCCAAGCTTGTGTTTCCATAGTGGACTCTTTGCCTAAGAATGGTGATCCACCCAGATTTCGATATCTCTTGAATAGAACTTCTATATCTGATTCTGGCTATGGGAGCACAAATGGCTCATTAGCTTGTCGAGCCATACGATTATTTCTTCTGTTTCTGCCACTCATTTTCTAGTACGTCTGCAAATGGCAGACAAAGTGTCAGGTCAACAGAAAAGATATTTCAAAATATAGAGACATATATTTCAAATGTAAATGTGTCTATTGGGGTGTATTTCATTCTGCTTTACTCATACTAGGATATTATTGATCCTATCTGTAATGAGTTATTCGTCTTAGACCACTACTAGTTCTATTTTTGATGAGTTCGTTAATATGTTATATTCCAGCACTAAGCTTAACCAAAGCTCTGATACCACGTTGTGACGACCCCAAAACCACATACCACGGCGTTAAGGGTAATCTTTGGAATATAACACATAAACAGAAAATAACAGAATAGAAATAAATAAATACACCAGATAATGAACAAATAATACACTGGATAAACATAATCATCAGAGTTACACAGTACACAGGATCATACTTAGTACAAATACAGTTCATCTATACATAAATGTCTACAGCGGAAAACAAACATAATAAGTACAATAGGAGCTGAACAGCATAAAAAGAGATAAATGATAGAATTCGTCTTCAGCTCCAGCTATCCAGAAAGAGCCTGCTAAAACCTGAATATAAGGCTGCCCGTGTAGAAAGAGGGGCACCCGAGTTTGCAAGTGAATCAAACTACGAGTCAGTCATGGGACTGGTATGAGAAATCTACTTAACACATTTCATAATATGGCTAATCACAGGACCACGCCACTTTCACGGAACGGGTTTACTCCATTGGATTGCCAGTGCTTTAAAACAAGTAAATCTTTAAAACATCGCAATGCTTTTTATAAAAATGAAGCCATTATAAGACTCAGTTCCCATCACACAATGCAACGCAAACCGGAGGATAGAGTTTTACATTATAATGGCCAAAATATGCTTGATATGAATAAAACAAAAGAATTTGATATTATTACTAGTGTTTATACGTTTCAAAAACAATTTCAATCATAACTATCAAACATAGACGGCATGGGTACCATATATCATGTCGCTATATATATATATATATATATATATATATATATATACAATCAAAACCGCACGGTGTCGTATTTGGAAATTGGATTTCCGTCATGAACCAAGGCAAAAGATAGTCCTTACCGAATTCGAGACTGTCTAGCCCTAGTCTCAGGCAAAAGATAGTCCTTACCGAATTCGAGACTGTCCTTACCGATGTGGATTATTATGCCTGAACACTATGTTCCCCCAACCTTTGGGGCGTAAATGAGCCAACGAATGACTCCATCAGTGCCGTATCGACCGATATAACCGATGCGCCTCGCAACACCAACAACCACACAGGTGAAAATAATATAAATGTCAGCCAGTTTAAGAACTGACACCACCTCTAGCTAGAAAGGAACGCATTCCCTCCCTGATGTCCTCTCCCGTTTCTGGTTCATACCGGGGTGTGAGGCTCGCGAATTCACGTTATAAACAAAGCTATGCCACACAGGCCGTGCTTTGATCATCAACCACAAGACTTTGCTTTTCAACAGAAGCCTTGATCACTGCATCTTAGCATGCCACACAGGCAATTCACACCATGCAACTGATGGCTATCAATCACACAGAATGAATCCCAATGTCAGACACACAGTCCATTTACAAGTCCGTTCTGGGTCTGAACGAAACCGGAGGCACTATATACCTCGCATACCCATCGATCTCCACGTACGTATGGACGATCACCACTCATTATCCATATTTCAGGATGCCTCCCAATCAGGACATCAGTTATCATCCAACCGAGGTGAAGATCTCCGGTCTTCAACCACCGCCTTCGTCATCGACTTCTTATCGTCGATTCAGTTATTCAGAATGGGATAAACCCGGTCTTTTTGAGCAACTCGCGTATATAATAAACAAGTGCAACACAAGCACAACATACACCTTATTCCAATTCATTAGTCACTAACCATAAATTAGTAAGAGAACGATTTCCTAAATATTAACCCCGAAGGCCGAAACCAACATCAGATCAAAACCCAGGAAACCATTCGACTTAGCTAACCTTCAGTTTGTTTCTAAATTTCACATTCCATATCGTTTATAATATTTTATAACGATTTATCGCTATTTTTATTTATTTAAAAATAGCCAACTTATTCAAACGACGCTTCAGGCCATAACGCGGCCGTGGCGCTGTTTTTCTTCAGATTTGATTTACAAATATCTTAAAATATAACCATTGGATCTTCACAAAATTTTTATCATCAGAAATATATTTTCAAAATGAATCCAACGGTTTCAGTTTCGGGAAAATCCGACGGTCGGATCTCCCGGTACACTCGTTTGAAATTTCGATTTCAAAATACGAACTACAGCGTCGTTATTCGATTTAATTTAATTATAATTATAATTATATATATATATATATATATATATATATATATATAAATATAATCGATTCTGACGCTGTTTTTCTTCAAATTTGAATTAAACATTCCAGACAATCCAACCGTTGGATCTTCACAAAGTGGGTGTTGTTAGAAAGATATTTCCAAGGCAAACCCAACGGTTTCGGTTTCGGGAAAATCCGATGGTGGGATCTCCCGCACTAGTCGTTTGAAATCACGGTTTCAAAACACGAACTACAGCTTCGTTATTTGATTCATTTTTAATTATATATATATATATATATATATATAATCTATTCTTCAATTTCAAAACCATATTCTTTTCATACATTTGTTAAAAATGATATTTTTATCCAATCGACATTTATTTCGACACTTCACTATTTTTTTTTAACAATTCGCGTATATAATAAAGTGTGATTTTTATTGTAAAACATGACTATTTTATATAGTTCATTTAGATAATAAAATTATGATTTTTATTATAAAATAATTTATTTCAAAACACGACTATTTCATATAGTTCATATAGATGGTAAAAATATGATTTTTATTATAAAACAATTTATTTCAAAACACGACTATTTTATATAGTTAATATAGATGATAAAAATATGATTTTTATTATAAAACAACTTATTTCAAAACATGAATGTTGTTCAACACATAAATTTCTATTTGTTGGCTAGCTTTTTGACCAAGCCACCCAGGTTCATTCATAAGAAGAAAGTATGAAACTACATTCCCTAAGTACATGAAGGAACGGATCGCACAATCGACTCGCCCCTTACCGGATCGCACCTCATCGGATCGCACCTCAACGGATCGCCCTCATACCATTAGCGAAACGACACCTCTATGCGATCCGATCCGTACACACATTACTGCCCAGTATAGACCGATCCGATCCCCTTATGCACAGCGAAGCCTCAGACCCGTTCAAGCACGAGCTAGTCTTCTGCGATCCGAGACGCACGGATCCAGCGACACGTGTCCCCAACCGTCATTTTGACTGATTCTCCCCATTTGCTCGATCCGATTTTCAAGGGGATCGCGACACCTGTCCACAACGGCTAATTTGACTATTTCTTCAACGGCAGCGATGCGATCCGATGTTCTCGGGATTCGTGCCACGTGTTACCACGATCCGCCTGACAAAATCAGCTATAAATAGCCCGGAGCTTGGCATTTTTTGGGATCCTTTTTGGCAAGATTGAGGACTGATTCCGCCATTATTGTCATACTACCATTTTTTATCAGTTTTATTACTAGATTACTGAGAGAAATCACAATTGTAAAAGTAAGCTAGAGAGAAATCATTGATTGTACCAGCACACAAAGTATAATCAATAATATATAAAGTGGACGTAGGCTCGTTAACGCCGAACCACTATAAATTCTGTGTGTTATTTTCTTTTTCCTCATTCTTCAGTTGAAACTCTATAAGATTCAGAACAATTTGGGTGTTAGGTCCAAATTTTGATCTAACATTTTGGTGCTTTCACTGAGAAAACAGTCCTAAAGTTTCACTATTCAGTTCTTTGAAGATTCCAGCGATTCGGGTATCATGGCTGGAAAGAGATCTAAGGAAGTACGAGCTTCACGAACCAATGAAACCGCGAATGAAGCAGTCGAAGAAAGTGTCCACGAGCTAGGCAATGAGGGAACTTTGGATCACGGAGCGCCGGGGGCGAACCGATCCGATGAAGACGCTACGCTCCGAGTCGACGAGAACGAGGCGATCAGGACTGCTGAAGGGGTTGTTACTCGATCCTGAAATAACGCCTCGAACCCTCCACGTACCGTGACCACTAATCGATCCCAGGGGGGCGCAGCGAGCCATTATCCTCGATCCACAGCTATCCGAATTGATGATCGGACTACAACTCGACCTGGAAAAGAGCCTATGACTCGCTCCTACCGTCCTGGCCCCTCCGCTCGACTTGGCTCAATCTCTTTGCGCATAAGAGAAAGTGATGATAATCAATATGACCCTGCTGCTCCCGTTACTAAGGGGGATCTCTCTTGCTTTTCCGAAATGTGGGAGAGACTGTTTGATGAATTGGCTGCCCAAAGGTAGGAAAGCTCCGTCCTGCGACAAAATTTGACTGCTATGGATAGAAGGCTTGATGAACTCGCAAGGAAAAGGATGCCACCAGCTCGTCCGCTCACCCCAGAATATTCTTATTCGTCAGAGGAATTGCCAAGGCCACCGCGGCGACCATATGAGAGAGCCGAAAACATAAAGCAGCTTCGATTCGGGACCTTGCCGTCACGAGAAGAAGAGGCACTGGGTGCAGGGCCCTCAAACCATAATGTGAACAATAAAGCCACAACTCCCAGAGCTCGAGGTGCGGACAGTCCTGTACAGAACAGACTACCTCAGCCCCGTCGCCGCGCAAATGCTCATGGTAACAGGGGGCAACGAAGCCCTATCCGAGCCCCGGATTTTGTGGCTGCTTCCGGAAGAGAGATTAGAGAACCCCGCCGAGCAAGAAGCACTGACCCTGAACCTCCACTGACCAGTGCAAATGTTGCAGCTATGATCCATCAAATTCTGGCGGATAGCCGTGGACAACGGAATGAAGATTGGGGAATCGACCGCAGTCACACCCCTTTCACTGATGATATTCTGGATGCGACTTTCCCGAGGCGTTTCAACATGCCACAGATGAACTGATACGCGGGTAGGTCTAATCCCGTCTAGCATCTGATGAGATATTCTTGGTCAATGACCGCTGCCGCAGCTTCTGACGCTGTCAAGTGCAAAGCATTTCCCATATTCTTGGAGGATGTAGCATTGTTATGGTTTACTCGCTTACCAGCCAGATCGATTTCTAGCTTCAGGGAGTTGAGTGAAAAGTTCGTAGAACAATTCTGCATCTATGCACAAAAGACAAAGAGTGTGATTGACTTGTTCCTTGTCAAGCAGCGACCAGGCAAGAGATTGAGAGTGTACCTAGACCGTTTCAACTTGGCCGCTACTGAAGTTAAAGATCCCCATGAGCCAACCGTTGTCGCAGCTCTGATTGATGGAGTAGATAAAGACACTGAATTTGGGAGATACCTGGCAGGCAAGCCACCCCGTACTAGAGAGTTATTCTACGAAAAAGCTAACGTACATTTACACCGGGAAGAAGTATATGCTAACCGAAAGGCAAAAACGACCGATAAGGAGGAAATCCAGAGCAATGTCGCCATCAAGCAGACAGGAGACAGCTCGGGGAAGGTCGAAGTTAATGTCGGAAATCGGAATCAGGGTGGTCGTCAGTCATGGAACAATGATAATAATAATAATGGCAACAACCGGAAGAGGAACCGAGGGAACGACTCCCAGAGAAGGACTCGTCCCAGGGCCTTTGAGAGTTATACGCCAATAAATGATACTCTGGAAAATATCTTCATGGATTCGTACAACGTCCTCCAGAATAAGAGGCCGCCTCCTAGAGAGTCGACGGAGAAAGAACGAGAAACGGGGAAGTTTTGTCTCTTTCATCAGATTCATGGCCATTCGACAAATGAATGCCGTCACCTAAGAGATGTAGTCGAGAGGTTTCTTCGAGAAGGAAAATTAGATGAATACAGAGTAACGCCCAGAGATAGGGGGCAAGCAGTACAGGCCCCAAATCAGAACCAGAATCAACTTGCTGCCAGGTCAACTGCCCAGCAAAAGGGAAAGAACATCGTTATCAATACCGTAATTGGAGGACTTTATCTCGCCGGACATAGTTCCAAGGCATTGGATCAATATGTCAATGCAGCCAAGCAACACCTTGAGGTAGGGGAGTGTAGCAACCCCGAGGACAATATCCCGGTAAAGCAACAAAAGATGATGTCCGACGATGTCGTTTTCCGCGAACGAGAAAGCATTGGAGTCCATGCTCCGACTGAAGATCCATTTGTAATCACAGTACCTATTGGACCAGCCACTGTTCATAAGGTTTTAGTGGACAACGGGAGTTCCGTAAAAATTCTTTTCAAAAGGACATTCGAGCAGATGAACCTCGAAATAAAAGACTTGAAGCCTTGTCAAGGATGGATCCGTGGATTTAACGGAGCATCCACCGCTCCAATGGGTTATGTAGAGTTACCAGTTACGCTTGGGGAAGGAGAACGCCAGAGAGTGAGAATCCTTCCCTTCGTGGTTTTGGATGTTGAATCACCCTACAATGCCTTATTGGGCCGACCGGCCCTCGCAAAATTTAGAGCCTGTATAGCCCCCTGGTGCTTATGATTGAAATTCCCCACAGAAGCTAGCGTTGGTATTGTTAGAGGAGATCAGGTTGCTGCACGAGCATGTTATGTTGCCGAGCTAAAGTTACTTCGCAATGGAGGGGACCTAGAAACCAAAGGCGCTTCTCCCCCTACAAGGGCGGAGACCCTATAGCAACTAAAGAGGATAACCGTTGGAGAGTCGCCCAGAGAGTTGGCCGAGGATATAGATCCCAGAGAGGATCAAGAAACTGGGGGAAGAATGGCGACACCCAATGAGACAACTGTGGATGTACCGATCGATGATAGTGACCCGGAGAAGGTCCTTAAGATTGGATCCCAGTTAAATCCGAATCTCGCTAAAGAACTGACGGATTTCTTAAAAAATAACTTGGATGTATTTTCTTGGACCCACACAGACATGTGCGGGATATCCCCATCAATCATGAGCCATTCATTAAGCATTAACCATAAACATCCTCCGGTAAAGCAAAAAAGGCGAATGCTGGGCCCAGAGATGTCCGCTGCCTTGAAAGAAGAGGTTGGAAAGCTAAAGAGTAATGGATTTATTAGAGACTCGATCTACCCAGATTGGATTTCAAATCCAGTCTTGGTAAAGAAGGCCAACGGGAAGTGGCGAACGTGTATCGACTTCTCGGATTTGAACAAAGCCTGCCCAAAAGACAGTTTTCCGTTACCCCGGATCGACCAGTTGGTGGACTCGATGGCGGGTCATGAACTTCTCTCATTTATGGATGCTTACTCAGTATATAATCAGATTCCGATGCATGTTCCAGATCAAGAATACACTAGTTTTATCACGGATCTGGGATTGTATTGCTATGTAGTGATGCCCTTTAGCTTGAAGAACGCAGGCGCTACATATCAACGTTTAGTCAACAGAATGTTCTATAACCAGATCGGGAAGACAATGGAAGTATACGTCGACGACATGTTGGTTAAGTCCAAGCAATCCTCCCATCACACTATGGACTTGGCAGAGATGTTCGGCATTCTTCGAAAGTACGGAATGAAACTCAACCCAACAAAATGTTCATTCGGTGTTGCCTCTGGGAAATTCTTGGGGTTCATCGTCAGTTCCCGTGGGATTGAGATTAATCTGGACCAGATCGCGGCAATCAGAGACATTCAGGAACCTAGGAAAATTAAGGTTGTGCAAAGCCTTGCAGGATAAGTAGCCGCACTGAGCAGATTCATTTCCAGGGCTACGGACAAATGCATCCCATTCTTCGAACTCATAAAGCGGGGAAAACGCAACTTCAAATGGATGCCTGACTGCGTAGAAGCATTTCAGAACTTACTGAGGCACCTGGAGAAACCTCCGATATTATCTATGCCGATGGATCACGAGGACTTATTCGTGTACTTGGCAGTGTCATCCCACGCGATCAGCTCAGCATTGGTAAGAGAAGAATATAAGGTCCAAAGACCTGTGTATTACGTGAGCAAAAAATTGACGGCAGCAGAGCGTAATTATCCAAGGATAAAAAAGTTGGCGTATAGTTTACTGATCGCCTCCAGAAAGCTTCGACATTATTTTCAGGTGCATCCCATTACCATATACACTGATCATCCACTCAAGCAAGTTTTACAGAGACCAGAGGCGTTTGGAAGATTACTCAAATGGAACATTGAGTTAAGTCAATTTGATCTGAACTTTCAGCCCAGATGGTCAATTCGGGGGCAAGTGATAGCCGACTTCATAGCAGAGTTTACCGTCCCGGAGGAGGATATAGTAAACGAAGAAGTTGATCCCTCAAAGTTACTTCTCGATCCCAATGCCCGGAGATTGTATACTGATGGCGCTAGGAATGACGAAAGATCCGGCGCTGGAATAGTGCTTGAAACTCCTGAGAAACGATTGATATCCTATGCTATCCGGATGGAGTTTCACGCCACTAACAACGACTCCGAATATGAAGCCCTGATAGCCGGATTAAGGATCGCAAAGGAGTTAGAGGTCACAAAGCTGAACATTTTTTGCGACTCCAAGTTAGTTGTGAACCAGGTCACTGGGAAATTCCAAGCTAAAAGTGCAAGATTGATTTTATACTTGAAGAAAGTGAAGGAGTTGCTGAACGATTTTGATCACTACAGCATATCTCACATTCCGCGGTCAGAGAATCAGCAGGCGGATAAGTTGGCAAAGATGGCTAGTTCCGACGATCCTGAAGAGACCGGGCTAGCCTCCGTTGAAGTACTTCGGTCCCCTAGTATAGATCAAATGGAAATCGATCTAATACTAGAAACGGAACCAGAAAGGGAGTCATGGATGACCCCTCTAAAGAATTTCTTGATGAATGGAGCGCTTCCGACCAAGAAAAGCGAGAGGCGTAAAGTAATTCGTAAAGCTGCCCGATACGTTCTGCAAGGCGGAGTTCTTTACAGACAAGGATTTTCGATGCCCCTCCTCCGGTGTATAGCTCACGATGACATCAAGCGTGTGCTGCAGGTGGTACACGAAGGCGAATGCGGCGATCACACTGGAGGGCAAACTTTGGCAAAAAAGGTGTTGCGGCATGGTTATTTCTGGCCTACCATAAACAAGGATGCGGCAAGATACGCACGACGGTGTGATGCGTGCCAGAGATTTTCAAAAATACCTAGAGCACCTTCTAATCAGTTAAAAACAATGATGAGCCCATGGCCTTTCGCTATGTGGGGAATTGATATCATTGGAAGTCTCCCCATAGCAAGGGGCGGAGCAAAGTTCGCTATTGTGGTCGTGGATTATTTCATTAAGTGGGTCGAGGCTGAACCACTAACTACAATCACAACCAAACGAGTGATCAATTTTCTCGTTAAAAACATCATCTGTCGATTTGGGATTCCAAAGATTGTGATAACGGATAACGGAACTCAATTCGATAGCACTGAATTCAGAAATTTCTGCCAAAAATACCACATTGAGAATCGGTACACCTCTGTGGCGCACCCGCAATCGAACGGACAAGTCGAAGCGGCGAATAAAGTGATTAAGTCCATTCTGAAAAGAAGACTGAAGCGGGCCAAAGCCATGTGGGCTGATGAATTGCCCTTGGCACTATGGGCCTACAAGACAACATATAAATCGGCAACCGGACATACCCCTTTCTCCCTTGCTTTTGGAACGAAAGTGGTCATCCCGGTTGAGATAAAGGTACCTTCTCACCGGGTGACTTATTATGATCCGATGACCAATAATGAATTGCTCCTTGAGTCCCTGGATATGATCGAAGAAAAGAGGGATGAAGCAGACCTGCGTGCCTTGAGATGCAAACAACAGGTCGCTCGATATTACAACAAAAAGGTTCGAGCCTGAACCTGGGAACCCGGAGACTTGCATCTGAAACGTGTCTTTCCACCCCCAACTCATATGGGAGCGAAGTGGGAAGGACCGTACTCCATTCTGAGCAAGCTTGATAATGGAACCTTCAAGCTGGCAACCGTAGATGGAAAGGAAATCCCTAGAGTGTGGAATGCACAACATTTACAGCCATACTTAACATGAAAGTTTCAAATCTATTCTTTTGCTTTGTTGAAAACCATGTACAGGGCACGACTTGCCTAGAATAGTCTGATTCCTTAAAGCAAAATATTATAAAGTGGACGTAGGTCATGATTCGACCGAACCACTATAAAAATATTGTGTGTCATTTACCTTTATTGCACCTTTATTTATCTGCCTGTTTATTTTTATGGAAATCGCTGTGAATAATGCAACGATCCCAGAAGCATATAATCATAAATTCCTTCCATCAGAATGGAATGTAATCACAAGTCAAAATTCTGAGGATGCAATAAAGTAAGTTATATCGTTGATAGCGCTCTAACTCTCCAGAGCCGAGAGAGAGCATGACGGACATGAAGCCGATGTCCATAAGTCATGGCGGTGTACCATGATCGGAACCGCCTTGACGGAACCCTAACTCTCGAGAGAGAGAGAGTATAAAAGCGTCTCCGATTGAGCGCTGAAAAAGAGCTCCTTCCCCGCTGAAGGATCGGGGAGCGAATGAATCGCTGAGCTCGAACTCTAACTCTCCAGAGAGAGAGAGTATAAAAGCGTCTCAGAGTAAGCGCTGAGAAAGAGCTCCTTCCCCGCTGAAGGATCGAGGAGCGAATGAATCGCTGAGCTCGAACTCTAACTCTCCAGAGAGAGAGAGAGTATAAAAGCATCTCCGATTGAGCGCTGAGAAAGAACTCCTTCCCCGCTGAAGGATCGGGGAGCGGTTGAATTACTGAGCTCGAACTCTAACTCTCCAGAGAGAGAGAGAGAGTATAAAAGCGTCTCAGAGTAAGCGCTGAGAAAGAAATCCTTCCCTGCTGAAGGAACAAGGACCGACTGAACTATTGAATTTGAACTCTAACCCCGGCAACCGCCAGGAGAGTATAAAGGAGTCTATGGTTAAGCACTGAGAAAGGTGCCAGAAATTCGATACCACAAGAACAGTTATCTTATGAAATTCTCTAAGTACCCCATATTCAGAAATAGGGGGCAACCTGCAAATAATGCTAATCAATCTTTAATAAGCCCTAGTTAAGCGCTACATTAACGATTGATTTGGGGCCATATGCATATACACATGAACTTTAATGCAGCAATGCAAGACGAAATTTTTTCTTTCTGTTGTTTGACTGATTTGTAATTATAATTAGATGGGCTATGACTAAACATGGAATGTTTATTTGAATACAGGTACACAATGATGCAAAAAGAGGTAAACTTTCCTTTATATACTGCAAGCCTACAAAGTGAAAAATAACCTAGAAAACAAAAGTGAGGGCCAGTCTCATAATTACACTTCCTGGCCAATGGAAAACCTAAAGACAAAATATAAACCAGCGACAATATCCTATTTACGCTTTGACCTCTTCTCCTGCTTTTATTTCTCCAGCTTCGCCTTGTCAGCGTCGGATTGATCTCCTTTCTTCCTCTTCCTTTTATCTATGAGAGGAACATCTGACTCTTCGGAAGATTCCTCTTCCGCCTCCTTTCTCTTCCTTTTATCAGAAAAGGAAGCCGGGAAATCATCAGGATTCGCAAAATGGAGCTGTCTGCTGATGGATTTCGGCTGGATTTTCAAAATCATCCCAGTTTTGGGATCAAATTCTGCGATAGGGACTATGTCCAAAGGATCTTGTCCCACCTTCTTCGAAGTCATCTCTTTTTCCTGTCTAGCTTTTCTGCTGGCCAAAGTTTCGTCGTCATCGTCTTTGGTCTCTTTGGCGCCAATGATATCTTCCTCATCCTCTACATGGCGCCCATCCATGTCTTTCAAGGCCTCGATGGTTTCAGCATCCTTGGGGACATCAACACTAGGTGCCAGGACGCTTTTTTCTGCTGTTGTAGCCTCAGTCTACATCGATATATCAACACTGGCACCTGGCGAGACAGCCTCCTTCTCCGCCTCTTTTCCTTTTTCAACACCCTTGTCGATGGGCTCACCACCTGTATTATGGGGAACACACGTTACTAATTCAATTGGTTGTTCTACCAGACGATGACAATTCACAATTGCTTTGACAAATTGTGGGGAAAAAAGGGAGATACCTTCCGCAGATCCTCCTTCCTGGGTAGCTGTAGGAGCTCCAACAACCCAGGAGTTAGGCCCAAAGGGATTAGTGGATCATCAGGATGGTATTCCTCAACTCCGGAGGTTTTGGGCTCCACGGCTGAACTCGAACCTTCGTCAGCTTTGCCTTTACCCTTAGCCAGGGCCCTCTCCTTTTCCATCTCCACTAGAATCAGACGACGACCCTCTGCCAGGTCCTCGGGCTCGTTATCCCTCAAGATGCTCTTCATCAACTCATCTTCATCAATTTCTTCGACTCCCAATCTCTGCTTCTTACCTTCAACAATGGCATCCCATAAATTGGCCAAAGTAATGTGGTAATCTGGGATCCACGAGATGTTGCGGGTTTTGAGGACTTGGCCAAGGAAGTCAAAAATCATCTCTTCAAACCCCTCGATATCCTTCTCTCTCTCGAGGAGCTCGTTGTTAGAAGCAGTAGCCAATTCGATGGCACTCTCAACATTCATTTCGGCGAGAGTCGCCCGTCTCTCCGCATCCGCGACTTGATCATGTAAAATCACCTTCTCCGCTTCAGCCAGAGCTAAGCTTTCTTTCAAACTTGCTTTTTCTGCCTCCCAAGCAGTTCTCTCAGCTTCAAAATGGCCTTGTGCTGTCTTCAACTCAATGTTGGCCATTTTGAGATCTTCAACCTCCTTCTTTAAGGCCATTTTCTCTTGGCTATTGGAGTCAAGTTCCGAATGAAAGCGTTTCTTAGCATTCTCCAACTCGGTCTTATAATTTTTGGCATCTCTCCGCGCTAAGGCGAGTTGGGATTGAGCATCTTCCAGGTCCTTCTCCATCTTTGTCCTAGCCCTTTCGTTGTTATCAAGTTTCACCTTAGATCTATGTGCTTCTATTTCAAGCATTCGAATGACTTCTGAAAGGTTAACTGCATGTTTCTTCATCATCTCATACTGCCTGGCTACGTGGCGGATGTGCCCGACAACTTCATTATCCCAGTTCTTAGGGACTGGTTCCAAGGCTGGAACAAACGTCATCCTTTCGAAGAAAATGTCTGGGAATTGTTCCCGCAGCTTTTCCAGCCTACCTTGAATCTCGGGACCATGGATGTAATCCCGTGACCCGGGGGCAGCCAACTCTGGCTGGCTAGAAGGGACGATGTCACTCCTCTCCTTTTCAGACTCTTTGATTGGATCTTTGCCTTTATCTTTAGATTCGTGATGCCTTTTTGACGACCTGCTGTGAGAAGGTGCACTCTTTGGAGGAGTTAACTCTTTAGGAAGTTTCTTTCCCCCTGTAGGAACTACCGGATAGCTTGGGAGCTTGGCAGATGTCGATTTCGGTGGAGACCGGGGTTGCGAGGAAGTCGGCTTGTGAGAAGGACCGCGAGAGCGCTCAGTACTCGGATGAAGACTGGGTGTGCACTCACGAAGAGAACGATAAGAATAAGATCGCCTGCGGGACATCCTTCCTGCAAAAAAGAAAAGAGCATATTAAAACTTTGAATACTGACGATATAAGAGTGCGGGGTCAGAGAGTGTGTGTGATTTGTGCATCCCATATAATTCCCCCTAACAGACCCGGGCCTAAAGACAGGCTCATCTGACTAGTTTCATGTTCTCTAGTTGGTGCGATGGTCTCTACAGAAGCAAGGAAGAATGGCTCCCCTTCAAAGTCCCTCTCTGTGTATATATCATCGGGCAGAGGAATTTTGCTCAGCTCATGGAATAACTGTTCTTCTGTCAAATCATCGGGAGCAGCGGGTTCGATTGAAGTAGAGACTGGGATTTCCTTGGACTTGTCACCGCGGGTCTCATCCCCTCTGTATATGTTCAGGTCCTCATCGTCTTGGATGACTATCGGGGAAGGACTCTTGCGAAATTTAGTTGTTTATACCGCTTGCGATGTTCCCTCTCCCTCCGTTGGGGGCACGTATCTATAGGGTTTGTCGCCAGCGCCAAGTCCAAATCTTATATCTAGAAGATGATGCTTATGAAGATTTTCATCAGTGATGCACTTTTTGATCCTTAGAAAGTCGGATCTGCTTTGTAGAAGAATAGACAATCGATTATTGTATAATGGACCCTCCGTTTTCGGGAAGACGTGATCTGTTTAAAACAAAGAAAAAGGGGGGAGAGTGTTAATGCTTCGGCTTCTTGAACAAGATATTCAGTCAAGAGCTTAAAAGTTTACTTGATTTGAGCCATCTTCTTGAGCATCCGGCCTATTTCTTTATATAGAACCAATCAGACTTAGGATCCCCTATATTGCTGTATCCGTCATACAGAACCTTCCTATTGGCCACCGATTCAAAGAAAGAGAAATTTGGAGTTGCCGAGGAGCGATGCTTGAAAAGAAAGAAGAATGTCAAATCTCTAAATGTGAGTTCGGTATGTAGGATCTCCGCGTATGCAACGTATAGGGTGTATAGAGATGCGTAGGCGTTAGGATGAAGCTGCATCGGAGCGATACCCAGTTGTTTTAAAGTCTCGATGCCGATTGAAGGAAACGGAGGAATAGCTCCTAACAAGCACATGGTTCGACTGACTGCCATATACCCTTCCGGAGCTAAGTGGGGTCTATCTTCGCTACCGGGTGTCATCACGTCATCCCAAGGGATCCCATGTCTCAGGCAGATTCTTTTAAGCTTTATATCATCGAGTTTAGATGCTAAAGAATTAGAAAATTTCTCTATCCCGAGCGCGCCAGGAATCTCGTCGGGAGCTCGCCTGTCTATCTCAGACTCTTCACTAGATGAAGTACTTCCAGACGGATCCGATTCCGTTGCCTCGTATTCAGATCCAGAATCTTCGCCTCCTGGGTTAATTGGAGGGATCTCGGAGTTGTATTGCTCAGGAACCTCGGACTCCGTTTCTGTAACGGATCTTGAAGAAGATTGATTATCCGACATTACTGTTAGGCGAGAAAACATGAAAAATGAGATTAAAACTACCTGTCCCCCGTGTGTGCAAGTGCCGGTGTGTGTGCTTGTGCATGCATTAAATAAAAGCGTAAAGGCTGATGAGATCGTCAAAATATTGGTCATTTTATGCTGATGACTTATGCGCTTGGTCAGTCCAGAATGGTCGTCATGAAGGGTCTAGCCTAACTGTCCATTAGTGTACTAGAATTAAATTGCATTGCTTATTCTACAAGTTCTTTGGAGCATTCACTCTTCGGTTCGTGAAAACCCTTTCGGATCGTGGGGTGTAGATCGGATCGTGGCGCGATCATGGGTTCGCGAGGCCAGCCTGGACCAGCAACAAAGGCGCTAACTCCAGGAAGTGTTTCGGATCGGATCGCTATAATCTCGTAGAGATCCATGTCCCCGCCACCTCGTCACGATCCGCTGCTTGCTCTTCTCCCATCCTCACAAGCATCTCCACGATCCGATTCACCACTTCACCATTTCCTCCACGATCCGAAGCTCTAGTACCCCCACGAGTCGACCTGGTCATCTCTTCCATCTTCTTCCTCAACTCTCCCCTTCGCACCAGGAACACTCACGTCCATTCTCACCAAATCTTATAAAATCCCGCTGTCCATGCTCTCTAAACTAGTGCGAGCACAGTAGAAATTCAAGAGAAATCATCTAGTTACCTTATTAAAAGTTTGAAATCGGGCGGAAATTTGGAAATCCAGACTAAGGTTTTTTCCTCGGTGAGATAGCGATACGATACGAAAGCGAGAAGAAGGAGGAAAGTGGAGAGGAGGGTCGACTTATATAGGCAAAATGGACGACCGTTTCTCCCCTTTTTTTGTCTTATTCGATCCGCGAAAATAGACGGGCCGCGAACCAAAAACCCACCACGTCTCGAAGAGAAGCCCATCTCGTTCCGTTCCGTGAAGAGGTCCAAGTACTCACCAAAGAACGAGGCGAATGGCTTGCTAACGGACCGCGACTCGAGCACGCGATCCGAATCGATAAATGACCGACAGATCCAGAGATGAAGACTCTGAAAGATCCCAGAAAAGGAATTGTTCACTGATTTGCATCTCGTTGTGAAAAGACGATTCGATAGCTTCGAACCATGTTCCATCATCGATAAAACATACTTCGAGGGGGCAAAATGTTGGCTAGCTTTTTGACCAAGCCACCTAGGTTCATTCATAAGAAGAAAGTATGAAACTACATTCCCTAAGTACATGAAGGAACGGATCGCACCATCGACTCGCCCCTTACCGGATCGCACCTCATCGGATCGCACCTCAACGGATCGCCCCCATACCATTAGCGAAACGACACCTCTATGTGATCCGATCCATACACACATTACTGTCCAGTATAGACCGATCTGATCCCCTGATGCACAGCGAAGCCTCAGACCCGTTCAAGCACGAGCTAGTCTTCTGCGATCCGAGACGCACGGATCCAGCGACACGTGTCCCCAACCGTCATTTTGACTGATTCTCCCCATTTGCTCGATCCGATTTTCAAGGGGATCGCGACACCTGTCCACAACGGCTAATTTGACTATTTCTTCAACGGCAGCGATGCGATCCGATGTTCTCGGGATTCGTGCCACGTGTTACCACGATCCGCCTGACAAAATCAACTATAAATAGCCCGGAGCTTGGCATTTTTTGGGATCCTTTTTGGCAAGATTGAGGACTGATTCCGCCATTATTGTCATACTACCATTTTTTATCAGTTTTATTACTAGATTACTGAGAGAAATCACAATTGTAAAAGTGAGATAGAGAGAAATCATTGATTGTACCAGCACACAAAGTATAATCAATAAGATATAAAGTGGACGTAGGCTCATTAACGCCGAACCACTATAAATTCTGTGTGTTATTTTCTTTTTCCTCATTCTTCAGTTGAAACTCTATAAGATTCAGAACAATTTGGGTGTTAAGTCCAAATTTTGATCTAACACTATTCAACACATGAATTTCTATTCAACACACGAATATAGTTTCAACACCAGAAAATAATTCGAGCACATGAATATTATTCAAAATTTCGGTAGCATAATGGCAAGGTAGTTAAAACCGGGGTCGTCCCTAGTACGGCTCTTCGCTCTACCTTAAAGCCTCGCAGCTTTTGACAATGGGGATTTCATGCATCTAGTTCGCACGCAGGCGGCATATTTAATTTTCTTTTCCACAAGCTAATCCTATGGGGTTTCAACTAAATAATTCTCAACCCCAAACGAGTATTTTTCAACCACAATCAATCAATTTCAACCACAGACAATTTTAATCAACCATTCGCTATCAACCAATTTTCACACCAATAAATATCGTCCATGGTTTGTGGATGAGGGGCGTATATATATATATATATTTATATAAGTATATTTCACTGCCATTTTAACACATATATAATTTTTAGAACGCATATATAACTTATTCAACGAACATACAACTTATACAATGCTTATACATGAGGTGTACAATGCGTATATAACTCATACTTCAAATATATAATTTATACATTGTCATTTCCATATCGTTTATAATTCAGAAATCTCACATTGGGTTCCACTCCACCAAAAATAGCAGAAGGCTCAGAAAAATATCCGGTCTCTTCTAGAATGTAGAAGACGTCCGCACGAGTCCACTGTCTCTTGTTTCACTCTCTGATTTGTTCAAAACTAGGTTTCAGCTTTTCTCGAAATCCGTGTAGCGGTTGCTCGATCGGATTTCACCACGGGGTAGGGTCTGGAGAGGCGCACGTGTGCCAGGGAGGGGATCCAGTTCGGTGGTTCCAAGCAGGCTCGGCGGCGGTTGAAAGGCCCCGACTTTGGAGCGATGGTTCTCGGAAATGGAGAGACGAGGGGAGGTGCAACAGGTATAGATCTGAAGGGGAGATCGAGATCTACAAAAAGTTGAACTAGAGGGGGTGGTTTTGGTGAGCGTGGCGGCCGGAAAGGAGGAGAGAAGGTGGAGAAGGGGTTCCTCCTGTTATACGATGTCGGGGAGAGAGAAAATAAAATTTCTCGGATTTTTAAATTATGAATGGAAAAAAACTATTGGCCGATATATTTATTTAATTCAAAAATAGGGTTTTCGCTCACGGACCCCAAACCAACCCCAACGACTATCGTCCCTAGCTAAATACCCACATTCCGAACATAATGGGATATGTTTCGTAGGCCTATTCGACTGTTTCAGTCAGTTTCTCTTCAAATTAAAATATAAAACATTCAATATTCGATTTGAACGTACATTTCAATTTGTCGGGGCCATATACTGATTCTAAAAATTCCCGAAAAATAAATCTAGCTATGTTTTGATGATACGGTCCCAACAAAACTAGTTTCGTCGAATTCTGAGACCGTTTGAAAAATGGCCCTTTTTTGGTCGATCCAATTTAATAGAAATCGACCAAACACATTTTCCTTTGCCACGCTCACATACTAGCTTCAAAAATTATGAAATTTGAAACCTAGCAAAAATTTAACATCCCGGATCCAACAAAAGTGGTTTCATCGAATTCCGAGTTCATTTGCAAAATGGCCATTTTCACGGGCTATATAAATTCTATAGCGACCTTTCTGAAAATTCATTTAGCCATAACTTTTGATTCCCGCTATGAAACTTCGATTTTTCAAATTCGTTAGAAAGATATTCACTAACAAATTTAAATATTTTTGGTTTCACTAAAATCTGTTTTGTTTTGCACCCGGTACAGTCAGTCAAAGTTTGAATTCAAATTTTGAAACTACCGCGCCATTTCAAGCCTTGTTTATAATTAGAATTAATTATATTTATTTTCAAACGTCGAATCAAACACACTTTTCGTCGCTATTATTTAAAATATCTAAAATTCACTAAAATAGCCAATTTAAAATTTTCAAACTTGTTCAGATTTTCCGGGTTGTTACAATCTCCCACACTTAAAACTTTTCGTCCCCGAAAAGGAACAAAGTTGAAAGTGGATTAATTAACTAACTCCCTTTTCAATCTGGCTTCCATTCTTCAACTTTTCAGTTTCTAAGAATTTTCAAATTCTTCAAAAAATTGGCTAACACCCTAAATTTTCGAAAAATTTCGCCATAACCTCCTTTGTACGGGGGACTTTGGGATACTTCTAATAGCCTCCCATGGCCCTCACCAATCCAAAAGAAAAATGAAAAGCCAAGCGGCTAGCCAATCGGCTCATAAAATCATCAAATCCCAAGAAATACGATAAACGTGTACCTATTTGTCGGGCAAACAATTTTATTCCTTTTGCTTAGCTGTTCCTCCATAACCTATTGACACATATATAATGCACTTGTATATATTTCTATCAACTTTCAATTCAATGCAACATTTGTTCAATTTGGCTAAATGGTTCAAAACTCTAATTAAACAACCAAAAATCAAACAACACAACCAGCAATCCATTTGTTTGTTAACTTTCAAAAACATACTAATTAATTCATATACCCCTATAAAATCATTCAGACTATATGATTAAAATTTTACATCCATGAAATAAAATCCACAACTAAGTAGAGAACATAATGGAAATTTCAAAATATGGTAAATGTACCTTACCCAGAGTCAGTTAGAGATATCCACCCTGCAATTTGGATAGGCTTTCATAATACTCTCCTAAGTTTCCCAAGTACAATCCCGCGGATCTCCACTCCATTGCACTTTGACTAAGTGAACCTTCTTGTTCCTCAGTTCTTTGGTTACTTTGCCGATAATCTTTAGCGGCTCTCTTCTCACAGCCAATTCTGGAGTAATTTCAATATCCTGTTGTGCGGCTTCTTCCACGATCAAGTCTGGATCATGAACATGCTTTTGAAGTTGAGATACGTGAAATACATCGTGCACTCTAGGCAACCAATCTGGCAATTTAACTCTATAAGCGAGGGTTCCAATCCGTTCGAGTATAGGGAATGGACCAATAAATCTGGGCGCCAACTTCCCAGTTTTGCCAAATCGAATCACTCCTCTCATCGAAGAAACCCTTATATAAACATATTCACCAACAGAAAAAGCCAAATCTCTCCTTCTCGAGTCAGCATAGCTCTTCTATCGGCTTTGGGCGGCGAGTAATCGTTTCTTAACGAAATCGACTTTATCCGCGGCTTCGCGAATCATATCTGGCCCCAATACAAGCCTATTACCAGGTTCAACCCAACAAGCAGGAGATCGGCACGGTCTACCATACAATGCTTCGAATGGTGACATTGTCAGGCTTGCTTGGTAGCTGTTGTTGTATGAGAACTCAGCCAAATGCAAATGGTCTTCCCATGATCCATCAAAATCTAGAACATAAGCCCACAATAAATCTTCTAGTATACGATTCACCCTCTCAGTTTGACCATCTGACTGAGGATGATAAGCGGTGCTCAAGTTCAGCTTCGTTCCCAGTTCTACTTGAAATGCCTCCCAGAATTTGCTAGTAAATATTGGATCTCTATCACTAACTATACTGATCGGCACTCCATGTAGCCTAACAATTTCCTTGAAATAAATCTGTGACAGACTCTGAGCAGTTCTATTGGATCTGACAGGTATAAAATGGGCGGTCTTCGTGAAGCGATCTACGATCACCCAAATACTATCATTTCCTTTCCTGGTTCTAGGAAAATCATCTATGAAGTCCATGGAAATATGTTCCCACTTCCAACTTGGAATGTCCAGCGGTTGCAACAATCTGGCAAGTTTCTATTGGTCGCTTTTGACTAGTTGGCAAGTAGAGCACCTGCTAACATATAAAGAAATGTCTCTTTTCATCGACCTCCACCAGAATGTACGCTTAATATCATTATACATTTTGCTCACTCCCGGATGGATACTAAGCTTTGACTTGTGGCATTCATCCAACACTTCCTTCCAGAGTTCAACAATGTTGGGAACACAGATCCGACCCTTTAGCCTTAGAACTCCTTGGTTATCAATCTGGAAACTTAAGTGTTCGCCTTTCTGTATTCTTTCTCTGATCTTCTAAATGAAGTGATCATCCTTCTGAAGAGCAGATATTTTATCAATCAATGAAGTCATAATAATAAAACTGGCGATTATCACATTCTTTCTACTTAGCGCATCGGCCACAACATTGGCTTTCCCTGGAGTGTACAAAATCTCAAAATCGTATGCTGCAAGGAACTCTAGCCAACGCTGTTGTAATGACCCGTAATTTGGCAAGAGAATAATTAACTAATTTAATTATTAAATATCGATTTAACGATATCAATAACTGGAATTGAATAATATTTATATTTAATTAATATAAATAATAGGATAATATATTTCCAGAATAGCCAGAAATAGTAGAATTCACAATACGATGTGAACTGGATCTTATATAAGCTATAATTCAGTTTGGAGTTGAATTATAATAACGAATATATTGAATCGACGACAGTTGAACCTATAATTTATAATATATTTATAAACAAGCTCGAAATGGCGATGCAGTTCACTATTTGGCGATTTGAACTTCAACTGAATGTATAGGGTCCGTTTTAAGTCGGATTTCTGTGAAACAAGAACCGTTAGGACCGATTCGATAATAGTTTTCTAATGGAACAGAAAAATCAGGATTTCGTCGTATAGATTTTGATTTACGTCCAAATCAAATTCCAGAAAAGTCACTGTGGAATTTCCTTTATAATTTATAATGGTTTATAAAAGGAATTTCAATATAAATTGAATATCGATATAGTATGGATTTGGAATATCGAGCTATAAATCCATATACGAATATTTTGGAGCTGTGGTATATTCGAGGTGAATATATACGATAATATTAAATTATTAATATTAAATTTAATTATATTTAAATAGGCTATATAGAGCTTTAAAAATAGCCACTTTTGCAAACGAACTCCGTTTTCGACGAAACCGGTTTTGTTGGATCCACAATGTCAAATAGTTGTTAGATTTCCAGTTCCATGATTTTTAAAGTCACTGTGTGGCCGTACGGATTTTTAGAGTGAGAAACAGTCAATATTTTGATGGCTAAAAATACGCTGTGTGAGCATACGAAGTCGGAATTCGACGAAACCAGTTTCGTTGGGACCGTAATGTCAAACTCTAGCAGTATGTCCAGTTTGGTGATTTTTGGGTATCGTGTGTGATCACACGAATTTTTAGAAGACTGGAATGAATATAAAACAATAAAATAAATATCCTAAAAATATCTAGATATTTTATTTGCCTATAAATACCCTAACTAAAACCCTTAAAACCTAATTCCTCAGACAAATAAACTGCCGCTACTTCCTCATGTTTTTCTCAGCAAAAAAGAAGAAAATAAAATCCCAAACAAACCAAATAAATTCGTATAAATCGAAGTATACACATATATGGACTCAACATCCAACAGGCTACGATTCTACATACATATTGCTGGGTTCGGTGAAGTTTGGCTTCGCTGGAAATTCGAACAGTATGGGTTCGACAGGCTAGGGTTGGGATTATCGGCTAATACGAACATCGAGGATCGAAGTGGATGTTAGATTCGGATTCAGAAGGAGTAAATGAGCTCGTACACAGATTTTTGGGGAGGGCGGTCACCAGGAGGGTCGCGGGTTCCTGTAGCGACGGTGAAGTCGGGTCTTGGAGGAGCAGTTCGAGTTGGGCGGAAATGGTATAGCGTGGTGCGGATCCGAACGAGGAAGATTATGGTGGTGGTTGCAGGTCGGAGCAGTGGTCATGGAGGCGGGGAGGCGCGGTCAACGCAAGGTCAACGGGTGTAAATGGGAATCGGGTTTTCTCTGTTTGATTTGGAAGAGAAAGAAGGAGTATCGGGTTTATAAGGGAGAGCGGGTATGGGCTTGTACGATGGCCAATGGGCCAAGAAATAAAGGTTGGGCCATAGAGTAATATAAGTTAATGATTTATTTAATTTAAATACACTTATAACTTGTAATGACGATATCTTAGTCATACGATACCAAATTGACGAACCGTAAGTTGCGTTGGGATCGTATGGACGAGGGCAACACAATGAAGCTGACTGGAAGTGGATTGGGGCTCGTTTGAATTTATGGCGAAATAAGCTGTTTGATTCAAATCAAACAACAGTTTATCATTCTTTAACGATGAACTGCAAATGTGAGTAAATCTCACCAACTCTGAACAGTTTATAATTTCATGTTGTATTTTTAGAACTGTTAGAAATTATCTGTTTGATTGTGTGTTGACTGTTTGATTGAACTGCTAGTCAGTTAGTAGAAATTATATATATATATATATATATATGTATACATATGTAAACTGTTAAATATTTATATGTTGATTCTGCTATTAGAATATTTCATATCAAAGTGAAATCGATGTTAATCGTATTGTCTAACATCTGTGATGCAGGGAAACAGGTCGGAGGAATCCAACTGGATTCCTCAACATTTATTTTGCTGTTATTCGTATATTTTGATATATGGTGTGATATATAATCTGCTGTTGATTTTGTGTGTTGGACGATATTTATCATTGTTATATGGTATGTTAAATACCATAAGAAATACCAGAAGGTAGAAAGGAGGTTTTCAAAGTATATTTTGAAAATAATTTATTTATATAAAATCAATGGATTTTATATATATAAGGATCGAAAGATTTTATAAAAGGAAATAAAATTTATAAAATCAAAGGGGTTAAAAAGAGATATATTTGAAATCGAATATAAAGGAAATATATTTGAAAGCAAGTTAAAAGGAATTATTTATTTAGGGAATAAATAAAGAGTTAAAAGGAATTATTTATTTAGGGAATAAATAAAGAATTAAAAGGAATTATTTATTTAGGGAATAAATAAAGAGTTAAAAGGAATTATTTATTTAGGGAATAAATAAAGAGTTAAAACAATTTATTTATTTAGGAAAGAAATAAAAGTAAAAGGGTTTATTTATTTAGGAAATAAATAAAGATAAAAGGAGATATTTATTTGTTAAATAAATAGGATTTAATCAAAGGGATATTTATTGGATAAATAAATAGGATTAAACAAAAGGGATATTTATTGGATAAATAAATAGAGCTAAATCAGAAGAATATTTAGAAGATGAATAGAAAATGGAAATCTGTTTTTAACAGATAAATAGAAAGGATTAATTTATAAATAATAGTTTATAAATTAAATAAATATTTATCATTTGAGAAATGAAATATATAAGTCTGAACTTATATAGAGGAGAGATATGGGTTTCAACACCGATAGTTTAAATAGAATATGTACCCAACACTTGTGTAAGTGAAGTAACATCATTAAAGAGGACATTTATAAAGTGAAGAACCGTTACTAAAAGTAAATCTTTATAAATGAATAAACATTATCAAATAGGAGTTATTCGAATAGGAGAAATCGATTAGAGTTAGAGTTAATCAGTTAGTGATAACCAGTTAGAGTTAATCGAATTAGTTATTCGAATAGAGTTAAATAAATAAGAGTGATTCGAATTAGTTATTCGAATAGAGTTAAACACAAAGGGGTTATCGATTAGTTAAATCGAAAGGAGTTATAGATTAGTTAAATCGAAAGGAGTTATCGAATTTAGTTATTCGAAAAGGAGTTATCGATTTGTTAAATCGAAAGGGAAGATTATCGAATATCATTTATTCGAGAGGAGATTATCGAATATAGTTTATTCGAAGGAATTATCGATTATTAGTTAATCGAAGTGAGTTATAGAATATTAGTTAAATCGAAGGAGTTATCGAATATAGTTTATTCGATGGAGTTAATCGATTTGAGTTAAATCAAATGAGTTGATCGAATATAGTTTATTCGAATAGAGAAAAGGAGTTAATCGAATATAGTTTATTCGAATAGAGTAAATGAGTTAATCGAATATAGTTTATTTGAATAGAGTTAGAGGAGTTATCGAATATAGTTTATTCGACAAGAGTTAAGTGAATTAGTTAAGTTAAACTAAGTGAATTAGTTAAGTGAATTGGTTAAGTTAACCAAAGTGAATTAGTCGAGTTAATCAAAGTGATTAGTTCAGTTAATCGAGATAAGTAAATCAAGTTAGGTTAATCGAGTTGAATTAGTCAGTTGAGTTAATAAATTGAGTTAGTCAAACCAAGTAAAACCAGTTAGAGTTAATTAATTAAGGTTTACCAGTTAGAGTTGATCGGTTAGAATTAACCAGTTAGAGTTAATCAATCAGAGTTAATCAAATAGAGTTAAGTAAAATTAGAACTGACTAGAGATTAGTAAATTGAATGGTTTTCTAAGTGCCTATCTGATGTTGGTTTCGGCCTTCGGGATTTATACTTAGGGGATTGTTCTCATACTAGTTTACAGTCAGGGACTGATAGTTGGGGAAGAGTAGTGATTTGTAAATAAGCAGATGGAAACGTTTTCCAGTGTTAACAACATATATTTTCTAAACATAGAAAATAAGGCAATGTGAATATATATATATATATAGATATATGTTGATGATTGATCGATATAATTTCCATCTGGAAATAATATTGTTGTTTGCACACTTGTTTTTCTTTGATAGTTAAATCACAGACTATCGGAGTTTTGACCATTTTAACGTTGTTAATATGGAGAGACTGGTTGGATTTTTATCCAAAGAACCACTCTGTATTGGCATAAGCATTGCGAATCATTTATGCCAAAGATAATTGAAGACGGAGTAAAGTGCAAGGGTTGTTGTATAAGTCTTAGATAACAGTGACTAAGATGGGTATACGAGATAGTGTCTTCGGTTTGTCCAGTCCCAGGACAACTTGTATGGATGAAGGTCTGACAGAGTATATCCAATGGATCGCGTAAGTTGATCTGTTCAAACATATTCACGTTTGGTGGCAGAGGAATTCGTTTCTCTTAGCTGTATACCTGTGTTATTTTTGGATAAGTCAATTTGTGATTTGGCGGGTATGACGATGTGACATTCTAAGTGAATGAGGATGACTGGTATGGATGAATGTCTGACGGAGTATTTCCAGAAAGGTCACGTACATTGATTTCTTCAACCGTACCAAGAGTGGAAGCGGAGAAGGAAACTTCTTTAGCTAACACGTAATGTACTGTTGTAGATGTCAATTAGTGATTTTCGATGGATCTGACAATGTGGCATTCAAAGTGAATCTGATGTGATGATGAAGCGTAACCTCAAGCCTCATCAACCGGTAAATGACAGAAATCGGGCAGGCAGCATGGCTATGTAGGTCGCACCTATTAGGGTGTATAATCACCTGATCTAGAGTTTCATTTACTTCTATAAAATCTATTGTTGATGCTGTCCCATTCGGGAAACGGTTGCTGATCCCAACCGTTGGTGATATACATTCGATACACTCAAGCGAAATGAGTGGTCAGTCATGTGTGGCCGGGTTGCAAGATGTTCTTGTTGAACCCAGTGTATTCCTCTCTAGAGGTACACTAGCGAAAGGTGGTTCCATACCTTATCATAGTTGGAAACCCATTACCCAATACGTGCTTGCGGTTTTGATTTTATACTATATATGTAGAACGTGAGATGAAAGCGTTTCTGCTAGATTGATATATATTTGTACTTAGACATTATTATAATATCAGAATGATATTGCTTGTCAAAGATGTTGGATTCTCATAAGGGAAAAACCCGTTCCGTATTCACGGCGTGGTCTTATGAGATATCATATATCTGTTAAACTGTGTTAAACTATTTTACTCACACCAGTCCCATGACTGACCCGGAGTTTACTTTGTTGTTTTCCCTAAACTCTTGGGTGCCTAAATTTGTACGGGCAGTCAAGTAGTCGGGATTTACAGATATACTTGAAGAGCTGGAGCAGGAGGCTTCTGGATCATATAGCTATAGTTTATTTCCACTGTGTTGTAAGTGTTGTACTCTGATAAGTGCTATTGTATACATAACTGTTATATTTCAAAGTTATGTTATATATTATATGTTGTTCGTTCCGCTGTGAGATTCGTGTTACTCTGATGATGTAAGTTCTTCTTTTCTTCTTCTATTCTAAGTTTCTATCTTATCTATCCTCACCCTCTAATTTCTTTCACTAATTACCAGGATTTTTCGATGTTTGGTTATCGACATCGAGTTTATGTCGATAACCAAAGTCGCTCAAAATCCGGGTCGTTACAGCTGCTGTCTCAAATTCAAGTCTTTCTGGGTGAACAGATACTTTAACGACTGATGATTTGTAAATAGTTCGAATTTCTCACCCAAAAGATAGTGTCTTCAGATTTTCAAAGCAAATACAATGGCCAACAACTCAAGATCATGAGTAACATAATTTTTCTCATGCGGTTTCAGCTGACGGCTAGCATAAGCAATCACTTGACCTTTTTGCATTAGAACTGCACCAAGGCCTTCTCTAGAGGCATCTGTCCAGACTTTCAAGTCTTGATTGCCATCGATAATCGTTAACACTGGAGTTGTAGTTAATCTTAACTTTAGCTTCTCAAAAGCCTCCTCACATTCTGGAGTCCACTAAAATTTTGAGTTCTTCTTTGTAAGCTTTGTTAAGTGACTAGATATCTTCGAAAAATCTGTAACGAACTTTCGGTAATAACTAGCCAATCCAAGAAAACTTCGGACTTCTATAGGAGTACTAGGCTGTTTTCAATTTTGAATAGCAGTGACTTTACCTGGATCCATAGCAATTCCCTCCTTTAATACGATGTGGCCAAGAAACTTTACTTCATCTTGCCAGAATATATATTTGGAAAGTTTAGCTTTCAATACATTCTTTCTCAGATATTCTAGAACTTGCTCCAAATGTTTTTCATGTTCGTCCTTTGACTTAGAGAAGATTAGAATATCATCAATAAAAACCAGAACAAACTTATTCAGGACTCCTCTGAACACTCGATTCATCAAATCGACGAAGTAAGCTGGAGCGTTACATAAGCCGAACGACATTACTAACCACTCATAGAATAAGTCCGGACCCCTGAATGTTGTCATAGGAACACACTCTTTGGCAATACGAAGCTGATGGAAACCTGTAGCTAGGCCCATCCTTTAAAATACTTATGCTCCATTCAAACGATCCAATAAATCATCGATTCGCGGCAATGGATATTTATTCTTTAATGTCTGCTTATTCAAGTCACGATAATCCACACATAGTCACAGAGTACCGTCAGACTTTGAGACAAAC
Organism: Allium sativum; assembly: GCA_030737875.1. Lineage (NCBI taxonomy): Eukaryota > Viridiplantae > Streptophyta > Magnoliopsida > Asparagales > Amaryllidaceae > Allium > Allium sativum. The sequence continues at coordinate 326,895,850 of CM060921.1, read as the reverse complement.
ACCACTGTTGCTCCCCAATCAGAGAAACTAGGCCTGATCAGACCCTTCCATACAAGCTGTCGAGTTTGATTGTCTAGTTCTTCTTTCTCCTTTAGAGTCATTCTCCGAAAAGCGTGCACTACTGGCCTTGCATTTGGAATTAAAGCGATCTTGAAATCAATTTCTCTCTTCGGAGGTAAACTAACAACTTCTTCGAACACATCTTCATAATTCTTGACGACATGAATATCTTTTATGAGGTCGGGAACATTTTCTGTATTGAATAGTCATGTATTGAATAAAATATTTATACAATAAAATTCACATTTTTATTGTAAGTAAGAATTAATAAGTATTCATGTGTTGAATAACATTTGTACAATAAAATTCACATTTTTATTGTAAGTAAGAATTAATAAATATTCATGTATTAAATAAAATATATATTCATGTGTTGAAGAAAATATTCATTTGTTGAATAGAATAATGAAGTTATTGAAATATATAAAGCGGTGCTGATTAGATATGCGCCATTTTGATGTAAACGATATTTATATCGATTATATTCGTTTTTATAATGAATATAGAAAAGGAAATGATTTCAAAATATAACGTTTTGCAAAATATTATCATTTATATATTAATGATATGGAATATTCAATTTTGATTTAAAATTGAATATGAAGTTGAAATCGTTTATAAAACGAATTTAAATGATTTATAAAATACGTTTAGAATTGGAATCGACGATATATATATTATATATATTAAATGGCCTGAATAGAACGCGCCGCGCCGTGGCAGTTCATGAATTTCGACCATTGACTTTGAATTGGCGTTACGGGAGATTCGACCGTCGGATTCTCCTGAAACTGGAACCGTTGGGTTCGTATCGAAAAGAGCTTTCCAATGGATATTATAAATTTGAAATCTAATGGTTGGATTTGGAGTTATGTCCAAATCAAATTTGGAAAAGATCGCTGTAAGTGCAGTTCGACGACCGTTATTGGAAACCGATTGTACGAGCCTTGATAAAATTATTAAAAATATCAATAATTTGTGTAAAATCATAATAAATAATTTAGAAAGAACTGGGATGAAAAATTCCATATTTGAAAGGATAAAAATATATTTTTATCGAAATGAACTAGTTATGAACTAGAATTATAATCCAATATTTTTGAATAAATAAATTGGATTTGAAGTCGTTTTAAAAATAATCAGAATTTCCATTATACGAATTGGAATGGATTTGAATCGAAATTATCTTCAGAATATTTCGATGTTGGATTTCGTGATTATACAGATATGGTTGTGGAAATTTGAAAGATATATTTGTGTCATTATTTCCAATACGATATTTGTTGGTTTCAGATTTTGATATTGAATATAAGCCGATATATTTTCTATTCAGAGCCTTATATTTAATATCAAATGGGATTTTGGGTTCGTCATGAATGGTGTCTTAAATAACACTTTTCTTGAACCCAGTCTAGAAAAGAATAAATCTTTTAATTAAGATTTAGTGAAATTGTCCAGTTAATTAGTATTTAATTGGAATTGAATTTAAATTGGTTTTTGGGGTTTATCGTGAGCGGTGTTTTGAATAACACATGTTCTTTAACCCGATTAACAATGGAAAGTGATTTTGGGTTTATCGTGAACCGTGTTTTAGAAGACATTGGTTCTTTAACCCTGTTAAAGACAGGATATTGATTTTTGGGAAGATTAAAACTAAGTGGAGTTTTAATGAATCTTTAGTTAAATTAAAGTGATCGAGAATGGAGTATCACCAGTTTTGCTCCAACCGATAGTTAAATCTTTAATTAGATTTGAACGTGAAATGGTAATTAATATTTACCGATAACACCATGGTGTTAGATATGGAGTATTACCAGTTTTGCTCCATGGGATGAATAGGTTGGGATTGGGAAATAAAAAATGTAACAATTGGGAATTTCATTTGATCCGAATCGATCGCTAAACCGACCAAGACCGTTCGAAACCCCTGATTGTTTTGAGAACACGACAAATTTTAATTTATCTTTGATAAAATTAATGGGAACCTTTCCCTAAGAGTGTGAATATTTGAATAAAGAATATTCTGAATTGGAATGAGGCGTATGTTGCGTTTATGTAACACTTATTTATTATATACGCGGGTTATTTGGAAAGGCTGGGTTTATACCCATTCTGAATAACCGATTCAACGATAAGTCGACGATGAAGACGGTGGTTGAAGACCGGAGGTCTTCACATCGTTTGGATGATTATTGATGATCTTGATTGGGCTGTACACCCAAGAGGAGGGAATCAGTTGGTGATCGTCCAGACGTATTTGGAGATCGATGGATATGCGAGGTATAAGGTGCCTCCGGTTTCGTTCAGACCCAGAACGGACTTGTAAATAGATTGTGTGACTGACATTGGATTTTATTCTGTATTGATCGATCTCTGTTAAATATATATCTGTTTGGCGGCGGAGAATTTATTCTCTTTCTTAACGCCCTTCTCTGAGACGTACGAGCTCAGAGGTTATATATCGATAGATATTAGTCGCATGGCATGAATTGCCTGTGTGGCATGCCTAAGTGGCAGATGATCAAGGCTTCGGTTGCAAAGCAAAGTCTTGTGGTTGATGATCAAAGCACGACCTACGTGGCATAACTTTGTGTATAACGTGAATTCGCGAGCCTCACACCTCGGTATGAGTTAGAAACGGGATAAGGAGCGTTGGGAGAACACGACGTTTCTTTCTAGCTACAGAGGTGTCAGTGACTTATCAGCCCTGACATTTATATTATTTTCACCTGTGTGGTTGTTGAAATGCGAGGCACTCGGTTATAGGTCTGATAGGACCGGAAAATGTGTGTTCAGGAATTGCCAATCCTCAAACGTAAGAGAGGATCGGCCCAACCGATCCAGGGGTTACCCAGAGTGTGTAGTCCCGAGGCATTTGCTAGAGTGTCTCGAAGCGGGGGGGGGGGGGAGCTTGCCCCTTGCCTCGACTCATGATGGAATCCAATTTCCAATACATGATAATTCGGTTTTATTTATTGAACCTAGTATGGCGACATAGTAGATCGTAGCTATGCCGTCTATGATTGATACTTATGATTGAAATTGTTTTGACACTATACACTTATAGTAATATCAAAATAATCTATTTTTAAGTGTATCAAGCATTCTTTGGCTATTATAAGGTAAAACCCTATCCTCCGGCTTGCGTTGCATTGTGTGATGAGACCTGGGTCTTATAATAGCTTCATTTTTCTTTATTTAGCATTGCGCTGTTTGTTTTATGCACTGGTATTCTTGGGAGGAAACCCGTTCTGTGTTATACGGCGTGGTCCCTTGATTTACCTAACTTTAAAAATAAAGATTAATAACTGTTTTAGTTCTCACACCAGTCACATGACTGACCTGGAGTTTATTGTTTTAACCTAAACTCTGGGTGCCCTTATTTTCGACACAGGCAGCTAGTAGTTTTGGTTTTGCAGATTTATATTCACAGGATCCTGGTTTATAGCTGAAGTGATATTCGGAATGCTCTGTATCCGCGTATTTCTTTCAGTTATGTTTTGTATTATTTTTCCGCTGCTATGTATTTAAATGTAATTTAAATCTCTGGTATTTGTCAAATGTGTAATATTTATTCATACTCTGTGTATTCTTGTATTCTGATGGAATTGTTGTAATAAACAATGAAATATTCTTCTGTTTGTGTTCTGATTCGTCTTGTCCTCAAAGCAATCCATGCTTTCCTTCACGGGGAAGTTCGGGTCGTTAAATCCATCTTACGATCTTCCTTCTCTTTTCAGTGAAGTCTCAAGCTTTGTAGACGCTCGGGATACCAATGAAGCATGCTACCTGAAAATCATCAAAATGTTCTATGCATATCTTAATCATGGCTTTTACGAAGGAGATGAAAATCAAATATGGAGTAGAGTAAAAGGCACACAAATCATTCTGGATTGTGAAATTCTGGGTAATATCTTGAATTGCAAGAGCACGGGCACGGATTTGGAATTCGAAATTGATGGAATGGATTTTTCATCATATATTTGAAAGCGATGCCCACTTGGAATTCAAAAATCGCTTTTTCCGCCCAAAAACAAGAATCGTAAACCTCCTCCTTCAACATACCATCACTCCTTGTTCTGGAAATTTCAATAATCCAACTCTTAAAGTCCAAAAAACAGCCTTTGTTATTATTGGTGGTTATGACATCAATTAGGCTGATATGATCTTAAAAGAATTCAAGCCCAAAGAAATGTCAAAAAGAGAAAACACTCTTTATTATGGAGTTTATCTTACTTGAATTTTCAAATATTTCAGAGTTGATCTTAAGGGAGAAGAATTTGTGCCAAGAAAGGTGTTTGACTCCACGAATATACACCTTATGCAAATTCCACTCACCTTCAAGCCTTATGAGACATTCGAAGATAAACAAGCTCGAATTAAACAAGAATAAGAACCTATGAATATCGAAGAAGAAGAAGAAGAAACATCTTTGTAAACTGTAGATTGTCCACTCAACACCAGAACCATTTCCAAAGTAACGCTTGTTCAAAATCAAGTAAAACTAGTCGGGAACCAAAAGAAGCTCAAAAAGATGTTTGCTCATATGTCTAAGTTCATTGGCAAAATAAGAAGAAAACTTGGAATTTCATCTTCCTTCTCATCATCCGCTGAAATCTAAGCTTATCTAGTTTATATTACCTTTTGAATTTGCTTTTATTTACTTTCAAATCTTGTGTTTAGTTGCTCGTAATTAGTTGGATGTATTTGCTTTGAAGTTGAAATGAATGGTGTTTTATTAATGTCAAAACTATCTTTAAGTTACTATAAAAACATTAGAATTAAATAAATTAAAATAGTATAATAAGAATTAACTAAAAATGAAAATTTCCAAAAAAAAATATAATGTATGTCGACATACATATATCCCTATGTCGACATATAACTGCCAGGTTTTCAATTTTGTTCAAAATTTAAATAACTAACTCATGTACATTCAAATCCAACAAATTCCAAAACCTATATAAACTTATTTCTTCTAGAAATTTTATTATATCATTTCTCCTACTTCACTAATCAATTCTTATCTAAAACCATCAAATTATGGCAAATCCAGTACATAATTTAAGTGAGAATCTTGAAGAAACTTTGACTTCTTTCAAGAACATCCTATCCATAATTCTACGTAATCAGCGTCATCTCGAAATAAGCCAAATAAAAATGGTAAAACAATAAGAGAAGCACTTTGATGCCATCTATTGGCTAATATCTTCTTTTTTCAGTGACGAAGAAAACAATCTCGCTAAGTCACCCCCTACAAAAGAAGATGAAGATTAGAGGTCATCAAGAAAGATCCGATCTTTGGAGAAGACGGAGGGTAGAAGTCCCAAGAGATGTTTGATTTGAAATTGTTTGGTATGCTTTGTTTGATTTGTATAATTTGAATTTGATTGGTTTGATTTGAATTTGTTTAAACATTGTGTGTAAATATTTCTTGGATTAGATTGATTTAAAACTTGTATTGATTGATACACTTGTAAATATTAACACTTGAATTGATTCCTCCTTTTTGTAGTCATGAATCTAGGGGGAGTAATTTACTTTAGTATAGAATCAAATATTATAATCATAGGATATGTATAGATATATTAGGATTTAGAGGGAGTATATTTAGAATTTCTTTTTGTTGATGACAAAAGGGGAGAAATTATAAAATAAGGATGAGTTAGACTTAGTTTAAGGGAGAGTATGTAGGATTCATGATGACAAGGGGAGTATTAGAAGAACCAGATCAGATAGTATCAACATGTATGAATATTTTATAAATCAAGGTTGTCATCATTAAAAAGTGGTAGATTGTTGGAGAATGGAGTTTTGATGACAACAACCTTATTTCAATTATCATTATTAATTGATTATAAAATATATACTAATATCTCTGTCTTGAATATATACACACATATATGCAAGATTTGTACACAGGACTTAAATACTGAAGACTATACAGTTTTAGAGTTTTAAAAGATTTAGAATTCAAGAGAGATTCAAGATCCATGAGTTATCAAGTTTTCAAGAGTTCATGACAAATATAGTAATATAGTCTAGTTTATACGTAAGACTCTAGATAGCACTCTAGGTTCAAATTCTGATTTTCAAATTTCAAATTCTGATTTTCAAAATTCAAAATTTAAATTGTTTTTCTATCTTACTTATGATTTCAAATATAAGTTTTAAGTTTAATATATAAGTTTATATAGTTATATAGTTTTTGTTAGGGATTGCAGAATGGATTTTAAGGAAAAACTAACACTAGAAGGGGGTGAATAGTGTTTTTGTGAATTTAAACAAAATCTAAAACTTATATGATATACTATATGAATCAAACACCATAGAAATAATCACAGACACAGAATCAAACACAAACACAAAGATAAACAAAAATAAAGTGCAGAAAAGGAAAGAACAAACACGATTTTATACTAGTTTGGAATTGCTCCTATGTTCAATCTGACGCAACACTGGATTGCACAGAGTTTTATTACTATATTAATATTCAATTACAAATCTCCTTGATTTCACGGCTAGAAGGGATACCATCGATTCCACACACACACTTGATCATGTGTACCCTCCTTGATTTCACGGCAACAAGGGGTACCACTGATTACTCGTCCTTGATTTAATGGCTACAAGGGATACCACCGATTATTTGCACAACCCAAACAATTACAAACAACCCTATAACTCTTCAATATCACTTGCAGAGAGTAATGAGTAGAGAGTGAGGAGAGAAGAAGTTTAATGAAAATAGAATTGAATTCGGTAGAGTACAAGTGTAGAAATCATAAAAATAAGAAGATATAATGGTGTAAAGAAAGGGAATGAAGATGGGGAAGAAGAATGATAATTTTTTTTGAAATCATCCCCTATTTATAACATTAGAAAGGTTGCAATGTTTTTGAACCGTCACAAATAGTGAAAAGAAACTTCCTTTCAATTTTGAAAAAATGACAGTTATATGTCAACATGTATGAAAATGTATGTCGACATATCCTATTTAAAAATTGTGTTTTGAGCATTTTTCAAGTGTTTTGGTATATATATATAATTCTGAAAATTCTTGAATTAAAACAGTGTTATAAATGAATATTATAAAGTAGAAACCCATATGAAAACATAAATATAAACTATATAAACATATTTATAAATTATAAAGTTAAAACTATATAAAGTATATAAAAGTATAAATATATAAAACTTGAGTTTGAAACAAAAAGCAAAGTAAAGAAAATAAATTAGAGAATATAGAAATTGAAAACAGAATCTGAAATCAGAAATTAAAAAACAAAATTTGAATTTGAACCTGGAGTGTTATTCAGAGTCTTACATAATCAAGACTCTATTACTATATTTATCTTGAACCCTTGAACTCTTGAAATCTTGAATACTGATGGGTCTTCAATCATCTCTGAATTCTGAATCTCTAATATCTTTAAACTGTACAGTCTTCAGTAATAATTTCTGTATATGAATCCTCTCTCTCTCTCTCTATATATATATTCTAGACAAAAGTGTTAGTATATATTTTATAATTAATTAATATTGAAATATGGTTGTTGTCATCAAAACTCCATTCTCCAAAAGTTTTAAACCTTATAAATTTATAAATATGTTTATACATTATATTATTATGTTTTCATATGATTACACTTTAGAATACTCATTTATATCACTAAGTTTTAATTCAAAAATTTCCAGAATAATGTATATAATCAAAAACTTGAAAATAAGTTTTAAAAATAAAAATTATGTATATATGTCCACATACATATATGAGTATGTCGACATACAACTGTTAGAAATTCAATTTTCAAAGGAAGTGTCTTTTCACTATTTGTAACATTCCAGAAGCGTTGCAAACTTTTAAATCTTAGATATCTTTTTCTCTAGCTTCACGCCTCTTCATCCCACCATTAATATTTCATATTTTATTGATTTCTACATTTCTACTTAGTTGATTTCTACTATAATTATATAAAACATCTTCAGTTCTCACTCTCTATCCACTATTCTCTAAATTGAAGTGTTATTAAAGAGTTATAGGGCTGCTATAATCATTTGGGAAGTGTCTGGGAAAGAGTGTGTTCCTTGTAGCCCTGAAATTAAGGAAAGAGAGCGGTGTTGACCTTGTAGCTGTGGAATCAAGCGTGTTTGGAGTGATGTTAACCTTGTAGCCATGAAATCAAGGGGATTATACTTGGACATTGATAATAATAAAACTTTGCGCAATCCAGCATTGCGTGGGATTGAATGTAGGAGTAATCCGAACTAGTATAAAATCCGGTGTGTTCTTTCCTTTTCTGCATTTTATATTTATTTGTTTTTGTGTTTGTATTTGATTCTGTGTGTGATCATCTCTGTTGTGTATGACTCATATAGTAGATCATTTAAGTTTAATAATTTCATAAATTCCTTATGAACACTATTCACCTCCCCTTTAGTGTTAGTTTGCCTTAAGATCTGCATTCCGCGTTCCGTAACAAAAACAATTCATTTTAACTCAATCTTTTAAGCTACATAAGTTAAATTTATTATTAAGATTTCATTTACACATTTTTTGAATTTGAAATTTCCCTTTTGTAGAATCACTCACTTCATAATCAAACTTGAATTCCATTCAGATCAACATTGATGTGTTTGGTTAATTACCAATTGTTAGCCCTCTTTTTGGCAAAAGCAGCAATGGGTCAGTTCGAAGCCCAAAATGCGCAGCCAGCCAAATTAGACAGATCGCAGTCCAGGAAGCCTACTAGAAGCTCGGTCTGAGTTAATCACGTATTGGGCCAAGCCATTACTCAAACAAGCTAATATCTCACTCCGGAAGACTCGCTCTCCCAATCGACCGAGAGAACCGCTCTCATATAGGGCATATCGACGGAATATTTCGGATCTCCTTGGAAATATCCAACTGAGTTGCTCAAATACTTGGCCCGAATTTCAAGGAAGAAAAGGCAGTCAACCACATCCGGACAAAGCTCTACTTTTGATACACCTCACCATGGGTGCCACATAAGTCGCAACTTCCGAGGATACTATTTATGAATAGTGGAATCAGTCTTCCAGCCGCTATTTTATCCAAGGAATGGACTCCACGTGTCCAGGTCTTTCCAGAAAGGCCGGGCCACGTCATAACAGCCCAAGTCACTATCTCCTCTTATAAATACCTCAAAGCTTAAAGAGGAAAGGGACCTTTTTCGACTTTGACTTCTTCTTCTTTCCAAAGAGACTTTATTTGGAAGAGAAAAATAACCGTCTTCTTTCTTTTCTTCAAATAGAAAAAGCATTGTACTTGTAATCCAAAGCAGAAATAATATATAAAGAGGAAGTAGGCACAGTCTTTGCCGAACCACCGTAAAAAGTCTGTGCGTTTTCCCCGTTTTCTTTACTTTTTCTGCATTTTATAATCAGTATTCATGTGCTCTTCACGTGATTGGGGGTTGATCGTCACTAGTGACCAACTTTTGACGTCAACACTTTGACGTGCCAGGAAGGGGCAGTTTACCTTACTCCATGGCGAACAAACGAAAGAAAGATACAACATCCTCTCGTCCCGCAAACACCGATGCAACCGATACTAATGCTATAGAAGCAAGCCACGAGGTTTCCTCTCATGAAGATATGTCTTGATTTCTTACCCGGGAAGACATGAATAAAATCATGGTCGAGTTCAGAGGCTATATGACATCTCAGGGTAAACTCCTCGAACGACAGTAGCAGTCGATGGATCACCTTCTCGGTCGATTGGAGACAGGAATGAATGCTTCAACATCAATTCCTCCACCGGCCGGGGCTAGGGCAACAACTGATCTTCGGTCTGCACAGAATCAGGCCAATGATCAGGCTACACCTTTATTTCACTCTGGTCTGGTCCCACCAACGGATCGATCACATCCAGGAGTATCACTTCCTACGACCAGCGCAGCTGCAGCAGCAGAACACCGGGAGGCTCGCGATCAAGACCTAGATCGGTCGAACACTTTGCCCCCACTCTTAGAAACAGCTTGACCTACTGAACCAGTCGAGCAACCATCGGGCCCATCAGAATCCCTATCATTCCCATTACAACTCGAAATCTTACCGTAGACCAGTCTAACCACTCTTCCCCTTCAACGAAGAACTGGTGCGGCCTTCCCTTCGAACCAGGGAGCCCACCCCACCGTACCGGTCCTTACTGTTGCATAAGAAAACTCTACCATAGACCCTCCTAACCTCGATCCTTCCAGGAGCACCCCTAAGCTCCGAACATCACATGCTATGTTGGATCAGCCTAGGCCCTCTGTTATAGGTACGGCTCGACCCAATACTCATAAGGTCAAGAGGGGCCATTCTCCCCAGAACCACCTACCAGAGCTCACCTTCCCTCACACCTTACTCAACTCTTGGAAGACAAGCCCAGCCAATGACCGCCCTTCCAAGGATGCTTTTGCCGGATCCTCCCATCGAAGTTCTCCCGGATGCCGAACTAAATTCATGGCAACAACGACTCGGAGATGGAAGCCAGCTTGCAAGCATCATCTGACGCTTTACTCGGGGCATTTCCTCGCAGCAGGACATAGATAATGTCAATCGCAGCCCTTTTACCAAGGAAATCAGAAACTCCCGAAACCCTCCGGACTTCAAGTTCCCAACTATCAAACCATATAAATGTCGCATTGATCTAACCGTCCACCTCATGCGATACATGCGACATATGGAAGTACTCGGCGCATCGACTAACATCATGGCTAAGTGCTTCCTGCTCTTTCTCACGGATATAGCCGGAATGTGGTTTCGATAGCTAACAACGGAGTCGATCAGTAGTTGGAATACGCTGGTCACCCGCTTCATCGAGCAATTCAGGGTACATATCGCCCGACCAAAAAGTGTTATGTTCTTATCAACCATCAAGCAACGATCAGGAGAGACGCTCGGATCCTTCCTCGAAAGGTTCACCGCAGCAGTAGTGTCAGTCGATCGGCCCGAGCCATCGATGGTACTTATGGCCGCCATTGCAGGAGTTCAGAATCGGTCAGAATTCTCGATTTCTTTAACCAGAGACCCCCCAAGGATATAGATGATTTCTATTTCGAGGCCGAGTGATTCCTCCAACAAGAAGATGCCAGCATTGAGATGGAGAGCCTAGAGGTCTTAGCCGTCAAGCAACAAGGTCCATCCGATAGCAACGGCCAGAATAAAGGAAGAGGAAAGGCCCCAGAAAATAGCGAGCATCACGTGCGATCTCGAATCGAAAGTAAGTACGACCAGTACATCGAACTCAGTTCCTCTCTGCTCGATATTTACCTTGACATACGATGGTCCCTGCCCTCTCTGAGACCACCTCGATGAGAGCCAACACAGATGGAGCTTGATTTCAGCAAACATTGCATATTCAACAACGTAGCTGGACATAGCACCAATGAATGTCGGCATTTGTGTGATCTCATCGAGGACCGAGTCAGAAAGGGGGAGCTACCCGAATATGTCAAGAATCGCGCCCCTGCCTTGCCGCAACGATCTTCTACCCAAACTCCTCAGGTCGATCCATGAGCTCCTAGAAACGGAAAGGACCCTGAGACTAGCACTCGCGGCATTATCATTAATTAGATATTTAGTAATGTATTTCTTTCAATAAAAAGGACACCTTGATGTACACATGTACGGGGTTAGGATTTAGCTCCTAGGCATGCTCTGGAATCAACTGATGTGCTCTTAGAATTTCTTTTCTCTGTAACAATTGTTTAGCAGCTACGAATTTTCTTTTGCAAATATGGATAATGTTTGGAAAATTCTAAAGCCAGCATGGACAATGCTCGCCCCTCTTTTAATATGGTCAGCGCGAAAGCCTACCACCATTTCTAAATACCTACTCCCCTAGCCAGTGTGGTATATTTCTTTAAGACGAGTATGGATGATACTTGCCTCTTCTTTTTCTACACCACGAGCATTTACTGCTCGTTGGAGTCATTAATCTAACATTGTCGAGCATGAAAAATACTTGCCCTAAGCCGAGTATGGTTAATACTCGCCACTAAGCTGAGTATGGTTAAAACTTTCCCTCTCTAAACCGAGCATGGTTAATGCTCGCCACTAAGCCGAGTATGGTTAATGCTCGCCCTCTCTAAGCTGAGTATGGTTAATACTCGCCACTAAACCGAGTATGGTTAATACTCGCCACTAAGCCGAGTATGGTTAATACTCGCCACTAAGTCGAGTATGGTTGATACTCGCCACCCCTCAAAGCCAAGTGAAATAAAATGCTCGACCCATCAGCCTTCTCCAAGCCGAGAACAATTTACTTTTGCCTCTGCAGGAATGAACTCTCATAAAGACGGTAATCATCTCGGCCTTGATATGGTTCCCGATGGTTGTTGGTTTTCTGGCCTTAATACAACCTAATTCTATTATCGGTTTTCTGACCTTAATACAATCATCGGAATCGTCGGGTTTCTGGCCTTAATATGGTCCGGCGCGACCATAGCTACTCGAACGATTATGCTTCGATTCATACTTCAAAAACACACGTCCTTCTGTCGAAGAAGATGCATTCTGAGGGGTAAAGTATTAGCCCTCTTGTTGGCAAAAGCCGCAACGGGTCAGTTCAAAGCCTAAAATGCATAGCCAGCCAAATTATACAGATAGCACTCCAGGAAGCCCAGTAGAAGCTCGGTCCAAGGTAATCACGTATTGGGCCGAGCCACTACTCAAAAAGCCAATATCTCACTCTGGAAGACTCGCTCTCCCAGTCGACCAAGAGAACCGCTCTCATATAGGTCATATCGACCAAATATTTCGAATCTCCTTGGAAATATCCAGTTGAGTTGTTCAAATACTTGGCCCGACTTCCAAGGAAGAAAAGGCGGTCAACCACATCCAGACAAAGCTCTACTTTTGATACACCTCACAATGGATGCCACATAAGCTGCAACTTCTGAGGATACTATTTATGAATAATGGAATCTGTCTTCCAACCGCTATTCAATCAAAGGAATGGACTCTACACGTCCAGGTCTTTCCAAAAAGGTCGGGCCATGTCACAACAGCCCAAGTCGCCATCTCCACCTATAAATACCTTAAAGCTTAAAGAGGAAAGGGACCTTTTTCGACTTCAACTTCGTCTTCTTCCCAGAGAGACTTTATTTGGAAGAGAAAAATAACCGTCTTCTTTCTTTTCTTCAAATAGAAAAAGCATTGTACTTGTAATCCAAAGAAGAAATAATATATAGAGTGGACGTAGGCACAATCTTTACTGAACCACTATAAAAAGTCTGTGTGTTTTCCCCATTTTCTTTACATTTTCTGCATTTTATAATCAGTATTCATGTGCTCTTCACACGATTGGGGGTTGATCGTCACTAGTGACCAACTTTTGACGTCAACACCAATATAATAATTTTAGAAAAATTATTGATTTTACCCTCGTTCCAGAATAGATAAACGTTCCAGAATATGTACATGGTGGTATTGATGGAACTCAGTCTACTAGTATTAATGTTGTTGTAACTCTTACCAGCAAGATGCCATCCTCCTCCATTAAACTGGGATTTCTAAACAAGACCCCTACGCGTACCATCAAGACCATTGCTCTAAATGAACAACAAGTCGATGGTAAGGACGTTGGATTGGAACATGTTGGAAATGACAAGAAAGAAAAGCCAATTTAGCCATATGCACATCTAACAACAACTACTGCTTATAAATCCCCGCCGCTGATGCCAAATGATGGTTTTGAAGCCACGACGAGCTCTCCGCTTCTCACCAGGGATACACCAATAGTAGCAAGAAGCACGTGATGGGGGTTGGCACCCTCTTCAATAATGATTAACGTGATTGGACATGGTAGCTGCATTGGAGTCATGTTTGTAGCATGAAAGTCTACAAGTCAAATGACTTGCGTAGTACCAGTATTGAAATAGTCCTATTTTTAGAATGTCATATTAAGTATGTGATTTCTTATGTAATATTTTGGTCGTGCTCTAGGCACGGTTGTCTCTTCCCTATGTGGAAGTAAACTAGATGTAGCTGATGAGTTAGTCGCTTATCACTTGTACCTCAACTTCTATTATTTTTAATAATAAGTGTTACGGATCACTCAAAAACCGGTCGGCCTTACCAAAAAAATATACCGGGAAAAAAAATATAAAATGATTTTATATTCAATAACAAATACGCACTCTCATATATACATATACACACTCAAACTCAACCTAGGGCATTAATAACCCCATCTCTATTGAGTTACGTCATAGAGCCAAGGTTATTACTACACTATATGCTCTAATACCACTGTAACGACCCGAAGGAATTCAATGATCGAATTTCGACAACAATACATAATCACGTATTCACTTGCCAAAACCCAATTACCGAAAACCTAGATAGTTAAAAGAAAGAAATTAGAAAGTGAGAACTAAAAAGAAAGAAATATTAGAATAGAAGAAGAAGAAGTAATCCAGCACTACAGAATCAGAGTAGAATAGAATTTCACTGTGACGGCCCGCCCCGCACCAGCCGATATTTCCCTTGAAATGTGATGTACCAATGCCCGACTAGCACGGGACGGTCGTTAAAAGAAAGGGTTTTGAAACTATGAATCACCAAAGAACCTACAGTATATCTCACAGCGCATAGAATAAAATATAATAACAACATAACTTGACATAAAACAGGCGAGACAGTGCAAAAGCTGGAAACTAAATCATCATAGCAGCGAAATCGAAAATACAGCTTATGATCCAAACCATCATTATTACAACTTCAAAATACGGTCTCTAGAGCTAAATAGAAAAGGGTACACTACTAATTCCCAAAGCAGTGACTAGCAACAACACAGGGAGAATATATGTAAATAGTACGTGGAAGTCTCCTGCTCGTCTCCGGACAGCTACTCGTGCATACCACCTAACATGTCTCGAGTTTGCTCGTTTAGGAGCACCAGAGTAATAAGAAGAGACATAAAACTCTGGGTCAGACTAAAGTCTGGTATGAGCGATAGCAGCAAAACAGAACAATAACAGGTATAAATAATCATACCTGGACCTACAACCAAAGAGTTAGCACAACAAGATGTACAGTACTCTAAGGTAACACTGACATAAAGTGGAAAGTGGAAGTGCACATGTCATGGTGATAGAAAACATCAAACATAGCAATCATCCTCACATCTCTCACTCAATGCGTAGTATACAATATCCACCACTTTGATCACCAAATCCTTTGCTATGACCACTTTGCCCTTGGGGTCTTAATGACCTCATTGCGCTGGTCCATAGCCACCAATCCCTTGCTACAATCACTTTGCCCTTGGGAGTCCTAATGGCCCCATTGCACTGATCCATAACCGTGCTACGATCACTTGCCCTTGGGAGTCTTAATAATCCCATTGCGCTGATCCATAGTAACTAATCCGTCTCTCAGTGGTGAACTAAATATATAGATATCGATAACCCCTTTGCACATGTCCCGCGTTAAAGCCCAATCATGAAGTTAACTCATTGGTTCCCATCTAGATCCTGAGTTCTAACTTCTTATTCGAACTACCTTTGCATCTCGGGTTTTAGTCATCATCCCGGTTCGTGACTCTTCGTTTCGTGATCTTCAAAATGACTTTTGGTATTCTTCTTGGTTCGGCTCGTGACCCTCCAGCCCGGTTCGTGGTTCGTGACTCCAACCTGGTTCGTGATCCTCACCCTGGCGGCTCGTGATGATGCTTCGGCTCGTGAGCTGCTCGTGGACTCCCTTTGGTTCGTGATCCTCCATTCGCGGCTCGTGGTCAAGACTCAGATTCGGTTCGTGGTGCTCTACTCGACTCATGGAGGACACAACAGCTCGTGAAGGCGGCTCACGATCGGGTCGGGTCATGGTATGTGCCTCATGATCGGGGTATGACCAATTTCCTGCAACCTTTCTAGCGAGCTATTTACGCCATACGACGGCGTTTTCGACCATTCTAATTTTACTATACAATCACAAAGCATACCAAACAGTAATAGCAACATGTATAATCCCATAAACACCAAAACAACAATATAACATGTTAATATGGATCAAACATACTCAAAACCCATGTTTTCCCCTTAATCTCACTAACCATTATTTAATTATAGGATTAGCAAAATATGTCCAAATTAACCCAAATTTCTAACAGAGGCATAAAATAATATTTTAGAATTTATGCATATTTTTCCATATTTTTCTGATTCATAATTTCGCTAATTATCACTAATCACCCCTAATTAGCCGTAATTAGTGTAAAAACATGCTAATCACTCACCTTAGCCACAAATAAATATCAGATCTGAAAATATCTCTGTTTTGGTTCGAATCCCAATGCAACACAGCAGCTCTACCTCCAATTTGATGTTAATTTGCCTTGATTTGATGTTGATTAGCTTAATATTGGATTAAAAGATGATTAAAAGGTGATTTGGAGGCCATTGCTAGGGTTAGAGGAAGGTAAATGGCGGCTAGAAAACTGATTTCCCAAACCCTAGCATCCCCCTCCATAACCCTAATCCTGAAATGAGTTATGGGATAAGCTGCTAATCACCCGATTAAGCCCAATTATGTTGTTTTTCGTTTCCTAAAGTCACACGACTATGTGAGTTCGTATGTGAATGAAATAAATATTATACGATCCCCCTATACGTAGAATGTGAGTCGTTACACTCTTCCCCCCTTAAGAAATTTCGTCCCCGAAATTCCTTAACCAAAACATACAATGGTCTCCCATATGCCTATCAGCATTTTACAAACAATCAAACATACATAATAACATGACAAACCTATCCTAGCATGCGATTTACTAACAAGGGAATAACTATATCACAATTTAAAATCTTACCAGGAAAAGAGTTTTAGATATGACTTCCTTATGATCTCCTCTCTTTCCCAAGTACAGTCATTCTCATTATCGCCCCACTGGACCTTGACTAGTTGCACCGTCTTCCTTCGAAGTTGCTTCGTATCGTGTCCGACAATACGAATCGTTCTATGGCTCCAAACTGTCTTGGATTCTACCTCGATATCATCCAACTGATCTGGTGAAATAGTCATGTTAGAATCGTGCACGAACTTCCTTAACTGGGAAACATGAAATACATCGTGAACTCCTACCATCTTGTCAGGCAATCCAACTTTATACGCTAAATTTCCAACTTGTTTGTGAACTGGAAATGGACCAACAAATCTTGGTGCTAATATACCTCTCCTACCAAAACAAATCACACTCTTCAACGGAGAGATTTTGACGAATACCAAGTCGCCAATAGAGAATTTTAATTCTCTTCGTCTTTTATCAGCATAACTCTTCTGCCTATCTTGGGCAGCCTTCATTCGCTGTTGAATAACCTTGATCCTATCTGAAGTTTCTCTTATTACATCCGACCCAAGCACAAACTTTTCACCGGTTTCCAACCAACATGATGGTGAGTTGCACAGTCTTCCGTACAAAGCTTCAAATGGAGCCATACCAATATTGGATTGATAACTATTATTATATGCCAACTCAATTAGATGCAAATGGTCATCCTATGACCCTCCAAAATCCAATACACAAGCTCTCAAGAGATCCTCCAATACCCGATTCACCCTCTCTGTTTGACCGTCAGTTTGAGGATGGTACACAGTACTGAGATGTAATTCCGGCCCTAAAGCCTCTTGTAAGCTCTTCCAAAACCCAGTAGTGAATAATGTATCTCGATCACTCACAATACCTTTGGGTACTCCATGAAAATCTCACTACCTGATTCATATACAGTTCTACTAACTTATCTGTCATTCAATCCGACTTGACGGGTATATACCTTGCACTTTTGGTCAATCGATCCACAATCACCCAAATACTATCATGGCCCGATCTAGCCCTTGGCAAACCATCAATGAAATCCATTGAGACTTGTTCACATTTCCATTCGGGGATTTCCAATGGTTGTAAAAAACCACTAGGCTTCTTTTGTTCAGCTTTAACTAACTGGCAATTCATGCAATTGGATATAAACTTCCCAACGTCTCTCTTCATCACTTCCCACTAGTAGGTCTACTTCATGTCTCGATACATTTTTTTACCACTAGGATGTAAAGTCAGTTTCGAGTGATGACACTCTTTAAGCACTTCATCTCTTAATCCATTGACATTAGGTACAACTAGTCTCCCATTCTTCCGTAGCCATCCTTCCCGATCAAGACCATACTTGTTTATTCTCTCTCCATCTATACCCATCTCTACCTAGGAGATGATTTCCAATAGATTAGGATCGTCCCTTTATCTGGATCCAATCCGCTCAATCAAAGTCGGTCTGATCGTCAAATTTGCTAACATTGCTGGATCTAATTCACACTTAGATCTGAAATCATATCCCACGATATACTTCAGTTGCTCCCATTCCAGAAACATATCCCCCAAACTGGCATGTCTCCTACTCAATGCATCAGCTACCGCATTTCCCTTCCCGAGTGTATATGCGATATTGAAATCATATGAAGCCAAGAACTCTAACCATCTATGCTGATGAAGATTTAGATCCTTCTGAGAGAAAAGATACTTTAATGACTTATGATCGGTAAACAACTCAAATCTTTTTTCCTAAGAGATAATGTCTCCACATCTTTAACGCGAACACAATCGCTGCCAATTCCAAATCATGGGTAGGATATCTTTTCTCATGCGGTTTCAGTTGCCGACTAGCATAAGCTACAACGCTACCTCCTTGCATTGGTACAGTACCTAGTCCAGTACCACAAGCATCCGTGCATACCATCATTTCCTCATTCCCTTTAGGAATAACTAACACTGGTGCTCACGTCAACTTTTCCTTTAGACTCTTAAATGCATCCTCGCACCTTTTGTCCTAAGAAAAAGCTTGATTCTTCTTGGTCAACTGAGTTAACGGTGCTGCTATCTTGGAAAGGTCTTGGATGAACTTACAATAATATCCAGCTAATCCCAAGAAAATTCTCATGTCCGTTGCATTCTTGGATGTAGACCAATCTTGCACTGTAGCCACCTTCGCAGGGTCCACGGCTATACCATTCTCTGAAACAACATGGCCCAAGAATCTCACTTTCCTCCTCTAGAAGTGACACTTAGAAAATTTTGCTTTCAATTGGTGTTTCCTTAACACCTCCATCACTATCCTCAAATGTTTCTTGTGTTCTTCCTCTGTCCTCGAGTAAACCAAAATATCATCCATGAACACAAGAACAAACTTATTCAATTGATCCCTGAATACCCTATTCATGAGATCCACAAAATATACTGGTGCATTGGTCAACCCGAATGGCATGGCCAACCACTCATAAAATCCAGATGGCATCCGAAATGCCGTTTTAGGAATACTCTCAGTTGCTACTCGGAGCTGATGAAATCCTGTCATGAGATCTAACTGGGAGAACACTCTTGCTTCATTTAATTGATCAAACAAATCATCCATCCGTGGAAGAGGATACTTATTCTTCCTCGTCACTTTGTTCAACTCGCCGTAGTCTACACATAAGCGAAAGGAACCATTGGCATTGGTATAAAATACAACTGGTGCTCCCCACTCTGGAATAATCTTTTGGATAAATCCCTTCTTCAAAAGATCACTCACTTGCACCTCGAGCTCTCGCTGCTCCCTTGGTGCCATAAGATAAAATGGCATCACTATAGGCTTGGTATCTTTCACTAAATCAATTCGAAACTCGATCTCTCGGTGTGGTGGAAGTCCGATCACTTCCCCGAAGATGTCCGGATACTCTCCAACAATAGGCACATCCGACAACTCATTATGTGGGATGTCGAAGGGATTTAGAAAACTAGCCATTACCCCATCACTAGGTAAGTAAACAAACAGTACCCTCCGCCCATCATCCGCTCTAATGGTCACCGAAGACCCCTCATAGTCCACCACCACCCGATACCTTTGGAGTCAAATGACTCCCAAAATAATACCAAACCCAGTAAAGCCCAAAACAAAGCAGTCACAAAAAAACATGCATCCATGACTTGACAAGACCAAATTTCGACAAATCATACTAAGGCTAGTCGAACCACCGATCGGATTCGTCACAACTAAAGGTCTATCGACAATCTCGAATTCCAATCCCAACCTATCTACCAGGTCACTAGATACGAAGGAATGGGAAGCCCCGGTATCAAACAGTACTCAAACAGTAACATCATAAACAGAAAGCATACCTTGAATAACGATGCCCTTTCCCTTCTGTGCCGCAGTTGGGGCATTCGACGAAGAAGGAACAGCTTTGATAGCATATGCTTTCAATATCTGCTTCTCTTTAGGAGGTTGTGGACATTTATCCTTCTGATGTCCCACTTGGCCGCAATTGAAGCACTTCCTGTCCATTGGCTTTGCTCGACAATCTTTTGCATAGTGGTCCTTCTTGCCACAGCTATAGCACTCAACATCTTTCTTATCCCTCTTTTTCTAACCATCCTTGGTTAGGTTCTGTTTTCTCTTATTCTGGGAATTATTCTTGCCTTCACCGCTTGCTTGTGGCTTTGGCTCCTCTGCAGATATAATAGCAACCTCGGTCTTCGACTTAGAGTAAAGGCTCTCAGATCTCAATGCCTTTACCATAATAGACTCGAATGTCTCATCTATATGATTTATCAACCTTTCCCCCAAGCACTCATCTAAGCCAGTTATGAACTTCTCGTTGTTCTTCTCAGCAGTATCGATAAGAGATAATCCATATTTCGATAAAGTATCAAATTTAGCGATATATTCTGAGATTGCCCTACCATTCTGCTTAAGCTCCAAAATTTTCCTAAACAATTCTGATTTCTGAGCAGCCGGAATAAACTTGTCACTGAAGTGAGTTTTAAACTGATCCCAAGTAACTTGATCCTCAGGAGTAGCAGCTTTAATAGGATTCCACCAATTCATAGCCCGTTCTTGAAGTTGACACGATGCTAGCTTTCTCTTCATTGCATCCTCGATCCCCAAATCCTCGAAGATGCGCTCACAACTATCAAGCCAATCTTGAACTTCTGTAGCCGATTCCGTTCCATGGAACGACTTCCCACCAAGACTAGTATAATCCTTGTTAAGCTTGGCGAAATCAGCTCTAGGCGCCTGCACCACTGCACCACCATCGTTAGCAGCATTAGGAACTGCTCCCTGAACATCCCTAAGCATCTCTCGCATGAAGGTAGTAAACATCGTCCTTATATCAGGGACATTCCTATCATTGGCCCTTGAATGTGTACTCCTCGTATATCAGCTCATCGTTTAATCTGTAAAGAGAAAACGATTAACGATCTCCACAGTGGTGCCAGTGCAGTGCGACTTCATCCTTAGATATACTAATAGTATATATATATAGTTTTTAAAAACCAAAATATCATAATTACGCGCTCTTATATACGTATACTATCTCTCAATGATATCTTCCCCTAGGCTAAACTACGCAACTGAGGCTCTGATACCAAGTGTAACGGCCCGCCCCGTACCAGCCTACATTTCCCTTGAAATGCGCTGTACCAATGCCTGACTAGCACGGGATGATCATCAAAAGAAAGGATTTTGAAACTATGAATCACCAAAGAACCTATAGTATATCTCACAACGCATGGAATAAAATATAATAACAACATAACTTGACATAAAACAGGAGAGACGGTGCATAAGATGGAAACTAAATCATCATAGCAGCGGAATCCAAAATACAGCTTATGATCCAAACCATCATTATTACAACTTCAAAATACAGTCTCTAAAGAAAAATAGAAAAGCGTACACTACTAATGCCCCAAGCATTGACCAGCAACATCACAAGGAGAATATATGTAATAGTATGTGGAAGCCTCCTGCTCGTCTCTAAACAGCTACTCGTGCATACCGCCTAACCTGTCTTGAGTCTGCTAGTTTAGGAGCACCTAGAGAAATAAGAAGTCACATAAAACTCTAGGTCAGACAAAAGTCGGGTATGAGCGATAATAGCAAAACAGAACAATAACAGGTATAAATAATCATACCTGAACATGGACTTGCAACCAAAGAGTTAGCACAACAAGATGAACAGTACTCTACGATAACACTGACATAAAGTGCAAAGTGGAAGTGCACATGTCATGGTGATAGCAAACATCAAACATAGCAATCATCCTCACATCTCTCACTCAGTACGTAAAGTTTACGATATCCACCACTTTGATCACCAAATCCTTTGCTACGACCACTTTGCCCTTGGTGCCTTAATGACCCCATTGCACTGGTCCATAGCCACCAATCCCTTGCTACAATCACCTTGCCCTTGGGAGTCCTAATGGCCCCATTGCACTGATCCATAGCCATGCTACGATCACTTGCACTTGGGAGTCTTAATGATACCATTGCGCTGATCCATAGTCACTAATCCGTCTCTCAGTGGTGAACTAAAGCTATAGATATCAATAACCCCTTTGCACACATCCCGCAACAAAGCCCAATCATAAAGTTAACTCGTCGGTTCCCATCTGGATCCTGAGTTCTAACTTCTTATTCGGACTACCGTTGCATCTTGGGTTTTAGTCATCATCCC
Organism: Allium sativum; assembly: GCA_030737875.1. Lineage (NCBI taxonomy): Eukaryota > Viridiplantae > Streptophyta > Magnoliopsida > Asparagales > Amaryllidaceae > Allium > Allium sativum. Next base: position 326,873,293 of record CM060921.1, on the reverse strand, counting down.
GGTTCATGACTTTTCGTTTCGTTATCTTCAAAACGACTCGTGATATTCTTCATGGTTCGGCTCGTGACCCTCCAGCTCGGTTCGCAGTTCGTGACTCCAGCCCGGTTTGTGGTCCTCACCCTGGCGGCTCGTGATAATGCTCTGGCTCGTGACCTGCTCGTGGACTCCCTTTGATTCATGATCCTCCATTCGCGGCTCGTGGTCAAGATTCAAATCCGGTTCGTGGTGCTCTACTTGACTCATGGAGGGCACAACAGCTCGTGAAGGCGGCTCACAATCGGGTCGGGTCGTGGTATGTGCCTCACGATCGTTGTATGACCAATTTCCTGCAACTTTTGCAATGGGCTATTTACGCCATACGACGACGTTTTAGACCATTCTAACTTTACTATACAATCACAAAGCATACCAAATTGTAATAGCAACATGTATAATCTACCATAAACACCAAAACAACAATGTAATATGTTAATATGGATCAAACATACTCAAAACCCATGTTTTCCCCTTAATCCCCTTAGCCATGATTTAACTATAGGATTAACAAAATATGTCCAAATTAATCCAAATTTCTAACAGAGGCATAAAATAATATTTCAGGCATATTTTTCCATATTTTTCTGAGTCATAATTTCGCTAATTATCACTAATCATCCCTAATTAGCCGTAATTAGTGTAAAAACATGTTAATCACTCACCTTAGCCACAAATAAATCTCAGATCTGAAAATATCTCTATTTTGGTTCGATCCTAATACAACACAGCAGCGCTACCTCCAATCTGATGTTAATTTGCCTTGATTTGATGTTGATTAGCTTAGGGTTAGAGGAAGGTAAGCGGCGGCTAGAAAACTAAGTAAAACTGATTTCCCAAACTCTATCAGCCCCCCATAACCCTAATACTAAAATGGGTTATGGGCTTAGCTGCTAATCACTCGGTTAAGCCCAATTATGTTGTTTTTCATCTTTGAAACCTTGTTTCAGCCATATCTCCCAAATGGTAAGTCCGTTTGATTAATCTAACCACTCTACTGAAAGGTAAATCATCATCCAAATCCAATGGAAGTGGTTTTAGGTCAAAACTCCTTCCCAATCAAAAGTTATTGGCGAAACAAGATTTGCTAGGTGTAAAACGGTTAATTAAAATTCGGAAAAAATCGTGAACATGGGAAATGACCCCTATAGTCATTTCCTAAAGTCACACGACCATAAGACTTCATATGTGAATGAAATAAATATACTATGATCCCCCGATACATAGAATGCTGGTCGTTACATTCACAGCGGAATGATTAAAATATAATATATCAACAAACCTTTACTCAAACGAAATAATTACAACATTAGAGTGTCCTCTAGTTCAATACAACACACACAATATAATATAAATTAATACAAAAAAATACGGGCATACGTCTCGACTCCATCTCCTCTCTTGAAGCTCCAAGTGAAACCTGAAAATTTACTCGGTCTGACCCGAGCACATTTTGAAGCAAAATCAACTCGGATCAGTCTGGAATACTTTCTGTGATAAATTCACATTATAAACAACTTGCTTAACTTTTTGAAAATCCTTTGAAAGAACGTAACTCTCATAAAACACGGCCACACATAAACATGGAACGTGTTTTTACATAACGATAACCAAATCACCTTTTTGTATCCAAATTCAGTGATATTATATTAATGTCTATCAATCCACAAATAAATAGGAATATTGCCGGAAAGCTTGCGTCTCACTTTCCAACATAGTTGGTACACATTGAAAAAGTATGGCTTGTGTTGGAGTTTGGATTTCCAACATGAAAAGGTATGGGACTACCTCCCGATTAGTGTGTCTCTAGAGAGCAATACACTAGGGTTCAATAAGAACATCTTGCAACTCGACCACACATGACCGACCACTCATTCAACTTGAGTGTACCGAATATATTGTCACCCACGGTTGGTAGCGAGCCACCATTACCCATGAGATACAGAAGTGACAGAAGAAATAATCGAATTTGATCTAGATGGTGAAAATACACCCTAATGGGAATGACCCACATAGCCATGTTGCCTGCTCGATTTTTGTCATTTCCCGGTTGATAAGTTTGAGATCACGGTTGCCTTTTTATAACATCACATTAACTTTGAATGCCACATTTTCAGATCCATCAGATCACTTATTGATTTACATGAATATACTCTGGGTGTTAAACTAAAAGAACTTTCCTTCTCCGCCACCAAACTTGATATAATTCTCCAAATCAACGTATGTGACTCTTAGGAAATACTCCGTCATACATTCATATATATAAGTCATCCAGGAACAGGATGAGCCGATGATACTGTTGGAGTTAAATAAGGGATCTAAGGAAGAATAGAGGTTAGACTTTATTAGTAACAAGAAGGGAGTCTCCTACCGCATCCTATATAGGAATCACCCCAAGGATATGTAGCGAGTACTCCTTGTAATTCAAATATTTCAATCATGAAAGAATAACTACCGAAATATCTCTGGCAGCTATCCATAGAAATTGAACAAGTAGTCCTTATGATCATGAAGATCCATGGTCTTCAACATCTCTAAATCCTATAAACATCACTACAAGTTAGTCTTTAACGCATAGTCAGTTCGAAGTGGTTTTTGGTCTAGTTCCCATCCCAGTATCTTCGAACTAACACGTCGAAAGTCAACAAGGGAATTCATTGATAGTTGGGTTTCTAACTATCAACTCAAAAATAGTACATATCAGTACTTCAGCACTCAGACCCTTTTAAAATCAAAACCATTCATTGAAATCATTTCATCGATTTAAAAATCGATTTCCATAAATTTATCTCAATGGAATACTTATATTTCAAATCTCTTACGTTTTCTTACTTTTGAAAACAAAAACCAAACTCTTATCCCTTACAGAATAACGTATTCACAAACCATTTCTATTTCGTCGAAAATATCACCATAATTTCATAAACCCATTTTCCATTTCCTTTACCTTGGAAATATTGTTTTATATCCTTAAAAACCTTTTTCATATTTCCTTTACTTTGAAAATATCGTTATATAGGCTTTCACCAAATGATATAAGTTCAATTATCAATATCTTATGGTTTTAACAATGTCATGTGTCACATTGTTGATTATATAATCTCAGACAGTTTATTTATCTTCAAAACTTTGTCGATTAATGTTTGCAATAACACTTTATGGAAATTATTATTAAATTTCCAATATCCATCCCCGTCCTGACCCAATATAACCTCATTTTCATTTATTCAATAAACCATCACCATTTACTTGTTAGTTAAAATAAGTTTATTCACAAATCCTACTATTTCATTACTAAGAAAATAGTGTTATATACTTAACTTAATGTTATAAGTATAATTTGTTTCATATCTGGGCCAACAATGTTAAGTAATACATTGGTTACTATGAAACCCAATGGTTTTATTAAATTTCTGAATTTTACAAAAAAAAGTTGCAATCCTTTTCTTATGGAAATAATAACCTATTTCCAGTATCTTTTACGATTACAAACTAATACCGTCTCTTGATAATAGTGAAGTCGTTCAAGTTGGGGTTTTTATTTACCTCTTCGACCTTGATCGACAACGTTCTTATCTTAGGATAAATAAAATTTTGTAAATCAAAACTGTTATTAATTTTGATATCACAAAATCTCATTTACTATTTAAAAATATGGTTTAATAAACCATTTTCTTGCCTTTTAAAGATCAACTTTCAATGAAAGATCAACTTTCAATGAAAGATCAACTTTCAATCATAATTACCATTATTTATCTTGGTTTATAAACTCTTACTAAAATACAAATCTTTACCTTTAAATCCTCTTAAACGATTTGTTTTATAACTTGGATTTAATACAAATCAACTTACTAATCCTTCACCTGATTCAACTAAAGTTTTATCATAAACTTGATTACCTCTTAAATGAATTTCATTTAAAAAGTATTCACATTAATTTGTAATAATAATTAACTCCATCATTAACTGAAGTTAAAGTAGTTTACTTCATTATTGATTTAAAATAGGATAGTTAATGTAACGACCCAGATTGTTCGGTCATTTGAATTTGAATATTAAATATGTTTTAAATATTATATTTGGTATATTAATGGATTTTAATATTGAATTTGTTTATTTAAAAACGAAGTTGAACATTAAATTTATATATAATTATAAACGAGCTCGAAATGGCGCGGTAGTTCGTAATATTGAGTTTTGAACTTCAGTTGAATATACAGGATCCGATATAAGTCGGAATTCCGTGAAACAAGAAATGTTTGAACATTGTTGATTATAATTTTCTAATGAAAGAGAAAAATCAAGATTTCATGTTATATATTGTTAGTTATGTGTTGTTCAAATTTTCAAATAGTCGCTATAGAAATCGTTATTAAAATATAATGTTTATTCAATAATTTAAAATAAGATTTTAATATAAATTGGATATTGTTTAATGCGACATGTTTAATGTTGAGTTTAAAACCTATATTTGTTTATAATTGAAGCTATATGATAATTTTACTTGGATATTTACGATAATAATAATTTTTTATTATTTAACTGGATTATTTTGGAATTCAATAATATTTGTTTGATATTATTATAAGCCTTAAAAAGGGCCTTTTTGCAAACGGCCTCGGTTTTCGATGAAATTAGTTTCATTGGAACCGTAACATTAAATTATTGTACGATATCAAATCTCATGGCACTCCGATGTCATATGTGACAACGATAGCCAAAAACATCTTGGTTTTCAATTTATTGTTTTGTCGATTAGAATTGGAAACTAAGAATAACGGTTTATCTAATGAACTCCATTTTCAGTAAAACTAATTTTATTAAATCAGTAAAGGTTTATTATGTTAGTATTTCAATTTTCAATATTTTTTGAATTTATATGTGATCGTATACAATTTAATTGTGTATAGATTTAAGTTGTGCAATTATAAAGGAATTTTCACATATAATCTCGGAATTTGACGAAACATGTCCCAAAGTGTTCGGCATGTCGTTTTATGCTAGGATTTCAAATTTTATTGAAAATGGAAGTCGTTTGTTGTGGTTTTTGTGTGTTACTTCAAGCTGAAGTTTCGTATAATATTATATTATTATTTGTCACTTATATACCCTTTTAAAACATTGGTCAAACCCTAAAAGTGTTAAAGCCGTGGTCAACATAGTAAAGCCGACACTTTCAGAAATGAACAAATGGGAATACCCCAACTCCCTCCTCTCCAATCTTTCCATCCACTCTTCAAATCCGAAACTTGTCAATAGCAAAGTTGACGAGCTCGATGTAAGATAACCATTAAATGACTATGATCGAACTTGGTGAATCGAGGTGGCTGGATTTGTTTTTGTAATTCACGGAAGTTTCGTGTTATTTACCGGTGAACGGTGGGGACAGGGCTAACGAGGCTCATAGAAGTACTAGGTGGAGATGAGGCACCTTTCCTGGTGATCGCCGATGATCGGTTGGTGGAGTCGTTGAGCGTGCGGCCGTAGTTTCTTCGATGGGGCATGGGTTTTCCTTGCGTGCCTGGGATTGATGGAAACGAGCACAAAGGAAAGCAGAAGGCCGTAATCTTTAAGTACTAAAGTAATTTGTTTACCCTAATTAAATTAATTATTATAACCCATTTGTTTATTTCATCAAGGAAAGGCCGGCTATAATCCTTGGAACGTGAACAAAGTGTGATGTCGGTCTGTTTTATTAAGTGTTGACCAAAGTAATTCCTTCTGGCCAGTTACTGATAAAGCGCTAAGTAATTAAGATTTTTTTGTATCTTAATAATTTAATTAACTAATTTATAGGTTTAATTAAAATTGTTTAAAATAAAGTCGGTTTGCAAATATCTAATAACCTAAATTCATTAGGGTATATATTTGGGAATTAGTTTAACTAAATGTAATTAGTTTTTTTAAACTGATTTAAATAGCGTAATTAAGGGATTAGTTATATTGATGTAAATCGGGCATATTTTGAACCAGCAATGAAATAAAGTGTCAACCTTATCTCTTTTAAGCATAAGTAACTAATCGATCGTATATCATAAAACTAGTAATTAGTTAATTAAAATATTGATTCGGGAAAATTAATAAGTATAAATTAAAATTGTGAACTTATATTATTTATAACTCTTACATACGATAACAAAATTTAATGAAATAAGAGACATCGCGATCCCGATGACGAGCACTTCATTCTGGAACTAATTTGGATAAAGACGGAGATATTTGGAATTTACAATTAAATTAAACGATTGTTTAATCTAACTATAATCGAATCGTTTCAACAACAAATGGAATCAAGGTAAGTTAAACTCACTCAGTTCTTCCCCCTTAAATTTTATATAAGTCGGGTTTTATAATTGTGTGCTATGGTTGCTAATGGTTGACTGTTTGTTAATATATATTCATATATTGATTAAACCGATGAAATTAAACGTTGTTTAATTTTAGTGAAACACCAAATCTTTATTTTAACGATTGGAACCAATTGAGTAAATTATCTTGTTGGTCGCGTTTATAAAATAAACGTGTTAAATTTAATGAATTGTTTTGTAATGTTAAATAGTCGTTAGAAATTATCAGTCAAATTGAATTGAATGATTTTATTTGAAATAACCATATTTGGATGCAGGGAATAACAGGTTGGAGGGATTTAACTGGATTCCTCACCAGTAGTTGTTAATTTTTATTATATTATGATATATGTTAAAATAAAATTTGTGATGCAGGGATTGACAGGTTAGGGGAATCCAACAGGATTCCTCACCGATATTGATAATGTTTATCAATATATTTTTTGTGTTCATTTGGATGTGAAATTGGTTTATATTTCACTGTTTGGTACTTTTGCAGATATTTACTTCTTTAGTAGCATTGATAAAAGGAAGATTTTGAAATCGATATCAAATTGATTGTGAGCATTTTCAAATTCACATATATATATATATATTAAATACGATGTTTGTTTTAAAAATAAAAGTTGAAGAGTTATTTTTTTTAAAACCATTTAAATTATTTTAAATAATGGAATTTCCAAGATAAATAAATGTTTAAGCGGCACGGAAATGTAAAATGATTGTGAAAAAGGGATTAAGTGGCATAAATGGAAGTGTACGGGATTTATCTAAAAGGAATGAAAAACATTTTTCCGTAACTAATGAACATTTTTACAAACATTGTTTTTAAATATACGAAATATGATTGAATCGCATTCGTGAGCGAGACTTGTGAACAGATGAATTTGGAAATGGAATGTGAGTATAGACGTGTGATTCTAAATGTGAAACCAATATTTAATATTGGACTTAAAGGTTAGTAATTTAAATAAAAGAGTAAATGGATATTGAATAGAATTGAAATTTATAACATTGGCTTATAAATGATTAATAGAAATTATTTTGGAAAATCAGATAAGAAATTAAGGTATTAATTTGGTTAAAGATTTATAAATCCAATGGTTATGGATTTATAAATCGAATGGTTATGGATTTATAAAACAAATGGTTATGAAATTAAAAACAAATGGTAAAGGACTTTTATAAATGAAAGGAAATGGATTGTAAATGAAAGATTAAGGAATTCGTAAATGGAAAGTTAAATGGTTGTGTAAAGGAGAGTTGAAGGGTTTTGAAATGGAATCTATAATATTGATTGACAGAAGTTAAGTTGAATTATTTAAGTTAGTTTTATGAAATGATATTTTAAATAAAATGGGAAATATTAGTGAGATTATAAAGCAATATAATCGTCTTAAAAATGGTAAAAAAGGACTATGATGTTTTTTCTTAGAAATTGGAACTAGTTGTACGTTGGTTGAGTTGAGTAATTTTCGAGGAGTCAATCTGATGTTGGTTTCGGCCTTCGGGGTTGATGCCGAGAGATTTATTCACTTACCAATTTACAGTGAGGAGCCAATGATTAGAAGTGGAATAACAGTTGAATATTCTTATATTAAATAAGAAAAGGAAATGTTTTCCGAATTAAAAGTTTTAATATTTAATTAACGACGGGTTAATTAAAGAGGTTGAATGATGTTGGGTATTGAATAAGTAAATTATTTTCTTTTTATGGATGAATGGTTGTTTATTTGATAGTTAAATAACCGATTGTTAAATCTGGCCTATACGATTGTTGGTACGGAAAGACCAGGATTGAACTTATATTCGAAAATCATTCCAAACCAATGAATACGTAAATGAAGAAGATGCTGATAGAAGATAGAGAAATCGACGACTGTGGATCTTCATGAGCGAAAGGACTACTTGATAAATTTCTCTAGGTAGCTCCTGGAGATATTTTGACAGTGATTCTATCGTAATTGGAATCTATGGATTGCAAGGGCTACTCGCTACTGATCCATAGAGTGATATCTAGGATGTGGTAGGAGGGTACCTTCGGTTCATCCTGCTCCTGGATGACTGATATGGACGAATGTCTGACAGTGTATTTCCAAAGGAATTACATATGTTGATTTCTTCAAACGTAACATAGTTGGTGGCAGAGAAGGGCACTTCTCTCAGCTTAATGACAGGAGTAATTTTGTAGACATCAATTAGTCTGGCAGATCTGACGATGTGGCATTCAAAGTGAATGGTGGCCAGATGTTCTAAAAAGAAGATTTACACCTTAAGCCTCATCTACCGGGAAATGGTATAATTTCTGGTAGGTCGCATGGCTATGTGGGTTGCTCCCATTAAGGTGTATTGTTACCATCTAGAGAATATTCATATTTGTCTTTCTTTTCACTTCTGTATCTCCTGGGAATGGTTAAGTTGCTAGCAACCGTAAGTGACAATATATTCGGATCATTCAAGTAAAGTAAATGGCCAGTCATGTTTAGCCAAGTAGCAAGATGTTCTTGTTGAACCCTAGTGTAACCCCTCTAGAGTACACTGATCAGAAGATGGTCCCACTCCTTGCCAGTTGGAATCCATACTCCAATATGCCCCTGTGGTTTTGATTGTATACTACGTATATAAAGCGTGAGATGCAAGCGTTCTTCTAGATTGTTATTTATTTATTTGTATTTAGACATTGTTATAATACCAGAATATATATGATTTCAAAATGTTTTGGGTTATCGTAAGGTAAAAACCATTCGTGTTTATGTGTGTATCAGCCTTATGATTATCCTTTTCTTTCAGAAAAGATTTGTTAACTTTAAAATCAAGTTGTTTGTTGCTTATAAACTTAGTAGGTTTCTCACTCCGGTTCACCAGACTGATCCGACATTTGTAATGCTCGGGTTAGACCGGGTTTTACAGGTTCAGGTTATCGGTTACTGCGAAGAGACGAGCTAGAAGAGTTCAGACTTTGATATTATATAGATATTATTCTGCTGTGTGATTATATATGAGGACAAGTTGTTATAACTATCCGGATGTGTTGATGTACTCTAATGATTGTAAGTATTTTTAAAGCTTTCAGTAAAGATTTATTTCTATATTATATTATGTTCCGCTGTGATGTGAGATTCTGATTCTGATGTGTTTCTTCTTCCTATTTCTTTTATTCTAATATTTCTTTCTTTCTTATCTCACCCTCTAATTTCTTTCTCCTAACTATCTGCTTTTCTGTGCAATTTGTGTTGACATAGGTCGTTAGTTGTTGGCTTAAACTGTACGGAAAAAGTGGGTCATTCCAAGTAAGCATAAGGTTTAGTAATAACCTTGGCACTGTGGCGTAACTTGATAGAGATGGGGTTAGTAATACCCTAGATTTAGTTTGAGCATATATATGAGAGCGCGTATTTTTAGATTTTATATACAAATGTTTTCTATTGTGTTGTTTGATCGGTTCAAGTGTCAAAAAGCATTGAACTTGCAATGGACACAATATTGTTTTGTACAGAGGGTAAATGAAACAATTTTACCTGAAATATTTTTAATATAAAAAAGAAATAATTTTATTAAATTATTGAGATATTGGTTTGTTAATTGATTGACTTGAATAATATTCAAATTGGATTACTGAATTGGAAATTAACTTGGTTAAGGGAAATTAAATTAAGAATGATATTGAAATTAAATAAATTTGGAAATTGGAAATTTATAGAATAATAATTGAATGGAAGTGAATCAGATATAAATCAATTAGTATTGGAATATGTTGAACCAAAGTAAATATAAATATTGAATGTAAATTCAATTGATTTATTGAGTTGGTTTTGTATTGGTTGCCGATTGTTGTTGATTGTTTGAATAAAATTAATCAACGATTTAATAGAGTTGAATGAATTATAAACTAAAGCAGATAAATTCCAGTATAATAAAATTGCATATGAATTGAAATTAAGGATTTAACCCTGTGTTTGCAAATGAATTGATGCTCCTTGTTTAAATTTGGAATTGGTGTTTTTATATTTGTTGATTAATGAAATATTATTTAAGAATTTCATGTATATGTTACTTATTTATTTGATTGAGTTAAGTACAGGTGCCAGATGTCTAGAAGATTGATTTTGGGTGAATAGATCGTAATGAATTGAGCAAGTATACTCAATAGTGCTCGAAAAAGGTATACCTACGTGAAAATATAAAATTTTGGGTTTTTAAATTTTGTTTACCGACCGTATGGGTCGATGTATATATATATATATATTATTTGCTCCTACAATATCGTAGAAGTCCCTCTGTACCGGGGAGACTCTGTCGTATTTTTTGAGAATTTAAGGTGTTAGAATATTTTAGATATTTTTGAAAATTTATGTTGATTATAATGAATTGGTTTTCAATTTGAAATAAATTGGACTTTTGAAATTGAATGGGTTTATGACATTTTTCTTACCTTAGTAATTTTGGGGACGAAATTCTATTAAGGGGGAAGAATGTAACGACCTAGATTTTTTTGGTCATTTGAATTTGAATATTTAAATATGTTTTAATATATTAATGGATTTTAGTATTGAATTTGTTTATTTAGAAACAAAGTTGAACATTAAATTTATATATAGTTATAAACGGGCTCAAAATAGCACGATATTTCGTAATATTGAGTTTTGAAATTTAATTGAATATACAGGATCTGATATAAGTTGGAATTCTGTGAAACAAGAAATGTTTGAATCTTATTGATTATAATTTTCTAATGAAAGAGAAAATTTGAGATTTCATGTTATAGATTGTTAGTTATGTCCAATTCAAATTTTCGAATAGTCGCTACGGAAATCTTTATTAAAGTATAACGTTTATTTAGTAAATTAAAATAGGATTATAATATAAATTGGATACCGTTTAACATAAAATGTGTAATGTTGAGTTTAAAATCCATATTTGTTTATAATTGAATCTATATGATAATTTTACTTGGATATTTACAATAATAAAAATTTATTATTGTTTAGTTGGATTATTTTTGGAATAATATTTATTCGATAATATTATAAGCCTTAAAAAGGGCCATTTGCAAACGTCCTCGGTTTTCGATGAAATTAGTTTCATTGCAACCATAACATTAAATTATTGTATGATATCGAATTTCATGGCATTCTGATGTCGTATGTGACAACGGTAGCCAAAAACGTCTTGGTTTTTAATTTATCATTTTGTCGATTTAAATTGGAAATTAAGAATAATGGATTATCTAATGAACTCTGTTTTCAGTGAAACTAATTTTATTAAATCCGTAATGATTTATTATGTTAGTATTTCAATTTTCAAGATTTTTGGAATTTATATGTGATCGTATAGAGTTTAAATGTGTACAGATTTAAATTGTGCAATTATAAAGGAATTTTCACAGACAATCTCGAAATTTGACGAAACCTGTCCCAACATGTCTGAAATGTTGTTTTATGCTAGGATTTAAAATTTCAATTAAATTGGAAGTCGTTTGTTGTGGTTTTTGTGTGTTAACTCATGCTGAAGTTGCGTATAATATTATATTATTATTTGTCACCTATATATACCCATTTAAAACGTTGGTCAAACCCTAAAAGTGTTGAAGTCGTGGTCAATATAAATGAGGCCAACACTTTCTGAAATGAACGAAAGAGAATACCCCAACTTCCCCCTCTCCAATCTTTCCATCCACTCTTCAAATCTAAAACTTGTCAACAGCAAAGTTGATGAGCTCGATGTAAGCTACCCATTGAATGACTATGATCCAACTTGGTGAATCGAGGTGGTCGTATTTGTTTTAGGAATTCACGGAGGTATCATATTATTTACTAGTGAACGGCGGGGACAGGGCTAACGAAGCTTATGGCGGTAGTAGGTGGAGATGAGGTGCCTTTTCTGGTGATCGCCGATGTTCTGCTGGTGGAGCGGTTGAGGGTGCGACAACAGTTTCTTCTATGGGGCATGGGTTTTTCTTGCATGCCTGGGATAGACGGAAAAGGGCACTAAGGAAAGCAGAAGGCCATAATCTTTAAGTACTGAAGTAATTTCTTTACCCTAATTAAATTAATTATTATAATCCATTTGTTTAATTTAATCAAGAAAGGCCGGCTATAATCCTTGGAACGTGAACAAAGAGTGATGTTGGCCTGTTTTATTAAATGTTGACCAAAGTAATTCCTTCCAGTCTGTTACTGATAAAACATTAAGTAATTAAGATTTGTTTATGCCTTAATAATATAATTAACTAATTGATAGGTTTAATTAAAATGGTTTAAACTAAAGTCGATCTACAAATATCTGATAACTAGAATTCATTAGGGTATATAATTGGAAATTAGTTTAACTAAACGTAATTAGTTTTTTTAAACTAACTTAAATATAATTAGTGTAATTAAGGATTAGTTATATTGATGTAAATCGGGGACATTTTGAACCAACATAGAATCGTTTCAACCAAAAATGGAATCAAGGTGAGTTAAACCCACAAAGTTCTTCCCACTTATATTTTATATAAGTCGGGTTTTATAATTGTGGGCTATGGTTGTCTGTTTGTTAATATATATTCATATATTGATTGAACCGATGAAATTGTTTAATTTCAGTGAAACATAAAAATCGTTATTTTAACGATTGGAACCAACTGAGGTAAATACCTCGTTGGTCACGTTTATAAAATAAACGTGTTGAATTTAATGAATTGTTTTGTAATGCTAAATAAATTGGTTGATGTTAAACAGTCGTTAGAAATTATCAGTCAAATTGAAATGAATGGTTTTATTTGAAGTACCCATATTTGGATGCAACGAATAACAGGTTGGAGGGATCCAACTGGATCCCTCACTAGTAGTTGTTAACTTTTATTATATTATGATATATGTTAAAATATGAATTTGTGATGCAGGGATTGACAGGTTGGGGGAATCCAACAAGATTCCTCACCGATATTGATAATGTTTATCAATATGATTTGTTGTGTTCATTTGGATGTGAAATTGGTTTATATTTCACGGTTTGGTACTTTAGCGGATATTTATCTCATTTATACCATTGATTAAAGGAATCTTTTGAAATTGATATTAATTCGATTGTGAACGTTTTCAAAGTTATGCTTATATATTTGACATACGATGTTTATTTTAAAAGTAGATGTTGAAGATTTTTTTTAAATCATTTAAATTATTTTAATTAATGGAATTTCCAAGATAAATAAATGTTTAAGCGGTATGGAAATGTAAAATGATTGTGAAAAAGGGATTAAGCGGCATAAATGGAAGTGTATGGGAATTTATCTAAAAGGAATAAAAAGTGTTTTTCGTAATTAATGATCGTTTTTACAAACGTTGTTTTTAAATATACGAAATGCGATTAAATCGCACTCGCAAATGAGGTTGGTGAATAAAATAATTTGGAAATGGAATATGAGTATAGACGCTTGATTCTAAATGTGAAACTAATACTTAATACTAGACTTAAAGGCTAGTAATTTAAATAAAAGGGTAAATGGATATTGAGTAGAATTGAAATTTATAACTGTTACAACCCGGAATTTCAAAATCAATTTAAAATTTTTGTTTTAGTTATTTTAATGGATTTTGAATATTTAAAATGAATTATTTTAAATAATAACGATTTAAAATTTATTTTAATTGAAGTTAAAACGTATAAGTTTGTTTTAATTATAAAACGAGCCGGAAATGGCGCGGTAGTTTGAAAATTCGATTCCTAATTTCAATTGAATGTACAGGACTCAAAATAAACTGAATTTCAGTAAAACCAGAAATATTAGAATCTGTTTAATAATATCTTCCTAACAAAGTTAAGAAATATAGATTTCATAATATAAATTGAAAGTTATGTCCACTTTAAAATTCAAAATAGTCGTTATGGAATTTATATATATATTAATATAATATATAACCCTTTAAAATAGCCATTTTGCAAACGACCTCCGTTTTCGATGAAACCACTTTTGTTGAATCCGGAAGGTCAAATTATTGCTAGATTCCAATTTTCATAATTTTTGGAATTAATATGTGAGTGTGGCAAATTTAAATGTGTTTGATAATTTCAGTTTGAATTTAATCGACTGGAAATTGACCATTTTTCAAATGTTCTCCAAATTCGACGAAATTAGTTTTGTTAGGACCATATCGTCAAAACATAGTTAGAAATAATTTTTCTGGAATTTCTAGAGTTAGTATGTGGCCCTGGTAAATTACACTACAACAAAAATACTCTATTACAACGCTCTTTTTACAATGGGCAAAAGCTGCCCGTTGTAATATAATGCTATTACAACAGTCATTTTTCGACAGTTGTAGTAGACGTCATGTACAACGCCTTTTTCACAATGGGCATGAATTGACCGTTGTAATAGGATACTATCACAATGGTCATTTCATGTCCGTTGTAATAGATGCCTATTTTACAACGGTCACAAAATGCCCGTTGTAATAGATGCCTATTTTACAACGGTCACAAAATGCCCGTTGTAAGAGATGCAAATTTTACAATGGGTAACGCTCGTTGTAATAGATGTCAATATTACAACGGTCATAAAATGCTCGTTTTAACTGATGTCAATTTTACAATGATCATAAAATGTCTATTATCAATTTTCGACAATCAATAATTAATAATTACAATACTTTCTTAAAATTAATATTTACTATTTTTTATCATTTAATAATTAATCATTAAAAATATTATATTAATCATAATATGTTACTAATTATTAATGATAATATTATATTGCTAATTACTAATCATTAATAATATTATATTGTTTATTAATATTTAACAATTAATCATTAATAATAGACTCAGTTTTACTTTCAGAAATAATAATAGTTTAATACAATGGTAGATTTCGATTTTGTATTTTTGAAATTTGGATGCAAAATCAAATATTTGCATATTTAACAATTCAATTTTTTAACTGTAAACTTCAATTTAACCATCATATCTGAAATAAAATACAATGGTAGATTTTTTTTTTTTTTAGTTTTGAATTATTTTTCCACTTCTCCCATTTTGTTCGAATAAAATTCCCTAACATAAAAGCTATCCTTTTAATTTATAATTTATAATTAGTAATGTACAAACGTAAACTTATATTGTTAATAATTTATAGCATATTTTTTCTTATATTTAATGATATGAATCATTCTTTATAATTGTAAATAACAAGTCATGAATGATAATTAATAATTTGTAATTATAAATATTAATAAATAATAACTTATATTTATTAACAAGTAATGTGGAACAATTAATGAATAATTATGTGTGTATGTGTGTGTTTATATATATATATATATATATCACACACGTACATACATGTCCACACCAATACATAATAAAATGTAAGAAACTCAAGTTACCTTACTAACAATAAGATTTAAAAGCCCAGATGGCTTCGCCCTCAGATTTTCATTCACTGCCTCGCCTTTTGAACCCTTAATCCCAAATCAGTCATCCCAAATCTCCTACTCAAATGACTTCGCTCCAATTCCACGTCCGCCCTAAACTTCTACTCCAATCTAAATACCTCTTTCATTTTCGCAACGCATTTAGCGATTTGGTCGCCCGCTTATGATTCATGGCTCTAGTCTCCAGATCCAGTCGCCTGCTTCGCCCACTTCAGATCCGCGACACCAGGCTTTAGATCTACGCAAACGTCATAGACCCGACCTACATCTCAGATCTGTTGAGGCTTCAGAAATACATGTGTAAGAACAAATGGGGCTTTACATGTAATTTTTTATTTTTTATTGCTTCTTTTGATAGTTTTATATAACTGCATTTGATATTTTTATATTACTGCATTTGAAGTTTTTAACCATATTGTTTACTTTGTAAATAACACATCTTATTTTTTTTTCATTATCAGTGCTATAGTTTATTCAAATGACCTTTAGATACTATTTAGTTTGATATGTGCTTTGTCAGTGATGTTTACAGTGTTTAGGATTAATATTTTGTCTTCATCCATGACCATGCAATGAGCACCTTAGACGTCAGTCATTAGAATTTCAGGGGAATGGTTTATGTTAACGATGACAACCAGTTAAAAGCAAATTAGTGAACTAGAATGTCAAGTGTTTGAAACCACTAGGCAATAGGTTGAATTGAATTTATTTGAAAGCCGTGCCCCAGTTTTCTTTGAATTGTATAAAGTTGAAATTAATGGTAATGGACTTTTTTATGTTTCCAACCTTTTCAGGAGTACTTGACTAAACGGAGATGAAAGAGTAATATGCAAAGTTGAATTTTCTATTTTTCATAGCCAAAACAAGTATGAATTTGAATATATTCGTGTTTATACAGATGGTCTGTTATTATTGGACTTTAATGCCTTATAAGTTTGCTCGGATTTATGGCTGCCTTCGTATACTAGCTCATGTGTTGCTTCATATGGTAGCAGCATGTGCCTAATAATGCTTGCCTTTTGTCTCTGTTTTCTTTAGTTTAAATGTAAATCATTACCATGATTGTATATTCTAATTCTTATACAGCTATAGATGCATGTAAAGTAAATGGAACAAATCGTCTTTTTTACTTAATTTCGAAAATCGATATACATAAATTCGATGAACCAGCTAAAAAAATGAATAAATATGCATGTTTAATGCTTCTTTTGAGGTCAAAGCCTCTTTCTAGTTCTGAACCTATTGTAGTAAACTATTCTTTAACTTATGGTAGTATGATATATATGCTAATATAACACGTTTTAATAGACATAAGGATTTGGTTTATAAATCAGCTAATCCCATAACACGTTTGTCATCATCTTTTCCGACAGAAACATTGATTGGAGATACGTTGCGGGTACAAGTTTTCGTCGGGTCACACCGAACCGTGTCGGTTGGATGCGGGTACGTGAGAGTGGGTGGATGGGAAAGGCAGGTCCACAGTTGCATATTTCGGGTTGATTTATGGGGAGAAACACAAGGTCGGACTGGTTCAAAGTGGGTTTTTCCTTGGATGCATGGTTGGTATGTTTTACTTCTTGTTTAATTATTACTTTTATTTTCTGATAATCAAATTTTAACCTGAATTAAGTTAAAAATGGAATGTTGGCGTTTGTAGAGACAAAAGAACATGAAATCCAGTCAATCCTTATGATTGTTAGCATACTAAAATTTTAAGCATGAAACCACACGTAACAAGTTGTTGTGAATAGTTGGTGCGAAATATTAGCTGTTTTTCCTTTTCATCTAATTGATGGTTTAATGGTTTTCCAAATAATTGTTAACTGATTCAGTATAATTTCCGTTGAAATAAGTGGCAAATGGTATTGACAATTATAATTGGATTCATCTGTATGTATGGCTCTAAAAGTTACGATTAGAGTTTCAGTTTGGAACATACACAGATTAGAATAGTTTGCTACAATTTACAAAGGTATTTTTCTTGGATTAGAATAGTCGTTCATTGTCCATTGTTTAAACTTTTGAAACAAGTCTAAATAGCATTATAGCTCAAAAGAAGGTTATGGGATTAGCTGGTTTATTCATTTTTGGTCTGAGAATAGCCAAAAATAAATATTTGTAGTAACCATTCTTTAACCTATGGTAGTATGACATATATGCTAATATAACACGCAAAGGAGGTTATGGGATTTGGTCGGAGAATTCTATCTCTTATAACACACTTGAATACCATGCAGCTACTGTATTATTACTTGTGTCCAGTAACTTGTATCAATTGTAAATCATTGACTAGGTTTTTATTTTCATATAGATGCTATATATTCACTGATATAATATTTATAGACGATGCTTAAAGCAACGAGTCCCTCATTATTCAGAATTGCAAATTAAGATTCATAACCGCCCTGGTTCCTTTTTTAATTCGATATTTCAAGGCTAATATGTGTGAGTTCAAATATTGATAATCATTACAAATTCTTCCTCATAAATACGTAAACCTATCATCTCTCATACTTTCCAGCTCTCTGCAATAGCCACTTTGGCATCAAAATCTGCACTGTAATTTCCACAAACACTCGACAAAGGGTGCCTACCCACCAGCTTATTGTTTTTATTTTATTCTGATAGGTACGACTGGACAAAACCAAGAGCAAGAAGTCCAAGATTTAAAATAGAGCGAAGCATCTTGTTTATTAGCTATTTATGTATTTAACTAAGGTGAATTTGGAGAAGGTTAATTAAGGTACAGGTATCCCATGTTTTTATTCCTTGGAACATTCACTTATACAAACTTTATTTCAAGTTTTTAATTTACGTTGCCCTGCTCAATGCACATTTCTTAACTTGTTTGTTCTTCTTCATCAAGTTCTTTTAATGCACATTTTGGATCAATCACCGAAGATGAAGACATTGAGCATGAGAGGGTGTGAGTGAGTGTAACTAAGTGTATGTAGTGAAATAATATTTGTACAAATGAGTATTTTCATATTTTGTATAGTAATTGTGTAGTAGAAAGAAATAAAACTATGTATTGTTCAAGAGTGTAATAACATATTTATATTAAAGTAAGAAATTTTGATTTTAATATTTTAATTTATGCAATATTTTTATATTACTACGATCAGATTTAAGAAAAAACAGACTTTTTACAACGGGCTATGCCTGTTGTAATATAATGTATTACAATGGGCAGAAGCCGCTTGTAATTTATTAGCTATTACAACGGGTTTGTAACCATTGTCATAGAGTCATTGCACGTGATAGAGCACATTATTACAACGGTCTTTTACAACAGTCACTGACAGTTGTAATTTAGTGAGGACCTATTACGACGACGCATATTAGGACGGGCTTTTGCCCGTTGTGAAAAGCATATAACAACAGTTTTTGCCCGTTGTAAAAGGACGGTTTTGTTGTAGTGTTAAAATGTACGTTTAAATTCAATATATATTGATTTATATTTTAATTTAAATAGAAACAAATACAAATTGTCGTATTGGCTTACGAAACATATCCCATTATGTTCGTAATAGGGGTATTTAGCTAGGGGCGACAGTCGTTGGGTTTGATTTGGAGTTCGGTGTGCTAAACAAGTATTATACGAATTAAATAATATAATTTAATATATATATAAGCCCAAAATGGGAAACCCTAGCCAATTTCAGATAATCCGGCCGCCCTCTCTAAAAATCAAAGGTCGAAAAACTCCTAAACTCGTTCTTTGATTTCTCCCAATACATCTCGAATTAAAACATGAAATCAAAGAAAACTTTGTAGAGAATTTCACAAGCTATAAACTGATATGGATGAGATCGTCTTTCGATTCATGGATTGGGAGCAATCACTGCTCAAAATCGCTATGTTTGCAGCATTTTTTGGTGAGGCTCGGTCGTGCGAGTTAGATGGGATTGCCAGCGCCGGTGGAGGTGTGAACGACGCTCGAAGTGGTAGTTGCTGATCGGGGTCAGGCGCATCAACGGGGGTGCGATTTGGAAAATTGAAATCGAAGTTGGGTTCATTAATTATGAAAAGGGGCAACGAGATATAGAAGAAAGAACCAACAACCTAGATTAATTAGATGGTAATTAGTGGGGGGTTTAATTAAGTTAATTTAATTAAGTACCAATTTAATTATTCAAATATTCAAAATGCCATAACTTGTCCATACCAAAACAGAATTCAACGAAACAAGTTGCAATGCGATTGTGATAACGAGCCCTACAACATGAATGTGACTGGAACAAAAAAATGAGCTGTTGGAAATTTTTATTGAATTAAACACGTGGTTTAATTCAATTAAAAACCGTCATTATTTAAACGATTTCAAAACTGGTCAAGGTGAAAACTCTCTCTCTTTAATTACATTACAGTTAAATATGTACTAGGATGAAGATGGTGCTTAGTAGCACCTGACACTATTTTTTTTGTACAGACCATAATTGACTGTATTGTGTTGTGATTGTGATGTGAATAATATATATATATATACACAATGTGAAAATTAAATATATATATATATATATATATGAAATGTGGAAATTATATATATATATATATATATGCAGTGTGAATAAAATATATATTTGCGATGTGAAATATATATATATGCAATGAAAATAATATATATATATATATATGAAATGTGAACAATATATATATGAAATGGAAATAATATCTATATGAAATGTTAATAACATATATATGAAATGTGAATAATATATATTATATGGAAATAATATATATATATACGAAATGAAAATAGTATATATATGAAATGTGAATAATATAAATATGAAATGTGAATAATATATATATGAAATGAAAATAATATATTGTAACAACCCGAAAATCTGGGCCAGTTTAAAAGTTTTATTTTGGCAATTTTAGCGAATTTTGATTATTTAAAATGAGTTATTTTAAATAAAATCAACGAAAATTTATTTTGAATATATTTAGAACGTATATATTTATACGTGCCGTCGTTAGAATATAAATAATTATTTATAATTATAAATAGAATTGAAAATGGCGCGGTAGTTCGATAATTCGATTTCAAACTTCAATTGAATGTACCGGGTGCAAAACAATCCGGATTTTAGTGAAACCAAAAACATTAGGATCTAATTGTGAATATCTTTCCAACGAATCCGAAAAATCAAGATTTCATATCGGGAATCAAAAGATATGTCCAGTTGAAAATTCTGAATAGTCGCTATGGAATTCAGGCCCTTAAAAATGGACATTTTGCAAACGACCTCGGATTTCGACGAAACCAGTTTTGTTGGGTCCGGGATGTGAAGTTATTGCTAGGTTTCAAATTTCATAATTTTTCGAATCAATATGTGAGCGTGGTAAAGGAAAACGCGTTTGACCAGTTTCAGTTGATTTTAATCGACTGGAAATTGGCCATTTTTCAAACGGTCTCGGATTTCGACGAAACTAGTTTTGTCAGGACCGTATTGTCAATACGAAGCTAGAAAATATTTTTCGAGAATTTTTAAAGTTCGTATGTGACCCCGGTAATTTGAAATGTACGTTTAAAATTCAATATAGTGATTTAAATGTAAATTCAATGGAAACAGATCGAAACGATCGAATCAGCTTTCGATACATATCCCATGGTGTTTGGAATGGGGGTGAAACGCTATGGACGACAGTCGGTGGGCTTGATTTCGAGTTAGAAATAAAAAGATGCTTTTTGAAAATTTAATAATTAAATAATATAAAATTCTATAAAAACCCCCTATACCCTCTTTTCTTTTTCTATTCTGTATTGGATCGAAAAAAAAAAAAGAAGGGGAAAGCCGCGCGCTGCCTCCAGGCGCCGCCGATCAACGGCAGCCCACCCCACCCTCCGACGACGGTGCGCCAGCCCCCCCTTTCCCTCGCACCTCTCTCCACTTCTTCTCTCCTCCTCTGAAAACCCTCTGCCGCTACTAGAAGCCCAAGCCCCCCAATTTGAAGCCGCAGCCACCCCCGACCAAAACTCCGGCCATCCGAACCCCATCCGACCAGCGCCGCTTCCCTCCGACTGCATCCATTTCTTCTTTCCCCCCCCCCCACCGCCAGTCCTTCCTCTATTTGTTGGCAGTGAGTTTTCTGCTTCCTTTTTTTTATTGCATTGTTTTAAAATTCGATTTATATTTAGTACGAATGTATAGATTCCCAGTAACGATTTTTATTTCTTTTAGATATTTATGTTTGAAATCAATGAATTTTTAATTAGGAAAAGTTCATATTTTTATTTATAAAAAAGCTTTGATTTATATTTTATATAAAAGTTATGATTTCGATTTGAATAAAAATATAATTTTTATATAAGCAAGAGGTTCAAAATATAGTTTTATATTGTAGAAAGGTAAAAAATATGATCTTTGCATAGTAGAAAGTATTAAAAATATAGTCTTTACTATATAGATGATATAAAAATATGATTTTTGTTTATGAAGAGAATTAAAAATATAATTTTTACATGATAGGAATATTAAAAATAGCATCTTTATAATGTAGAGAAAGTAAAAATGTGATTTTTATATAATGTATAGCATAGTAAAAATGTGATTTTTATATACATAGCAACGAAAATAAAAATATGATTTTTATATATTGAACTTCGAAATAAAAATATGATTTTTATATATTGAACTTCGAAATAAAAATATGATTTTTATATATTGAACTTCAAAATAAAAATATGATTTTTATATATGGAATAGCGAAGTAAAAATTCGATTTTTACATATGTAGTGGCTACGGGAAACGAAGATGCGATAACAGTGAAGATTTCCTGCATTAGAAGTGCCGTGGAGTTAGGATAGCTATCGGTGAGAACTTCTCACCTTTCAATTTAAATTTTCTAGTTATATATATATACTAGGATGCAGACGGTGCTTAGTAGCACTCGACACAATCGTCCACAGACCATGGACTTGTTTGTTTGGTTGCATAGATTAGTTATATGATTTGATTTGAATTTGGTTGTTTGGTGATTTTGATTGATATGTGAATGGCGTGGGCCTTCACTAGACCGGGGATAAGGCTAGGCCTTGTCCCGTTTCTAGTATCGTGCCGTTATGCCGCCGAAATTTTCTAAAATAAGTTAGAAAAATAAAAATATCATTTTATTTAAAGAATGAACTGAATAGAAATTCATAGGTTGGAATAAAATGTTTTGTCATTAAAAATATAATTTTTAACGTGAATGTGAATAAATAAATATTCATTTACAAACCAGACGGTTTGTTTATGTACACCTATTTGAAGGACATTGATTGGGTCGATAAATTTTACACATCGCCCAACTGCACAGATAAAATATGCGTTTGATTGTTTGAAACCCCACACGGGTGTTGGGATGAAATTTGAAGTTCACTCATCCTGATTGATTAAATATGTCGATCGATTGATTGACAGACTGTTATAAGCGTTAGATATCTATATTTGATGCTTATACAGTGTAGTGCACTTTGGTTGATGGTTGATTATTTTTCAATCCTATTATATGTGTGTAATGTATGAAAATCCATATAATTAACTTTATATGGTAATTGATTGGGCCTCATTCCAATTTGAAAAATAAAGAATATTATAAAATAAAAGTTCATGTGTTGACAGTACTCATCCATTGAGATTGGTCATGTGTTGAACGAAATATTTTAGTAATAAAATTTACATCTTTTTCGATATAAAATAAAAGTTCATGTGTTGACAGTACTCATCCATTGAGATTGGTCATGTGTTGAACGAAATATTTTAGTAATAAAATTTACATCTTTTTCGATATAAAATAAAAGTTCATGTGTTGACAGTACTCATCCATTGAGATTGGTCATGTGTTGAACGAAATATTTTAGTAATAAAATTTACATCTTTTTCGATATAAAATAAAAGTTCATGTGTTGACAGTACTCATCCATTGAGATTGGTCATATGTTGAACGAAATATTTTAGTAATAAAATTTACATCTTTATCGATATAAAATAGAAGTTCATGTGTTGACGGTACTCATCCCTTGAGATTGGTCATGTGTTGAACGAAATATTTTGATAATAACAACTATTTTGAAAAAGAAATATTTGAAATAGAATATTTGAAAATAGAAATTTATGAAGCCGTGTTGATTAGATTGACGCCATTTTGACGTGAACGATATTTATATCGATTTTATTCATTTCGAAATGAATTGAATATATAACGATTTCGAAATGAATTGAATATATAACGATTTCGAAATGAATTGAATATATAACGATTTCGAAATGAATTGAATATATAACGATTTCGAAATGAATTGAATTGAAAACGATTTCGAAATGAATTGAATATATAACGATTTCGAAATGAATTGAATATATAACGATTTCGAAATGAATTGAATATATAACGATTTCGAAATGAATTGAATTGAAAACGATTTCGAAATGAATTGAATTGAAAACGAATGTGATTTCAATTGAATATATAACGAATTTGATTCGAATAGAAAACCAATTTGAATTGAATCGAATAGAAAACCAATTTGAATTGAATCGAATAGAAAACCAATTTGAATTGAATCAAATAGAAAACGACTTTGGAATTGAGTTAAATTGAAAACGAATTCAAATTGAATTGAAAGCGAATTGAAATGAATTCAAATTGAATTGAAATTTGAATTGAATAGAAATGAATTTTAAAACGAATTTATAAAGAAGAATTCAATTTTGATTTGAATTGAAAAGAAAGTTGAAATTGCTTTTGAAACGATTTTAAAACTATTTATATAATTCGTTTTAAATAGAAATCGACGAAGTATATATTATATATATTATATATATAATATAATGGCCTGAATAGAACGCGCCACGCCGCGGCAGTTCGTGAATTTCGACCATTTATTTCAAATGGACATTACGGGAGATCCGACCGTCGGATTCTCCTAAAACCGAAACCGTTGGGTTCGTATCGAAAAGAGCTTTCTAACGAATATTAGAAATTAGAAATCTAACGGTTGGATTTGGAATTATGTCCAAATCAAATTTGAAAAAGGTCGCTATAAGTGCAGTTCGATGGCCATTGATGGAAATCGACTGTACGGGCCTTGATAAAATTATTAAAAATAGTAATAATTTGTGTAAAATCATAAGAAATGATTTAGAAAGAATTGGGATGAAAAACTCCATATTTGAAAAGATAAAAATAGATTTTTATCGAAATGAACTAGTTTTGAACTAGAATTATAATTCTATTTATTTTTAAATAAATAAATTGAATTCGAAAAGGGTTTTAAAAATAACCAAAATTTCCAATGATTGCATTGGAGTGGATTTGAATCGAAATTGTCTTCGGAATATTTCGATGTTGGAATTCGGGATTATACAGATGTTGTTATGGAAATTTGAAAGATGTAGATATTTATATCGTTATTTCCAATACGACATTTGTTAATCGTAGAATTTGATATTGAATATAAGCCGATATATTTTCTATTCAGAGCCTTATATTGAATATCAAATGTGATTTGGGTTTGTCGTGAATGGTGTCTTCACTAACACTGTTCTTGAACCCAGTTGAGAAAAGATTAAATCTTTTTATTTAGATTTAATGAAGTGTACCAATTAAATAATATTTAATTGGAACTGAATTGATATTGATTTTTGGGTTTACCGTGAACAGTGTTTTAAATAACACTCGTTCTTTAACCCGATAATTAATGAATGTGATTTTGGGTTTATCGTGAACCGTATTTTAAATGACACTGATTCTTTAACCCAGTCGAAGATTAAAACTAAGTGGAGTTTTAATGAATCTTTAATTAGATTGAAATGATCGAGAATGGAGTATCACCGGTTTTGCTCCAGGCGATAGTTAAATCTTTAATTAGATTTGAACGTGAAATGGTAATTGAATTTACCGATAACACCGTGGTGTTAGATATGAAGTATAACCAGTTTTACTTCATGGGATGAATAGGTTGGGATTGGGGAAATTAAAACAAATGATTACTTCGGTAAGTTTCGTTAATCCCGACTAGTTTGAATTGATATTCAAAAATAGATTAAAGAATAAATTCAAGAAATTTATCTTGGATAAAATTAATGGGAACCTTTCCCTATGAATGTGAAATCAGAAACTAACTGTCGGTTAGCTAAGCAGAATGGTTTTCTGGATATTGATCTGATGTTGGTTTCGGCCTTCGGGGTTAATATTTGGGGAATTATTCTCTTGATTAATTTACGGTTAGTGACGGATGAATTGGAATGAGGCGTATGTTGTGTTTGTGTAACACTTATTTAAAATATACACGAGTTATTCGGAAAGACCGGGTTTATCCCATTCTGAATAACTGATACGACGATAAGTCGAAGATGAAGACGGTGGTCGAAGACCAGAAGTCTTCACGTCGTTTGGGTGATTACTGATGATCTTGATTGGGCTGTACACCCAAGAAGATGGAAACAGTTGGGGATCGTCCAGACGTACTTGGAGATCGATGGATATGCGGGGTACTAGGTGCCTCCGGTTTCGTTCAGACCCAGAACGGACTTGTAAATGGACCGTGTGTCTGACATTGGATTTTAGTCCGTGTGATTGATCTCTATTAAATATATATCTATTTGGCGGCGGAGAATTTATTCTCTTGCTTTACGCCCTTCTCTGAGACGTACGAGCTCAGGGGTTATATATTGATGGATATCAAACGCATGGAGTGAATTGCCTGTGTGGCATGCCTAAGTGGCAATTGATCGAGGCTTCTGTTGAAAAGCAAAGTCTTGTGGTGATGATCAAAGCACGGCCTTTGTGGCGTAGCTTTGTGTAACGTTCACCTCGCGAGTTTCACACCCGGTATGAACCAAAAACGGGAGACGGACCTCAGGGAGGGCATGCGTTTCTTTCTAGTTAGAAGTGGCGTCAGTGGTTTTACACGCCCTGACGAGTTTGACTTATGTGGTTGTTGTTGTTGCGAGGCGCCTCGGATTGATCGGTCGTTCTCGAACCGATGGAGTTATTTGGTTGGCTCGTTTACGCCCCAAAGGGCGGGGAAACGTAGTGTTCAGGCATTTTAATCCACATCGGTGGACCGGCCCTGTCGCTCCAAGGGTCACTCGAGCTCTGATCCTGTGGCTCGGGCTAGAGAGTCACGAATCGGTTGAGGACTATCTTTTGCCTCGGTTCATAGATGGAAACCCAATTTCCAAATACGTGATTCTGTGGTTTTATTTGTAGAGCCTAGTATGGCGACATAGTGGGATGGGGCACTTATGCCGCCTATGATTGATACTTATGATTTGAAGTTGTTTTATACACTATGCACTTATAATAGTATCAAACGATTTGTTTTAAACGTATCAAGCATTCTTTGGCTGTTATAAGGGAAAACCCTATCCTCGGCTGCGTTGCATTGTGTGATGGGACCTGGGTCTTATAACAGCTTCATTTTTCTTTATTTAGCATTGCGCTGTTTGTTTTATGCACTGGTATTCTTGGGAGGAAACCCGTTCCGTGTTATACGGCGTGGTCCCTTGATTTACCTAACTTTAAAAATAAAGATTAATAACTGTTTTTAGTTCTCACACCAGTCCCATGACTGACCTGGAGTTTATTGTTTTAACCTAAACTCTGGGTGCCCATATTTTGACACGGGCAGCTAGTAGTTTTGGTTTTGCAGATTTATATTCACAGGATCCTGGTTTACAGCTGGAATGATATCCGGAAAGCTTTGTATCCGTATATCTCTTTCTAGTTGTGTATTGTATTATTTTCCGCTGCTATGTATTTAAATGTAATTTAAATCTCTGATATTTCTGTGTAATATTCATTTATACTCTATATATTCTTGTAATCTGATGCATTGTTGTAATATACAATGAAACGTTCTTTGGTATGCGTTCTATTTTGTCATGTTCTCAAACGATAGGGCGTTTCGAACGGCCTGGATCGGTTTAACGACTGATTCGGATCGAGCGAAATTCCTTGCCGTCACAGTTGGTATCAGAGCTTTGGTTTACAAAGCTCGGAGAACAAGGCACATTAGAACCATACGAAAGAATTCATCAGATATTGGATTAGTAATATCCAATGGAATGACTCGTTAGAGATGGGATCAGTAGTATCCTAGAACGAGTGTGAAGAGTAGTGTTTTTGATAAATAAAAGTGAAAACAAATTTTTGTTTTGAAGATTTAAATCAATTATTTGTATTTGATTATTTATTTATATAGATGTGGACAATCCAGTATATATAGATTTTGCGTATACGTCTGATCCGCGTGTATTCGAAATTTTAATATACTGGATAGATATAGAATCACACACTAGTCGCCCGGGGATGATGCTGATAATTGTGATCACATTATCAGTATTTATATTCGAGTGACGAAAGTGAGATTTCTATATATTTCCTATTGACTGGTGTGAGAACCAAAATTAGATAGGGCATATTGTTGTGATTTGGCATCAAAACATGATTTTCTGTATATATATCAAAGTTATGAATTTGAAACTCTAATTCACTAATTGATTGATGTTTGCGTTGTTTGTTTATTTGTTTGCTAATTTTTAGCCATTTAGCCTAATTGAATCACATATTGAATTATACTGAAAATTAGTCGCATTTGCTTGCATATACATGTATATCATTGAACAGGTCATAGCAAGGAGGCTAGAGCAGAGAATAAAATTTGTTTGCCCGACAAATAGGTACATGTTTACTACATAATTTACTGTTTTGTTTGGGTGACGATGATTTTGTGAACCTATTGGCTAGCCGCTTGGCTTTTTCTTTTTCTTTTTGAGATCTGAAGGACCGGGGAAGCTATTTGAAATTCCCCGATGCTCCCATTGCAGGGGAGGTTATGGCGAATTTTTTCGAAAATTTAGGGTGTTAGCCAAATTTTTGAAATTTTGAAAATTCTCAGAAACTAAAGAGTTGGAGAATGGAAGCCAGATCGAACGTAGAGCTGAATAATCAAACCACTTACGACTTTGTTCCTTTTCGGGGACGAAAAGTTTTAAGTGGGGGAGATTGTAACAACCCGAAAATCTGGGCCAGTTTAAAATTTTTATTTTGGCAATTTTAGCGAATTTTGATTATTTAAAATGAGTTATTTTAAATAAAATCAACGAAAATTTATTTTGAATATATTTAGAACGTATATATTTATACGCGCCGTCGTTAGAATATAAATAATTATTTATAATTATAAATAGAATTGAAAATGGCGCGGTAGTTCGATAATTCGATTTCAAACTTCAATTGAATGCACCGGGTGCAAAACAATCCGGATTTTAGTGAAACCAAAAACATTAGGATCTAATTGTGAATATCTTTCCAACGAATCCGAAAAATCAAGATTTCATATCGGGAATCAAAAGATATGTCCAGTTGAAAATTCTGAATAGTCGCTATGGAATTCAGGCCCTTAAAAATGGACATTTTGCAAACGACCTCGGATTTCGACGAAACCAGTTTTGTTGGGTCCGGGATGTGAAGTTATTGCTAGGTTTCAAATTTCATAATTTTTCGAATCAATATGTGAGCGTGGTAAAGGAAAACGCGTTTGACCAGTTTCAGTTGATTTTAATCGACTGGAAATTGGCCATTTTTCAAACGGTCTCGGATTTCGACGAAACTAGTTTTGTCAGGACCGTATTGTCAATACGAAGCTAGAAAATATTTTTCGAGAATTTTTAAAGTTCGTATGTGACCCCAGTAATTTGAAATGTACGTTTAAAATTCAATATAGTGATTTAAATGTAAATTCAACGGAAACAGATCGAAACGATCGAATCAGCTTTCGATACATATCCCATGGTGTTTGGAATGGGGGTGAAACGCTATGGACGACAGTCGGTGGGCTTGATTTCGAGTTAGAAATAAAAAGATGCTTTTTGAAAATTTAATAATTAAATAATATAAAATTCTATAAAAACCCCCTATACCCTCTTTTCTTTTTCTATTCTGTATTGGATCGAAAAAAAAAAAGAAGGGGAAAGCCGCGCGCTGCCTCCAGGCGCCGCCGATCAACGGCAGCCCACCCCACCCTCCGACGACGGTGCGTCAGCCCCCCCCCCCTTCCCTCGCACCTCTCTCCACTTCTTCTCTCCTCCTCTGAAAACCCTCCGCCGCTACTAGAAGCCCAAGCCCCCCAATTTGAAGCCGCAGCCACCCCCGACCAAAACTCCGGCCATCCGAACCCCATCCGACTAGCGCCGCTTCCCTCCGACTGCATCCATTTCTTCTTTCCCCCCCACCGCCAGTCCTTCCTCTATTTGTTGGCAGTGAGTTTTCTGCTTCCTTTTTTTTATTGCATTGTTTTAAAATTCGATTTATATTTAGTACGAAGGTATAGATTCCCAGTAACAATTTTTATTTCTTTTAGATATTTATGTTTGAAATCGATGAATTTTTAATTAGGAAAAGTTCATATTTTTATTTATAAAAAATCTTTGATTTATATTTTATATAAAAGTTATGATTTCGATTTGAATAAAAATATAATTTTTATATAAGCAAGAGGTTCAAAATGTAGTTTTATATTGTAGAAAGGTAAAAAATATGATCTTTGCATAGTAGAAAGTATTAAAAATATAGTCTTTACTATATAGATGATATAAAAATATGATTTTTGTTTATGAAGAGAATTAAAAATATAATTTTTACATGATAGGAATATTAAAAATAGCATCTTTATAATGTAGAGAAAGTAAAAATGTGATTTTTATATAATGTATAGCATAGTAAAAATGTGATTTTTATATACATAGCAACGAAAATAAAAATATGATTTTTATATATTGAACTTCGAAATAAAAATATGATTTTTATATATTGAACTTCAAAATAAAAATATGATTTTTATATATTGAACTTCGAAATAAAAATATGATTTTTATATATGGAATAGCGAAGTAAAAATTCGATTTTTACATATGTAGTGGCTACGGGAAACGAAGATGACGAAGATGCGATAGCAGTGAAGATTTCCTGCATTAGAAGTGCCGTGGAGTTAGGATAGCTATCGGTGAGAACTTCTCACCTTTCAATTTAAATTTTCTAGTTATATATATATACTAGGATGCAGACGGTGCTTAGTAGCACCCGACACAATCGTCCACAGACCATGGACTTGTTTGTTTGGTTGCATAGATTAGTTATATGATTTGATTTGAATTTGGTTGTTTGGTGATTTTGATTGATATGTGAATGGCGTGGGCCTTCACTAGACCGGGGATAAGGCTAGGCCTTGTCCCGTTTCTAGTATCGTGCCGTTATGCCGCCGAAATTTTCTAAAATAAGTTAGAAAAATAAAAATATCATTTTATTTAAAGAATGAACTGAATAGAAATTCATAGGTTGGAATAAAATGTTTTGTCATTAAAAATATAATTTTTAACGTGAATGTGAATAAATAAATATTCATTTACAAACCAGACGGTTTGTTTATGTACACCTATTTGAAGGACATTGATTGGGTCGATAAATTTTACACATCGCCCAACTGCACAGATAAAATATGCGTTTGATTGTTTGAAACCCCACACGGGTGTTGGGATGAAATTTGAAGTTCACTCATCCTGATTGATTAAATATGTCGATCGATTGATTGACAGAATGTTATAAGCGTTAGATATCTATATTTGATGCTTATACAGTGTAGTGCACTTTGGTTGATGGTTGATTATTTTTCAATCCTATTATATGTGTGTAATGTATGAAAATCCATATAATTAACTTTATATGGTAATTGATTGGGCCTCATTCCAATTTGAAAAATAAAGAATATTATAAAATAAAAGTTCATGTGTTGACAGTACTCATCCATTGAGATTGGTCATGTGTTGAACGAAATATTTTAGTAATAAAATTTACATCTTTTTCGATATAAAATAAAAGTTCATGTGTTGACAGTACTCATCCATTGAGATTGGTCATGTGTTGAACGAAATATTTTAGTAATAAAATTTACATCTTTTTCGATATAAAATAAAAGTTCATGTGTTGACAGTACTCATCCATTGAGATTGGTCATGTGTTGAACGAAATATTTTAGTAATAAAATTTACATCTTTTTCGATATAAAATAAAAGTTCATGTGTTGACAGTACTCATCCATTGAGATTGGTCATATGTTGAACGAAATATTTTAGTAATAAAATTTACATCTTTATCGATATAAAATAGAAGTTCATGTGTTGACAGTACTCATCCCTTGAGATTGGTCATGTGTTGAACGAAATATTTTGATAATAACAACTATTTTGAAAAAGAAATATTTGAAATAGAATATTTGAAAATAGAAATTTATGAAGCCGTGTTGATTAGATTGACGCCATTTTGACGTGAACGATATTTATATCGATTTTATTCATTTCGAAATGAATTGAATATATAACGATTTCGAAATGAATTGAATATATAACGATTTCGAAATGAATTGAATATATAACGATTTCGAAATGAATTGAATATATAACGATTTCGAAATGAATTGAATTGAAAACGATTTCGAAATGAATTGAATATATAACGATTTCGAAATGAATTGAATATATAACGATTTCGAAATGAATTGAATATATAACGATTTCGAAATGAATTGAATATATAATGATTTCGAAATGAATTGAATTGAAAACGATTTCGAAATGAATTGAATTGAAAACGAATGTGATTTCAATTGAATATATAACGAATTTGATTCGAATAGAAAACCAATTTGAATTGAATCGAATAGAAAACCAATTTGAATTGAATCGAATAGAAAACCAATTTGAATTGAATCAAATAGAAAACGACTTTGGAATTGAGTTAAATTGAAAACGAATTCAAATTGAATTGAAAGCGAATTGAAATGAATTCAAATTGAATTGAAATTTGAATTGAATAGAAATGAATTTTAAAACGAATTTATAAAGAAGAATTCAATTTTGATTTGAATTGAAAAGAAAGTTGAAATTGCTTTTGAAACGATTTTAAAACTATTTATATAATTCGTTTTAAATAGAAATCAACGAAGTATATATTATATATATTATATATATAATATAATGGCCTAAATAGAACGCGCCACGCCGCGGCAGTTCGTGAATTTCGACCATTTATTTCAAATGGACATTACGGGAGATCCGACCGTCGGATTCTCCTAAAACCGGAACCGTTGGGTTCGTATCGAAAAGAGCTTTCTAACGAATATTAGAAATTAGAAATCTAACGGTTGGATTTGGAATTATGTCCAAATCAAATTTGAAAAAGGTCGCTATAAGTGCAGTTCGATGGCCATTGATGGAAATCGACTGTACGGGCCTTGATAAAATTATTAAAAATAGTAATAATTTGTGTAAAATCATAAGAAATGATTTAGAAAGAATTGGGATGAAAAACTCCATATTTGAAAAGATAAAAATAGATTTTTATCGAAATGAACTAGTTTTGAACTAGAATTATAATTCTATTTATTTTTAAATAAATAAATTGAATTCGAAAAGGGTTTTAAAAATAACCAAAATTTCCAATGATTGCATTGGAGTGGATTTGAATCGAAATTGTCTTCGGAATATTTCGATGTTGGAATTCGGGATTATACAGATGTTGTTATGGAAATTTGAAAGATGTAGATATTTATATCGTTATTTCCAATACGACATTTGTTAATCGTAGAATTTGATATTGAATATAAGCCGATATATTTTCTATTCAGAGCCTTATATTGAATATCAAATGTGATTTGGGTTTGTCGTGAATGGTGTCTTCACTAACACTGTTCTTGAACCCAGTTGAGAAAAGATTAAATCTTTTTATTTAGATTTAATGAAGTGTACCAATTAAATAATATTTAATTGGAACTGAATTGATATTGATTTTTGGGTTTACCGTGAACAGTGTTTTAAATAACACTCGTTCTTTAACCCGATAATTAATGAATGTGATTTTGGGTTTATCGTGAACCGTGTTTTAAATGACACTGATTCTTTAACCCAGTCGAAGATTAAAACTAAGTGGAGTTTTAATGAATCTTTAATTAGATTGAAATGATCGAGAATGGAGTATCACCAATTTTGCTCCAGGCGATAGTTAAATCTTTAATTAGATTTGAACGTGAAATGGTAATTGAATTTACCGATAACACCGTGGTGTTAGATATGAAGTATAACCAGTTTTACTTCATGGGATGAATAGGTTGGGATTGGGGAAATTAAAACAAATAATTACTTCGGTAAGTTTCGTTAATCCCGACTAGTTTGAATTGATATTCAAAAATAGATTAAAGAATAAATTCAAGAAATTTATCTTGGATAAAATTAATGGGAACCTTTCCCTATGAATGTGAAATCAGAAACTAACTGTCGGTTAGCTAAACAGAATGGTTTTCTGGATATTGATCTGATGTTGGTTTCGGCCTTCGGGGTTAATATTTGGGGAATTATTCTCTTGATTAATTTACGGTTAGTGACGGATGAATTGGAATGAGGCGTATGTTGTGTTTGTGTAACACTTATTTAAAATATACGCGAGTTATTCGGAAAGACCGGGTTTATCCCATTCTGAATAACTGATACGACGATAAGTCGAAGATGAAGACGGTGGTCGAAGACCAGAAGTCTTCAGGTCGTTTGGGTGATTACTGATGATCTTGATTGGGATGTACACCCAAAAAGATGGAAACAGTTGGGGATCATCCAGACGTACTTGGAGATCGATGGATATGCGGGGTACTAGGTGCCTCCGGTTTCGTTCAGACCCAGAACGGACTTGTAAATGGACCGTGTGTCTGACATTGGATTTTAGTCCGTGTGATTGATCTCTATTAAATATATATCTGTTTGGCGGCGGAGAATTTATTCTCTTGCTTAACGCCCTTCTCTGAGACGTACGAGCTCAGGGGTTATATATTGATGGATATCAAACGCATGGAGTGAATTGCCTGTGTGGCATGCCTAAGTGGCAATTGATCGAGGCTTCTGTTGAAAAGCAAAGTCTTGTGGTGATGATCAAAGCACGGCCTTTGTGGCGTAGCTTTGTGTAACGTTTACCTCGCGAGTTTCACACCCGGTATGAACCAAAAACGGGAGACGGACCTCAGGGAGGGCATGCGTTTCTTTCTAGTTAGAAGTGGCGTCAGTGGTTTTACACGCCCTGACGAGTTTGACTTATGTGGTTGTTGTTGTTGCGAGGCGCCTCGGATTGATCGGTCGTTCTCGAACCGATGGAGTTATTTGGTTGGCTCGTTTACGCCCCAAAGGGCGGGGAAACGTAGTGTTCAGGCATTTTAATCCACATCGGTGGACCGGCCCTGTCGCTCCAAGGATCACTCGAGCTCTGATCCTGTGGCTCGGGCTAGAGAGTCACGAATCGGTTGAGGACTATCTTTTGCCTCGGTTCATAGATGGAAACCCAATTTCCAAATACGTGATTCTGCAGTTTTATTTGTAGAGCCTAGTATGGCGACATAGTGGGATGGGGCACTTATGCCGTCTATGATTGATACTTATGATTTGAAGTTGTTTTATACACTATGCACTTATAATAGTATCAAACGATTTGTTTTAAACGTATCAAGCATTCTTTGGCTGTTATAAGGGAAAAACCTATCCTCGGCTGCGTTGCATTGTGTGATGGGACCTGGGTCTTATAACAGCTTCATTTTTCTTTATTTAGCATTGCGCTGTTTGTTTTATGCACTGGTATTCTTGGGAGGAAACCCATTCCGTGTTATACGTCGTGGTCCCTTGATTTACCTAACTTTAAAAATAAAGATTAATAACTATTTTTAGTTCTCACACCAGTCCCATGACTGACCTGGAGTTTATTGTTTTAACCTAAACTCTGGGTGCCCATATTTTGACACGGGCAGCTAGTAGTTTTGGTTTTGCAGATTTATATTCACAGGATCCTGGTTTACAGCTGGAATGATATCCGGAAAGCTTTGTATCCGTATACCTCTTTCTAGTTGTGTATTGTATTATTTTCCGCTGCTATGTATTTAAATGTAATTTAAATCTCTGATATTTCTGTGTAATATTCATTTATATTCTGTATATTCTTGTAATCTGATGCATTGCTGTAATATACAATGAAACGTTCTTTGGTATGCGTTCTATTTTGTCATGTTCTCAAACGATAGGGCGTTTCGAACGGCCTGGATCGGTTTAACGACTGATTCGGATCGAGCGAAATTCCTTGCCGTCACATATATATATATATATATATATATGAAATGTGAATAATATATATGAAGTGTGAATGAAATAAATATTGGTTAGTTAAAAATATTATTTTAACATATATATGAGATGTATAAAATTGTCATGTAATGGAATATTCAATTTTGATTAAAAATTGAAATGAAAGTGGAAATCGTTTTAAAATGAATTTATAAACGATTTATAAAATACGTTTTGAATGGAAATCAATGAAATATATATAATATGTATATTATATATATTTAATGGCCTGAATAGAACGCGCCGCGCCGCGACCTTTCCCGAATTTCAACCATTGGCTTCGAATTGACATTACGGGAGATCCGACCATCGGATATTCCTAAAACTGGAACTGTTGGGTTTGTATCGAAAAGAGCTTTCCAACGAATATAAGATATTTGAAATCTAATTGTTAGATTTTGAATTATGTCCAAATCAATTTTAGAAAAGGTCATTGTGGATGCAGTTTGGTGGCCGTTATTGGAAACCGACTGTGCGGGCGATATTAAAATTATTAAAAATACGGAAAAATTATGTAAATTCATAATAAGGGTTTGGGAAAGATTTTGGATGAAAAATTACATATTTGAAAAGATAAAAATATATTTTTATCGAAATGAACTAGTTATTAACTAGAATAATAATCCAATTATTTTTAGAAATAAATAAATTGGATTTGAAAATGGTTTTAAAATAATCATAATTTTCCAATGAATAAATTGGAATGGACTTGGAGTGGAAATAATCTTCGGAATATGTCGATATTGGATTTCGTGATTATACGGATATTGTTGAGGAATTTGGAAGATATATATATATATATATATATATATATATCGTTATTTCCAATATGATATTTGTTGGTTTCAGAATTTGATATTGAATACAAGCCGATATTATTTCTATCCAGAGCCTTGTATTTAATATCAAATTTGGATTCTAGGTTTGTCGGGAATGGTGTCTTTATTAACACTGTTCTTTAACCCAGTTGAGAAAAGAATAAATCTTTTAATCAAGATTAAGTGAAGTTTACCAATTAATTAATATTTAATTGGAATTGAATTGAAATTGGATTTTTGGTTTATCATGAATTGTGTTTTAAATAACATGAGTTCTTTAACCTGATTAACAGTGAAGTTAAGATTTGGAATTTATAGATCTTTTAATTAATATTAATGGAATTTTCCAAAGTAAAATTTTCCAATTTAGTATATTAAATTGGAATTGAATGGAATTTGATTTGGTAATAATCGAGATGAGCTTCTGTGAATGAAGACCGTTACTATTTATGGAGTTTAAAAGGCTTTGCCGTTATTCCATGTATAGCAATGATTTGATACGTAAATTGATATCGATTATATACTGTTACGATTTCTGTAAAGATTTCATATGAAATTGTAATAACCCGGAAATCCGAGCCAATTTAAAATTTTTATTTTGGCATTTTTAGCGAATTTTGAATATTTAAAATGAAATATTTTAAATAATATCGACGAAAAATTTATTTTGAATAGAATTCGAACGTATATATTTATATACATCGTCGTTAGAATATAAATATTTATTTATAATTATAAAAGGAATTGAAAATGGCGCGGTAGTTAGATAATTCGATTTAAAAATTCAATTGAACATACTAGGTGCAAAATAAACCGGATTTTAGCGAAACCAAAAATATTTGAATCTATTTGTGAATATCTTTCCAACGAATCCGAAAGATTGGAATTTCATAGCGGGAATCAAAAGATATGTCCAGTTGAAATTTTAGAATAACCGCTATGGAATTTCGGCCCTTAAAAATGGCCATTTTGCAAACGACCTCGGATTTCGACGAAACCACTTTTGTTGGATCCGCGATGTCAAATTATTGATAGGTTTCAAATTTCGTAATTTTTCGAATCAATATGTGAGCGTGGCAAAGGAAAACGCGTTTGACCAGTTTCAGTTGATTTTAATCGACTGGAAAATGACCATTTTTCAAACGG
This sequence comes from Allium sativum, assembly GCA_030737875.1. Taxonomy (NCBI): domain Eukaryota; kingdom Viridiplantae; phylum Streptophyta; class Magnoliopsida; order Asparagales; family Amaryllidaceae; genus Allium; species Allium sativum. The sequence continues at coordinate 326,835,328 of CM060921.1, read as the reverse complement.
TCTCAGAATTTGACGAAACTAGTTTTGTTAAGACCGAATCATCAATACGAAGCTAGAAATTATTTTTCGGGAATTTTTTAGAGATAGTATGTGGCCCCAGTGAATTGAAATGTGTGTTCAAATTCAATATATAGAGTTATGTGTTGAATTTGACGAAAACTGATCGAAACGATCGAATTAGCTTACGATACATATCCCATTGTGTTTGTAATGGGGGTAATTAGCTATGGACGACAGGCGGTGAGTCCCGTTTCGAGTTTGAAATAAAATGTTGCTTTTGTAAAAATAATTAAATATATATATATATTATAATATATAATCCTTTTGCCCTCTCTCTTCCTTCACAAAGTCAAACGGGTGAAAAAAAAACCCTGCTCCCCCTTTCCTCAGAGAAACCGATCGCCCCCCTTACCTCGTCCACCACGCCGCCGTGCTAGCCCTCCGCTCAGCCGTCCTCCCCTACTCTCTCTCCTCCCTACGATCCCTTCTCTCCGCTCTCCGACGCAAGACACCGCTCCCTCCTCAACTCGAGATCGCAGACCCCCTTCCGAACCCGCCAACCACCGCACCACCTTCACACCCTCCTGCGCCCTCCTCTTCTCCTTCTCCCTTCACCAACTCGAGACCACGAAGCCCCAATCCATCGAACGACGCGAGATCCCGCCACTTACGCCGTCCCCTGCTACCACCAGCACCGCTTCTGACGATCTTTCAACCTCCTCCGATCAATAAAAAGTGAGTTTTCCCCCTTTTATTATTTATTTAGTTTGTTTTTATTTGTTTAAGCATTAAAAATATGATTTTTACTTAAGCAAAGAAGCGATTTTCACTTATGCAAAGGTGAGTTTTTCTTTTATATATTTAGTTAATTTTATAATTAAATAAAATCTGATTTACTTATATATAATAGCATTAAGGGAAAATGATTTGTTTTTAAATATGACTTTAGAGGGAAAAGAAATGATTTTTCAAAGTAAAAAGAAAAGATTTTATCTTTATTTATATGTTAATCATATAAAGAAAGGATTTTTAGTTATAACAAAGATTTGATTTTTATTTTTAAATGAATAACAAGGAAAAGAAAATATAACCTTTTGTTTAGTTAAAAATATATTTTTTATTATATATATGTTGAAATAAAAATGTGATTTTTATAGCACTGAAATAAAAATCCGATCTTTGTATAAGAAGAAAAAATATAAAAAATATAATTTTTATATAGAAATAAGCGTTGTAAAAATATATGAAGTAAATATAAAAATATGATTTTTATTTATCGAAATGAAGTGATAAAAATATAATTTTTATTATGAACAGCGGAATAAGGACGACATTAGAATTTTATGCAAATCCAAACGGTTCAGCAGTTCAAAAGCAAAGCACGGCGGAGTGGAACCCTTGGTGAGAACTCCTCACTTTTAATTTATTTCTAATTAAAATTATATACTAGGATGCAAACGGTGTTTAGTGGCACCCGACACCCGTCGTCCACAGACCATGGACAGCTTGTATGCTTGTTTGTTTGATTTTGATGTGTAGTTGATTGTGTGATGTGATGTGAGATGAAATAAAATATTATATAGTTAGGAATATTTTATAGTTAAAAATAGAATTTTTAACGTGTATATAAAATAAATATTTATAAACAAATCGGAGATTTGTTTATATACACTGATTTGATTGATACTGATTGGGACGATAAATTTTACACATCGCCCAACTGCACAAATAAAAACTGTGTTTGATTTTTTGAAACCCCACACGGGTATTGGGATGATATTTGGCGTACACTAATCCCAATTATTTAGTTGTATGTCGATCGATTGGTCGACAGACTGTGTAAGCATTAATTATTTATATTTAATGCTTATGCAGTTGTGTGGTGCACTCTGGATGATGGTTGATTATTTATCGTTGTTATTTTATACATGTGTTGTAGAAAATACATATAATTAACATTATATGGTAATTGATTGGGCCTCATTCCAATTTGAAATAGAAATATTTGAAATAGAAATATTTGAAAATAGAAATATATAAAGCCGTGTCGATTAGATTGCGCCATTTTGACGTGAACGATATTTATATCGATTTTATTCAAATTGAAATGAATATTGAAGTGAATTGAAATTCGAATTAAATTGAAATGAATATTGAAGTGAATTGGAATTCGAATTAAATTGAAATGAATTGAAATTCGAATTAAATTGAAATGAATTGAAATTCGAATTAAAGTGAAATGAATTGAAATTCGAATTAAATTGAAATTGAATTGAAATCGATTTGAAATGAATTTAAAACAAATTTGTAAGGAAAAATTCAATTTTGATTTGAATTTGAAAAGAAAGTTGAAATCGTTTTGAAAACGAATTTAAAACGATTTATAAAATACGTTTTAAAAGGAAATCGACGAAATACATATTATATATAATATAATGGCCTGAATAGAACGTGCCGCGCCGCGGCAGTTCGCGAATTTCGACCATTGACTTCGAACGGATATTACGGGAGATCCGACCGTCGGATTCTCCTAAAAGTGGAACCGTTGGGTTCGTATCGAAAAGAGCTTTCCAATGAATATTAGAGATTTGAAATCTAACGGTTGGATTTGGAATTTTGTCCAAATCAAATTTGGAAAAGGTCGCTGTAAGTGCAGTTCAATGGCCGTGGATGGAAATCGACTGTACGGGCCTTGATAAAATTATTAAAAATAGTGATAATTTGTGTAAAATCATAAGAAATGATTTGTGAAGAATTGGGATGAAAAACTCCATATTTGAAAAGATAAAAATCGATTTTTATCGAAATGAACTAGTTTTGAACCAGAATAATAATTTATTTATTTGTTTAAAATAAATAATAGCTTCATTTTTCTTTATTTAGCATTGCGCGGTTGTTTTATGCACTGGTGTTCTTGGGAGGAAACCCGTTCCGTGTTATACGGCGTGGTCCCTTGATTTACCGAACTTTAAAATAAAGATTAATAACTGTTTTAGTTCTCACACCAGTCCCATGTCTGACCTGGAGTTTATTGTTTTAACCTAAACTCTGGGTGCCCTTATTTTGACATGGGCAGCTAGTAGTTTTGGTTTTGTGGATTTATAATCACAGGATCCTGATTTACAGCTGGAACGATACTCGGAAAGCTTTGTATCCGCGTATTACTTCTAGTTGTGTATTGTATTATTTTCTGCTGCTATGTAATGTATTGTAATCTCTGATATTTTATAATGTGTAATATTGATTTATACTCTATATATTCTTGTATTCTGATGAATTGTTGTAATATACAATGAAATATTCTTCCGTCTGCGTTCTTTTGTGGCTTGTTCTCGAACTATCCGCTCTTTCCTTCACGGGGAAGTTACGGGCTATCACAGAAATAGAAGATGATTTTGGGTTTATCTTAAATTGTGTTTAAATGACACTGGTTCTTTAACCCAGTTAACGACAGGATTAATTTTCCTAAAAGTTGAACAATCATTAAGTAATGATTTTAGAGATCGAAGCCAATTGGAGTTTGAATAAATCTTTAACTAGATTGTGAATGAGTAAATGGTAATAAATAAATTACCAAAACGTGGTTGAACCAAATATACTTGGTTTTGATATGGATTGGGTTACCTGATTGTTGATATTTATTATTATTGATTGATTGACTGTGTGATGGTGCTCGACCAATTTATGAGCAGAATATGCTTTTACATTTAGCATTGGGTTGGGTAGAAATATCTGTGTGTTGACGCCTTGTGAAACACTTCACGATTTGACGATAAGGTAGCGAATTATGCTCATTTAAAATTTAATGAATGATTTTGAAATGATTTTTCCTTAAATGGAAAGAAATGTATTCCCGATTTTGGACAGGGAATGTTTTATAAAAATGTTTTATAAAATAGGAAGGATTTCGAGGGCTAAACTCGATGATTTCGAAATGATTTGGAAATGTATTATGGTTTTACATTGTGGTTCATTGCATATCCAATTAGTTGTTATTGATAACGTATCTGTTTGGTAGCGGAGAATTTATTCTCTTGCTGAACACCCTTCTTCGAGACGTACGAGCTCAAAAGTTATGTGATTAATAGTGATTGATCATATATGTGAACTGCTGGTGTGAGGTACTATATTTTGAAAGTACTTGTGATTATTATGTTGTGAAATGATTTTCCCCACTTCGGGATACAAAATGATTTAGCTAGTATATGGCTAAAGATTCGGGTAACCCGAGAGTGACTAAAAGTATGGGTGTTATAGCCTTAAATGGCTTTGGGCGGTGTATGCTTCCATGCGTGGGAGGTGTATCGTCAGTGTAGCCTGCTTCATAGTGGGAGGTGCACACACACACACACACGCACACACACACACACACACACACACATATATATATATATAATATATATATATATATATATCGAGTTGGAGGTGCGCGTACAACCTTGTCTGAGGGTCGTGCTCGATATTTGGTTGCATACTTGTTTGTATGCATTATTATGTTTTGGGATTCATATTTCCAAAGATTTTGGTTTGAGATCCCAAAGTGAAATCTACTTTGATATGAAAGTTAGATATGTATTTCAAATGATTTGAAATAAGAGACCGGAAATAAAGTCCAAAGAAATAATTTCTGTAAAAGGAATTTGATTTCGAAAATCTATGTTTGGGGTTAATCTAAATGGGTAGATTGGAAAATTGCATGTTGATTGATGCATAGTAGATCCATATCTCTATTACTGATTGTTGTTGGTGCACTAACATTCATGGGGGTAAACCCGTTCCGCGTTAGAGGCAAGGTCCTGTGATTTGCCTTATCATTTATATAAGTTAATTTTAAATGAAGAGTTTCTCAGACCAGTGCCATGATTGACTCGTAGTTTGCTTTTCCCTTGCAAACTCGGGTGCCCCTATTTTCCATACGGGCAGTCGAGTGGTTTGTTTTGAAGATATTTATTTATTGAGCAGGATTCTGGATTGAAGCTTAAAGCTGTGTCTAGAGCATTGATAGTCTTTCGCTGTGTTAGATTATTTGTATCCACTGCATTGTATTATATTTATTATAAATTAATCTTCCGCTGTATTATATTTCGATATACTCTGATATTTTTTGTACTCTGATGTAACATTATTATGATGTTTATAAAAGTCTTCTGTTGTTTGTTCTGATGTGTTGTATGCCCAGAGTTAGTGTATCCGGGTTTTGAACGGTCATAGTCGATTTAGCAATCGATTAGGTCCGAGCGAAATCTGTTATCGTTATAGCTGGTATTAGAGCCTTGGTTAACTCAAATCTTTGGGGTGCAACTCGTTAGAACAGAATAAAAGACTCATCAGAGATTGGATTAGTAATATCCTATGAATGAAAACTCATTAGAGATAGGATCAGTAGTATCCTAGAATGAGAAACTCGTTAGAGATGGGGTTCGTAATGCCCCAGAATAATTTGAGAGTTATATGTTTATAAGTAACGTATTTGTGATTATATATATAATCCGATCTTAGAAAATATGATTTTTGAATATATAAAAGTTATATATATTTGGAAAGTTAACCAACTAATTGATTGCTGGTTGTGTTGTGCAATTATTAATCCAACTAATTAAAATATTGGAATGATAAAACCAATAAGAAAATGAAGGTAAATTAAGACAAATCAAATCAAATATTGAATTGAAAATTGATTGGAATTGGATATATGTACATGTGTATATAATGAACAAGTCATAGCATGAAAGCTTAGAAGAGGAATAAAATTGTATGCCCGACAAATAAGTACATATTTACTGTATTTATTGGGTTTGGTGATTTTATGAGTCGATTGGCTAGCTGCTTGACTTTTTCTTTTTCTTTTTCTTTTGGATTGATGAGGGCCCTGTGAGGCAAGTTGTGGTTTTACCGATAGGGCTGTACAAAGGAGGTTATAGCGAAAATTTTCAAAAATTTAGGGTGTTAGCCAAATTTTTGAGAAATTAGAAAATTCTTAGAAATTGAAAAGTTGAAGAATGAAAGCCAAAATGAAAGTTGAGTTGGTTAGTTAAACAACTTTCAGCTCCGTTCCTTTTCGAGGACGAAAAGATTTTAAGTGAGGGAGATTGTAACTGTAATAACCCAGAAAATACGAGCCAATTTTAAATTTTTAAATTGATTATTTCAAAGCAATTTGAAGCATTGAAATAGAATATTTCAATAAATTAGTGAGTTAAGAATAGTAAGTCAGTTTGAAAATTGATATTTTGCATATGGCCTCGGAATTCGACGAAACCACTTTTGTCGGGTCTGGGATGTCAAACTATTGCTAGGTTTCAAATTTCATAATTTTTCGAATCAATATGTGAGCGTGGCAAAAGAAAACGCGTTTGACCAGTTTCTGTTGAATTTAATCGACTGGAAATTGGCCATTTTTCAAACGGTCTCAGAATTCGACGAAACTAGTTTTGTTAGGACCGTATCGTCAATACGAAACTAGAAAATATTTTTCTGGAATTTTTCTAGTTAGTATGTGACCCCGGTAATTTGAAATGTACGTTTAAAATTCAATATAAGGATTTAAAGGTAAATTCAACGGAAACTGATTGTAACGATCAAACCAGCTTACGATACATATCCCATTGTGTTCGAAATGGGGGTAAAACGCTATGGGCGACAGGCGGTGGACCTCGTTTCGAGGTCATATGTAAAAGTCAACCCTTGTGCATAATTTAATAATTTAATAATAAAATAAATTAATAATAAAAAAAATATACTTCTCCCCTTTTCTTTCTGCCTTGCCCCCCCCCCCCGATCATTAATCAGAAAGTGAAAAAAAAAAAGAGAAAACCTAGAAACTAAATCGCGCCGCCCCCTGACGCTCGAGCCGCCGACGAACCTTTCACCGAAGCCCCCACCGCCCGACCAACCTCCTCCTCCCACCGAACGAACCATCGAACAACCCCTCGAGACACCCAGTCGCGACGCAATCGAAGAAGACCCCGCCTCCACCATCGAACGCCTCGCTGAACCTCCGAACGCCGCCTGAGCCGCCCTCGACTTCCCTCCTCCCCTTCGCATACCACGGTAAGCATTTAATTTATTTTATTTTTATTTTTGTTTTATAAAACTGATTTATAGCTAAATACTGTATTTTTTTTTCTAGTTTTATAAACTGTTTTTTTAGTTTTATAAACTGAAATTATAAAAGAAAATAAAAACTGATTTTTGTTTTAGGTTTTGAAAACAGAATTTTTAAAGAGAATATAAACTGTTTTTTTTAGTTTTATAAACTGAAATTATAAAAGAAAATAAAAACTGATTTTTGTTTTAGGTTTTGAAAACAGAATTTTAAAGAAAGAATTTTAAAAACTGTTTTGAAAAGAAATTTAAAAGAAAGACTGATTTTTAAAAAGAAATAAAAACTGAGTTTATTTTAAAGGTTTGAAATAAAAAAAAGGGTTTTATCTTTTGAAATAGAAAAGGGTTTTATCTTTTGAAATAGAAAAGGTTTTATCTTTTGAAATAGAAAAGGTTTTATCTTTTGAAATAGAAAAGGTTTTATCTTTTAAAATAGAAAAAAAAGGGTTTAAATTTTGAAATAGAAAAAGATTTAATCTTTTAGTAGAAAAAGATTCGAACTTGCAAAAATAAAGATCATATTTAAAAAAAAAAAAGAGAAAAGACGGAATTTTTGTTAAGTAGAAGAAGTAGGATATGATTCTTGTATTTTTAAAGTAATAAAAATATAATTTTTACATCGTAGGAATATTAAAAATATAATCTTTGTTTTTGAAATATAATCTTTATATATTGGATAACATAGTAAAAATTCGATTTTTATCTATGTAGAGAATACGGGAAACGAAAGCGACAAGAAGACGAAATAGGCGAAGATTTCCATATAGGAAGAGTTGTGTTATTGGATAGCTACTGGTGAGAAATTCTCACTCTTCAATTTATATTTATATATATATGCGTGGAAATAAAAGTGAAGTGCTATATATAAATATTTATATATATATATATATACGCCCCCTCGTCCACAAACCATAGACGATATTTGGTTGAAACCACATAGGATTAATTTGTGGTAATGAAATAAATATAAACATGCCGCCTGCGTGCGAATTAGATGCATGATCCCCATTGTCAAAAACCGCGAGGTTTTAAGGTAGAGCGAGGAGCCGTACTAGGGACGGTGCCGGTTTAACTACCCTGCCGTTATGCTGCCGAAATTTTGAATAATCTTTGTGTGTTAGAATTATTCTCATATGTTGAAATTATTTGCATGCATAGAAATTAAAGCCATGTATTGAAACTATGTCCATGTGTGGAAATATTCATGTGTTGAAAAGTGTTGTGTGAAAATAAAATTCATTTGTGAATGAATGAAGTGTATTAACAATAAAAATCACATTTTTATATATATATATATATATGAAGTATGAAAAATATTCGCTTTATATAAATAGTTTCAACAATCAAAATTTCATCTTTTCAATAAGAACAACATAAATAAATTGTCCATGTGTGGAAATGCTCATTTGTTGAGAAATGTGTGTAGTGGAAAAGATTCATGTGTTGAATAAAAAGATTGAACGATAAAAAACTACATTTTTATTGAAACTATGAAGTGTTGAAACCATACGTTGGTTGAATAAATATTTTAAATGATAAAAATATGATTTTTATCATATGTGTGATGTGCTAAAGATATGCGGACATTGAAATAAATATTTGTGATAGAAATATTATTTTTTAACATGCATAGGAACTAAATAAAATAGTCATGTGTTGGAATCTATTTTAGTTCGCCAAAATTATCATCTTTGAAATGTGAAGTGTTAAGAATATCCACTTGTTCAAATAAACGTGCATGAGTTGAAATATACATTAACTAGCTAATGATATGATTTTAGCCTATGCATGCGATATTAAAATGAGTGGTGTTTTTAAACCAAAGCAAATCAAATGTGAAGTTGAATAGAAAATGATAAATGTTAGAAATTGTATATATGTGCATGCATATCTATTGAACAAGTTAAAGCAAAAGGGGCTAGAGAAGAGGAATAAAATTTTGTGCCCGACAAATAGGTACACATTTACAGATTTGTTTGGGTGATGATTTTATGAGCCTATTGGCTAGCCGCTTGGCTTTTTCTTTTTCTTTTTGAGATTAGAAGGACCGGGAACGCTATTTGCGATTTCCCGATGCCCCCGGTACAGGGGAGGTTATGGCGAAATTTTCCAAAATTTTAGGGAGATAGAAAAATATTTGAAGTGAAAACGATATAGGAATTATTGAATGGACTATATTTATATAAATATATAAATATAAATATAATTAAAACGAAACGTGGCCGTGCAGTTCATATTTTGAAACCGTGATTTCAAATGACTAGTGCGGAAGATCCGACCATTGGATTTTCCCGAAACCTCAACCGTTGGGTTCGCCTTGGAAATATCTTTCCAACGGCACCAACTTTGTGAAGATCCGACGGTTGGATTGTCTGGAATGTTTAAAACAAAATTAAGGAAAAACAGCGCCAGAAACGATTATATTTTTATATATATATAAATATAATTAAATTAAATCGAATAACGACGCTGCAGTTCGAAAATTGAAATCGTAACTTCAAATAGTTAGTGTGGAAGATCCGACCGTCGGATTTTCCTAAAACTGGAACCGTTGGGTTCATTTTGAAAAGACCTTCCTAATGGTGTAAAATTTGTGAAGATCCAACGGTTAGATTTTCCTATATGTGTAAAACAAAATTAGTGGAAAGCAGCGCCAGTGCGTCGATACGACCTGAAACGTCGTTTAATTAATTATGGCCGTTTTAAATTAAATTAAAATGGCGATATATCGTTATTAAGTGCTATAGACGATATAGAGTGAAAATAAACCAATTTTGTTGTGTTTGCTTGATGTGTGATGGTTGAATATATTTGACGTGAAAATTATAACTAAACAACTGAATTGTGAATATTGAATAGTTCAACCCTGTGATTAATTGGTTTGAAAATCTAAATATACGTGGGTTATTTGAAAAGGCCGAGTTTATCTCATTTCAAATAATCGATCGACGTTGAGAAGTCGAAGAGTCGAAGACGACTGAAGACCGACGATCTCCACGTTGGATGGATGGGCGCTACTGATGCTCGTGATTGGAGTAGCTACCATGAAGGAATTGAAGTAGTAACCGTCCAAACATAGTGTTGATTGTACAGATATGCGAGGAATTGGTGCCTCCGGTTTCGTTCAGACACAGAACGGACTTGTAAATGGACTGTGTGTCTGACATTGGATTTTGTTCTGTGTTGATTGATCTCTGTTAAATATATATCTGTTTGGCGGCGGAGAATTTATTCTCTTGCTTAACGCCCTTCTCTGAGACGTACGAGCTTAGAGGTTATGTATTGACAGAAATCAGTCGCATGGAGTGGATTGCCTGTGTGGCACGCCTAAGTGGCATGTGATCAAGGCTTCTGTTGCAAAGCAAAGTCTTGTGGTTGATGATCAAAGCATGGTCTGTGTGACGTAGCTTTGTGTATAACGTGAATTCGTGAGCCTCACACCTCGGTATGAGTCAAAAACGGGAGATGGACCGCTGGGAGTGCACGACGTTTCTTTCTAGCTATGGTGGTGTCAGTGACCTACCAGCCCTGACATTATATATACTTTTCACCTGTGTGGTTGTTGGAATGCGAGGCGCCTCGATTATAGGTCTGTAAGGACCGGGAAACGTGTGTTCAGGAATAACTAATCCTCAAAAGTAAGAGAGGACCGGCCCAGCCGATTCCAAGGATCATAGTGGGGTCCTGGGACATTTGCTAGAGTGTCTCGAACGGAGAGGAGCTTGCCCCTTGCCTCGACTCATGAAGGAATCCAATTTCCAATACGATATGTGCGGTTGTGATTGTATTACTAGTACGGCGACATAGTAGATGGTAGCTATGCCGCCTAGGATTGATATTTATGATTGAATTTGCTTTTGAAACATATATGCACTAGTAATAATATCAACACCTTGTTTATTCGTATGAAGCATCTTTGGCCATTATAAGGTAAAAACTCTACCCTCCGGCTTGCGTTGCATTGTGTGATGGGACCTGAGTCTTATAATGGCTTCATTTTATAAAAAGCATTGCGTTGATTTAATCATTTACTTTACTTCATGCACTAGCACTCATTGGAGTAAACCCGTTCCACGAAAGTGGCGTGGTCCTTTGATTTGCCTTATTATTGTTGTTAATAAGTGGAATAGATTTCTCATGCCAGTCCCATGACTGACTCGTAGTTTGTTTCACCTTGCAAACTCGGGTGCCCTTATTTTCACACGGGCAGCCTAGTTACAGGTTTCTGACGCACCTTTTGGCTCATGGCGAGGCTCGACTACACCGTGCTGACTTGGATTTTCTCCGCCATTATTGTATCTATATTATGATTCCGCCACTGGCGATGTAGACTGATATTCCTTTTGTGTACTCTTTATGTATGATTCCGCCTCAGGCGATGGTGACTGATTATGTATCATTATGCACTAAGTTGTATCCTGTACTGTGCTTCTCTGATGTGATATTATCTATATGATTCCGCTGTCATATGTGTGTAAATTATTCTAATTTATGTTTATGCTATTATCTGTGATCTGCTAATGATGATTAATGTGTTATATTCCAATGATTATCCTTAACACCGTGTCACGGGGTTTTGGGATCGTCACAGCTGGTATCAGAGCTTTGGTTAACCTTAGTTCTGGAGTCTAACACATTAAACACTTCGTCAAGATAGAATTAGTAGTATTCTAAGGCGAGTCGCTCATTAGAGATAGGACTAGTAAAGTCCTAGAATGAGCTGAGCAGAATAGCAAAAACAATTGATCAGTCCATCGCTATCTTTCCATAGGAATTTCTGCTTAACTATGCAATAGACTATTATTTCTGTTAACTGACTTTTTCGTTACTTATACAGAATTTGACAAATGGCTACCAGAGGAGCCGCTGCTAGAGGAGGTCGTGCCGGCCGAGGCCGAGGAAGGGGAGAAATCCCAGCTCAAGAAGGGCCTTTGATACAACCTCCGGCAGCTCAATACTTTGAGCTCGACCGTGTAGCTAAGAGATATAAGAACTTAGGAGGCAAGACCTTCTCAGGGACTGGCACCGTAATAGAGGCCCTTGCATGGCTCAAAACATGCGAGAAAATTCTTGAAGGCCTAAGGCTAGGAGGCGAAGACAAAGCTACTATGGGCGCCTGGCTTATGCAGGAACAAGCCGAATTATGGTGGGACTCTCTTACCGCCGGGAATAGAGAAGCTGGAAGAACATGGGATGGATTCAAAGAACTCTTCAAGGAGAAATATGTCCCAGAACAAGCTTTAGAAAGAATGCACGATGACTTCGCCAATCTCCAGCAAGGGGATCTTTCCGTGCAGGATTATCTGAACAAATTCACAATGCTGTCGCCCTATGCTCCCGAACTTGTGGCTACCGCGAAATCCAAGAATAAGAGATTCATTTTTGGGCTGAAACGCCAATATCATGATAGAGCAATGGCCCATGTCAAGCTGGATTTCAACGAGCTAGTGGAAATGACATGCAACTATGAAGACCTTGATCAAAGGCATCTCGATCAGGATCGCGCTAGAAGTCAAGCAGGAAACAAGCACAAACCTACTGCAAATCAGGGCGAGTCAAGCCAAGCAGCATCTTCAAAGCCTCAGACTGGCAATCCGCCACGAGGAAATTGCTTTAATTGTGGTAAGCCGGGGCACTACTCAAACGTCTGCACAGCTCCGAAGAGGCAGAGAACAAACTCTCAAGGCTCGAGCCAAGGCTCTCAGAACCCCCGCTCGTGCTTCAACTGTCGCAAGACCGGCCATCTAGTCAAAGACTGTCCTTTGCTAAAGAAAGCTACTGTAGCTCATGTCTATGACGGGTCTAGCCCGCCAGCTGCTTCCGATGGAGCAGGTAAACCCGATGTTTTGGGAGGTACCCTTACAATTAAGAATATTCCTGTTTCTGTATTATTTGACACAGGTGCATCCCGTAGTTTTATTGCTAAAAACACAGTGCACAAACTAAAGTTAAAACAGCGAAAGCTTAAAGAATTGGTTGAAGTTCATAACCCGATAGGGGGTCCTTTTACTCTCAGTTCATATTGTAGAGTGCCAATCTCTTATACTTCCTACAAGTTTCCCATTAATTTAATTGTTATGGATTTTCCCGAATTCGACGTTATCCTGGGGTTAGAATGGTTAACGAAATATGAAGCCGAAGTGAAGTGTGCGGAAAGAATCGTTAAAATTCGAACGAAGCTAGGATATATTACGGTTCCTTGTCATGGTTCGAATCCGAATAGAGAAGAATTTTGGTCAGCATTAGAACTTATCCCCACTTCCATAGAAAAGATTCCGATTGTTAACAACTATGCGGATGTGTTTGAAGAAGTTGAAAACTTACCTCCGCAAAGAGAAATAGAATTCCGAATCGATCTAATTCCTAATGCTAGACCCGTGGTACATCCAATTCGTAGAATGACTCCGAAAGAAAAAGAAGAATTAGGCGATCAAACTCGTCAACTGTTATGGAAAGGTCTAATCAGACCGAGTTTTTCTAATTGGGGTGCAGCTGTTGTGTTTGTCCCAAAGTCAGACGGTACTCTTAGACTATGTGTTGATTACCGAGACCTCAACAAACAGACGCTTAAAAATAAATATCCACTACCCCGCATTGATGATTTGCTAGACCAATTGAATGGGGCGAAAGTATTTTCCCGAATGGACCTAGCTACAGGTTTTCATCAATTGAGAATAGCAGAAGAGTGTGTTCCTTTGACCGCTTTCAGAGGCCCAGACATATTTTATGAATGGTTAGTAATGCCGTTTGGCCTTTGCAACGCTCCAGCATACTTTGTCGATCTAATGAATAGAGTGTTCAGGGGAGTTCTGAATAAATTTGTCCTCGTATTCATCGATGATATCTTAATCTACTCCAAATCAAAACCCGAGCATGAAAAACACTTAGAACAAGTCTTGGAGATTCTAAGGAAGAACGTCTTCAAAGCCAAATTCTCTAAATGTGTCTTCTGGCAAGAAGAGGTTAAATTTCTTGGCCATGTCGTGTCAGGGAAAGGAATTTCTGTTGACCCAAGCAAGATAACAGCGATTCAAGACTGGAAACAACCCACTACTCCCACAGAAGTTAGAAGTTTTATGGGATTGGCTAGTTATTATCGAAAGTTCGTTAAGGATTTTTCGAAGATATCCGGTCCGTTAACGAAGCTCACAAAGAAACATGAGAAGTTTAAGTGGACTTCCGACTGTGAAGAAGCTTTCCAGGAATTGAAATCGAAGCTGACCACGGCTCCACTGTTAACTATTATTGATGGCAATCAAGATTTAACGGTTTGGACAGATGCTTCTATTAGGGGTCTTGGTGCAGTGTTAATGCAGAGAGGCCAAGTAGTCGCTTATGCAAGCCGCCAATTGAAACCGCATGAGAAGAATTATGTGACTCATGATCTTGAGTTGCTAGCCATCGTATTTGCCTTGAAAGTCTGGAGACATTACTTATTGGGCGAGAAATTTATATTGTACACAGATCACCAATCATTGAAGTATTTATACACCCAGAAAGATCTGAATCTGAGACAGCAGCGTTGGCTAGAATTTCTTGCAGCGTATGATCTTGATATCCTGTATACGCCGGGGAAAGCTAACGTAGTAGCGGATGCACTTAGTAGAAAAACCGCAATTGTTGCCCAACTTATAATTACACCTGGATTGATTGATAGGATTTCATCCCTTCAGAAAGAAGATGAATTCATTCAGAGAATCAGTAAGAGAGTCCAGGAAGGTGAAACCACGAGCTTCCGTATTGACAATAAGGGGGTTCTCAGGTTAAATAACAGGATTTGCATCCCAAATATTCCAGGCCTTCGAAGAGAAGTACTAGATGAATGCCATAAATCCAAATTTTGCATCCATCCTGGGGTGAGTAAAATGTACAACGATATCAAACGCACTTTCTGGTGGAAGGCAATGACAAGAGATATTTCTTTGTATGTTAGCAGATGCCCTACTTGTCAATTGGTCAAGAGTGACCAACAAAAGCTAGCTGGACTGTTGCAACCGTTGGAAGTCCCAGGCTGGAAATGGGAACAGATTTCCATGGATTTCATAGATGGTTTGCCGCGAACCAAGAAAGGTAATGACAGTATTTGGGTAATCGTAGATCGCTTCACGAAGACTGCCCATTTTATACCTGTCAGATCCAATCGAACTGCCCAAAGTCTAGCTCAGATATATTTCAAAGAAATTGTTAAGCTGCATGGAATTCCCATCAGCATAGTCAGTGATAGAGATCCCCTATTTACTAGCAAATTCTGGGAGGCTTTCCAGACTGAATTGGGGACAAAACTGAATATGAGCACCGCTTATCACCCCCAAACAGATGGCCAAACTGAGCGGGTGAATAGAATTTTGGAAGATTTATTGCGGGCTTGTATAATCGATTTTGGTGGGTCATGGGAAGATCATTTGCATTTGGCAGAATTCTCATATAACAATAGCTATCAAGCAAGTTTGAAAATGTCACCATTTGAAGCATTATATGGCAGACCCTGCAGATCTCCAGCATGTTGGGTAGAACCTGGCAACAGACTTGTACTAGGACCCGATATGATTAGGGAAGCATCTGATAAAGTGGACTTCATCAAGAAGCGATTAAAAACCGCCCAAAGCCGACAGAAAAGTTATGCAGACTCTAGAAGGAGAGATTTGACATTTGCTGTTGGTGATCATGTTTATTTAAGAGTTTCTCCGATGAGAGGGGTAATCAGATTTGGTAAGACTGGGAAGTTGGCACCGAGATTTATTGGTCCCTTTCCTATACTTGAACGAATTGGAACTCTTGCTTATAGGGTTCAATTGCCAGATTGGTTGCCTGGAGTGCACAATGTATTTCACGTATCTCAACTTAGGAGACATGTACATGATCCGGATCTTGTTGTAGAAGAAGCAGCGCAACAGGATGTGGAGATAACTCCAGAATTAGCACTCAGACGAGAGCCATTAAAAATTGTTGGCAAAGAAACTAGAGAACTCAGAAGCAAAAAGGTTCATTTAGTTAAAGTGCAGTGGAGCAGTGATCCTAGAGACTGTACTTGGGAAACTGAGGAAAGCATTAAGCAAGCTTACCCCAAATGCAGAGTGGATATCTCTGACTAACTCCGGTGCAAGGTACCTTCACCATACTTTGCATTTACATTTTATTTCCTACTTTAGTGTTGTTTCCTTTTCGAGGACGAAAAGTTTTAAGTAGGGGAGATTGTAATAACCCGGAAAATACGAGCCAATTTAAAATTTTTAAATTGATTATTTCAAAGCAATTTGAAGCATTGAAATAGAATATTTCAATAAATTAGTGAGTTAAGAATAGTAAGTCAGTTTGAAAATTGATATTTTGCATATGGCCTCGGAATTCGACGAAACCACTTTTGTCGGGTCCGGGATGTCAAACTATTGCTAGGTTTCAAATTTCATAATTTTTCGAATCAATATGTGAGCGTGGCAAAAGAAAACGCGTTTGACCAGTTTCTGTTGAATTTAATCGACTGGAAATTGGCCATTTTTCAAACGGTCTCAGAATTCGACGAAACTAGTTTTGTTAGGACCGTATCGTCAATACGAAACTAGAAAATATTTTTCTGGAATTTTTCTAGTTAGTATGTGACCCCGGTAATTTGAAATGTACGTTTAAAATTCAATATAAGGATTTAAAGGTAAATTCAACGGAAACTGATTGTAACGATCAAACCAGCTTACGATACATATCCCATTGTGTTCGGAATGGGGGTAAAACGCTATGGGCGACAGGCGGTGGACCTCGTTTCGAGGTCATATGTAAAAGTCAACCCTTGTGCATAATTTAATAATTAAATAATAAAAAAAAATACTTCTCCCCTTTTCTTTCTGCCTTGGCCCCCCCCCCCCCGATCACTAATCAGAAAGTGAAAAAAAAAAGAGAAAACCTAGAAACTAAATCGCGCCGCCCCCTGACGCTCGAGCCGCCGACGAACCTTTCACCGAAGCCCCCACCGCCCGACCAACCTCCTCCTCCCACCGAACGAACCATCGAACAACCCCTCGAGACACCCAGTCGCGACGCAATCGAAGAAGACCCCGCCTCCACGATCGAACGCCTCGCTGAACCTCCGAACGCCGCCTGAGCCGCCCTCGACTTCCCTCCTCCCCTTCGCATACCACGGTAAGCATTTAATTTATTTTATTTTTGTTTTTGTTTTATAAAACTGATTTATAGCTAAATACTGTATTTTTTTTTCTAGTTTTATAAACTGTTTTTTTAGTTTTATAAACTGAAATTATAAAAGAAAATAAAAACTGATTTTTGTTTTAGGTTTTGAAAACAGAATTTTTAAAGAGAATATAAACTGTTTTTTTTAGTTTTATAAACTGAAATTATAAAAGAAAATAAAAACTGATTTTTGTTTTAGGTTTTGAAAACAGAATTTTAAAGAAAGAATTTTAAAAACTGTTTTGAAAAGAAATTTAAAAGAAAGACTGATTTTTAAAAAGAAATAAAAACTGAGTTTATTTTAAAGGTTTGAAATAAAAAAAAAGGGTTTTATCTTTTGAAATAGAAAAGGGTTTTATCTTTTGAAATAGAAAAGGTTTTATCTTTTGAAATAGAAAAGGTTTTATCTTTTGAAATAGAAAAGGTTTTATCTTTTAAAATAGAAAAAAAAAGGGTTTAAATTTTGAAATAGAAAAAGATTTAATCTTTTAGTAGAAAAAGATTCGAACTTGCAAAAATAAAGATCATATTTAAAAAAAAAAAAGAGAAAAGACGGAATTTTTGTTAAGTAGAAGAAGTAGGATATGATTCTTGTATTTTTAAAGTAATAAAAATATAATTTTTACATCGTAGGAATATTAAAAATATAATCTTTGTTTTTGAAATATAATCTTTATATATTGGATAACATAGTAAAAATTCGAATTTTATCTATGTAGAGAATACGGGAAACGAAAGCGACAAGAAGACGAAATAGGCGAAGATTTCCATATAGGAAGAGTTGTGTTATTGGATAGCTACTGGTGAGAAATTCTCACTCTTCAATTTATATTTATATATATATGCGTGGAAATAAAAGTGAAGTGCTATATATAAATATTTATATATATATATATACGCCCCCTCGTCCACAAACCATGGACGATATTTATTGGTTGAAATTGTTGTGAAAATTGGTTGACGGCAAATTGTTGTTTGGGATTGTTTGTGGTTGGTATTGAATTGATTGAGGTTGAAAAATACCCGTTTGTGATTGGAAAACTATTTGGTCGAAACCACATAGGATTAATTTGTGGTAATGAAATAAATATAAACATGCCGCCTGCGTGCGAATTAGATGCATGATCCCCATTGTCAAAAACCGCGAGGTTTTAAGGTAGAGCGAGGAGCCGTACTAGGGACGGTGCCGGTTTAACTACCCTGCCGTTATGCTGCCGAAATTTTGAATAATCTTTGTGTGTTAGAATTATTCTCATATGTTGAAATTATTTGCATGCATAGAAATTAAAGCCATGTATTGAAACTATGTCCATGTGTGGAAATATTCATGTGTTGAAAAGTGTTGTGTGAAAATAAAATTCATTTGTGAATGAATGAAGTGTATTAACAATAAAAATCACATTTTTATATATATATATGAAGTATGAAAAATATTCGCTTTATATAAATAGTTTCAACAATCAAAATTTCATCTTTTCAATAAGAACAACATAAATAAATTGTCCATGTGTGGAAATGCTCATTTGTTGAGAAATGTGTGTAGTGGAAAAGATTCATGTGTTGAATAAAAAGATTGAACGATAAAAAACTACATTTTTATTGAAACTATGAAGTGTTGAAACCATACGTTGGTTGAATAAATATTTTAAATGATAAAAATATGATTTTTATCATATGTGTGATGTGCTAAAGATATGCGGACGTTGAAATAAATATTTGTGATAGAAATATTATTTTTTAACATGCATAGGAACTAAATAAAATAGTCATGTATTGGAATCTATTTTAGTTCGCCAAAATTATCATCTTTGAAATGTGAAGTGTTAAGAATATCCACTTGTTCAAATAAACGTGCATGAGTTGAAATATACATTAACTAGCTAATGATATGATTTTAGCCTATGCATGCGATATTAGAATGAGTGGTGTTTTTAAACCAAAGCAAATCAAATGTGAAGTTGAATAGAAAATGATAAATGTTAGAAATTGTATATATGTGCATGCATATCTATTGAACAGGTTAAAGCAAAAGGGGCTAGAGAAGAGGAATAAAATTTTGTGCCCGACAAATAGGTACACATTTACAGATTTGTTTGGGTGATGATTTTATGAGCCTATTGGCTAGCCGCTTGGCTTTTTCTTTTTCTTTTTGAGATTAGAAGGACCGGGAACGCTATTTGCGATTTCCCGATGCCCCCGGTACAGGGGAGGTTATGGCGAAATTTTCCAAAATTTTAGGGAGATAGAAAAATATTTGAAGTGAAAACGATATAGGAATTATTGAATGGACTATATTTATATAAATATATAAATATAAATATAATTAAAACGAAACGTGGCCGTGCAGTTCATATTTTGAAACCATGATTTCAAATGACTAGTGCGGAAGATCCGACCATTGGATTTTCCCGAAACCTCAACCGTTGGGTTCGCCTTGGAAATATCTTTCCAACGGCACCAACTTTGTGAAGATCCGACGGTTGGATTGTCTGGAATGTTTAAAACAAAATTAAGGAAAAACAGCGCCAGAAACGATTATATTTATATATATATATATATATAAATATAATTAAATTAAATCGAATAACGACGCTGCAGTTCGAAAATTGAAATCGTAACTTCAAATAGTTAGTGTGGAAGATCCGACCGTCGGATTTTCCTAAAACTGGAACCGTTGGGTTCGTTTTGAAAAGACCTTCCTAATGCTGTAAAATTTGTGAAGATCCAACGGTTAGATTTTCCTATATGTGTAAAACAAAATTAGTGGAAAGCAGCGCCAGTGCGTCGATACGACCTGAAACGTCGTTTAATTAATTATGGCCGTTTTAAATTAAATTAAAATGGCGATATATCGTTATTAAGTGCTATAGACGATATAGAGTGAAAATAAACCAATTTTGTTGTGTTTGCTTGATGTGTGATGGTTGAATATATTTGACGTGAAAATTATAACTAAACAACTGAATTGTGAATATTGAATAGTTCAACCCTGTGATTAATTGGTTTGAAAATCTAAATATACGTGGGTTATTTGAAAAGGCCGAGTTTATCTCATTTCAAATAATCGATCGACGTTGAGAAGTCGAAGAGTCGAAGACGACTGAAGACCGACGATCTCCACGTTGGATGGATGGGCGCTACTGATGCTCGTGATTGGAGTAGCTACCATGAAGGAATTGAAGTAGTAACCGTCCAAACATAGTGTTGATTGTACGGATATGCGAGGAATTGGTGCCTCCGGTTTCGTTCAGACCCAGAACGGACTTGTAAATGGACTGTGTGTCTGACATTGGATTTTGTTCTGTGTTGATTGATCTCTGTTAAATATATATCTGTTTGGCGGCGGAGAATTTATTCTCTTGCTTAACGCCCTTCTCTGAGACGTACGAGCTTAGAGGTTATGTATTGACAGAAATCAGTCGCATGGAGTGGATTGCCTGTGTGGCACGCCTAAGTGGCATGTGATCAAGGCTTCTGTTGCAAAGCAAAGTCTTGTGGTTGATGATCAAAGCATGGTCTGTGTGACGTAGCTTTGTGTATAACGTGAATTCGTGAGCCTCACACCTCGGTATGAGTCAAAAACGGAAGATGGACCGCTGGGAGTGCACGACGTTTCTTTCTAGCTATGGTGGTGTCAGTGACCTACCAGCCCTGACATTATATATACTTTTCACCTGTGTGGTTGTTGGAATGCGAGGTGCCTCGATTATAGGTCTGTAAGGACCGGGAAACGTGTGTTCAGGAATAACTAATCCTCAAAAGTAAGAGAGGACCGGCCCAGCCGATTCCAAGGATCATAGTGGGGTCCTGGGACATTTGCTAGAGTGTCTCGAACGGAGAGGAGCTTGCCCCTTGCCTCGACTCATGAAGGAATCCAATTTCCAATACGATATGTGCGGTTGTGATTGTATTACTAGTACGGCGACATAGTAGATGGTAGCTATGCCGCCTAGGATTGATATTTATGATTGAATTTGCTTTTGAAACATATATGCACTAGTAATAATATCAACACCTTGTTTATTCGTATGAAGCATCTTTGGCCATTATAAGGTAAAAACTCTATCCTCCGGCTTGCGTTGCATTGTGTGATGGGACCTGAGTCTTATAATGGCTTCATTTTATAAAAAGCATTGCGTTGATTTAATCATTTACTTTACTTCATGCACTAGCACTCATTGGAGTAAACCCGTTCCACGAAAGTGGCGTGGTCCTTTGATTTGCCTTATTATTGTTGTTAATAAGTGGAATAGATTTCTCATACCAGTCCCATGACTGACTCGTAGTTTGTTTCACCTTGCAAACTCGGGTGCCCTTATTTTCACACGGGCAGCCTAGTTACAGGTTTCTGACGCACCTTTTGGCTCATGGCGAGGCTCGACTACACCGTGCTGACTTGGATTTTCTCCGCCATTATTGTATCTATATTATGATTCCGCCACTGGCGATGTAGACTGATATTCCTTTTGTGTACTCTTTATGTATGATTCCGCCTCAGGCGATGGTGACTGATTATGTATCATTATGCACTAAGTTGTATCCTGTACTGTGCTTCTCTGATGTGATATTATCTATATGATTCCGCTGTCATATGTGTGTAAATTATTCTAATTTCTGTTTATGCTATTATCTGTGATCTGCTAATGATGATTAATGTGTTATATTCCAATGATTATCCTTAACACCGTGTCACGGGGTTTTGGGATCGTCACAGTAACAGCCCGGAATTTCAGAACCAATTTAAATTTTTTATTTTAGTTATTTTAATGGATTTTGAATATTTAAAATGATTTATTTTAAATAATAATGATTTAAAATTTATTTTAATCGAAGTTAAAACATATAAATTTAATTTAATTATAAAACGAACCTGAAATGGCGCGGTAGTTTGAAAATTCGATTTTTAATTTCAATTGAATGTACAGGATTCAAAATAAAACCGGATTTCAGTAAAACCCGAAATATTTGAATCTGTTTAATAATATATTTCTAACGAAGTTAAGAAACTAAGATTTTATAATATAAATTGAAAGTTATGTCCAGTTTAAAATTCAAAATAGTCTCTATGGAATTTATATATATATATATATATATATATATATATTAATATAATATATAGCCCTTAAAAATAACCATTTTGAAAATGACCTTCGTTTTCGATGAAACCACTTTTGTAGGATCCGGAATATCAAATTAATGCTAGATTCCAATTTTCATAATTTTTGGAATCAATATGTGAGCGTGGCGAATTTAAATGTGTTTGGTAATTTCAGTTTGAATTTAGGGTCCATTTGTCACAGATCCCTATTAAGTTTCAAAATTAGGCTCACATCCGGTCCAACTCTTCATATAAATTAGGTCCCTATTTTTCGAAAACATATAAAAAATAAAAATAACAAAAAAATCACAAAATTCATTATTAAAGAAAAAACGTACACGCCAAAAAATTCAAGTGTTAAAACAATCGAAAACCAAGTCAAAACCCAAAAATACACAAAAACAGCGAAATAGCAGGTTTTTACATCAAAAAATGCACCTATTCGTAAATAGTTGCATACATTCATGCTTATATTTCAGTGTTGCGCCAAACTGTAGTATAAATGCATACATGTATGTAGTTAAACAACATTATACACATCCTTTTATGCATATACGCACATTTGGACTGTTTTTCCAAGCATTCGCCATTTTCAGACATTATTGCACACATTTATGCTCTTGTACAGAATACATGCATACATTCATGTGCATATTCAGAAGCCGTCGTCCCTTTTAAATTTGTTGCACACATGCATGCATATATATAGAATAGTTGCATTCATGTATGCAACTTTTCGTAACACATGAATCTCAGTTCAACTTTGTATGCATACATGTATGCAGTTATTTGTTAATAGTTGCTTGCAAGTATGCGTATATTCACCCATATTTTCAATAGAAAATGCTGAATAAATGCATACATGTATGCTACTACTGGTAATAGTTGCACAGATGTATGCAACTTTTTTTTGTTTTTTTTCCACGGAATCCTGGGAATATTTCCTATTTTTTGAATTTTTTTTATAAAGCAGCGCCTAATTTTTTTCACAAAACACGTAACATCCCAAAATAAACACAACAGCAAGGCGGAAGTGCCAACAAAGATGGAGCGACACCTAAAAAGAGGGACCGGATTTAAATCTAAACTTGGGGGGACGTGGCTTGCATTTTAAACATAAATAGGGACCCTAGCCTAATTTTCACTTGAATTTAATCGACTGGAAATTGACCATTTTTCAAATGGTCTCCAAATTCGATGAAATTAGTTTTGTTTGGATTGTATCGTCAAAACATAGCTAGAAATAATTTTTCTGGAATTTATGGAGTCAGTATGTGGCCTTGGTAAATTAAAATGTACGTTTAAATTCAATATATATTGATTTATATTTTAATTTAAATATAAACTGATTCAAGAAATAGAATTGGCTTACGAAACATATCCCATTGTGTTCAAAATGGAGGTATTTAGCTAAGGGCGACAGTCGTTTGGTTTGATTTGGAGTTCAATGTGTTAAACAAGTATTATACGAACTAAATAATATTATATATATAAGCCCAAAATGGGAAACCTTAACCCATTTCAGATAATCCCACCGCCCTCTCTAAAAATCAAAAGCCAAAAAACTCCTAAACTCGTTCGTTGATTTCTCCCAATACACCTCGAATTAAAACATGAAATCAAAGCAAACTTTGTAGAGAATTTCACAAGCTATAAACTGATACGGATGAGATCGTCTTTCGATTCATGAATTGAAAGCAATCACCGCTCAAAGTCACTATGTTTACAGTGTTTTTTGGTGAGGCTCGGGCGGGCGAGTTGGATGGGACTGCCAGCGTCGGTGGAGGTGTGAACAACGCTCGAAGTGGTAGTTGCTGATCGGGGTCAGGCGCGTTAACAGGGGGTGCGATTGGGAAAATTGAAATCAAAGTTGGTTTCATTAATTACAGAAAGGGGCGACGAGATGTAGAAGAAACAACCGGCGGCCCAGATTAGTTAGATGGTAATTAGTGGGGGATTTAATTAATTTAATTTAATTAAGTACCAATTTAATTATTCAAATGTTTAAAATGCTATAACTTGTCCATACCAAAACAGAATCCAGTGAAACAAGTTGCAATGCGATCGTCACAACGAGCACTACAGAAGTGAACTGGAACAAAAACATGAGTAGTTGGAAATTTTGATTGAATTAAACACGTGGTTTAATTCAATTAAAATCAGTCGTTATTTAAACGATTTTAAACCGATCAAGGTGAGAACTCTCTCTCACTTAAATTACTTTACAGTTAAATATATACTAGGATGCAGACGGTGCTTAGTAGCGCCTGACACTATTTTTTTGTACAAACCATAATTGACTGTATTGTGTTGTGATTGTGATGTGAAATATATACATATATATATATATATACGATGTGAAAATTAAACATATATATATAGATGAAATGTGAAAATTATATATATATATATGCGATGTGAATAAAATATATTTTTGCAATGTGAAAAAATATATATGCAATGAAAATAATATATGTGATGTGAATAATATATATATGAAATGGAAATAATATATATATATATATATGAAATGTGAATAATATATATATGAAACGCGAATAATATATATATATGAAATGTGAATAATATGTATATGAAATGGAAATAATATATATATGAAATGAAAATAATATATATATGAAATGTGAATAATATATATATGAAATGAAAATTATATATATATGAAATGAAAATAACATATATATGAAATGTGAATAATATATATATGAAGTGTAAATGAAATAAATATTGGTTGGTTAAAAATATTACTTTTAACATATATATGAGATGTACGAAATTGCCATGTAATGGAATATTCAATTTTGATTAAACATTGAAATGAGAGTGGAAATCGTTTTAAAACGAATTTATAAACGATTTATAAAATACATTTTGAATGGAAATCGATGAAATGTATATGTAATATATATATATATATATATTTATTTAATGCCCGTAGAACGCGCCGCACCGCGATCGTTCGCGAATTTCGACCATTCACTTCGAATTGACATTACGGAAGATTCTACCGTCGGATTCTCCTAAAACCAGAATCGTTGGGTTCGTATCGAAAAGAGCTTTCCAACGAATATAAGAGATTTGAAATCTAACGGTTGGATTTGGAATTATGTCCAAACCAATTTCAAAAAAGGTCGTTGTGGATGCAATTCGGTGGCCGTTATTGGAAACCGACTGTACGGGCGATATTAAAATCATTAAAAATATGGAAAAAATTATGTAAATTCATAATAAGGGTTTTGGAAAGATTTTGGATGAAAAATCCCATATTTGAAAAGATAAAAATATATTTTTATCGAAATGAACTAGTTATTAATTAGAATAATGATCCAATTATTTTTAGAAATAAATAAATTGGATTTGAAAATGGTTTTAAAATAACCAGAATTTTCCGATGAATAAATTGGAATGTTTTGGAGTGGAAATAATCTTCGGAATATTTCGATATTGGATTCCGTGATTATATGGATATCGTCGATGAATTTGGAAGATATATACATCGTTATTCCCAATACGATATTTGTTGGTTTCAGAATTTGATATTGAATATAAGCCGATATTATTTCTATTCAGAGCCTTGTATTTAATATCAAATTTGGATTTTGGGTTTGTCGTGAATGGTGTCTTTATTAACACTATTCTTTTACCCAGTTGAGAAAAGAATAAATCTTTTAATCAAGATTTAGTGAAGTTTACCAATTAATTAATATTTAATTGGAATTGAATTGAAATTGGATTTTTGGTTTATCATGAACTGTGTTTCAAATAACTTGAGTTCTTTAACCGGATTAACAGCGAAGTTAAGATTTGGAATTTATAAATCTTTTAATTAAGATTAATGGAATTTTCCAAAGTAAAGTTTTCCAATTTAGTATATTAAATTGGAATTGAATGGAATTCGATTTGGTAATAATCGAGATGAGCTTCTGTGAATGAAGGCCGTTACTATTTATGGAATTTAAAAGGCTTTGCCGTTATTCCATGTATAACAATGATTTGATACGGAAATTGATATCGATTATATACTGTTATGATTTCCTTGAAGATTCCATATGAAATGGAAGATGATTTTGGGTTTATCTTGAATTGTGTTTAAATGACACTGGTTCTTTAACCCAATTAATGACAGGATTAATTTTCCTAAAAGTTGAACAATCATTAAGTAATGATTTTAGAGATCGAAGCCAATTGGAGATCGAATAAATCTTTAACTAGATTGTGAATGAGTAAATGGTAATAAATAAATTACCAAAACGTGATTGAACCAAATATACTTGGTTTTGATATGGATTGGGCTATTTGATTTTTGATATTGATTATTATTGATTGATTGACTGTGTGGATGGTGCTCGACCAGTTTATGAGAAGAATATGCTTTTACATTTAGCATTGTGTTGGATAGAAATATCTATGTCCTAACGCCTTGTGAAACACTTCACGATTTGATGATAAGGCGTTTAGCGAGTTGTGCTCATTTCAAATTTAATGAATGATTTTGAAATGATGTTTTCCTTAAATGAAAAGAAATGTATTCCCGATTCTGGATAGGGAGTGTTTTATAAAAATGTTTTATAAAACAGAAAGGATTTCGAGGGCTAAACCCGATGATTTCGAAATGATTTGGAAATGTATTATGGTTTTACATTGTGGTTCATCGCATATCTGATTAGTTGCTATTGATAACATATCTGTTCGGTGGCAGAGAATTTATTCTCTTGCTTAGCACCCTTCTTTGATACGTACGAGCTCAAAGGTTATGTGATTAATAGTGACTGATCATATGTGTGAACTGCTGATGTGAAGTACTATATTTTGGAAGTACTTGCGATTATTATGTTGTGAAATGGTTTCCCTACTTCGGGATATAAATTAATTTAGCAAATATGTGGCTAAAGATTCAGGTAACCCGAGAGTGACTAAAAGTATGGGTATTATAGCCTTAAATGGCTTTGGGAGGTGCATCGTCGGTGTAGCCTGCTCCATAGTGGGAGGTGCACATATATATAGCGAGTTGGAGGGGCGCGTACAACCTTGTCTGAGCGCCGTGCTCGATATTCGGTTTCATACTTGTTTGTATGCATTGTTATGTTTTGGAAATCATATTTCCAAAGATTTTGGTTTGAGATCCCGAAGTGAAATCTACTTTGATATGAAAGTTAGATTTGTATTTCAAATGATTTGAAATAAGAGTCGGGAAATAAAGTCCAAAGAAATAATTTCTGTAAAAGGAATTTGATTTCAAAAATCTATATTTGGGGTTAATCTAAATGGGTAGATTGGAAAAATGCATGTTGATTGATGCATAGTAGATCCATATCTATAACGATACAGATTTCGCTCGGACCTAATCGTTCGCTAAATCGACCAAGACCATTTGAAGCCCAGATACGCTAACTCTGGGCATACAACACATTTGAACAAATAATATAAGACTTTTATAAACATCATAATAATGTTACATCAGAGTACAGAATATATCAGAGTACATCGAAGAATAATACTACAGGGGAAGACTAATTTACAACAAATTTAATACAGCGCAGCGAAACCCATAAACTAACACAGTGGAACCCTATCAATACTCTGGACGAAGCTTTAATGTGAGGACCCGTAACTTCCCCGGTAAGGAAAGCCTGGATACTTTGAGAACAACAGACAAAAGAACGCAGACGGAAGAACATTTCATTGTATATTACAACAATTCCATCAGAATACAAGAATATACAGAGTATAAATAAATATTACACATTATAAAATATCATAGATTACAATACATTACATAGCAGCGGAAAATAATACCAAAACACAACTGAAGGAGATATACGGATACAAAGCTTTTCGGATATCGTTCCAGCTGTAGATCAGGATCCTGTGAATATAAATCTGCAAAACCAAAACTACTAGCTGCCCGTGTCAAAATAAGGGAACCCAGAGTTTATGTTAAAACAATAAACTCTAGGTCAGTCGTGGGACTGGTGTGAGAACTAAAACAGTTATTAATCTTTATTTTAAAGTTGGGTAAATCAAGGGACCACGCCGTATAACACGGAACGGGTTTCCTCCCAAGAATACTAGTGCATAAAGCAAACAGCGCAATGCTAAATAAAGAAAAATGAAGCTATTATAAGACCCAGGACCTATCACACAATGCAACGCAAGCCAGGGGATAGGGTTTTACCTTATAATAGCCAAAGAATGCTTGATACATGAAATTTCATGTTTTATTATTACTATAAGTGCATAGTGTCAAAACAATTTCAAATCATAAATATCAATCATAGACGGCATGGGTACCATATATCATGTCGCCATACTAGTTTTACAATTAAAACCGCAACGTCACGTATTTGGAAATTGGATTTCCATCTGCGAACTGAGGCTAGGGATCGTCCTCTACCGATTCGAGACAATCTAGCCCATGTCTCAGGCAAGTACACAGTCGAGCCTTTGGAGCGACAGGGCCGGTCCACCGATGTGGATTAAAATTCCTGAACACTGCGTTTCCCCGCCCTATGTGTAAGGACCCGTAACTTCCCCATGAAGGGAAGAGCGGATTACCTTGAGAACACGACGAAGTAGAACGCAAACAGAAGAACATTTCATTGTATATTACAACAATTCCATCAGATTACAAGAATATACAGAGTGTGAATAAATATTACATAGAAAATATCAGAGATTACAATAAATTACATAGCAGCGGTACACAACTGAAAGTAATACACGGATACAGAGCTTTCCGAGCATCGTTCCAGTTGTAAATCAGAATCCTGTGAATATAAATCTGCAAAACCAAAACTACTAGCTGCCCGTGTGGAAAATAGGGGCACCCAGAGTTCAGGTTAAAAACAATAAACTCCAGGTCAGTCATGGGACTGGTGTGAGAACTAAAAAAGTTATTAATCTTTATTTTAAAGTTCGGTAAATCAAGGGACCACGCCGTATAACACGGAACGGGTTTCCTCCCAAGAACACCAGTGCATAAAACAAACAGCGCAATGCTAAATAAAGAAAAATGAAGCTATTATAAGACACAGGTCCCATCACACAATGCAACGCAAGCCGGAGGATAGGGTTTTTACCTTATAATAGCCAAAGCATGCTTGATACGTTTAAAACACATTATTTTGATATTACTATAAGTGTATAGTTTCAAAACAATTTCAATAATAAATATTAATCATAGGCGGCATGAATGACCCATACCACTATGTCGCCATACTAGGTTCTACAAATAAAACCGCAATATCACGTATTGGAAATTGGATTTCCGTCATGAATCGATGCAAGGGGCAAGCTCCTCTCCGATTCGAGACACTCTAGCAAATGTCTCAGGACCCCACTATGATCTTTGGATCTTCAGGGCCGGACCTCTCTTACTTTTGAGGATTAATTATTCCTGAACACACGTTTCCCGGTCCTAACAGACCTATATCTGAGGCGCCTCGCATCCAACAATCACACAGGTGAAAAGTATATAAATGTCAGCCAGTTTAAGCACTGACACCATCCATAGCTAGAAAGAAACGTCGTGCTCTCCCTGCAGTCACTATCCCGTTTTTGACTCATACCGAGGTGTGAGGCTCGCGAATTCACGCTATACACAAAGCTACGCCACACAGGCCGTGCTTTGATCATCAACCATAAGACTTTGCTTTTCAACAGAAGCCTTGATCAATTGCCACTTACGCGTGCCACATTGGAAATTCACTCCATGCGACTGATGTCCATCGATATACAACCTCTGAGCTCGTACGTATCAGAGAAGGGCGTTAAGCAAGAGAATAAATTCTCCGCCGCCAAACAGATGTATATTTAATAGAGATCAATCAACACAGAATAAAATCCAATGTCGGACACACGGTCCATTTACAAGTTCGTTCCGGGTCTGAACGAAACCGGAGGCACTTTCCTCGCATATCCATCGATCTCCAAGTACGTTTGGACGATCACCAACTGTTTCTCTCCTCTTGGGTGTACAGCCCAATCGAGATCATCAGTAATCACCCAAACGGTGTGAAGACTTTCGGTCTTCAACCACCGTCTTCATCTTCGACATCTCGTCGAATCGGTTATTCAGAATGGGTATAAACCCAGCCTTTCTGAATAACCCACGTATATAATAAACAAATGTTACACAAACACAGCAAACACCTCATTCCAATCCAGAATATTCTTTTATTCACAAAATCACATTCTTAGGGAAAGGTTCCCATTAATTTTATCCAAGATAAATTCTTCTAAATTTATTCATTAATCTTCCTTTGGATATCATTTCAAACCGTATTATGGTTTTCCAAACTAGTCGGGATTAGCAAACCACACCGAAGTAATTATTTATTTTATTTCTCAATCCCAACCTATTCATCCTCTGGAGCAAAACTGGTAATACTCCATATCTAACACCACGGTGTTATCAGTAAAATTAATTACCATTTCACGTTCAAATCTAATTAAAGATTTAACTATCGCTTTGGAGCAAAACTGGTGGTACTCCATTCCCGATCACCTTTCAGATTTGATAATTTAAATTGTCAATTCACATTTCAATCTAATTAAAGATTCATTAAAACTCCACTTAGTTTTAATCTTTTCAAAAATCAATATCCTGTCTTTAACTGGGTTAAAGAACCAATGTCATCTAAAACACGGTTCACGACAAACCCAAAATCACATTCAAATTCAATTCCAATTAAACATTATTTAATTGGTACACTTCATTAAATCTAAATAGAAAGATTTAATCTTTTTCTCAACTGGGCTTAAGAACAGTGCTAATGAAGACACCATTCACGACAAACCAAAATCACATGAGCATCGTCAACACATGACTATTTATTCTATTCAACACTTGAATTTTCTTTTATAATATTCATTATTTCCCAATTGGAATGAGGCCCAATCAATTACCATATAATATTAATTATATGGATTCCATACAACACATGTATATAATAGCACTGACAAATAATCAACCATCATCCAAAGTGCACTACACTGTATAAGCATCAAATATAGATATCTAATGCTTATAACAGCCTGTCGATCAATCGATCGACATACAACTAATTATTGGGATTAGTGTATGCCGTATATCATCCCAACACCCATGTGGGGTTTCACATCAACAAACACACATTTTTATTCACACACACATGTTAAAAATAATATTTTTAACGATCAAATATTTTTAACTATATAAATATTTTATTTCACATCACACAATCAATTTTCATCACAACAAACATTCAAACATACAAGCCATCCATGGTCTGTGGATGACGGGTGTCGGGTGCTGCTAAGCACCGTCTGCATCCTAGTATATATTTTTAACTAGAAAAGAAGATTTAAAGTGAGAAGTTCTCACAGAGGGTTCCACTCCGTCGTGCTTTACTGTTGAACTGCTGAATCGCCGGGATCAGCTTGAAATTCCTATGTAGTTCTTCTCACGCTGTTCAAATAAAAATTATATTTTTACCACCTCATTTCAATAAATAAAAATCATATTTTTATTTCTTCTTCATATATATTTTCGACGCTTCATTCTATATAAAAATTATATTTTTATATTTATACTTTATATATAAAGATCGAATTTTTACTAGTTATATAATATAAAAATCGTATTTTTACTTCACTAAAAATCATATTTTTATATCGCTACATATATAGAGATAATATTTTTATATTCTCTATTATATAAAAATCATATTTTTATTACTTCTCTTCAAACCAATAAAAATCACTTCTTTACTTTGTATTCAAACAAATAAAAATCACTTCTTTGCTTTGTATTCAAACAAATAAAAATCACTTCTTTACTTTGTATTCAAACAAATAAAAATCACTTCTTTACTTTGTATTCAAACAAATAAAAATCACTTCTTTACTTTATTCAAACAAATAAAAATCACTTCTTTACTACTAAAAAACTAATCTTTGCTAATATAAAGATTCAAATTTTATTCGCCTTCATAAATATAGCTTTACATTTATTAAAAATTATATTAAAGTCAAATAAAACTGAAAATAACTAAATGTAAATAAATTAAAAGGAAAAATCACTTTTCTTTGCTGTTCGGAGGGAAGGAGGGTTCGTGGCCGGAGTTGGATGGCGCTGGGGGGTGCTCTGGCCGGCGGACGCCTGTGGGTGGCGTTGACAGGCCGCGGCGCGGCGCTTCAGGTGGTTGGGGTCCCTAGGACTCGCGGTTGTGGGTGTAAAAGGGGGCTCGAGCGCGATTCGAGCGTAGAAGAGGAGAGAGAAACGACGACAGAGAGGGAGCGGTGAACGGGGCGGCGAGCTGGAGGGTGGCGCGGCGTGCGATGGTGATGCGCCAGGGAGGAGCGACGTCGACGGAGGGTTTTCCTTCTTTTTTTTTATTTCTGAAAATCAATTTTAAAAGAAAAGGGGGGCTGAGAGTATAAGTAAGGGTTTTTATTTTTATTTTTTTATTTCTATTAATTTAATTTCAAAAAGCAACTTTTATTTTCGAACTCAAAACGAGACCCACCGCCTATCGTCCATAACCAATTACCCCCATTCCGAACACAATGGGATATGTATCGTAAGCTGATTCGATCGTTTCGATCAGTTTCCGCCAAAATCAACATATAACTCTATATATTGAATTTGAACGCACATTTCAATTTACCGGGGTTACATACTAACTCGAAAAATTCCAGAAAAATATTTTCTAGCTTCGTATTGACGATACGGTCCTAACAAAACTAGTTTTGTCAAATTCTGAGACCGTTTGAAAAATGGCCAATTTCCAGTCGATTAAAATCAACTGAAACTGGTAAAACGCGTTTTCCTTTGCCACGCTCACATATTGATTCGAAAAATTATGAAAATTGGAATCTAGCAATAACTCGACATAATGGATCCAACAAAAGTGGTTTCGTCGAAATCCGAGGTCGTTTGCAAAATTTCAATTTTTAAGGGCCAGAATTCCATAGCGACTATTCTGAATTTTCAACTGGACATAACTTCTTATCCCCTCTATGAAATTTTGATTTTTCGGATTCGTTGGAAAGATATTCTCAATTAGATCCTATTACTTTTGATTTCACTAAAATCCGGTTTATTTTGCACCCGGTACATTCATTTGAAGTTTGAAATCGAATTATCGAACTACCGCGCCATTTTCAATTCCTTTTATAAATAAAAATAAAATTATATATTCTAACGACGACGTATATAAATATATACGTTCTAATTCTATTCAAAATAAATTTCTCGTCGATATTATTTAAAATAATCTATTTTAAATATTCAAAATTCATCGAAATTGCCAAAATAAAAATTTTAAACTGGCCCAGATTTTTCGGGTTATTACAATCTCCCCCATTTAAAACATTTCGTCCCCGAAAAGGAACGAAGCCGAAAGTTGGTTTACAAACCAACTCAACTTCCATTATTTTCGTTACGGCTTAAGTTCTTCAACTTTTCAGTTTCTAAGGACTTTTCAAATTCTTTAAAAATTTGGCTAACACCCTAAATTTTCGAAAAATTTCGCCATAACCTCCCCTGCACCGGGGACTTTGGGATATTTCATATAGCCTCCCATGGCCTTCTTCAATCAAAAAGAAAAAGAAAAAGCCAAGCGGCTAGCCAATCGGCTCATAAAATCATCATCACCCAAACAAAATAGTAAATTATGGTAAACATGTACCTATTTGTCGGGCAAACAATTTTATTCTTCTGCTCTAGCCTCCTTGCTATGACCTGTTCAATGTATGTACATGTATATGCAATCAAATGCGACTAATTTTCAATACAACTCACTATTTGGTTCAAATTGGCTATATGGTTCAAAATTATCAAACAAATAAACAAACAACACAACCAGCAATCAATTAGTGCATTAACGTCCAAATTCATAAATTGATATATATATACAGAAAATCATGTTTTTGATGCCAAATCACAACAAATAATCCTAAGTAAATTTTGGTTCTCACACCAGTCTAATGGAAATATATCGAAATCACACCTTCGAAACACGAACATAAATACTGATAATGCGGCCGTATTACCAGAATTATCTCCGGGTGACTAGAATGTGATTCTATATCTATCCAGTATATTAAAACTTCGATCATACGTTCATGACGCGCATATACAAAACCTTTATATACTCGATTTTCCAAATTCAAAATAAATAAATATTCAAATACGTATAATCTAGTTTAAACTTTCAAAACAAAATTGTTTTATTTGAAAATTATATTCTTCACACTCGTTCTAGGATACTACTGATCCTATCTCTAACGAGTCATTCTAATTGGATATTACTGATCCAATATCTGATGAATTCTTTCGTTCGGTTCTAATGTGTCTTGTTCTCGAGCTCTGTAAACCAAAGCTTTGATACCACTGTAAGGAGCCGTAACTTCCCCATGAAGGGAAGAGCGGATTACCTAGAGAACACGACAAAGTAGAACGCAAACAGAAGAACATTTCATTGTATATTACAACAATTCCATCAGATTACAAGAATATACAGAGTGTGAATAAATATTACACAGAAAATATCAGAGATTACAATAAATTACATAGCAACGGAAAAATAATATAATACACAACTGAAAGTAATACACGGATACAGAGCTTTCCGAACATCGTTCCAGCTGTAAATCAGGATCCTGTGAATATAAATCTGCAAATCCAAAACTACTAGCTGCCCGTGTGGAAAATAGGGGCACCCAGAGTTTAGGTTAAAAACAATAAACTCTAGGTCAGTCATGGGACTGGTGTGAGAACTAAAACAGTTATTAATCTTTATTTTAAAGTTCGGTAAATCAAGGGACTACGCCGTATAACACGGAACGGGTTTCCTCCCAAGAATACCAGTGCATAAAACAAACAGCGCAATGCTAAATAAAGAAAAATGAAGCTATTATAAGACCCAGGTCCCATCACACAATGCAACGCAAGCCGAAGGATAGGGTTTTTACCTTATAATAGCCAAAGAATGCTTGATACGTTTAAAACACATTATTTTGATATTACTATAAGTGTATAGTTTCAAAACAATTTCAATCATAAATATCAATCATAGGCGGCATGAATGACCCATACCACTATGTCGCCATACTAGGTTCTACAAATAAAACTGCAATATCACGTATTGGAAATGGGATTTCCATCATGAGTCGAGGCAAGGGGCAAACTCCTCTCCGATTCAAGACACTCTAGCAAATGTCTCAGGACCCCACTATGATCCTTGGTTCTTCAGGGCCGGACCTCTCATACTTTTGAGGATTAATCAATCCTGAACACACATTTCCTGGTCCTAACAGACCTATATCCGAGGCGCCTCGCATCCAACAACCACACAGGTGAAAAGTATATAAATGTCAACCAGTTTAAGCACTAACACCACCCATAGCTAGAAAGAAACGTCGTGCTCTCCCTGCAGTCACTATCCCGTTTTTGACTCATACCGAGGTGTGAGTCTCGCGAATTCACGCTATACACAAAGCTACGCCACATAGGCCGTGCTTTGATCATTAACCACAATACTTTGCTTTTCAACAGAAGCCTTGATCAATTGCCACTTACGCGTGCTACACTGGCAATTCACTCCATGCGACTGATGTCCATCGATATACAACCTTTGAGCTCGTACGTCTCAGAGAAGGGCGTTAAGCAAGAGAATAAATTCTCCGCCGCCAAACAGATGTATATTTAATAGAGATCAATCAACATAGAATAAAATCCAATGTCAGACACACAGTCCATTTAAAAGTTCGTTCTGGGTCTGAACGAAACCGGAGGCACTTTCCTCGCATACCCATCGATCTCCAAGTACGTCTGGACGATCACCAACTGTTTCTCTCCTCTTGGGTGTACAACCCAATCGAGATCATCAGTAATCACCCAAATGATGTGAAGACTTCCGGTCTTCAACCACCGTCTTCATCTTTGACATCTCGTCGAATCAGTTATTCAGAATGGGTATAAACCCGGCCTTTCTGAATAACCCACGTATATAATAAACAAATGTTACACAAACACAACAAACGCCTCATTCAAATTCAGAATATTCTTTTATTCACAAAATCACATTCTTAGGGAAAGGTTCCCATTAATTTTATCCAAGATAAATTCTTCTAAATTTATTCATTAATCTTCCTTTGGATATCATTTCAAACCGTATTATGGTTTTCCAAACTAGTCGGGATTAGCGAACCACACCGAAGTAATTATTTATTTTATTTCTCAATCCCAACCTATTCATCCCTTGGAGCAAAACTGGTAATACTCCATATCTAACACCACGGTGTAATCGGTAAAATTAATTACCATTTCACGTTCAAATCTAATTAAAGATTTAACTATCGCTTTGGAGCAAAACTGGTGGTACTCCATTCCCGATCACCTTTCAGATTTGATAATTTAAATTATCAATTCACATTTCAATCTAATTAAAGATTCATTAAAACTCCACTTAGTTTTAATCTTTTCAAAAATCAATATCCTGTCTTTAACTGGGTTAAAGAACCAATGTCATCTAAAACACGGTTCTTGACAAACCCAAAATCACATTCAAATTCAATTCCAATTAAACATTATTTAATTGGTACACTTCATTAAATCTAAAGAGAAAGATTTAATCTTTTTCTCAACTGGGCTTAAGAACAGCGTTAATGAAGACACCATTCACGACAAACCCAAATCACATTTGATATTAAATACAAGGCTCTGAATAGAAAATATATCGGCTTATATTCAATATCAAATTTTACGACCAAAAAATATCATATTGGAAATAACGATATAAATATATCTTTCAAATTCCCATAACAATATCTGTATAATCATGAAATCCAACATTTAAATATTCTGAAGCCAATTTCGATTCAAATCCATCCCAATTCATGTATTGGAAATTCTGATTATTTTTAAAACCACTTTCAAATTCAATTTATTTATTTCAAAAATAAATTGATTTTAATTCTAGTTCAAAACTAGTTCATTTCGATAAAAATCTATTTTTATCCTTTCAAATGTGGAATTTTTCATCCCAGTTCTTCACAAACCATTTCTTATGATTTTACACAAATTATAGATATTTTTAATAATTTTATCAATGCCCGTACAGTCGATTTCCATCAACGTCCATCGAACTGCACTTACAGCGACCTTTTCCAAATTTGATTTGGACATAATTCCAAATCCAACCGTTAGATTTCAAATTTCTAATATTCATTGGAAAGCTCTCTTCGATACGAACCCAACGGTTCTGGTTTTAGGAGAATCCAACGGCCGGATCTCCCGTAGCGTCCATTCGAAGTCAATGGTCGAAATTCACGAACTGCCGCAGCGCGGCGCGTTCTATTCAGGCCATTATATAATATATATATATATATATATATATATATATATATTTCGTCGATTTCCTTTTAAAATGTATTTTATAAATCGTTTTAAATTCGTTTTCAAAACAAATTCAACTTCATATTCAATTTCAAATCAAAATTGAATATTCCATATCATTTCTATATAAATGATAATATTTTCAAAACGTTATATTTTGAAATCACTTCCTTTTCTACATTCACTATAAAAACGAATATAATCGATATAAATATCGCTCATGTCAAATGGCGCAACTCTAATCAACACGGCTTTATATATTTCAATAAATTCGTTATTCTATTCAACAAATGAATATTTATTCTATTCAACACATGAATATATATTTCTTCTTACTTACAATAAAAGGTAATTTTTATTGTATAAATATTTTATTCAACACATGAATACACTTTCAACACATGACTATTTATTCTATTCAACACATGAATTTTCTTTTATAATATTCATTATTTCCCAATTGGAATGAGGCCCAATCAATTACCATATAATGTTAATTATATGGATTCCATACAACACATGTATATTATAGCATTGACAAATAATCAACCATCATCCAAAGTGCACTACACTGTATAAGCATCAAATATAGATATCTAATGCTTATAACAGCCTGTCGATCAATCGATCGACATACAACTAATTATTGGGATTAGTGTATGCCGTATATCATCCCAACACCCGTGTGGGGTTTCACATCAACAAACACACATTTTTATTCACACACACACGTTAAAAATAATATTTTTAACGATCAAATATTCTTAACTATATAAATATTTTATTTCATATCACACAATCAATTTTCATCACAACAAACAATCAAACATACAAGCCATCCATGGTCTGTGGATGACGGGTGTCGGGTGCTGCTAAGCACCGTCTGCATCCTAGTATATATTTTTAACTAGAAAAGAAGATTTAAAGTGAGAAGTTCTCACAGAGGGTTCCACTCCGCCGTGCTTTACTGTTGAACTGCTGAATCGCCGGGATCAGCTTGAAATTCCTATGTAGTTCTTTTCACGCTGTTCAAATAAAAATTATATTTTTACCACCTCATTTCAATAAATAAAAATCATATTTTTATTTCTTCTTCATATATATTTTCGACGCTTCATTCTATATAAAAATTATATTTTTATATTTATACTTTATATATAAAGATCGAATTTTTACTAGTTATATAATATAAAAATCGTATTTTTACTTCACTAAAAATCATATTTTTATATCGCTACATATATAGAGATAATATTTTTATATTCTCTATTATATAAAAATCATATTTTTATTACTTCTCTTCAAACCAATAAAAATCACTTCTTCACTTTGTATTCAAACAAATAAAAATCACTTCTTTACTTTGTATTCAAACAAATAAAAATCACTTCTTTACTTTGTATTCAAACAAATAAAAATCACTTCTTTACTTTGTATTCAAACAAATAAAAATCACTTCTTTACTTTGTATTCAAACAAATAAATATCACTTCTTTACTACTAAAAATCTAATCTTTGCTAATATAAAGATTCAAACTTTATTCGCCTTCATAAATATAGCTTTACATTTATTAAAAATTATATTTTTAAAGTCATATAAAACTGAAAATAACTAAATGTAAATAAATTAAAAGGAAAACTCACTTTTCTTTGCAGTTCGGAGGGAAGGAGGGTTCGTGGCCGGAGTTGGATGGCGCTGGGGGGTGCTCTGGCCGGCGGACGCCTGTGGGTGGCGTTGACAGGCCGCGGCGCGGCGCTTCAGGTGGTTGGGGTCCCTAGGGCTCGCGATTGTGGGTGTAAAAGGGGGCTCGAGCGCGATTCGAGGGTAGAAGATGAGAGAGAAACGAGGACAGAGAGGGAGTGGTGAACGGGGCGGTGAGCTGGAGGGTGGCGCAGCATGCGATGGTGATGCGCCAGGGAGGAGCGACGTCGACGGAGGGTTTTCCTTCTTTTTTTTTTGAAAATCGATTTTAAAAGAAAAGGGGGGGCTGAGAGTATAAGTAAGGTTTTTTTTCTATTAATTTAATTTCAAAAAGCAACTTTTATTTTCGAACTCAAAACGAGACCCACCGCCTATCGTCCATAGCTAATTACCCCCATTCCGAACACAATGGGATATGTATCGTAAGCTGATTCGATCGTTTCGATCAGTTTCCGCCAAAATCAACATATAACTCTATATATTGAATTTGAACGCACATTTCAATTTACTGGGGTTACATACTAACTCAAAAAATTCCAGAAAAATATTATCTAGCTTCGTATTGACGATACGGTCCTAACAAAACTAGTTTCGTCAAATTATGAGATCGTTTGAAAAATGTCCAATTTCCAGTCGATTAAAATTAACTGAAATTGGTCAAACGCGTTTTCCTTTTCCATGCTCACATATTGATTCGAAAAATTATGAAAATTTGAATCTAGCAATAACTCGACATCACGGATCCAACAAAAGTGGTTTCGTCGAAATCCGAGGTCGTTTGCAAAATTTCAACTTTTAAGGGCCAGAATTCCATAGCGACTATTCTGAATTTTCAACTAGACATAACTTCTTATCCCCGCTATGAAATTTTGATTTTTGGGATTCGTTGGAAAGATTTCCTCAATTAGATCCTATTATTTTTGGTTTCACTAAAATCCGGTTTATTTTGCACCCGGTACATTCATTTGAAGTTTGAAATCGAATTATCGAACTACCGCGCCATTTTCAATTCCTTTTATATATATAAATAAAATTATATATTATAACGACGACGTATATAAATATATACGTTCTAATTCTATTCAAAATAAATTTCTCGTCGATATTATTTAAAATAATCTATTTTAAATATTCAAAATTCATCGAAATTGCCAAAATAAAAATTTTAAACTTGCCCAGATTTTCCGGATAATTACACTATGGGGCGTAAATGAGCCAACGAATGACTCCATCGGTCCCGGATCGACCGATATATCCGAGGCGCCTCGCAAACCAACAACCACATAAGTCAAACTCGTCAGGGCGTGTAAAACCACTGACACCACTTCTAACTAGAAGGAAACGCATGCCCTCCCTGAGGTCCTCCCCCGTTTCTGGTTCACAACCGGGGTGTGAGGCTCGCAAATTAACGCTACACAAAGCTACGCCACAAAGGCCGTGCTTTGATCATCAAACACAAGACTCTTCTTTTCAACAGGAGCCTTGATCATTTGCATCTTAGCATGCCATACAGGCAAACCACTCCTTGCAACCGATATCAGTCACACAGAATGAAATCCAATGTCAGACACACAGTCCATTTACAAGTTCGTTCTGGGTCTGAACCAAACCGGAGGCACCTAGTACCCCGCATATCCATCGATCTCCAAGTACGTCTGGACGATCACCAACTGATTCCCTCCTCTTGGGTGTACGACCCAATCAAGATCATTAGTAATTATCCAAACGACGAGAAGACCTCCGGTCTTCTACCATCGTCTTCATCTTCGACATCACGTCGAATCAGTTATTCAGAATGGGATAAACCCAGTCTTTCTGAATAACCCGCGTATATAATAAACAAGTGTTACACAAACACAACATACGCCTCATTCCAATTCATCAGTCACTAACCGTAAATTAGCAAGAGAACAATTCCCCAAATATTAACCCCGAAGGCCGAAACCAACATCAGATCAATACCCAGGAAACCGCCCTTCTTAGCTAACCCACAGTTAGTTTCTAAATTTCACATTCTTAGGGAAAGGTTCCCATTAATTTTATCAAAGATAAATTCTTTTAAAGTTATTCTTTAATCTCCTTTTGAATATCAATTCAAACTAGTCGAGATTAACGAACCTTACCGAAGTAATCGTTTGTTTTAATTTCCCAATCCCAACCTATTCATCCTATGAAGTAAAACTGGTCTTACTTCATATCTAACACCACGGTGTTATTGGTAAATTCAATTACCATTTCATGTTTAAATCTAATTAAAGATTTAACTATTGCCTGGAGCAAAACTGACGATACTCCATTCTCGATCTTTTCAATCAAATTAAAGATTCCTTAAAACTCCCCTTAGTTTTAATCTTTGACTGGGTTAAAGAATCAGTGTCATTTAAAACACGGTTCACGATAAACCCCAAAATCACATCACATTTCAATCAGTCCCTAACCGTAAATTAGCAGGTGAGCAATTCCCTAAGTATTAACCCCGAAGGCCGAAACCAACATCAGATCAGTACCCCAGAAACTATTCAACTTAACTAATCTCCAGTTAGTTTCTGATTTTCTTAACTCCTTTGTGTCTAAGAATAGTATTATTGAATATACCGTTCACGACAACCCAAAATCACATTCCATCAATGTTCGGGTTAAAGAACAAGTGTTATTTAAAGCACTGTTCACGATAAACCCAAAAATCAATACCAATTTAATTCCAATTAAATATCATTTAATTGGTACACTTTATTAAATCTAAATAAAAAGATTTAATCTTTTACTCAACTGGGCTTAAGAACAGTGTTAATGAAGACACCATTCATGACAAACCCAAATCGCATTTGATATTAAATACAAGGCTCTGAATAGAAAATATATCGGCTTATATTCAATACCAAATTCTACGACCAACAAATATCGTATTGGAAATAACGATATAAATATATCTTTCAAATTTCCATAACAATATCTGTATAATCACGAAATCCAACATCGAAATATTCTGATGACAATTTCGATTCAAATCCATTCCAATGCAATTATTGGAAATTCTGGTTATTTCAAAACCATTTCAAATCCAATTTATTTATTTAAAAATAAATAGGATTATAATTCTAGTTCAAAACTAGTTCATCTCGATAAAAATCTATTTTTATCTTTTTAAATATGGAGTTTTTCATCCCAATTCTTCACAAATCATTTCTTATGATTTTACACAAATTATTACTATTTTTAATAATTTTATCAAGGCCCGTACAGTCGATTTCCATCAACGTCCATCGAACTGCACTTACAACGACCTTTTTCAAATTTGATTTGGACATAATTCCAAATCCAACCTTTAGATTTCCAATTTTTAATATTCGTTAGAAAGCTCTTTTCGATACGAACCCAACGGTTCCCGTTTTAGGAGAATCCGACGGTCGGATCTCCCGCAATATCCATTAGAATTCAATGGTCGAAATTCACGAACTACCGCGGCGCGGCGCGTTCTATTCAGGCCATTATATTATATATATAATATATATATAATATATACTTCGTCGATTTCCTTTTTAAAACGTATTTTATAAATCGTTTTAAATTCGTTTTCAAAACGACTTCAACTTTATTTCAAATTCAAATCAAAAATTGAATTTTTCCTCATGAATTCGTTTTAAATTCATTTCAAATTGATTTCAATTCAAATCGATTTTTAATTCAATTTCAGTTCGCTTTCAATTCAATTTGAATTTCAAATTAATTCAATTCCAATTCGATTTCAATTTCTATTCAATTTGAATTTGAATTCAATTCTTTTCAATTTCAATTTGAATTCAATTCTTTTCAATTTCAATTCGAATTCAATTCTATTCAATTTCAATTTGAATTCAATTCTTTTCAATTTCAATTTGAATTCAATTCTTTTCAATTTCAATTCGAATTCAATTCAAT
This sequence comes from Allium sativum, assembly GCA_030737875.1. Lineage (NCBI taxonomy): Eukaryota > Viridiplantae > Streptophyta > Magnoliopsida > Asparagales > Amaryllidaceae > Allium > Allium sativum. Next base: position 326,791,924 of record CM060921.1, on the reverse strand, counting down.
TCTATTCAATATAATTCGAATTTCAAATCTATTCAATATAATTCGAATTTCAAATCTATTCAATATAATTCGAATTTCGATTATTTTCAATGTAATTCAAATTTCGAAATCACTTTCAATATACAATAAAAATTGAATAAAATCGATATAAATATCGTTCACGTCAAAATGGCGTCAATCTAATCAACACCGCTTCATATATTTCTATTTTCAAATAATCTATTTCAAATATTTCTATTTTAAAACTGGAATGAGGCCCAATCAATTACCATATAATGTTAATTATATGGACTTTCTACAACACATGTATAAAATAACAACGATAAATAATCAAACATTATCCAGAGTGCACCACACAACTGATAAGCATTAAATATAAATAATTAACGCTTTCGATCGACATAAAGCTAAATAATTGGGATTAGTGTATGCCAAATATCATCCCAATACCCATGTGGGGTTTCAAACAATCAAACACATATTTTATTTGTGCAGTTGGGCGATGTGTAAAATTTATCGTCCCAATAAATATCAATCAAACCAGTGTATACAAACAAATCTTAGATTTTTTTTATAAATATTTATTTTATATACACGTTAAAATTTCTATTTTCAACTATAAAATATTTTTAACTATATAACTATTTTATTTCCTTTCACATCACATCACATAATCAACTACACATCAAAATCAAACAAACAAGCATACAAGCCGTCCATGGTCTGTGGACGACGGGTGTCGGGTGCTACTAAACACCATCTGCATCTTAGTATATATTTATAACTAGAAAACAAAATTTAAAAGGTGAGAAGTTCTCACAGAGGGTTCCACTCCGCCGTGCTTTGCTTTTGAACTGCTGAACCGTCTGGATCGGTTTGAAATTCTGATGCAGTCCTTTCTCTGCTTTTATAATAAAAATTATATTTTTATCACTTCATTCTAATAAATAAATAAAAATCATATTTTTATTTCTACTTCATATATTTTTATAACGCTTCATCCTATATAAAAATTATATTTTTATATTTCTATTTCATATACAAAGATCGAATTTTTATATCTCCATTATAAAAATCCCATTTTTATTTCAATATATATATATAATAAAAATCAATTCTTTCCTTCGCTACATACATAAAGATCAGATTTTTATTATCTATATTATATAAAAATTATATTTTTAACCTTTCTATAATATGAAAATTATACTTTTATTCTTCTTCATTAATATAAAAATCATATTTTTATAATCCCTACTAGATAAAATCATATTTTTATCCTCTATAAATATAAATAAAATCGTTTCTTTATTTTTCTAATCATATATATATACACATCTATTCTTTTCATATATGAAAAATCTAATCCTTTTTAATATGAAAAACATAACCTTTTAAATATAAAAAAATCAGATTTTTATCAACTCAAGAAATCAATTTTTATTACCTAACGAAATCAGTTTTTATTAACTACAAAATTAATTAAACAAAATATTTAAAAACTCACCAGCGGGAGGGAGGGGAACTTCGAACAGTGGAGGGGGCTCGGAGGCGTTGGAGGTTGTTTTGGCGAACTAGGGTTTGGGCTCGGGGGAACTCGCAGTAGCGAGGAGGAGGAGAGGAGAAGAGAAGAGAAGGGGGCGCTCCATCCAAGGTGGTGGTAGACGAACAGAGGGGCGAACGATGGGCGGTGGCCTAGGCGAGATCGGGTCTGGGCGGTTTCTGAAAGGAGAGAGGATGGAGGAGGGTGCGTGGATCGAGGAAGGAGGAGGGGGAGGCTGCGCGCGGCGGATCAGGAAGGGAGGGACGGTGGTGTCGATCGTCGAGGGGGGGGGGGTTTCTCAATTTGGGAAAATAGAACCGGGGGGGTCTGACTGAATGAAAGAAGATAGAGGGGGTTTTATTTAAATAATTTTATTTATTTTATAATCCAAAAAGTAACTTTAAATTTCGATCTCAAAACGAGACTCACCGCCCGTCGTCCATAGCTAATTACCCCCATTCCGATCCCAATGAGATATGTATCGTAGGCTGATTCGATTATTTCGATCAGTTTTCGTCAAAATCAAAATATAACTCTATATATTGAATTTGAACGCACATTTCAAATTACCGGGGCCACATACGAACTCGAAAAATTCCAAAAAAATATTTTCTAGCTTCGTATTGACGATACGATCCTAACAAAACTAGTTTCATCAAATTCCGAGACCGTTTGAAAAATGGCCATTTTCCAGTCGATTAAAATCAACTGAAACTGGCCAAACGCGTTTTCCTTTGCCACGCTCACATATTGATTCGAAAAATTATGAATTTTGAAACCTAGCAATAATTTGACATCACGGATCCAACAAAAGTGGTTTCGTCGAAATCCGAGTTCGTTTGCAAAATGGCTATTTTTAAGGGCCTGAATTCCATAGCGACTATTCCGAATTTTCAACTGGACATATCTTTTGATTCCCGCTATGAAATTCCAATTTCTCGGATTCGTTGGAATGATATTCTCAATTAGATTATAATATTTTTGGTTTCACTAAATTCCAGTTTATTTTGAATACTGTACATTCATTTGAATTTTGAAATCGAATTATCGAACTACCGCGCCATTTTCAATTCCTTTTATAATTTAAAATAAATATTTATATTCTAACGACGATCTATATAAATATATTCATTCGAATTCTATTCAAAATAAATTTCTCGTCGTTATTATTCAAAATAATTCATTTTAAATAATCAAAAATCGCTAAAATTGCCAAAATAAAATTTTTAAATTGGCCCAGATTTCCGGGTTATTACATTTAAGCTTCAATCCAAAATCCTGCTCAATAAATAAATATCTGCAAAACAAACCACTCGACTGCCCATGTGGAAATAGGGGCACCCGGGTTTGCAAGAGAAACAAACTACGAGTTAGTCATGGGACGGGTTTACTCCATTGGATTGCTAGTGTATAAAATAAACTAAATCTGTTAAACAACGCAATGCTTTTTAGAAAAATGAAGCCATTATAAGACTCAAGTCCCATCACACAATGCAACGCAAACCGGAGTAGTTTTACCTTATAATGGCCAAAAATGCTTGATACGAATAAAATGAAATCATTTGATATTATGATTAGTGTCTAGTCAGTTTAAAACACTTTTCAATATAAATGTATCAATCCTAGACGGCATAATACCCCATCCTACTATGTTTCCATATATAGGTTTATAATCAAATTCGTAATGTCGTATTGGAGATTGGGTTTCCATCATGAGTCGAGGCTAGGGAACATCTTCATCGGTTTTGAGACACTCTAGCCAATGCCTCAGGATTACACACTCTGGGCAACCCTGGTTAGCAGCAGGGCCGGTCCACATACTTTAGTAGATTAATTATTCCTGAACAATACATTTCCCAGTCCTATCGGACCTATCACTTGGCCTGTAGTGACCTATATTTGAGGCGTCGCAATCCATCATCCACATAAGTAAAAATTTCTGGGCTCCATACCATGACACCACTCTCAGCTAGAAAGAAACGCATGCACTCCCTGCCATCCTCTTTCGGTTTTGACTCATACCTGGGTGTGAGGCTCGCGAATTAACGCTATACACAAAGCTATGCCAATTAAAGTTGTGCTTTGATCATTAACCACAAGGCTCTTCTTTTCAAAAAAAGCCTTGATCATTTACATCTTAGCATGCCACATTGACAATCCACGCCATGCAACTGACGTCTATCAATATATAACCTCTAAGCTCGTACGTCTCAGAGAAGGGTGTTAAGCAAGAGAATAAATTCTCCACCACCGAACAGATATATATTTAATAGAAATCAATCAGCATAGAATAAAATCCAATGTCAGACATACATCCATTTACAAGTCCGTTCTGGGTCTGAACGAAACCGGAGGCACCTTATTCCTCGTTCCATATGTCCAATACGGAAGAGAGGTCCTCGCATATCCGGACAATCAACAAGTACGTCTGGACAACTACCACTTTAACCCTTTCCGGGGAGCTAACCAATCCAGGGCATCTGTAACAACCCGGAAAATCAGAACCAATTTAAATTTTTTATTTTGGCAATTTATTTGAATTTTCAATATTTAAAATGATTTATTTTAAATAGTAACGACTAGAAATTTATTTCGAATAGAATCAGAACGTATAAATTTATTTAAATCGAAGTTAGAATATAAATATTTATTTTAATTATAAAAGGAATTGGAAATGGCGTGGTAGTTTGAAAATACGATTTCAAATTTCAAATGAATGTACAGGATTCAAAATAAACCAGATTTTAGTGAAACCCGAGATATTTGAATCTGTTTGAAAATATCTTTCCAACGAATGTGCAAAATCCAGATTTCATAACAGGAATAAAAAGTTATGTCCAGTTGAAAATTCAGAATAGTCGCCATGGAATTTATATAAAATATAGCCCTTAAAAATAGCGATTTTGCAAATGACCTCCATTTTCGACGAGGCCGCTTTTGTTGGATCCGAAATGTAAAATTATTGCTAGATTCCAATTTTCATAATTTTTGGAATCGATATGTGAGCGTGGCTGATTTAAACGTGTTTGGTCAATTCAATTTGAATTTAATCGACTTGAAAAATGAACGTTTTTCAAACTGTCTCTAAATTCGACGAAATTAGTTTTGTTATGACTGTATCGTCAAAACATAGCTAGATTTATTTTTCTGGAATTTTTGGAGTCCATATGTGGCCCATTAAATTAAAATGTGCGTTTGAATTTAAAAATATGTTGATTTATATTTTATATTTAATGGAAACTATTTGTAACAGCCGAACTAGGTTATGAAACATATCCCATTTTATTCAGAATGGGGGTATTTGGTTAGGGGCGACAATCATTGGGTCTCGTTTAGAGTTCAAATGAGAAGTCAACTTTTTGGAATAAAATAAAATAATTATATATATATATATTACTACCCTACCACCTTTCTCTCAGAAAAAATCGTGCCCTCCCCAAATAAAAAAAAAAATCCTCGCTCAGCAAACCCCGTCGACGACCCTCCCCCTCCACCGCCGCGCGCCTCCAGCGGTAGCGCCGCCGACGTTCTCCTCCCCACTCCGATGCTCCTCCGGCCTCATCTCTCTCTCCCTTCCTCTGTTCGACGTTCAAGCCCCTACCCACCAGAAAACGAGCTGTCACCCCCTGGAGTGCCTCCACGCCACCACACCGCCGCCTCGAGCGAACCCTCTCCGACGTTGGTGCAACAGCCCCCTTCCAATTTAAACCGTAAGTTTTTTAATTTATTTACTTTATTCTTTTTTTTATCTTAACTTATTTACATAAATTTTTTTAAATGAAATGTTAAAATCAAATGATAGGATTTTTAAAAGTAAAGATATGATTTTAATATTTGAAAAGTTTTGATTTTTATAAATAAAAATTTATGATTTTTAATTATAGAAAAGATTATATATTTTTATAAATATAAAGATTAGATTTTTATAAATATAAAGATATGATTTTTAAAATAGAAAAGATAAGATTTTTAAAATGTAAAAATTTGATTTTTAAATATGAATAGCGAAATGAAAATATTATTTTTAGTAGGCAAAAATATTATTTTTAGTAGGCAAAAATATTATTTTTAGTTAGATAAAAATATAGTTTTTATCGTAGGTATGAAATGTTATTTTGAGTAGGATAAAAATAGAATTTTTACATATGTAGTAGAAATAAAAATTCGATTTTTATATATGAACTAGTGATATAAAAATATAATTTTTATATAGAAAGTAGCGTTGTAAAAATTTGATTTTTATAATGTAGATTTGAAATAAAAATATGATTTTTAAGCATGAAAAGCCTTGATTTTTAAATATGAAAAGCCATGATTTTTTTTAAATAAGAAGAGCTATGATTTTTAAATATGAAAAATGTGATTTTTGTTCATATGAAAGATATAATTTTTATACAAATAAAAATAGGATTTTTATACTGTATACATAGAAAGAAAAATATGATATATATATATTATAGCAATATTAAAATTCGATTTTTATTATATAATAACGATATACAAATATGGTTTTTAACGATATAAAAATATGATTTTTATATATGTAGCATTGAAATAAAAATGTGATTTTTAATATAAAAATCATGTGAAACAGATTGCGCTGGAACCGACGGAAATCAAATCCAAATCCAAACCGTTCAGAAATATAAAACTGGAGGAGTGGATCCCAGTGGTGAAAACTTCTCACTCTAATTTATTTCCTAGTTAAATATATATATATACTAGGATGCAGACGGTGCTTAGTAGCACCCGACACCTTTGTTTGAAACCATGTTTGTTTGGTTGTTCGGTAGATTGGGTTATTTGGTTAAATTTGGTTTGGGAAATGAAATGAATTGATTAGAATTTGGTTTGTATATGTCACGAGCCATTATTAGGCGAGGGATAAGGCTAGGCATTATTCCGGTTCTAGTGTCGCGCCATTATGCTGCCGAAATTTCTAAAAAGGTTAAAATAACAAAAATATCATTTTTATTGTATAAATGAACTGTATAAAATATTCATGAGTTGAAATAAATATTTTATAGTTAAAAAAATAATTTTTAATATGCATATGAATAAAATAAATATTCATTTACAAATTAGACGATTTGTTTATGTACACACATTTAACTGATACGGATTGGGACGATATATTTTACACATCGCCCAACTGCACAATTAATAATCTGTGTTTGTTGTTTGAAAACCCCACATGGGTATTGAGATGATATTGGACACACACTAATCCCAATATTTAGTTGTATGTCAATCGATGGGTTGACAGGCTGTTGTAAGCGTTAATTATTTATGTTTAACACTTATGCAGTTGTGTAATGCACTCTGGATGATGGTTGACTGTGTTTGATTATTGTTGTGTACATGTGTGTATGAAATCCATATAAATAAAATTATATGGTAATTGACTATGTAAAATTATATGGTAATTGACTGCGTCTGATTCCGATTCGGAAAGGACGAATATTTTAAATTAAAGAATAATTTAAAATGACGAGTAATAAATATTTTAAAATAACTAATATTTTGAAATAATATTCAGTAATGGATCAAAATATGATTTTGATGTCCGATTTGGGATGGACACGAAAATATTGAAATATATGAAGCCGTGTTGATTAGATTAACGCCATTTTGACGTGAACGATATTTATATCGATTTTTTTATTTTTATAATGAATATCGAAAAAGAAGTGATTTCAAAATCTAATGTTTTGAAAATATTATCATTTATATATTAATGATATGGAATATTCAAGTTTGATTTAAAATTGAATATGAAGTTGAAATCGTTTTCAAAACGAATTTAAAACGATTTATAAAATACGTTTTAAATGGAAATCTACGAAATATATATATATATATATATATTAAATGGCCTGAATAAAACGCGCCGCGCCGCGGTAGTTCGCGAATTTCGAACATTGACTTCGAATGGACATTACGGGAGATCTGACCGTCGGATTCTCCTAAAACTAGAACCATTGGGTTCGTATCGAAAAGAGATTACCAACGAATACAAGAGATTTGAAATCTAACGGTTGGATTTGGAATTATGTCCAAATCAAATTTGGAAAAGGTCGTTGTAAGTGCATTTCGATGACCGTTTATGGAAATCGACTGAAAGGGCCTTAATAAAATTATTAAAAATACTGATAATTTGTGTAAAATCATAATAAATGGTTTGGAAATAATTGGGATGAAAAATTCTACGTTTGTAAAGATAGAAATATATTTTTATCAAAATGAACTAGTTATTAACTATATTTAAAATCCAATAATTTTTAAATAAAATAAATTGGATTTGAAATGGTTTTAAAAATAACCAGAATTTCCAATATATGGATTGGAATGGATTTGAATCGAAATTATCTTCGGAATATTTAGATATTGGATTCCATGACTATATTGAGATTGTGGAGGAATTTAGAAGATATATATATCGTTATTCCCAATACTATATTCGTTGATTTCAGAATTTGATATTGAATATAAGCTGATATAATTTCTATTCAGAGCCTTGTATTTAATATTAAATTGGATTTTGGGTTTGTTGTGAACTCTGTTTTAAATGACACTGTTCTTATACCCAGCTGAGAAAAGATTAAAACTTTTAAATAAGATTTAGAAGAGTTTACTAATTAATTAATATTTAATTGGAATTGAATAGAATTGGATTTTGGGTTCGTCATGAATGGTGTCTTTATTAACACCGTACTTAAACCTAGTGTGAAAAGAATAAATCTTTCAATTAAGATTTAAAGAATAATTACCAGTTAATTAACATTTAATTGGAATTGAAAATGGAATGTGAATTGGGTTTATTGTGAACTGTGTTTTAAACAACATTCGTTCTTCCGATTTACAGTGAAATGTGATTTGGAATTTATAAATCTTTTTATTAAGATTTAACGGGAATTTTCCAAAGTAAAGTTTCCCAATTTAATATATTAAATTGGAATTGAATGGAAATCGATTTGATAATAATCGAAATGAGTTTCTATGGAGGAAGACTATTAATATATATATATGGAAATTAAAAGGCTTTGTCGTTATTCCATTTATATTATTAGTCGGATACGGAAATTGATATCGATTATATATCGATCTGTTTTTCGTGAAGATTTCATGATTAAGGAAATGTGATTTGGGTTTATCGTGAAGTATGTTGTAAACGACATTAGTTCTTTAACCCGGTAAAAGACAGGATTACATGTCTAACATTGTATTTCGAACTGTATGGTTGATCTCTGCTAAATATATATCTGTTTGGGGGCGGAGAATTTATTCTCTTACTTAACACCCTTCTTTAAGACTTACGAGCCTAGAGGTTATATATCGGCAGAAATCAATAATACGGTGTAGACTGTCGATGCGGTATGTTTGATTTCCCAAAGTTAAATAATCATTAATATTGCTTTTTGGTAAGAATAAAACTAAATGGGGTTTTAATGAATCTTTAATTAGACTGAAATGTGAATCGATAATTTAAATTATCAGATTTGGGAAATGATCGAAAATGGAGTATCACTAGTTTTGCTCCAAGCGATAGTTACATCTTTAATTAGATTTGAACGTGAAATGGTAATTAAATTTACTGATAACACTGTGGTGTTAGATACGGAATATTACCAGTTTTGCTCCGTGGGATGAATAGGTTGGGATTGGAAAATTAAACAAATGATTACTTCGGTAAGGTGCGCTAATCCCGACTAGTTTGGATAAATCTTAATTTGGTTTGAATTGATATCCAAAGGAAGATTAAAGAATAAATTTAAAGAATTTATCTTTGATAAAATTAATGGGAACCTTTCCCAAAGGATACGAATATTTAAATAAAAGAATATTCAGAATTGGAATGAGACGTATGTTGTGTTTTTATAGCACTTGTTTATTACATACGCGAGTTTTTCAGAAAGGCCGGGTTTATACCCATTTTGGATAACTGATTCGACGATATGTCGATGATGAAGATGGTGGTTGAAGACCAGAGGTCTTCACATCGTTAGGATGATTACTAGTGTCTTGATTGGGCTGTACACCCAAGACAAGGTAATAAGTGGTGATCGTCCAGATGTACATGGAGATCGACCGGATATGTGAGGATCTCTCTCCTATATTGGACACGGGACGAGGAATAAGGTGCCTCTGGTTTCGTTCAGACCCTGAATGAACTTGTAAATGGATTTGTGTCTGCATTGTATTTTATTCTGTGTTGATTGATCTCTATTATATACTATCTGTTTGGCGACGGAGAATTTATTCTCTTGCTTAACTCCCTTCTCTGAGACGTATGAGCTCAGAGGTTATATCGATAGACATCAGTCTCATGGCGTGAATTTCCGGTGTCGCACACTAAGATGCAAATGATCAAGGCACCTTTTGAAAAGCAAAGTCTTGTGGTTGATGATCAAAGCACGGCTTTAATATCGCATAGCTTTGTGAAGCGTTAATTCGCGAGCCTCACACCCCGGTATGAACCAGAAACGGGATAGGATAGTAGGGAGGGCAGTGCGTTTCCTTTTACATAGGAGTGGTGTCATGGTATAGAGCCCAGACATTTTTACTTATATGGATGATGGAAAGCGAGGCGCCTCGGATATATCGGTTACTACTGAGCCGATGGATATTGAGATATCTGGCTCATTTACGCCCCATAGGGTGGGGAAACGCAAGTTCAGGGATTATGAATCCACCATGGACTTAGTGTGAACCGACCCTGTATGTTACCTAGGGCACCCAGAGTGTGTAGCCCTGAGAGATTGGCTAGAGTATCTCGAAGCGGGAGGATGATCCCTGGCCTCAGTTCATAAATGGAATCCAATTTCCAATACGACATTGTGCAGTTTAAATTATAGAGCCTAGTATTGGCGACATACTAGCACAGGATACTATGTTGTCTATGATTGATACACTTATATTTGAAGTTATTTTATACACTATTCACTTATAATAGTATCAAATGATTTGTTTTAAACGTACAAAGCATATTTGGCTATTATAAGGTAAAACTCTATCCTCCTGCTTGCGTTGCATTGTGTGATGGGACCTGAGTCTTATAATAGCTTCATTTTTTCAAAAAGCATTGCGTTGTTTGTTTTATGCACTGGTATTCTTGGGTGGAACCCCGTTCCATGTTATACAGCATGGTCCCTTGATTTATTCCATTTTAAAGTAAAGTTTTAAATAACTATTTTAGTTCTCACACCAGTCACATGACTGACCCGGAGTTTATTTTTTTCACCTAAACTCTAGGTGCCCATATTTACCACACGGGCAGCTAGTAGTTTTGGTTTTGTAGATTTATATTCACAAGATCTTGGTTTACAGCTGGAATGATATTCAGAAAGCTCTGTATCCGTGTATCTCTTTCAGTTGTGTTTTGTATTATTTTCTGCTGCATTGTAATTTGTAAAGCTCTAATATTTATCAAATGTATATTATTTGTTCATACTCTGTATATTCTTGCACTCTGATGTAAATTGTTGTAATAAGCAATGAAATGTTCTTCTGTTTGCACTTTGATTTGTCTGGTTCTCAAAGCAGTCCGCCTTATTGTTCTGGTTAGGCTGGCCGGGAACATCGGGTCGTTACATTTTGGTATCGGAGCATTGGTTTTACAGAGCTCGATACCAAGACATATTAGAACCGAACGAAAGAATTCATCAGAGACTGGATTAGTAATATCCAATGAGAATGACTCGTTAGAGATGGGATCAGTAGTATCCTAGAATGAGTTGAAAGAGTGTTATTTTTAAAATAAAAGCGAAAACAAATTTTGTTTTGAAAACTTAAACCATTTTATATGTATTTGAATATATATTTTATATTGAATTTGGACAATCGAGTATATAAAGATTTTGGATATACGCCTTGCAAACGTATATTCGAAGTTTTAATATACTGGATAGATATAGAATCATGCTCTAATCGCCCGAACATGATTCTGATGATGAGCATGACATCATCAGCATTCATGTTCGAGTATTCGAAAGTGGGATATCTATATGATTCCAATTGACTGGTGTGAGAACCAAAACTAGATAGGGTATATTGTTGTGACTTCGCATCAAAAATGGATTTTTATATATATAAAAGTTATGTGTTTGAAACGATAATCAACTAATTGATTGCCGATTGTGTTGTTTGATTTATAAAATTTTTGAACCATTAAGCCAAGTTGAATCAAAAAATTGAACTGATTTGAAAATTGATTGTAATTGCATGCCTATACATGTATATACATTGAACATGTCATAGCATAGAAGCTAAGAAGAGGAATAAAATTGTATGCCCGACAAATAGGTGCATGTTTACTAATTTATTGGGTTTGGATGATTTTATAAGCCGATTGGCTAGCCACTTGGCTTTTTCTTTTTCTTTTTGGATGATGAGGGCCCTGCGTGGCTAGTTGCGGTTTTAAATGTCTCCCCGTACAAAGGAGGTTATGGCGAAATTTTTCAAAAATTTAGGGTGTTAGCCAAATTTTTGAAGAATTGGAAAATTCTTAGAAACTGAAAAGTTGAAGAATGAAAGACAAACTGAAAGTTGAGTTGCTTGGTTAAACAACTTTTAATTCCGCTCCTTTTCGAGGGCGAAAAGATTTTAAGTAGGGGAGATTGTAACAACCGGAAAATCAGAACCAATTTAAAATTTTAATGAATTTTGAATATTTTAAATGGTTTATTTTAAATAATAAAGACTATAAATTTATTTTGAATAAATTAGAACGTATAAATTTATTCAAATCGAAGTTAGAATATAAATATTTATTTTAATTATAAAAGGAATTCGGAATGGCGCGGTGCTTTGAAATTTCGATTTCAAATTTCAAATGAATGTACAGGATTCAAAATAAACCCGATTGTAGTCAAACCAGAAATATTTGAATCTGTTTGAAAATGTCTTTCCAATGAATGCGAAAAATCCAGATTTCATAACGGGAATAAAAAGTTATGTCCAGTTGAAAATTAAGAATAGTCGCTATGGAATTTATATAAAATATAGCCCTTAAAAATAATGATTTTGCAAACGACCTCTGTTTTCGATGAGACCACTTTTGTTGGATCCGGAATGTCAAATTATTTCTAGATTCCAATTTTCATAATTTTTGGAATCGATATGCGAGCGTGGTGGATTTAAACGTGTTTGGTCAATTCAGTTTGAATTTAATCGACTGGAAAAATGACCGTTTTTCAAACGGTCCCCAAATTCGATGAAATTAGTTTTGTTAGGACCGTATTATCAAAACATAGCCAGAATTATTTTTCTGGAAATTTTGGAGCCCGTATGTGGCCCCGGTAAATTAAAATGTGCATTTGAATTTAAAATATATTGATTTATATTTTAAATTTAATGGAAACTGTTCGTAACAACCGAATTGGGTTATGAAACATATCCCATTGCGTTCAGAATGGGGGTATTTGGCTAGGGGCAATAGTCGTTTGGTCTCGTTTGGAGTTCAAATGAGAAGTCAACTTTTTGGAATAAAATAAAGTAATTATATATATTATTACCCTACCCCCCTTCTCTTAGAAAAAATCGTGCCCTCCCCATATCAAAAAAGAAAAGAAAAACCCTCACTCAGCAAACCCCGTCGACGACCCTCCCCTCCACCGCCGCGTGCCTCCAACGGCGCCGCCGCCGACGTTCTTCCTCCCCCCCCCCCTCCGATGCTCCTCCGCCCTCGTCTCTCTATCCCTTCCTCTGTTCGACGTTCAAGCTCCCATCCACCAGAAAACGAGCCGCCACCACCTGGATGCGTGTAACAACCTGGAAAATCAAAACCAATTATTTTTTTTATTTTGGCTATTTTATTAAATTTTGAATAGTTAAAATAATTTATTTTAAATAATAATGATTAAAATTTTATTTAAATCGAAGTTAGAACGAATATATTTATTGTAATTATAAAAGGAATTAGAAATAGTGCGGCAGTTTGAAATTTTGAATTTGAACTTTGACTGAATGTACAGGATTCAAATTAAATCGGATTTTGGTGAAACCAAAAATATTTAAATCTGTTTAAAACCTTCATTCCAAGGAATCTGAAAAATTAAAATTTCATAGCGGGAATAAAAAGTTATGGTCAGTTGAATATTCAGAATAGTCGCTATGGAATTCAATATACTATATAGCCCGTATAAATAGCCATCTTGCAAACAACCTCCGTTCTCGACGAAACCACCCTGGTTGGAATCGGAATGTCAAATTATTGCAAGCCTCCAATTTTCATAATTTTTGGAATTAATATGTGAGCGTGGCAAAAGAAATTGTGTTTTATCAATTTCAGTTAATTTGGATCGACCAGAAAATGGCCATTTTACAAACGGTCTCCAAATTCGACGAAATTAATTTTATTAGGACCGTATCATCAAAACATAGCTAGATTTATTTTTTAGGAATTTTTAGAGTCAGTATGTGACCCCGGTAAATTAAAATGTGCGATTAAATTAAATGCTTTATATTTTAATCTAAAGAAAAACATATTATAGGAGCTGAATTGGGTTACAAAACATATCCCATTGTGTCCGGAATGGGGTATTTGGCTAGGGGCGAAATTCGCTGGGCTGGATTTGGAGTTAGTAGGAATTAACGGGCCTTGGTGAGATTAAATAATTTAAAATTATATAAAAAAGGATTAATTAAAAATACAAAACCCTAATTTCTTTTTGAACCCGCCGCCTCCTACATCACGTACAACGTAAACGGCTCCATCGTTCTCCTCCAAAAAAACTCTACATCTACATTATAGAATTTCATGAACCTTTAGAGAACTTTGTAAAGGACTCTGTCCTTTTCAAATTTGTATAGATCTCACATCTTATCGTTCATTGTTGCTCTCGAATAACCCCCGCAAATACACGTCGTTCACCCTCGATTTACATGCCATAGTGGCGATCGAATTGGGCATAAGGGGGAGGCGCCGGAAGCTTGTTCGGAGGTCGACGTTGTGGTGTGGTCCGATCGGTGCGAAGTTGATTGTGTGGCTCGATAATTCAAACCCTAGATTTGAAGAGATAACGAGGACGACGGCCTGAAGGGTGTTGGGAAGAAGAAGGTGTGTATTTAATTAATTAATTTATTAATTATCTTTTAAATGTTAGCAACCTTCGTAAAATCATATCTTTGTCATACGATAACGAAATTCGATGAAACAGGAAGCGTTGGGACCGTAAATTCGAGATCTATATTTTAGAAGAGATCGAAGAATTTTTTGGAGCATTCTACAATTTTAGAAGAAATAAAAAGAAATGTAAGATTTCTAAATCCGAATTAAATAAATAAAAATTATATTAAGTTGCAGACGGAGTTTAGAAACTCTCAACACCCGTCGTCCACAGACCATGAACGACTTGATTGTATTACGGTGAATTTGATTATGATTGTGGTTATTTGATTTTGGTTGAAACGAAATCGATCGTGTTTGTGGAAAATTAATTGTATAGTAGAAAAAAATTGTATTAGGAAAATATGACCCTTGTATAGCCATGAGGCCTAATTAGCGCGAGGAGCCGTACTAGGGACAGTGCCAGTTTTAATTACCCTGCCGTTATACTGCTGAAATTTTCTGAAATATTTATGTGTTGTAATTTATTCATGTTATAATATAAAATTGGTTGAATAATAAAGATTAGATTTTTATTGTATATATTAAATTAAAAATGATCATTATTTGTAAAAAAAAATTGTTCAACAATAAATTCCCATTTTTATTGCAAGTGAAAAATGATCATTATTATGAATTAAATTGTTTAATAATAAAAAAATACATTTTTATTATAAATAAGAAAACATGGAAAATGATTCATTGTTTAAATAAAAGGGTAAACAATAAAAATATCATTTTTATTGTATATGCAGAATATATGAAAATGAACATTATCTGAATAGAAAATATTTTAACAATAAAAATCTCATTTTTATTGTATATACAGAATATGTGGAAATGAACATTAGTGGAATAGAAAAGTTGTTTAACAGATAAAAATGATTACATTTTCTTTGCAAAATAAAAAGATTACATTTTCTTTGCAAAGTAAAAAGATTACATTTTCATTGCAAAATAAAAAGATTACATTTTCTTTGCAAAATAAAAAGAATACATTTTCTTTACAATGAAAAAAATATTACATTTTCTTTGTAATGTAAAAATGTTACATTTTTGTGTAATATAAAAAAAATTACATTTTTATACAATGTAAAGAGATTACATTTTTATGCAATAAAAAGATTATATTTATATGCAATATAAAAAGATTATATTCTTATGCAACATTTGTTTAATGTAAAGAAGTTAACAATAAAAAGATTACATTTTTATTGTAAATGTGCAATATGAAATATGATTCATTAAGAAAGATGCTTGTTTGACAAATATGTTAACATTAAAAGAATCACATTTTTAATATAAATAAATGATTAGAAAAGATTCGAAAGTGATAAACATGTTTTGACATAAAAGTTTATATTTTAATGTAAATGAATCATTTTAAAAGGATTCATTGTGCAATAAAAATGTTTTGACATTGAAATTTACATTTTTAGTGTAAATGAATCATTAAAAAAAGATTCATTGTTAAAGAAAATGTTCTTACATTGAAATTTACATTTTTAATGTAAATGAATCATTATAAAAAGGTGCATTGTTAAAAATGTGTTAATGTTTAAAAATTCACATTTTAATGGAATAAAGATTACATAAGAAGATTACATTTTAATGTAATAAAAGATTACATGAGGAAAATTACATTTTTAATGTAATAAAAGAAAGATAAGAAAAATTACATTTTTAATGTAATACAAATGATTTCATATATAAAAGAAATCAATGTTGAAATGAAAATGTTTATGACATTAAAAATTTCATTTTAATGTAATATATATGGTTTCATATATAAAAGAAATCAATGTTGAAATGAAAATGTTTATGACATTAAAAATTTCATTTTTAATGTAATACATATGATTTCATATATATATATAAAAGAAATCAACTTTGAAATGAAATTGTTTATGACATTAAAAATTACATTTTTTATGTAAGATATGATTTCATATATAAAAGAAATAAATGTTGAAATGGAAATGTGTTTCACATTAAAAAAATCATTTTAATGAAATTATGATTCATTAAAAGGATGTTAATTATATGGTAGAGAGAAAATGGTTTGAAATCATCGAACGAATTAATTTATATATATATATATATATATAAATTAAAATAAAACGAATCACGCACTACAGTTCGCGATTTGGAATCGTAACTTTAAACGATTATACCGAGAGATCCGACTGTCGAATTTTCCCAAAACTGGAACCGCTAGTTTCGCTTTGGAAAGATCTTTCCAACGATATAAAATTTGCTATGATCCAACGTTAGATTTTGAGAAATGTGTAAATCAAATTTTGATGAAAACAGTGCCAGGACCGCGTATTGACCCGAAGCGTCATTTAACTAAAATGGCTATTTTATATAAATAAAAATAGCGATAAATCGTTATAAAATATTATAAACGATATGGAATGAAAAGAAATGATTTTTTAATTATATATATTCGTGAATTATTTGAAAAGGCCAAGTTAATTCTCATTTCAAATAATTGGTCGACGAATGGAAGTCGAAGATTTGAAGAGGTGATTGAAGATCGGCGATCTTCACATCGAATGGATGGCTACTGATGCCTTTGATTGGAGTTGTTGCCTTGAAAGGGTTATAGTGGTGGTCGTCCGGATGTACTTGTTGATTGTCTGGATATGCGAGAGCCTCTCTTCCATATTGGACATATGGAACGAGGAATAAGGTGTCTCCGGTTTCGTTCAGACCTAGAACGGACTTGTAAATGGATGTATGTCTGACATTCGATTTTATTCTGTGATGATTGATTTCTAATAAATATATATCTGCTTGGTGGCGGAGAATTTATTCTCTTTGTTAACACCCTTCTCTGAGACGTACGAGCTCAGAGGTTATATATTGGTAGACATCAGTCGCATGGCGTAAATTGTCAGTGTTGCATGACAAGATGCAAATGATCAAGGCTTATTGTTGAAAAGCAGAGCCATGTGGTTGATGATCAAAGCACAGCTTTAAATTAGCATAGCTTTGTGTATAGCGTTATTTCGCGAGCCTCACACCCAGTATGAACCAGAAACGGGAGAGGATGGCAAGGAGGACATGCGTTTCTTTCTAGCTAGAAGTGGTGTCATGGTACGAAGCCCAGACATTTTTACTTAGGTGGATGATGGAATGAGGCGCCTCGGATTTGAGTCCCTAGTGGCTCTATATTTATGCCCCATAGGGTGGGGAAACATATTGTTTAGGAATAACTAATCCACTAAAGTATTTGTGGAAAGGCCTTGCTGCTCCTAGGTACAGTTGCGGCTGTATCCTAAGGCTCGGACTAGAGAGTCTCGAATTCGGTAAGGACGATCTCTTTTCTTGGTTCATGATGGAAATTCAACTTCCAATATGCCCCATGCGGTTTTGATTGTAAAACTAGTATGGCGACATAGTATATGGTAGCTATGCCGTCTATGATTGATATATTATGATTGAAATGTCTTTGAAACATATATACACTAATAATAATATCAAATCCATTTTGTCGTATCAAGCATTTTTTACCATTATAAGGTAAAACTCTATCCTCTGGTTTGCGTTGCATTGTGTGATGGGACTTAAGTCTTATAATGGTTTCATCTTTCTAAAAAGCATTGCGTTGTTTAACGATTTACTTTATTTATGCACTGGCAATCCAATGGAGTAAACCCGTTCCACATTAGCGGCGTGGTCCTGTGATTAGCCTTATAATTGAATAGGTTAAGTATATTTCTCATACCAGTCCTATGACTAACTCGTAGTTTGTTTCACTTTGCAAACTCGGGTGCCCTCTTTTCCACACGGGCATTCTTGTATACAGGGTTTTAGCAGACTTATTCTGGATAGCTATGGAGCTGAAGATGGATCCTATCATTTCTATTATGTTTTTCAGACTTCATTTAGTATATTATGTTTGATTTCGCTGCAGACATTCTATATTAAGTTGAAAACTGTATTATGTACTAAGTATGATCCTATTATGCTATGTAACTTTGATGATATATTATTCCCAGTGTAATTTGATGTGTATTGTCTGCTGTAATTCTATATTTTTGTTCTGCTGTTATTGTTTTCATGTTATATTCCAATGAATATCCTTGCTTTCGTACTACAGGAGTTTAGGGTCATCACAACGCGCCTCCACGCCACCGAACCGCCGCCTCGAGCGAAACCCCCCCTCCGACGATGGTGCAGCAGCCCCCCTTCCAATTTGAACCGTAAGTTATTTATTTACTTTTTTCTTTTTTTTATCTTAACTTAGTTATGTAATTTTTTTAAATGAAATGTTAAAATAAAAAGATGGGATTTTTAAAAATAAGTATATGATTTTTATATTTGAAAAGTTTTGATTTTTATAAATAAAAAGTTTTGATTTTTAATTCTAGAAAAGATTATATATTTTTATAAATATAAAGATTAGATTTTTATAAATATAAAGATTAGATTTTTACAAATATAAAGATAGGATTTTTAAAATAGAAAAGATAAGATTTTAAAAAAGAAAAATTTGATTTTTTAAATATGAATAGCGAAATGAAAATACTATTTTTAGTAGGCAAAAATATTATTTTTAGTTAGATAAAAATATAATTTTTATCAGAGGTATGAAATGTTATTTTGAGTAGGATAAAAATAGAATTTTTACATATGTAGTAGAAATAAAAATTTGATTTCTATTACATATGAAGAGAAATAAAAATTTGATTTTTATATATGAACTAGCGATATAAAAATATAATTTTTACATAGAAAGTAGCGTTGTAAAAATCTGATTTTTATAATGTAGATTTGAAATAAAAGTATGATTTTTAAATATGAAAGCCTTGATTTTTAAATATGAAAAGCCGTGATTTTTTTAAATATGAAGAGCTATGATTTTTAAATATGAAAAATGTGATTTTTATTCATATGAAAGATATGATTTTTATACAAATAAAAGTAGGATTTTTATAGTGTAAACATAGAAAGAAAAATATGATATATATATATATATATATGTATGTATTAGCACTATAAAAATTTTATTTTTATTTATATAATAACGATATAAAAAATGGTTTTTAATGATATAAAGATATGATTTTTATATAGTGAATATTAGGCTCCCATCCCTATTTTGAAACTTAATTAGGCTCACATCCGGTCATAAACTTATTGTAAATTAGGTCCCTATTTTTTGAAAAGTCATAAAAAATATAAAAAATATAAAAAAAAATCACGTAAATTCGTATTTAAATAAAACATGTAAACACTAAAAAATTCAGAACAAAAAACCATCAAAGAAGGCGTCAAAAATCAAAAAAGCAGAAAAAAAAACGAAATTTCCAGTTAAATGCATAATAGTATGCACATATATCACTTTCCTGCATACATTCGTGCATACTTTTCACTACATACATTGTTTGCGAACGAATTATGCAGTTGTAAACAACTGTAAAATCCGTTCGGCTTTCCTAAACAACAAGGATTGTTGTAGAGGGTGTCGAACTCTGGGACCAAATTATTTTATTAATAAATCCAATCAAGTTATCCCTAACTTTTGATTGGTGGAAAACAAAGAAAATAGCAGAAATTAAATAAAAGAGAGTTTTAACAATAAGTGAAAGCAATTAGGGAGCGATGACATAAATTAGATTAATATTCATCAATAGCCAAACAGATTAATCAGATCTAATACATGTTTCTGTCACAAACATGAACCAACGATAATAGGTTTTTAGAAACAAATATGTAAATAGCAACAAGCATAGCCTATGCAGGAGCTCAGCTCTACAACCATAGACTATCAGGACAGATTCACTAATTAATTTCTAAAACCCTAAAATTAGATCTAGATCTGATAAACGTTAGATCGAACACGAATATATCCTGTGAAGGAGCATAGCTCTTAAACGACACAAAATATGAAGGTTCGGATCTAACCCTTAATTCAGATCCAGATCTGCATGTATACAGTCCTCATCTTTTGGCTATGTGATTCATATTGAATCATACTATCAGCGTCATCACCCCCTAATCAAAGGGGATTAGCTAGACATAGCTAAAGAAGAAGAGAAAAAGAAAATAAATAACATGAACATAAATAAAATAAACAAAAAGTAAAAAGAAAGGGAGAGAATGATTTTATTCCAAGAAGAGAATTACAGAATAAAACCTAATGTGTTTTTTTACAAGACTAAGATACAATGTATTTATAGCTGATATGACAAAGGCTAGCTAGCTGATTACATAATGTGGGACTAAAGAAATAACCCAAATAACACATATACCAGTGTGAACGCAGCTTTAAAGTGAGTGGTCTAGCAAATAGGCTAGTGTGAACGCAACATGAGTAAGAGGCCTTCCAAATGAGCTAATGTGAATGCAGTTTGAATCTTTATTGAGCCAAATCTTCTTAACTGAAATATAATTGCAACCGTTCTTCAAGCTTTAGACTCTTCAAGCTCTAGCAATTTTAAACTTCACTCTTTTTAAGCAAATTCTTCATGCTTTATCCATCAAATGCCCTAAACCTTGCTTCTTGTCAACAATCTGAAAATACAGCTATAAATACAAAGTATCAATTATTTTAAAGGGAAAATAAGATAAATAGGCGGATAAAATATACACATTTACGTGTATATCAAATACCCCCACACTTATCTTTCTATTCGTCCTCGAATAAACCAAACTAAGATATGTCACACTTTCGTAGGAAACACGATTGCATTTAGCGTATGCAACAAGCCGTTAAACCTCTGGGTGTCCCCAGTAGGACGAGTGTTGTCTCGTGAGGGTTTTCAGCGGATAATACCCACAAAATCCAAAGCGTCTTATGTACGCGGATTAATCAAACAATATATTTAAGGTCTTTCACATTCCAAGGATTTCACCTAACTTTAATAATAACGGTTTAGCCCCAAATTGTCCATCCCATAATTAGTGCAAAAATGAACAAAATTTTTCAGCCTGAATCGTAATTCCTTGATAACACTGTAATTGTCTTGAAGGTTAAGAGCGTGGTGTCAACCAAAGTTCTACACATCGACAACGTGCACCCAATCATTTATTTGACCTTCTCTTTTTTTTTCTGAATAATTTTGCACCAATGTAACTGTAATGTATTGGATGTGAGTTATGCATAGATGAAGGAAAATTTTGTAAGTTCTAAAAATTTTATAGATAAGAGGGCAAGTGTATTAGTTGAACTTCAAGCTACAAAAGATAAAGTAATACTAAGGCACATATGAACATTTTTATTTCCTTTCATCTCCTCTACTACAATCCTTGCTTCTAAGTACGGTATGATGGATGTGGATTGAATGGAAATGGATGCTTCATAGTCAGGAATGATGAAGACTATTTTATTCAGAGAGAATCTCTCTTTATTTTTTTTTATTTTTTTCTTCTTTATTTTTTTTTTGCATGAGGAATGATGAATGGAGATGGAATGGAATGATACCGTACATTATTTCATTTGATTCCTCCTCTACTACTAACACTTCATGAAAGGAAAGTTTTGTGCCCTAGTTACTCTACTTCTATAACCTTAATTCAACACACAAGTCTGGATTGATGTTATACAAAAAACTGAAAGGAATGATAAGCAAAGTTTCGTAAGATAGATAACCCATATAAAATAAGATGTGGTATATGGTTATCCTACCTTAAAACAAGTACGGAATGGGTTGTGTAATATTGGTATAAAAAGTGACATTTTTGACCTTTAAACAAAGGTTCTTGAGTATACCAATATAAGATAAACTTGTCGACACATGGATGTAAATCGACTAAAACTTGGGTTTGAATAATGTGAGGTATCGAAGAAGAATGCTACAATGAGTCATTTCTCCTTAATTGGGCCAAGTGGATTTTAGAACTTACGATTTTGAAATTTAGAGTGAAAAGAAAATATTATGCATGAAAACGAACTCAGAAAATCCAACAAATGTAGGTGCAAAATCCTTTTACTTCATGATTTTTTTTTACTCAGAAAATCCAACAAATGTAGGTGCAAAATCCTTTTACTTCATGATTTTTTTTTTGATTATTTTTACTTGCACATTCTAACATGTATAACAAAGGTTGACACGCTTACTCCAGAACACGACTAACGTCTGCACAGTCTCAAGCTAGCATCTTAAAAAGACACATTACGATTCAATGAATAAATAATGTTCATTCCCATCACCCAACAATTCAACTTATCAAACAAGAACCAAGGTGTTATTTATGAATTTAAGTTAATCCTTGTTCAATGAATGACCCAGCTTATAAAATTTGATTGCTGATGTAATGTAAATTCCCCCCACACTTGAGTGTGACTGTGTCCTCACAGTCGTTAATCAGACATATCTTAGTGAAAGGAAAAATAAAATAAGAGACTAATTACATATGTACAAACGAGGGTTAGTGCGTCTTACCGAATGTAATGTGGCTCATGGAGGACCATGAGCTCTTCCTCTTGGTTGGGTATTGGTTCCAAGTAAGGTTTAAGGCGTTGACCATTGACCTTAAAGGATGATCCATTAGTTGGATTCTCAATTTCTACCGCACCATACGGAAAAACGGTCCGTACAGTGTAAGGCCCTGTCCATCTAGATTTTAGCTTACCCAGAAATAGATGCAGTTTTGAGTCATACAAGAGAACTTTTTGTCCTGGCATGAAAGTTTTACGTAAAATCGATTTATCATGAAAAACTTTTGTTCTGTCCTTGTAAATTCGTTCATTTTCATAGGCATCATTTCTAATTTCATCAAGTTCAATAAGTTGAAGCTTCCTACGTTCACCTGCTTGCTCTAAATCAAGATTCAAAGTTTTTATTGCCCATAACGCCCTATGTTCTAGTTCAACTGGCAAGTGACATGGTTTACCAAAAATCAACCGATAAGGGGACATACCCAAGTTTGTTTTGAAAGCGGTGCGGTAAGCCCAAAGAGCGTCGGTTAACTTTTGAGACCAATCTTTACGATTTCGATTCACGGTTTTCTCAAGGATTTGTTTAATCTGCCTATTCGATACTTCAACTTGCCCACAAGTTTGAGGGTGATAAGGAGTGGATAACTTGTGGGTTATCGAATACTTTTTCATGAGAGCTTCAAAAGAACGATTACAGAAGTGTGTACCATTATCACTGATTATTGTGCGAGGAGTGCCAAACCTAAAAAAGATGTTTTCTTTCAAGAAGCGCACAACAACCTTGTTATCGTTTGTTTTGCATGGTATAGCTTCGACCCATTTGGAAACATAATCAACAGCTAAGAGAATGTAAAGGTTCCCAAAAGAATTAGGGAAGGGTCCCATGAAGTCTATACCCCACACATCAAAAATTTCGACCTCTAGAATGGGGTTTAGGGGCATCATATTCCGTTTAGAAATTTTCCCCAAGAATTGACATCGATCACAAGTTTTGCAAAATTCGTACGCGTCTTTGAAAAGGTTGGGCCAGTAGAAACCCGATTGGAGAACCTTTTCGGCTATCTTTTTGGGACCGAAGTGACCACCGCATGCTTGGTCATGACAGAAAGAGAGGACACAGTGAATTTCAGTGTCAGGAACACATCTTCGAATGATTTGGTCGGGACAATACTTGAAAAGATAGGGGTCGTCCCAATAAAAATGTTTCACTTGAGAAAAGAATTTGTGTTTATCCTGCTTAGACCAAAAAGAAGGGATCTGCTTGGTGACTAAGTAGTTGACAATGTCAGCAAACCAAGGATCAGTGGAGAGAGAAAACAGCTGTTCATTGGGGAAATTCTCGTTGATCGGAAGAGAAGAAGACGGGGCATTTGGGAGACGAGACAGGTGGTCCACAATAACGTTGTCAGATCCTTTTTTATCCTTAATGGTAAGGTCAAATTCTTGAAGTAGAAGGATCCAACGAATGAGACGAGCCTTAGCATCCTTTTTAGAGAATAGATACCTAAGTGCGGAATGATCGGTATAAACCGTGATGTGTGAGCCAACTAGATAAGGCCTGAATTTTTCTAGAGCAAAAACAACTGCCAAAAGTTCTTTTTTAGTGGTCGTATAATTAATTTGGGCATCGTTCAAAGTCTTACTCGCATAGTAAATGACGTGAAGAATCTTATCGATACGTTGTCCTAAGACAGCGCCAACAGCGAAATTCGAGGCATCACACATGATTTCAAAAGGCGGCTTCCAGTTGGGAGAGCAGATGATCGGAGCAGAGACAAGTTGTAATAACCCGGAAAATGAGAACCAGTTTAAAATTTTTAAATTTGGATATTAACAAGGAATTTGAATAAATTAAATAGCCTATTTCAATAAAATATAGAATTGTGTATAATATGGCAGTTTGAAATTTTGATTACAAACTTTGTCTGACTGTACCGGGTGGAAAATATAATAGATTTTAACGAAACTAAAAATATTTAAATCTGTTTATCAATACCTTTCTAACGAATCTGAAAAATCGAAATTTCATAACGGAAATCAAAAGTTATGGCCAAATGAATTTTCAGAAAGGTCGCTATATAGTATATATAGCCCTTGAAAATTGAGATTTTGCATACGACCTCGGAATTCGACGAAAACACTTTTGTTGGGTCCGGGATGTCAAATTATTGCTAAGTTTCAAATTTCATAATTTTTGAAGCTAGTATGTGAGCGGGGCAAAAGATAACGTGTTTGGTCAAATTCTGTTAAAATGGGTCGACCTAAAAATGGCCGTTTTTCAAACGAGCTCAGAATTCGACGAAACTGGTTTTGTTAGGACCGTATCGTCAAAACAAAGCTAGATTTATTTTTCTGGAATTTTTAGGTTCAGTTTGTGGCCCTGGCAAATTGAAATGTACGTTTAAATTAAATATTGAATGTTTTATATTTTAATTTGAAAAATAACTGACTGTAACAGTCGAAATGGCCAACGAAACATATCTCATTGTGTCCGGAATGGGGGTATTTAGCTAGGGGTGACAGTCGTTGGGTTTAAAAAGGAGTCCGTTTGCAAAAACACTATTTAAAAATTTTCTATAAATACTGGCCAATAGGAAATTTTCTTTAAAAAAATAATAATAAAAAAACCTAAAAAACCCTAGCCGCCAGACGAAACGAATGATCCCCGTAGCTCGACGCTTTCCCTCCTTTTTCCGATCGCCTCAGGCCGTTTCGCCGCCGACCACCGTTGAAGCTTTTACTCGCCGTACTCCCCTCTCCACATCCGACCCAGCTTCGCCACCAACAGAGCCGCCGTCGTCGAGTTCTGGGGCTTCAAAGTCGTCGCCTTCCTGGAGCCGCCGCCGCCTCGATTCGTCGTCGCACCACCTCAGACTACCAGCGCCGGAACGCTCTTTCCTCCCTCGACGACGTCCAAAAGTCTGATCGACATATAGAGCTACGAATCAAGAGAAAGATCCAAACCTAAAATTGAGCAGGTTTGAAAACTAACGGCCTATATAATTTTAAACTGTTTTAACACTTTAAAGCGTTGCTAAACTTTGAAAAATGGTATCTTTTTCGTTTTTTAACGAAATTCGATGAAACAGGAGACACCGTGACCGCAAGGAGGCTCTCTACATTCTAGAAGAAGCCGCGGATTTTTCTGACCTTCCTACGATTTTTAGCACCGCAATAACCAATGTGAGGAATCTAAATTATCTGTGTGAATGAAATCGCGTTGTATAAATTATATAAGCGAAGTGTAAATTATATATGCATTGTATACCTCATGTACATGTGTTGTATAAGTTATATTAGCGATGTATAAATTATACAAGCGTTGTTTGAACCATATATGCTTTGAATTGTGATGAAATGCAAGTGAATTATTATATTATATATATATATACTCCCCTCGTCCACAGACCATGGACGATATTTATTGCTTGTGATTGACGTGATATCATATGGTTTGACGAATGGTTGGAAATAATTGTTTGTGGTTGATATTATGGTTGAAAAATACCTTTATGGTTGAAAAATACCTTTGTGGTTGAAAAATACCCTCTTGTGGTTGAAACAAAATAGAATAGGATTGTGGAATTGAAAATAAAACATGCCGCCTGCATGTGAACTAGATGCATGATCCCCATTGTAAAAAACCGCGAGGTTTTAAGGTAGAGCGAGGAGCCGTACTAGGGACGGTCCCGGTTTTAACTACCCTGCCGTTATGCTGCCGAAATTTTCTGAAATATTTATGTGTTAGAATAATTTTCATTCGTTGAAATAAATTGCATAAACTATATTGAATATTCATGTGTTGAGTTGCAATTCATTCGTTGAGTTGAAATTCATGTGTTGAATATTATTTGAATTTAAACAAATGGCTTTAGCGATAAAAATCACATTTTTATATATATACAAACTATATCGAATATTCATGTGTTGAGTTGCAATTCATTCGTTGAGTTGAAATTCATGTGTTGAATATTATTTGAATTTAAACAAATGGCTTTAGCGATAAAAATCACATTTATATATATATACAAACTATATCGAATATTCATGTGTTGAGTTGCAATTCATTCGTTGAGTTGAAATTCATGTGTTGAATATTATTTGAATTTAAACAAATGGCTTTAGCGATAAAAATCACATTTTTATATATATACAAACTATATCGAATATTCATGTGTTGAGTTGCAATTCATTCATTGAGTTGAAATTCATGTATTGACTATTATTTGAATTTAAACAAATGGCTTTAGCGATAAAAATCACATTTTTATATATATACAAACTATATCGAATATTCATGTGTTGAGTTGCAATTCATTCGTTGAGTTGAAATTCATGTGTTGAATATTATTTGAATTTAAACAAATGGCTTTAGCGATAAAAATCACATTTTTATATATATACAAACGATATGGAATATTCATGTGTTGAGTTGCAATTCATTCGTTGAGTTGAAATTCATGTGGTGAATGTTATCGTCTTTTAAAAATAAAATGAATCGACAATGAAAACTATATTTTTTATAGTGAATATGAAGTGTTAAAAATACACATGTGTCGAATAAATATTTTTGATGATAAAAATATTCCTTTTATCATGTATACGCTTAGTTAAAAATACACATGTGTCGAATAAATATTTTTGATGATAAAAATATTCCTTTTATCATGTATACGCTTAGTTAAAAATACACACGTGTTGAAATAAATAATAGTTTGCTAGAAATATTATTATTAGCTTTGTTCTGCATATATATACATGTGTTGAACAGGAAAAAATGGATTAGCGGTAGAGTAAAGAAATTATTTGCGTGCCCGACAAATAGGTAAACTTTGATGAGTTGGCTGCGCAATTTTATTTATATATCAACTCCTGTGAATGCCATTGGATGCGAAGTGCTGGTTTTTCTGTGTGAAATAATAAACAACGCCATAGGATAGTAATAATTAATTTTGAACTACACTACATGGCATACATCTTGATGATAGGCATACTTCATCATATTCCACATGAGCACTTGGAGCTTGTGTGACGAGGTGGAAGATTTACCATACAAGCAAGAGGCTTGTATGGCGATGACTATATACTACAGGTTGAACTGATGACTGTTATGGACTATATAAATTATAACGATAAATTGCCAGATTAATAAAAACCCCACACGGGTCTAGAGTTGACAATAATCACGTCGCTCTAGTTATTAGATACGGCACATGGACTATTTATTTCCACACGGAAACGGGGAGACGGGAATTTATTCCCTGGAGTGATTATCAGTACATGCTCCCCCGTAAACACCAAAATATATCACTAAAAATATGTGAATGCTTTTTAGGATTTATTGGGTACCTAATACGGCCCAATAAATTTCCAAACCCCTCCCCGTACAAAGGAGGTTATGGCGAAATTTTTCGAAATATTAAGGCGTTAGTGAAATATTTGAAGTGAAAACGAAGTTGAAAATATAGAATGAGCTATAGTTGAAATTATAGATTGAACTATATTTATATATATAAATATAAATATAATTAAACGGAATAGAGGCCGTGCAGTTCGCGTTTCGGAATCGTAATTTGAAACGATTAGTACGAGAAATCCGACCATCGGATTTTCCCGAAACCGCAACCGCTGGGTTCGCCTTGGAAATATCTTTCCAACGGCACCAACCTTGTAAAAATCCAACGGTTGGATTGTCCGGAATGTTTAATTCAAATCTGAAGAAAAACAGCGCCAGGATCGTTTATATTTATATATAAATATAAATATAATTAAATTTAATCGAATAACGACGCTGCAGTTCGAATTTTGAAACCGTAACTTCAAACGACTAGTGTGGAAGATCCGACCGTCGGATTCTCACGAAACTGGAACCGTTGGGTTCGCTTTGGGAATACCTTCCCACTGATATAGACTTTGTAGAAATCCAACGGTTAGATTTTCCGATATGTGTAAAACAAATTAGGAGAAAAACAGCGCCAGTGCCACGGCACGACCTGAAACGTCGTTTAATTGAATTTGGCCATTTTTAAATAAATAAAAATGGCGAAAAATCGTTATAAAATATTATAAGCAACATAGGTTGCAAATAAACCAATTGGGCTTGAATTGTTTGATATTTGATGGTTGTATGTGTATGACATGAAAATAACACTAAATAACTGAAAGATGGATGTCGAATAATATAACCATATGAAGAATCGATTTAAATTCTAATGACGTGAATTATTTGAAAAGGCCGAGCTAACCCTCATTTCAAATAATTTATCGAGTGATTCGAATTGGAAAATGCAAGGACGATTCAAGACCGACGATCTTCGTATCGGTTGGATGGGCGCTACTGAGGTTCCTAACCGGAGTAGCTACCGGAAGGGTGCAGAAGTAGTAGTCGTCTGAACGTATGTGTTGATTGGACGGATATACGAGGAATTTGATGCCTCCGGTTTCGTTCAGACCCAGGATGGACTTGTAAATGGATTGTGTGTCTGACATTGGATTTTGTTCTGTATTGATTGATCTCTGTTAAATATATATCTGTTTGGCGGCGGAGAATTTATTCTTTTGCTTAACGCCCTTCTCTGAGACGTACGAACTCAGAGGTTATATATCGATGGAAATCAATCGTATGGAGTGGACTGCCTATGTGGCATGCCAAGATGCTGTGATCAAGGCTTCTGTTGCAAAGCAAAGTCTTGTGGATGATGATCAGAGAAAGGTCTACGTGGCCTAGCTTTGTGTATTTCGTAGATTCGCGAACCTCACACCTCGGTATGAGTCTAAAACGGGATAAGGACCCAAGGAGAGCATGACGTTTCTTTCTGGCTATGGTGGTGTCAGTGACTTACCAGCCCTGACATTTATATCTATTTTTCACCTATGTGGTTGTTGGAATGCGAGGCGCCTCGATTATAGGTCTGTAAGGATCGGGAAACGTGTGTTCAGGAATTGCCAATCCTCAAACGTAAGAGAGGACCGGCCTTGGAGGATCCAGGGGTTACCCAGAGTGCGTAGTCCCGAGGCATTTGCTAGAGTGTCTCGAAGCGGAGAGGAGCTTGCCCCTTGCCTCGACTCATGACGGAAATCCAATTTCCAATACGAGATAACGGATTCGATTGTAACTTATATATGGCGACATAGTGGCATGGGACGCTCATGTCGCCTATGATTGATATTTATGATGCTATTCGTTTTTGAAACATATATGCACTAGTAATAATATCAAATGATTTTGCTTTATACGTATCAAGCATATTTGGCTATTATAAGGTAAAACTCTATCCTCCGGCTTGCGTTGCATTGTGTGATGGGACCTGAGTCTTATAATGGCTTCATTCTTTCTAAAAGCATTGCGTTGTTTTAAAAGAATTTACTTTGTTTTAAATGCACTAGCAATCACTGGAGTAAGCCCGTTCCGCGAAAGTGGCGTGGTCCTATGGTTTGCTATTTACTGTTGTTTAACTGTTAAATAGATTCCTCATACCAGTCCCCATGACTGACTCGTTGTTTGTTCACTTTGCAAACGCGGGTGCCCTTATTTTCACACGGGCAGCCTAGTACACAGGTGACAGGTGGTTTTTGGTTCTGCACAGCTGCATAGCGTGCACTTTTGGCTCATGGCGAGGCTGACTTCGTAGAGATGACTTGATATTTTCCGCCATTACTGTACTTACATTATGATTCCGCCACTGGCGATGCAGACTGATTTACTTTCCGTATTTCTCACTATATGTATATGTATTCCGCCTTCGGCGATGTAGACTGATACTCTTATTATGTCTCACTGCATGTATGTATTCCGCCTCTGGCGATGATGACTGATCACTTCCTTTTTATTCACTAAGTATATCCCACGTTATGCTATTCTGATATTCCTACATGTTGTGATTCCGCTGTCATATCCATGTAAAATTTATTTTATTTATTGTTTCTGCTATTATCTGTACTCTGCTATGATGATTAATGTGTTATTTCCTAATGATTATCCTTAATACCGCCCCTCGGATTTTGGGATCGTCACACAAGTTCATTTTTAAGATGCTCAAAAGATGAAATGCAATCAGAATTGAAGTCGAAAGGAACATCCTTACTAAGAAGATTGGTTAAAGGTCGAGTGATTTTGCTGAAATCTTTTATAAAGCGACGGTAAAAACCAGCATGACCTAAAAAGGATCGGATGTCCTTAACGGATTTGGGAATGGGAAGATTCGAGATAACCCTAAAAAGGATCGGATGTCCTTAACGGATTTGGGAATGGGAAGATTCGAGATAACCTCAATTTTGGCTTTGTCTACTTCAATTCCTTTGTTAGAGATGACATGTCCCAAAACAATGCCATGTTTAACCATGAAGTGACATTTTCCCAATTAAGCGTTAAGTTTTTCTCTTTACAGTGATTAAGAACAAGATCGAGACGATGTAAACACTCAGTGTAGGAATCCCCAAAGATGGAAAAATCATCCATGAATACTTCCAAAAATCGCTCGATCATATCAGAAAAAATGCTAATCATGCACCTCTGAAAAGTTGCAGGTGCATTACAGAGACCAAAAGGCATACGTCGGTACGCAAATGTACCAAATGGACACGTGAAAGTGGTTTTCTCTTGGTCCTCAGGAGCGATAGGGATTTGATTATAGCCCGAGTACCCATCAAGGAAACAATAGTACTCATGACCAGCTAGTCGTTCTAACATTTGATCGATAAATGGCAGAGGGAAATGATCCTTACGTGTTGCAGCGTTAAGTTTCCTATAGTCAATGCAAACACGCCAACCAGTCTGGGTGCGGGTTGGGATAAGCTCGTTAGCTTCATTTTGGATCACAGTAATCCCTGATTTCTTAGGTACGACATGAATCGGACTAACCCATTGACTATCAGAAATCGGGTAGATGATTCCATTGTCAAGGCATTTAAGGATTTCAGCACGAACTGCTTCTTTCATGATAGGGTTTAGTCGACGTTGGGGATCACGAGTGGGTTTGGCATCATCTATAAGGTGGATTCGGTGTTGGACTATCGAAGGACTAATCCCCTTAATATCAGCCATGGACCAACCAATTGCCTCCTTATTTTTCTTAAGGATGGGAAGGAGCAATTGTTCCTGCTCTAAAGTAAGGTCAGAAGCGATGATGACAGGAAAAGTTTCATTGTCTCCTAAGTAAGCGTACTTAAGATGACTGGGCAACACTTTGAGTTCAGATTTTGGGGGCGACTCAACCGAAGAAATTGGTTGAGGAATAGGCTCAATTGTGAGCGGCTCAACAGGAATTGAATCAGAGATATTTTCGGGAATATCTTGAAATAATGTTTCATAATTTGATTCAATTTCGTTGCTCAGATGGTCAAGCTCAGATTCATTATCGTGGACAGCATGGATTTCAGAAAACTGGTCCACATAAGAGTTAGGAGAGTTTTCAGTTCTGAAGATGTTTAGCACGACAGTCATGTTACCGAAAGAAAGTTTCATAGACCCATTTCTACTGTTGATAAGTGCATTAGAGGTTGCTAAGAAGGGTCGTCCTAGAATCAAAGGGATCTGGTTTGCAGGATTGCTAACCTGTTGAGTTTCTAAGACAATGAAATCAACTGGAAAGATGAATTCGCCAATTTTGATCAACACATCCTCGATTTCGCCCACAGGTTTCTTAATTGAACGGTCAGCAAGCTGAAGGGTAACCTTGGTGGGTTTCAATTATCCTAGCCCTAATTGGCGATAGACGGAATATGGAAGCAAGTTAACACTAGCACCTAAGTTTAGCAGGCATCTATCGATTTTCTTGTCCCCAATAGTACATGATATTGTGGGGCAGCCAGGATCTTTGTATTTCACTGGCATCGACTGGGACAAGACTTCACTTAGAGTTGCCGCTAGAAACACTTTCTTAGGTACATGTGTATGACGTTTTTGAGTGCACATATCTTTTAGATATTTTGCGTATTGTGGAACTTGTTGTATAATATCTAAAAGAGGAATGTTCACTTTAACATGCTTAAATATTTCAAGGATTTTTTCCAGCTGATCCGTCTTTTTCCTAGGTCGGAGTCTATGAGGAAATGGAGCCGACAACTCAGTAGGTTGGGCTACTTGAGTTTGAGGATGGTCCTTGTCAGAAATTGGCTCAATGTTTTGATCTGAGTTGGTTGAATTTTCGATAGGGTTTGGAAGATCGTCCGGTAAAGCATTTGGGTTGACCACATGGTTGTCAATCTTTTTGCCGGATCTCAGAGTCGTGACCGCATTCAAGTGACTCACATTTGAGTCTTGAATGATGTGAATTTGGTTGGAGTTAGGATTTTGACGGTTGGGGTTTGGAATGGGTTGACTCGGGAAAGTGCCTCTTTCCCGTTCGCTTACAGAAGTGGCTAACTGACTCATTTGCATTTCAAGTTTAGCAATCGATTGACTCGTGTTTTGCATGTGCGAAGTCAATAAATTTTGAAGATTGGTATTTGATTGGAGATTTTGAGTCGTCGCTTTAGTCAATTCTTCGAGAGTTTTCTCCAGTGATGTCAATCATTTATCGTCTTGGGGAACAAAAGATTGTTGTGCTTGGTTTTGAAAAGGTGGCGCAGGATGTTGGAATTGAGTTTGTTGAAAGGGAGGTTTCGAAGGATTATTCGAAAATGATTGAAAAGGAGGTCGAACCACATTCGAATTTGCATTGTTTTGGGTCCAAGAGAAATTAGGATGATTTCTCCAGCCTGGATTGTACGTTGGGGAGAATGGGTCATTCCTAGCTTTGTTAAATGCGTTGAGTATTTCCAATGAATGTGGGCATTGATCGGCTATGTGGTTAGGATCGTTACATTTGTAACATGAGGTCTGAGACGCTTGAGCTTGATTTATTTGCGTTGATGAAAGGACATTATCGAATTTGGATATCATTGCGTCTATTTTTGCTTCTAAGGCTACTGGTGATCCTACCGAATGAGCGTTAGATCGGGAATAAATTGATTTCTCGTTAGATCTTTCCCATTGAGCTGATTTTTCGGCCAAATTTTCGAGAAATTGCCAAGCGGCATTGTGATCTTGGGCTAGAAAATTTCCTTGGCACATCGATTCGAGCATGGTTCGAGAGTTATTTTCAAGTCCATCATATAAAATTTGACAAAGAGTCCATTTTTCGAAATTGTGATGTGGACATTTGACTAGAAGCTCTTTAAATCTTTCAAAATA
Source organism: Allium sativum (assembly GCA_030737875.1). NCBI lineage: Eukaryota > Viridiplantae > Streptophyta > Magnoliopsida > Asparagales > Amaryllidaceae > Allium > Allium sativum. Next base: position 326,757,711 of record CM060921.1, on the reverse strand, counting down.
TTTTGCAAAGGATTCACCCCCAAATTGACGAAAATTGACGATTTCGTTTCGAATTTTGGATGTTTTTTCCAGAGGGTAAAATTTCTTTAGAAAAATGTTTACAAATTCACCCCAAGTTCCAATCGTATTTGAAGGCAGGCTATACAACCATTTCTCAGCATAATCGGTAAGTGCAAATGGAATTAACCTAAGTTTGATTCCATCGTCACTTAATTGTTGAAATTTCATTGTTGCACAAACTTGTTCAAATTTGGTCAGGAAAATATAAGGATCATCACATTCTAGATTGCCGAACTTTGGAAGAGTATTTATGTGATTCGAATGAATTTCAAAGTGGTTACCCGTTGGGGCGGGCAATATGATGCAAGAAGGAATAGAAACCCGATCGGGGAAGTATCTATCCATAAGAGATCGAGGGGGATTTTCTTCGACCATGGTTAAAGGACTGTTTGTTCGAACTAGACGATTATCTGAAGGATCACGAGTCCAATGACGCATGCACTAGCGAGAAGAATAAGGGAAGACGAGAAAAACAAATTTGAGACGCGATTTTTTTTTTTTTTACAAAACGAGGATTATTTTGAATTTTATTTTTAAAGAAAAAGAATTAGACAAAAAAAAAGTTTTTTTTAAATGAACCTAATGCGATTTACAATTTCTAGAATTATATAATGACGGTTTGATTTATTTCAACAAAAGACTTCTCAGCCAGTTAACGGACAGGAGTTATCGGTGCACCAGGAATCACCCTAGCAATGCAGCCAAAGGTTTAAGTACCTTCAGAGGAACAACCGATATAATATTTACGAATCACCGTAATATTTATAAACAGTTATTACTCTGCCGTAGTCTAGACACCGAGAAATAATCCGTTTGAACTAAACCAAATTGTCAAAATATAATGAAGTCCTTAGAAAGTAGAAACAAAACTACGATGAATGCTATATTTTTTTCAGTCACAGAATGAACAGTCTTAGAACAGTCAATTGCAGAGATAAATAAAAAAACAAATTTTTTTTTTACAAGCAAGCCGATGCCCTGCAGAAGAATTTTACAAGCAATGTCTATATATTTTTTTTATTTGCAGCAGCGGTCCCTGTAGAGATAGAAAATACTCACCTTGATCGGCAGTCCGTCCAGTGCAATTGAGTCGCGCTAGCGCGTTCACACCCCACTTGGTGTGCAACCGCTCGAACACTGAATAGTCCGCTGCTTTTTATTGTTGTCACCTCCTATTATTTGCTTGACTGCGCTGCGGGGTAGTTTTGTCACCTCCTTTTTCTAATATCCACTGTACCTGTTTTCGAAAAATTTCTCCCTTTTTTTCTCTCTCTGTTTTTTTTTAGATGAAGACCCAAGAAGATACGGCCCAATAAGAATTAACACGTGACCCAATAAGAAAACAAAGTGGTATTGGCCAAGTCCAGGAAACCCCCAAGCCAAATTTCACAGAAATTAAACCTACGCCTATTTTTTTTTATAAAGGTTTGAAAAACTAAAACTAGTTCAAATCACAAATGAAGATAAGAACCCGATCAAAACTAAACACGGCTACGCTGAAAACACGTCAGATAGGATGCCAAGCCCCGCCCAATTATATACTTTACCTCAAATAAAAATAGATCCAGACTTCATTTGCTCAAATTAAAAAAAAAAAAATCAGTACAAATCGTTATCAAATCGAAAATAGAAATTCCCAATCTCAGTACCAAATCGAAACCTCAAATCGAAACTGTTGAATTTTTGGTGGGGGTTTGCGAAGGGAGTATGGGAAAATGAAGATGGCGGTCGGCTTCAGGTTGATTAGGGGTTTCGGCGAATCTTGGGTTCAAGGCTGAAGGTCGGATCTAGTTTGGAGGGTTTGATAATGGAGCTTCGATTCGCTGGTCAATGTAATGGAGTGTAATGGTGTTGATTTGCAGAGGCTTGTTCAGGTTTGTAAAGGTGGTGGATTTTTGTGGAGGCTGAACAAGAGGGAGGGTGGAGGCTGTGCTGTGCTTTGCTTGGGGTTGCGAAAGGGACTACGAATTGTTGAGTGTGATATTGGTTGAGAAGGAGGTGAAAGTTGGATTGATATGAATGAAGTCAAAAATCAAAAAAGCAGAAAAAAACGAAATTTCCAGTTAAATGCATAATAGTATGCACATATATCATTTTCCTGCATACATCCGTGCATATTTTTCACTACATACATTGTTTGCGAACGAATTATGCAGTTGTAAACAACTGTAAAATCCGTTCGGCTTTCCTAAACAACAAGGATTGTTGTAGAGGGTGTCGAACTCTGGGACCAAATTATTTTATTAATAAATCCAATCAAGTTATCCCTAACTTTTGATTGGTGGAAAACAAAGAAAATAGCAGAAATTAAATAAAAGAGAGTTTTAACAATAAGTGAAAGCAATTAGGGAGCGATGACATAAATTAGATTAATATTCATCAATAGCCAAACAGATTAATCAGATCTAATACATGTTTCTGTCACAAACATGAACCAACGATAATATGTTTTTAGAAACAAATATGTAAATAGCAACAAGCATAGCCTATGCAGGAGCTCAGCTCTACAACCATAGACTATCAGGACAGATTCACTAATTAATTTCTAAAACCCTAAAATTAGATCTAGATCTGATAAACGTTAGATCGAAAACGAATATATCCTGTGAAGGAGCATAGCTCTTAAACGACACAAAATATGAAGGTTCGGATCTAACCCTTAATTCAGATCCAGATCTGCATGTATACAGTCCTCATCTTTTGGCTATGTGATTCATATTGAATCATACTATCAGCGTCATCACCCCCTAATCAAAGGGGATTAGCTAGACATAGCTAAAGAAGAAGAGAAAAAGAAAATAAATAACATGAACATAAATAAAATAAACAAAAAGTAAAAAGAAAGGGAGAGAATGATTTTATTCCAAGAAGAGAATTACAGAATAAAATCTAATGTGTTTTTTTACAAGACTAAGATACAATGTATTTATAGCTGATATGACAAAGGCTAGCTAGCTGATTACATAATGTGGGACTAAAGAAATAACCCAAATAACACATAAGCCAGTGTGAACGCAGCTTTAAAGTGAGTGGTCTAGCAAATAGGCTAGTGTGAACGCAACATGAGTAAGAGGCCTTCCAAATGAGCTAATGTGAATGCAGTTTGAGTCTTTATTGAGCCAAATCTTCTTAACTGAAATATAATTGCAACCGTTCTTCAAGCTTTAGACTCTTCAAGCTCTAGCAATTTTAAACTTCACTCTTTTTAAGCAAATTCTTCATGCTTTATCCATCAAATGCCCTAAACCATGCTTCTTGTCAACAATCTGAAAATACAGCTATAAATACAAAGTATCAATTATTTTAAAGGGAAAATAAGATAAATAGGCGGATAAAATATACACATTTACGTGTATATCATACATCTTCGTTGATTTTTATTCATGCAAATAAATGCATACATGTGCGCAAAAATTTCAAATACTTGCATACATTTGTGCAGGTTTATTTTCAGATTTTAATCTGAAAACAGCTTACAGAAAAGTTGCATACATATATGCAATTATCAGTAATAATTGCATAAATGTATGCAACTATTTTTTTTCGATTTCCGTAGATTCCTGACATTATTTCCATATTTTAGAATTTTTTTTATGAACGTACGCACATTTTTTTAAAAAAAAATACAAAAAGGCGGAAAAAATAAAATAGGGGGCGGGTTTAAAAATTTTCAGAACTTTGTTTTTTTTTTTTATAAATTAGGTCCCTACTTTTTATCCTATAAAAATGTTGCACACATGTGTGCATTTTTTTGAGAAATTTGCACATTTGGATGCAAATAAAAATGAACTGAAAAATTATGTTAAATCTATCCGCTGGAAGAACTGCAATAATTGCATATATGCATGCAATAAAATCAAAAAGGTGCATAATATTATGCATTTAACTGCAGTTTTTTCTGTTTTTTGCTGTTTTCTTCTTTCTGACATTATTTTTGTTGTTTTTTGAACTAAATTTTTTTTATAATGCGTAATATATTTTATTACTAATTTACGAATTTTTTTTATTTTTTTTAATTATTATTTTATAAGTTTTGAAAACAGGGACCTAATTTACAATAAGTTTATGACCGGGTTTTTTTTATATTTTGAAACTTAATAGGGACCTCTAAAAAACGCACCCTTTTATATATGTAGCGTTGAAATAAAAATGTGATTTTTAATATAAAAATCGTGTGAAACAGATTGCGATGGAACCGACGTAAATCAAATCCAAATCCAAACCGTTCAGAAATATAAAACTGGAGGAGTGGATCCCAAAGGTGAGAACTTCTCACTCTAATTTATTTTCTAGTTAAATATATATACTAGGATGCAGACGGTGCTTAGTAGCACTCGACACCTTTGTTTGAAACCATGTTTGTTTAATTGTTTGGTTGATTGGATTATTTGGTTGAATTTGGTTTGGGAAATGAAATGAATTGATTAGAATTTGGTTTGTATGTGGCGCGAGCCATTATTAGGCGAGGGATAAGGCTAGACCTTATTCCTGTTCTAGTATCGCGCCGTTATGCTGCCGAAATTTACTAAAAATGTTAGAATAACAAAAATATCATTTTAATTGTATAAATGATATGTATAAAATATTCATGAGTTGAAATAAAAAATTTATAGTTAAAAGTGCAATTTTTAACTTGCACATGAATAAAATAAATATTCATTTACAAATCAGACAATTTGTTATGTACACACATTTAACTGATATGGATTGGGACGATATATTTTACACATCGCCCAACTGCACAAATAATAATCAGTGTTTGTTGTTTGAAAACCCCACACGGGTATTGGGATGATATTGGACATACATTAATCCCAGTATTTAGTTGTATGTCAATCAATGGGTTCACAGACTGTTGTAAGCGTTAATTATTTATATTTAACGCTTATGCAGTTGTGTAATGCACTCGGGATGATGGTTGACTGTGTTTGATTATTGTTATGTACATGTGTGTATGAAATCCATATAAATAAAATTATATGGTAATTGGCTGTGTCTGATTCCAATTTGGAAAGAACGAATATTTTAAATTAAAGAATATTTTAAAATGATAAGCAATAAATATTTTAAAATAACTAGTATTTTAAAATAATATTCGGTAATGGATCAAAATATGATTTTGATGTCCGATTTGGGATGGACATGAAAATATTGAAATATATGAAGCCGTGTTGATTAGATTAACGCCATTTTGACATAAACGATATTTATACCAATTTTATTCATTTTTATATTGAATATCGAAAAGGAAATGATTTCAAAATCTAATGTTTTGAAAATATTATCATTTATACATTAATGATATGGAATATCAATTTTGATTTAAAATTGAATACGAAGTTGAAATCGTTTTCAAAACGAATTTAAAACGATTTATAAAATAAGTTTTAAATGGAAATCGATGAAATACATATAATATATATATTATATATACTAAATGGCCTGAATATAACGCGCCGCGCTGCGACAGTTCGCGAATTTCGACCATTGACTTCGAATGGACATTACGAGAGATCCGACCGTCAGATTCTCCTAAAACCAGAACCGTTGGGTTCGTATCGAAAAGAGCTTTCCATTGAATACAAGAGATTTGAAATCTAATAGTTGGATTTGGAATTATGTCCAAATCAAATTTGGAAAAGGTCGCTGTAAGTGCAGTTCGATGACCGTTTATGGAAATCGATTGAAAGGGCCTTAATAAAATTATTAAAAATATTGATAATTTGTGTAAAATCATAATAAATGGTTTGGAAAGAATTGGGATGAAAATTTCCACGTTTGTAAGGATAAAAATATATTTGTATCAAAACGAACTAGTTATAAACTTGATTTGAAATCCAATAATTTTTAAATAAAATAAATTGGATTTGAAACGGTTTTAAAAATAACCAGAATTTCCAATATATAGATTGGAATGGATTTGAATCGAAATTATCTTCAGAATATTTCGATATTGGATTCCGTGATTATATGAATATTGTGGAGGAATTTGGAAGCTATATATATCGTTATTCCTAATACGATATTTGTTGATTTCAGAATTTGATATTGAATATAAGCCGATATAATTTCTATTCAGAGCCTTGTATTTAATATTGAATTGGATTTTGGGTTTGTCGTGAACTTGTTTTAAATGACACTGTTCTTAAACCCAGTTGAGAAAAGATTAAATCTTTTAAATAAGATTTAGAAGAGTTTACCAATTAATTAAAATTTGATTGGAATCGAACATAATCTGATTTTGGGTTCGTCGTGAATGGTGTCTTTATTAACACCGTTCTTAAAGCCCAGTGTGAAGAGAATAAATCTTTTAATTAAGATTTAAAGAAGAATTACCAATTAATTAACATTTAATGTGAACTGAAAATGGAATGTGAATTGGGTTTATTGTGAACTGTGTTTTAAACGACATTCCTTCTTTAACCCGATTTACAGTGAAATGTGATTTGGAATTTATAAATCTTTTTATTAAGATTTAACAGGAATTTTCCAAAGTAAAGTTTTCCAATTTAATATATTAAATTGGAATTGAATGGAATTCGATTTGATAATAATCAAAATGAGCTTCTGTGGAAGAAGATTGTTAATATATGTGGAATTTAAAAGGCTTTGTCGTTATTCCATATATATTATTAGTCGGATACGAAAATTTATATCGATTATATATATATATATCGATCTATTTTCCATGAAGTTACCATGATTAACGGAATGTGATTTGTGTTTATCGTGAACCGTGTTTTAAATGACATTAGTTCTTTAACCCAGTTAAAGATAAGATTACATGTCTAACATTGTATTTCGAACTGTATGGTTGATCTCTGCTAAATATATATCTGTTCGGTGGCGGATAATTTATTCTCTTGCTTAACACCCTTCTCTAAGACGTACGAGCTTAGAGGTTATATATCGGCAGAAATCAATAGTACGGTGTAGACTGTTGATGCAACATGTTTGATTTCCCAAAGTTAAATAATCATTAATATTGATTTTTGGGAAGATTAAAACTAAGTAGGGTTTTAGTGAATCTTTAATTAGATTGAAATGTGAATCGATAATTTAAATTATCAGATTTGGGAAATGATCAAAAATGGGGTATCACCAGTTTTGCTCCAAGCGATAGTTAAATCTTTAATTAGATTTGAACGTGAAATGGTAATTAAATTTAACGATAACACCGTGGTGTTAGAAATGGAGTATTACCAGTTTTGCTCTATGGGATGTATATGTTGGGATTGTGAAATTAAACAAATGATTACTCCAGTAAGGTGCGCTAATCCCGACTAGTTTGGATAAACCTTAATTTGGTTTGAATTGATATCCAAAGGAAGATTAAAGAATAAATTTAAATAATTTATCCTTGATAAAATAAATGGGAACCTTTCCCAAAGGATATGAATATTTAAATAAAAGAATATTCAGAATTGGAATGAGGCGTATGTTGTGTTTTTTTAGCACTTATTTATTATATACATGAGTTATTCGAAAAGGCCAGGTTTATACCCATTATGAGTAACTGATTCGATGATATGTCGACGATGAAGACGGTGGTTGAAGACCGGAGGTCTTTACATCGTTTGGATGATTACTGATGTCTTGATTGGGCTATACAAAAAAGACAAGGTAATAAGTGGTGATTGTCCAGACGTACTTGGAGATCGATCGGATATGCGAGGACCTCTCTCTATATTGGACACAGGACGAGGAATAAGGTGCCTCCAGTTTCGTTCAGACCCAAAACGAACTTGTAAATGGATGTGTGTCTGACATTGGATTTTATTCTATGTCGATTAATCTCTATTAAATATATATCTTTTTGGCGGCGGAGAATTTATTCTCTTGCTTAACTCCCTTCTCTGAGGCGTACGAGCTCAGAGGTTATAGATCGATAGACATCAGTCATATGGCGTGAATTGACTGTGTGGCATGATGAGATGCAAATGATCAAGGATCCTGTTGAAAAGCCGAGTCTTGTGGTTGATGATCAAAGCACGACTTTAATATAGTATAGCTTTGTGCAGCGTTAATTCGCGAGCCTCACTCCCTGGTATGAACCAGAAATGGAGAGGACAATAGGGAGGGCAGTGCGTTTCCTTCTAGCTAGGAGTGGTGTCATGGTATGGAGCCCAGACATTTTTACTTATGTGGATGATGGAAAGCAAGGCGCCTCCGATATATCGGTTACTATGGAGCCGATGGATATTGAGTCATCTGGCTCATTTACGCCCCATAGGGCGGGGAAACGCATGTTTGGGGATTATGAAGCCACCATGCACTTAGTGTGGACCGGCCCTGCATGTTACCTAGGGCACCCAGAGTGTGTAGCCCTGAGAAGTGGCTAGAGTGTCTCGAAGCGGGAGGCTGGTCCCTAGCCTTGGTTCATAGATGGAATCCAATTTCCAATACGACATTGTGTTTTTTTAATTGTAGAGCCTAGTATTGGCGACATAGTAGCATGGGATACTATGCCGTCTATGGTTGATACATTTATATTTGAAGTTGTTTTATACACTATGCACTTACAATAGTATCAAATGATTTGTTTTAAAAGTACCAAGCATGTTTGGCTATTATAAGGTAAAACTCTATCCTCCGGCTTGCGTTGCATTATGTGATGGGACCTGAGTCTTATAATGGCTTCACTTTTCCAAAAAGAATTACGCTGTTTGTTTTATGCACTGGTATTCTTGGGAGGAAACCCGTTCCATGTTATATAGCGTGGTCCCTTGATTTACTCCATTTTCAAGTAAAGTTTTAAATAACTATTTTAGTTCTCTGTAACACCTCATATTTTCTGTGAACATTAAAGTAACAAATTAAAGAATACTTAATTTTGAAAGTGGGAATTAGGGGAAACGGGTTACGCCATTGCGTTCGTCTCGGAATTCTGCTTAAGTTTGAGTCTGAGATTGTGTGAATCGGACTCCGTATGAAGAAGTTATGGAGTTCAGAAGATTTCAAGTTTAAACATAAATTAAATTTAAAAAAAACAGTTCAAATTCAAAAATTCCGAGAGAAGCGGTTGGGTGGGAAAATTCCCGCCCATAGGGGTCGACTCCCCCTAGGGGGGTCGACATAGGTGTCGACCCCCCAAGAGAGGTGTCGACCCCCTCCCCCTTAAGGGTCGACCCCCTCGGCCAGATCTGGGCTGTTTTGTCCAGTGACATTTTCTGAGTCACTAGGGCTTATGTGGCGACTTCCGGTTGGCTCTGTTTGGTCTGGATGGCTTTGATTACTCCTAGGTTGATCTAACGGCTCTCATTAATCTAAACTTCTATATAAACAACCCCAACCCTCAACCCTAAAACCGCATAAAATTGCTCTCTGAAGCTGTCATGTTGTCCATGGCCAAACTAGCGTAGCTTCCATTTTTCTCTAAACTACAAGTCAAGTTAGGAAGTCCCAAATCAAATCAAAACTTGTGAATCAGTAGTCTACATCAAAGGATAGCTTTTCAGTTTCAGAAATCAGATCCCAAAAAACAAGATTTGTTCTTTTGTTTGTAAGTTCAGTTATTCTTTAGATTTGAACAAATAAAAGTCATGACTTGTAATGATGCGGAACTAGAACTGTGCCTAGTTGTAAGATAACGTATTCTGATTCATGTAGCAATTCTGAAATTACCTATGCCTACTTAACTATTGTAATTGATGAACCTATCATGTTGTATATTAATTTGGTAATGAACCAATCATGTTGTATATTAATTTGGTGATGAACCTATCATGTTGTATATTAAATTGGTGATGGACTTATCATGTTGTATGTTAAATTGGTAATGAACCTATCATGTTGTATAATAATTTGGCAATGAATCTATCATGTTGTATATAAATTTAGTGATTCCTTATGTTATGTTATATGCAAGATCATAAGCTAAGTCATGTTCGTATATGCTTATATGTCTAGATCTACATGCTTGGATGTTTAGATCTATGTTAATTTGATCCAACTCAAATGCAAGTTCACTTTTACATGCTTAATTAAATTTATGTAGTACTATGCCAAATTTATATTACACATGCTTAGTTGATCTAAACTATTTTATGCCGTTGGAATGTTACATGTCCCTTTTCTTTTTCCCTCTTTGTTTATGAGTTAGGCTAATTTGCGAGCCTAACGTTCTATGTAATTTATGCGAACGAATAACGGGGGATACGCTGGGAAAAATATTAAATTATATGCTATTATCATAGGTTGGCTCATAATCATGTAAATGATTAATAGCATGAAATGGTATAATTTGTATAAGAATTATAGACAAAATTTAGAAGGGTAAATGGGACATGACTTGAGTTGACAATATTGGTGGATAATTTACATATAAACATAAATAGTAAATATGTAAATTAATTAAAAGATGATTGTGCCTAACCCGAGGTTAGATTGAGTTACGGTGTAAGACTGCCCGGAACCGCCCGGCATATCCAGCAACCGTAACAATATAGATCTAATGTGAGAGGTTAGCGCATTAACCCCGAAAACCCCGAGGTTAGATTGAGTTGCAGTGTAAGACTGCCCGGAACCACCCGGCACATCCAGCGACCACAACAATACATATCTAATGTGAGTGGTTGGTGCTTTAATGAATGAATTAAAGCTAAGACAGGCTAAGAATGGTAGGGTTAAGTTAAAAGGCAACACTTAACCAATACAACATGTTAACTAAACTGATGGGTGGAGTTAGGTTAATTTGAGAAAACTTAACCATTTTAACATGTTGACTAGGAAACCCTAGTAACGGGGACCCATTTCAGCAGTAACCCACATAGATGTATCATGGTACCCTGAACTAGGCAGGGTGGGTACCCTGAACTAGGCAGGGTGGGGCACGATTACTGGGCTGATTATAAGCGGTCAAAATAACGGTGGGTTGTGCAGCAGTGTAGGTTCCAACGGAGTATGGGCATGCACGTACTCCGGCATGGACAAATCAGGCACTGGGCATTAGTAGTATACACTGTGCATCTTGAATTTGTCTCGGGTCGCCACCATAGGAATTGATACACCCCACGGTGGTACCAACACAGGTATATACAATCAAGCGGGGCCGAATGACACAAGTCATAAATGCATGCGAGTAGAAGCCGATCGATAAAAGGGATCATTTTATCATGAACACATGGTGCTAGTTGAAACACTTGTTAGTAGGTGCAGAGAAATAGAATTGAGTGCTATAGTATATTCAGTTTACCTTGCCTTATTTATCGTTATCTTATTTCTAGGGTATTGTCCTAGGTTCAGTTTATTCATATCATGATCCTTTTACCTGTTTACATGCTAAATAATCACTGGACTTACCAGGCTTATGTCTGACCCATTTTCTTTCGTCTTCTTGTCTTCCGTTTCCCCCATCCCCCCAAGGTCCGCAGGGAGGGAATACTTCAACTTAGTCCAGACCTTTTCCAGCTTGAAGAAAGTAGACGAATTGCTTGGGCTCTCTTTTCTTGGGCTATGGCTGTGGTTACACTCTTAATTGGGGATTTATGCTGCTTTATTATTGTTTATTCTTCTTTATGTTTTAGTCAAGACAGAGGCTTTGTTGTAATGATTTTGGAAGTTGGTTTTTAAGATAATTGTTGTAATGTTTTGACTGGACCACGTGCTTATGAAATAAAATTTCAGTTTTCCGCTGCTTGTATGTCTGTCTTGTAAATTATCTCTGTCTTTTACCTATAATACTCCACCAAAGTTAATGCATTCCCTTTGTGAGTGACCTTAACGGAGGTGGGGTGTTTACATTCTCACACCAGTTACATGAATGACCTGAAGTTTATTGTTTTAACCTAAACTTTGGGTGCCCCTATTTTCCATATGGGAAGCTGGTAGTTTTGGTTTTGCAGATTTATATTCACAGGATCCTGGTTTACAGCTGGAATGATATTCGGAAAGCTCTGTATCCGTGTATCTCTTTCAGTTGTGTTTTGTATTATTTTCCGCTGCATTGTAATTTGTAAATATATGATATTTGTCAAATGTATATTATTTGTTTATACTCTGTATATTCTTGTACTCTGATGTAATTGTTGTAATAAGCAATGAAATGTTCTTCTGTTTGTGCTCTGATTTGTCTTGTTCTCAAAGCGGTCCGCCTTCTTGTTCGGCTTAGGCCTGTCGGGAAGTTAGGGTCGTTACAGTATTAGTAGTCGTCCATTCGATGTGAAGATCGCCGGTCTTTAACCACCATCTTCAATGTCTTTGACTTTTATTCATCGTATAATTATTTGAAATGAGATTTAACTCGGCCTTTTCAAATAATCCTCGAATATATATAATTCAAATCATTTCTTTCTAAGGTTAAATTTAATTCAATTCTATAGATCAATGTCAAATAAATCTAACTGTCCATATTACTTTATAAACCAAGGGAAATTGGTTTATTTCCATTCCATATCGTTCATAATATTTTATAACGATTTATCGCTATTTTTATTTATATAAAAATAGCCCATTTAATTCGAACGACATTTCAGGTCATTACGCAGCCCTGACGCTATTTTAATTCAGATTTGAATTACATATTTCTCGAAATCTAACCGTTGGATCTTAACAAATTTAATATCATTGGAAAGATCTTTCCAAAGTGAACCCAACGGTTCCTGTTTTGAGAAAATCCGACGGTCGGGTCTCTCGGTATAATCATTTAAAGTTATGATTCCAAAATGCGAACTACCACGCGCGATTCATTTTATTTTAATTTATATTTATATATATATAAATATAATTCGTTCGACGGTTCCAAAACCAATTATTCATTAAATAATTTTATTCATTCCATATATACATTAAAAAAATTATTTTTAACGAACAAACATTTATTTCATTACATGTAAATTTTGTACATTTCATATTCATGTTAAAAATGATATTTTTAACATACAAACATTTCATTTCAAGACGTGTAATTTTATACACTTCCTACACATGTTAACGATGATATTTTTAACTAATCAAAAATATAATTCTAGACATGTACATTTTATACACTTCCTAAACATGTTACTCATGATATTTTATCCAACAAAAATATAATTCAACATATGAGTATTTTTATTACTTCACTAACATTCTTATAGACGATGTTTTTATCAAACAAAAACATAATTTAACAAGTGATTATTTTATTACTCATTAACATGTTAAAGATGTCATTTTTATCAAACCAAAAACATATTTTAACAAATGATTCTTTTATTCTTCATTAACATGTTAAAGATGTCATCTTTATCGAACCAATACCATATTTTAACAAATGACTCTTTTATTCTTCATTAACATGTTAAAGATGTCATCTTTATCAAACCAAAAACATATTTTAACAAATAATTCTTTTATTCTTCATTAACATGTTAAAGACAACATTTTTATCTAACAATAACATATTTTAACAGATGACTATTTTTATAACTTCGCTAACATGTTAAAGACAATATTTTTAATGAACAAAACATATTTCAACATATGATTATTTTTATAACTTCGCTAACATGTTAAAGACAATATTTTTAAGGAACAAAACATATTTCAACATATTATTCTTTTTATAACTTCTCTAATACGTTAAAGACAATATTTTTAAGGAACAAAACATATTTTAACATATGATTCTTTTTATAACTTCGCTAACATGTTAAAGATAATATTTTTAAGGAGCAAAACATATTTTAACATATGATTCTTTTCATAACTTCGCTAACATGTTAAAGTCAATATTTTTAATGAACAAAATATATTTTAACAAATGACTATTTTTAACTTCACTAACATGTTAAAGATTACATTTTTAACAAACAAAATTCCTATTTTAACAAATGATTATTTTATTTTCATTAACATGTTAAAGATTACATTTTTAACAAACAAATGTAATTTAACACATGGTTCTTTTTATTACATACAATAAAAATGGAATTTTTATTATTAAAACATTTTATTTCAAACATGAATCTTTTTAACGATTCGTCATACAATAAAAATATAATTTTTATTGTTGAAATATTTTGTTTCAAACAATGAATATTTTTGTGATTCATACATACAATAAAAATGTGATTTTTATTGTTAAAAGATTTTTATTCAAACATGAATCTTTTTAATGATTCATACATACAATAAAATATAATTTTTATTGTTAAAACATTTTTATTCAAACATGAATCTTTTTATGATTCATACATACAATAAAAATGTAATTTTTATTGTTAAAACATTTTGTTTCAAACAATGAATATTTTTGTGATTCATACATACAATAAAAATGTGATTTTTATTGTTAAAACATTTTATTTCAAACATGAATCTTTTTAATGATTCATACATACAATAAAAATGTAATTTTTATTGTTAAACCATTTTCTATTCAAACATGAATCTTTTTATGATTCCTACATACAATAAAAATGTAATTTTTAATGTTGAAACATTTTTATTCAAACATGAATCTTTTTAATGATTCATACATACAATAAAATTGTAATTTTATTGTTGAAACATTTTTATTCAAACATGAATCTTTTTATTGATTCATACATACAACAAAAATATAATTTTTATTGTTTAAACATTTTTATTCAAAAACGAATCTTTTTACTGATTCATACATACAATAAAATTGTAATTTTTATTATTGAAACATTTTCAATTCAAACATGAAAAAAATAATTCAACAATTCATCACAACCACAATCAATCAATCCCAATTTTATACAACGCATATATGTATTTTGTATAGCGTATATATATATATATATTATATATATAGTGTGTGTATATATATATGTTTTATTTGAATTCAGAAATCTCACATCGGGTTCCACTCCTTCTAAGATTGTAGAGAGCTCCAAATACATTCCAGTCTCTTCTAGAATGTAGAAGATGTTGTCATGATCACAATGGTTCCTGTTTCATGTGATTTCGATACCGTATGAGAGAGTTACGATTTTCTAAAGGTTAATGACTTTTTCAATTTAATTAACGTGCTATTTAATTAAAAATAAATTCAACTTCTTCCACTTCGAAACCTTGGCCGACGGTTTATACCATCTATTCAAAACTAGGGTTGGGATTTGCGCGAGGTTTGAGGCCGCTGACGACGATCGGACGTCACCACGTCAGAGGGGGAGGAGAGGAATAGTTTTAAGAGAAAAGGGAAAGCAAGGGAATTGTGAACTGTTTTAAGAGGAAGGAATAAAAGAAGAAGAGAGAATGTACATTTGTTTGAGTTTTGGGGAAGATGAAGTGGTTGTGAAATTGTAGAGGAAAAGGGAGGAAATGGCTATGTAATTTTTTCTTTGGAAAGAAATGAACAGGTATAAGAAAAGAGAGGAAGAGAAGGAAGGCAACGAAAGTGATTTATTTTATTTCCCTAGTGTGTCTCTTCACATATAGTAGGTTACAAAGAAATTTTTAATCTAATCAACGTTTATTTCCTATTCAAAAATTCAAAAGAAAAACATAAGGAAAGATAAAATGGGAATGTAATTAATGCATGATTTATTGTTTAATGCTAATTGTTAGAAAGTTTATGACTTTTCAATTTTCAAAACATATAACATTAACATTTCAGAATTTAAGGAAACTATTCAATGCTCATGCAAGAAAAAAAAATAAAAAAAAATATACATACATGGAGTTGATTTGTTTTTGGAGAGAAATAATAAAAGAAAAAAAGGAAAGGAGAAATAGAGGGATGTAAATTTAAGAAATAAGAATACATGTGTGAAATTAGAATGAAGAGAAATAAATTAATAGAATGAAGGGTAATAAATTAATAGATAAAGGAAAGAAATGAAAGCGTAATTAATGGAGAAATAGAGTGGTGAGAAAAAAGGTAGTTAATTTGAGGATGGTAGAAAAAGAAAAGAAAGAAAAATAAACTTGCATGAAATGTGAATGAGCAAAGAAATTATGTGTTGATTTATTATTAATTATCATAAAACTCCTATATTAAAGTTTTTAACAAAACAATGATTCAACTACTATTTTCTTTTATTATCAATTGTTTGAAGTTATTACAAATATACATACAATTTGATACTAATTTCAATTGTTATACATCACCATTTATCTAATTATAAATTGTTGTTTATTTGAAACAAATTTGAAATCATTCATTAATAAATGATTTTAAATTTATTTAAAATCATTTAAATGCAATAATTAATTTTGGTCATTATTATTTAAAATAAATCATTTCAAATATTCAAAATCCATTAAAATAGCTAAAATAAAATTTTAAATTGGTTCAGAATTTCCGTGTTGTTACAATATCTCTATTACTGATTGTTGTTGGTGTGACGATCCCAAAACCCCGTGCCACGGTGTTAAGGATAATCATTGGAATATAACACATTAATCATCGTTAGTAGAGTACAGATAATAGCATAAACAAGAAATAGAATAAATCACACAAATATGACAGCGGAATCATATATATATATATATATATATATATATATCACCACATCAGAGAGCACAGTTCAGGATACTACTTAGTGCATAATAATACATAATCAGTCAACATCGCCAATGGCGGAATCATAATACATAAAGTACATAAACTAAACATCAGTCTACATCGCCTGTGGCAGAATCATAATACATATACGATAATGGCGGAAAAGTCACAATCATCACAATGTAGTCAAGCCTCGCCATAAGCCAAAAGCGCACCTCTACTGCGGTGCCATGCCCAAAATATGTCAGCTACCTGTAACTAGGCTGCCCATGTGAAAATAAGGGCACCTGAGTTTGCAAGGTGAAACAAACTACGAGTCAGTCATGGGACTGGTATGAGAAATCTACTTAACTTACTAAACAACAATAATAAGGCAAATCAAAGGACCACGCCACTTTCGCGGAACGGGTTTACTCCAATGAGTGCTAGTGCATGAAATAAAGTAAACGGTTAAATCATCGCAATGCTTTTTATAAAAATGAAGCCATTATAAGACTCAGGTCCCATTACACAATGCAACGCAAGCCGAAGGATAGAGTTTTACCTTATAATGGCAAAAAATGCTTCATACGTATAGAACGAAAGTGTTTGATATTATTATTAGTGCATATATGTTTCAAAACCAATTTAATCATAAATATCAATCCTAGGCGGCATAGCTGCCATCTACTATGTCACCATACTAGTAATACAATCACATTCGCATATTTCGTATTGGAAATTGGATTCCATCATGAGTCGAGGCAAGGGGCAAGCTCCTCTCCGTTCGAGACACTCTAGCAAATGCCTCAGGACCGCACACATCAATCCCTGGATCCTCCAAGGCCGGTCCTCTCTTACTTTTGAGGATTGGCAATTCCTGAACACACGTTTCCCGGTCCTTACAGACCTATAATCGAGGAACCTGGCATTCCAACAACCACACAGGTGAAAAATATATATAATGTCAGGGCTGGGAGGTCACTGACACCACCATAGCTAGAAAGAAATGTCGTGCACTCCTTGGGTCCTTCTCCCGTTTTTGACTCATACCGAGGTGTGAGGCTCGCGAATCCACGTTATACACAAAGCTATGTCATACAGACCATGCTTTGATCATCAACCACAAGACTTTGCTTTGCAACAGAAGCCTTGATCATATGCCACTTAGGCATGCCACACAGGCAATCCACTCCATGCGACTGATTTCTATCGATATATAACCTCTAAGCTCGTTCGTCTCAGAGAAGGGCGTTAAGCAAGAGAATAAATTCCCCGCCGCCAAACAGATATATATTCAATAAAGATCAATCAGCACAGAATAAAATCCAATGTCAGACACATAGTCCATTTACAAGTTCGTTCTGGGTTTGAACGAAGCCGGAGGCACCAAATTCCTCGCTTATCCGCACAATCAACACTACGTCCGGACGGCTACTACTTCAGCTCCTTCAAGGTAGCTACTCCAATCATGAGCATCAGTAGCCCCCATCCACCCAATGTGAAGATCGTCGGTATTCAACCGTCTTCAACTCTTCGACTTCTCACCGTCGATCGATTATTTGAAATGAGAATAAACTCGGCCTTTTCAAATAATCCACGTATATTTAGATTTTCAAATCAAATTTTCACATGGTTAAATCACTCAACATTCGCATTTCAGTTCTTTAGTATAGTTTTCATGTTAAATACATTCAACCATCACGGATCAAGCAAACCAAGCAAAATCGGTTTATTTCCATTCTATATCGTCAATAATATTTTATAACGATATATCGCCATTTTTATTTATTTAAAATGGCCATATTTAATTAAACGACATTTCAGGTCGTGCCGAGGCACTGACGCTGTTTTTCACTAAATTTGTTTTACACATATCTGGAAATCTAACCGTTGGATCCTCATAAATTTTATATCATTAGAAAGATCATTTCAAAACGAATCCAACGGTTTCAGTTTTGGGAAAATCCGATGGTCGGATCTCCCACACTAGTCGTTTGAAATCACGGTGTCAAATTACGAATTACAGCGTCGTTATTCGATTTAATTTAATTATATTTATATTTATATATAAATATAATCGATTCTGGCGCTGTTTTTCTTTAGATTTGAATTAAACATTCCAGACAATCCAACCGTCGGATCTTTACAAAGTTGGTGCCGTTGGAAAGATATTTCCATGGCGAACCCAACGGTTGCGGTTTCGAAAAAATCCAATGGTCGGATTTCCCGCACTATTCGTTTGAAATCACGGTTTCAAAATACGAACTGCACGGCCACGATTCGTTTTAATTATATATATATATATATATATATATATATATATATATATAGTTCATTCGACGATTTCGATATCGTTTTCACTTCAAATATTTCACTAACACCTTTAAATTTTGGAAAATTTCGCCATAACCTCCTTTGTACGGGAGGGGCTGGGAAAATTCCCAAATAGCCACACGGGCGTCTCATCTCAAAAAGAAAAGAAAAAGCCAAGCGGCTAGCCAATAGGCTCATAAAATCATCACCCAAGCAAAACAGTAAACAGGTACCTATTTGTCGGGCACAAAATTTTATTCCTCTTCTCTATCCTCTTTGCTATAACCTGTTCCTTAAATATGCATGTACATATATGCAATTCTTATCACTTATCATTTTCCATTCAACTTCATATTTGATTCTATTTGGTTTAAAGTCGCCATTCATTCTAATGTTGCATACATAGGCAAAAATCATATCATTAGCTAATTAATGGATATTTCAACTCATGCATATTTATTTGAACAAGTGGTTATTTTTAACACTTCACATTTCAATAAAAATGATATTTTTGGCGAACTAAAATATATTTCAACACATGACAATTTTATTTAGTTCCCATACATGTTAAAAATAATATTCACTTCACAAATATTTATTTCCACACTAGCATATTTTTAGCAAATAACAAATATGATAAAAATAGTATTTTCATCATCTAAAATATTTATTCAACACTTGAATGCCTTTAACACTTCATAATTTCAAAAAAAATGTAATTTTTATTGTTCGATCTTCTTATTCAACACATGAAACTTTCCAACACACGCTCTTCTCTACACCTGAGCATTTCCACACATGGATATTTTATATAGTTTGTTCATATAAGAAAGATGAAATTTTTATTGTTGAAACTATTTATATATAAGGCGAATACTTTACATACTTCATATATATTATAAAAATGTGATTTTTATTGTTTAAACACCTTATTCATTCACACATGAATTTAATTTTCCCACATCACTTCTCAACACAGGAGCATTTCCACACATGGATATAGTTTCAACACATGACTTTAGTTTCAACGCATGAAAATAATTTCAACATATGAAAATAATTCTAACACATGAATATTATTCAAAATTTCGGCAGCATAACGGCAGGGTAATTAAAACCGGTACCGTCCCTAGTACGGCTCCTCGCTCTACCTTAAAACCTCGCGGTTTTTGACAATGGGGATTTCATGCATCTAGTTCGCATGCAGGCGGCATGTTTTATTTTCATTTCCACAATTATTTCAAATTTGTTTCAATCACCAATGGGTATTTTTCAACCACAACCAAACAATATCAACCACAAACAATTCTATCAACCATTCGCATTATTCACCCAATTTTTCACACCAATTCACAAACAATAAATATCGTCCATGGTTTGTGGACGAGTGGAGTATATATATATATATTCCATTCAAACACACATATCATTTAAACAATGCATGTATAATTCATACTTCGCTCATACAACTTATACTACGCATGTATATGTGGTATACAACACGTATATAATTTATATTTTGCTTATATAATTTATACATGACATGTATATGTGGTATACAACACGTATATAATTTATATTTCACTTATATAATTTATACATGACATTTTCCATTCAATTTCATTTAATTTAGATTTCTCACCTTGGTTTTCGAAGTGCTAAAAATCGTAGATGGCTCAGAAAAATCCGCGGTCTCTTCTATGTGGTAGAGAGCCTCCTTGCGGTCACGATGTTTCCTGTTTCATCGAATTTCGTCAACACACTAAAAAGATATGATTTTTCAAAGTTCAAATATAATAAAGGTCTCACCTTTCACGATTGTTCAAAACTAGGTATGGATTTATCGCGAAATCCGCTGACCTAGATGACGATCAGGGAGTTGGACGTCGACGAGGGGAGTGAGGCGCGTCCAGGGGTGGTGGACGGAGGCAGTTCGGTGGTCGGATCTGTTCGGGGCGGCGGTGGGAAGGGCTGACGTTGGAGGAGGTGATTCGGGCGCTAGGGTCGATGATAGGAGGTGTGGTGGGTATTGATTTGAAGAGGGGAGGAAGGGATTTCGAGATTGGGTAGTGGCGCTGGCTATCATCGCCTGTGGCGGCGAGATTTTGGCCGGGAAGATCGGAGCACGAGCCGCCGTCGAGAGCGAAAGGGGTATCGGGTTTTTTTATTGAACGAGGGTTATGAACGGAGGGTTCTGATTGGGCCACACATATATATTTAATTTAATTTTTTTTCTCTCTAAAAATACCCGCTTATCTAAACGAACCCCAATTCAAACCCAACGACTGTCACCCCTAGCTAAATACCCCCATCCCGGACACAATGGGATATGTTTCGTTGGATAATTCGACTGTTACAGTCAATTAGTTTTCAAATTAAAGTATAAAACATTTTATATTCAATTTGAATGTACATTTCAATTTTCCAGGGCCACAAACTGATTCGAAAAATTCCAAAAAAATAAATCTAGCTATGTTTTGACGCTACGGTCCCAACAAAACTAGTTTCGTCGA
Organism: Allium sativum; assembly: GCA_030737875.1. Taxonomy (NCBI): domain Eukaryota; kingdom Viridiplantae; phylum Streptophyta; class Magnoliopsida; order Asparagales; family Amaryllidaceae; genus Allium; species Allium sativum. The sequence goes on along the minus strand of CM060921.1, from coordinate 326,736,387 downwards.
ATTCTGAGATCGTTCGAAAAATGGCCATTTTCTGGTCGATCCAATTTAACAGAAATTGACCAAACACATTTTCTTTTGCCACGCTCACATACTAGCTTCAAAAATATGAAATTTTAAACCTAGCAATAGTTTGACATCCCGGACACAACAAAAGTGGTTTCGTCGAATTCCGAGGTCGTTTGCAAAATGTCTATTTTCAAGGGTTATATATTCTATATAGCGACCTTTCTGAAAATTCATTTGGCCATAACTTTTGATTCCCGCTATGAAACTTCGATTTTTCAGATTCGTTAGAAAGATATTCATAAACAGATTTAAATATTTTTGGTTTCACAAAAATCCGTTATATTTTCCACCCGGCACAGTTAGTCAAAGTTTGAATTCAAATTTTCAAACTGACACACTATTTCTAATTCATTCTTTTATTGAAATATTCTATTTCAATTGTTCAAATTGCATTGAAATAACCAATTTAAAAATTTTAAATTGGCTCATATTTTCCGGGTTGTTACAATCTCCCCCACTTAAAACTTTTCGTCCCCGAAAAGGAAACAACAGTAAAGTAGGAAACAAAATGTAAATGCAAAGTATCGTAAAGGTACCTTGCACCGGAGTTAGTCAGAGATGTCCACTCTGCATTTAGGGTAAGCTTGCTTGATGCTTTCCTCAGTCTCCCAAGTACAGTCTCTAGGATCACTGCTCCACTGCACTTTAACTAAATGAACCTTTTTGCTTCTTAGCTCTTTAGTTTCTTTGCCAACAATCTTTAATGGCTCTCTTCTGACTGCTAATTCTGGAGTTATTTCCAAGTCCTGTTGCGCTGCTTCTTCTACAACAAGATCTGGATCATGCACATGTCTTCTAAGTTGAGATACGTGAAATACATCATGCACTCCAAGCAACCAATCAGGTAATTGAACCCTATAGGCAAGAGTTCCAATTCGTTCAAGTATAGGAAAGGGACCAATAAACCTGGGTGCTAACTTCCCAGTTTTACCGAATCAGATCACCTCTCTCATCGGGGAAACTTTCAAATAAATATGATCACCAACAGCAAATGTTAAATCTCTTCTTCCGGAATCTGCATAACTTTTCTGTCGGCTTTGTGCGGTTTCCAATCTCTTCTTAATGAAATCGACTTTATCAGATGCTTCTCGAATCCTATCGGGTCCTAACACAAGTCTGTTGCCAGGTTCTACCCAACATGCTGGAGATCTGCACGGTCTGCCGTATAATGCTTCAAATGGAGACATTCCCAAACTTGCTTGATAGCTATTGTTATATGAGAATTCTGCCAAATGCAAGTGATCTTCCCACGACCCGCCAAAATCAATAATACAAGCCCGCAGTAAATCTTCTAGAATTCTATTCACCCTCTCAGTTTGGCCATCTGTCCGAGGGTGATAAGCGGTGCTCATATTCAGTTTCGTTCCCAATTCTGTTTGGAATGCCTCCCAGAATTTTCTAGCAAAAATTGGGTCTCTATCACTGACTATGCTGATGGGAATTCCATGCAGCTTAACAATCTCTTTGAAATATATCTGTGATAGACTTTGAGCGTTTCAATTGGATCTGACAGGCATGAAATGGGCAGTCTTCGTGAAGCGATCTACAATTACCCAAATACTGTCATTACCTTTCTTGGTTTGGGGCAAACCATCTATGAAATCCATGGAAATCTATTCCCATTTCCAACCTGGGACTTCCAACGGTTGCAACAATCCTGCTAGCTTTTGTTGGTCGCTCTTGACTAATTGACAAGTAGGGCATCTACTAACATACAAAGAAATACCCCTCTTCATTGCCCTCCACCAGAAGGTGCGCTTAATATCATTATACATTTTGCTCACACCGGGATGATACTAAGTTTGGACTTATGGCATTCGTCCATGACTTCTCTTCGAAGCTCTGGAATATTCAGGATGCAAATCCTGTCATTTAATCTGAGAACCCCCTTGTCGTCAATACGAAAACTTGTGGTTTCACCTTCCTTGATCCTCTGACTGATTCTCTGAATAAATTCATCACCTTTTTGAAGGACTGAAATCTTATCAATCAACGAAGATGTAACAGTTATGCTAGCGATGATTTCATTCTTTCTACTAAGTGCATTAGCCACTACGTTAGCCTTTCCTGGCGTATACAGAATATCCAGATCATACGCGGCAAGAAATTCTAGCCAACGCTGCTATCTCAAATTCAGATCTTTCTGGTTGAACAAATACTTTAGTGATTGATGGTCAGTAAATAGTTCGAATTTCTCACCCAGCAAGTATTGCCTCCAGATTTTCAAAGCAAAAACGATAGCTAACAACTCAAGATCATGAGTTACGTAATTCTTCTCATGCGGTTTTAGCTGGCGGCTTGCATAAGCGACTAGTTGGCCTCTTTGCATCAACACTGCACCAAGACCTCTAATAGAAGCATTTGTCCAAACCATCAAATCCTGATTGCCATCGATAATGGTTAACACTGGAGCAATTGTCAATTTCGATTTCAATTCCTGGAAAGCTCCCTCATAGTCGGAAGTCCATTTAAACTTCTCATGCTTCTTTGTAAGCTTCGTTAATGGACCGGATATCTTCGAAAAATCCTTAACAAACTTTCGATAATAAATAGCCAACCCCATAAAACTTCTAACCTCTGTGGGTGTGGTAGGCTGTTTCCAGTCTTGAATTGCTGTAATTTTGCTCGGATCTACAGAAATCCCTTCCTTTGACACGACATGGCCAAGGAACTTCACTTCTTCTTGCCAGAAGACGCACTTAGAGAATTTGGCTTTGAAGACGTTCTTTCTTAGAATCTCCAATACTTGTTCTAAATGTCTTTCATGCTCAGGTTTTGATTTGGAGTAGATTAAAATATAATCGATGAATACAAGGACAAATTTATTCAGTACTCCCCTGAACACTCTATTCATTAGATCGACGAAGTATGCTGGAGCGTTGCATAGGCCGAACGGCATTACTAACCATTCATAGAATATGTCTGGACCTCTGAAAGCTGTCAAAGGAACACACTCTTCTGCAATTCTCAATTGATGGAAACCTGTAGCTAGGTCCATTCTGGAAAATACTCTCGCCCCATTTAATTGGTCTAGAAGATCATCGATGCGGGGTAATGGGTATTTGTTTTTGAGCGTTTGTTTGTTGAGGTCACGGTAATCAACACACAATCGAAGAGTACCGTCTGACTTTGGGACAAACACTACAGCTGCAACCCAATTAGAAAAGCTAGGTCTGATCAGACCCTTCCATAGCAGTTGACGAGTTTGATCGCCCAATTCTTCCTTTTCCTTTGGAGTCATTCTTCTAATTGGATGAACCACTGGTCTGGCATTAGGAATTAGATCGATTCTAAATTCTATTTCTCTTTGCGGAGGTAATTTTTGAACTTCTTCAAACACATCCGCATAGTTTCTAACAAAAGGAATCTTTTCTAAGGAAGTGGGGATAACTTCTAACGCAGACCAAAATTCCTCTCTATCTGGATTCAAACCATGGCATGGTACAATAATATATCCAAGCTTCGTTCGAATTTTTACTATCCTTTCCGCACACTTTACTTCAGTTTCGTATTTCGTTAACCAATCTAGCCCGAGAATGATATCAAATTCGGGAAAGTCCATAACGACTAGATCAAAAGGAAACTTGTAAAAAGAATAAGAGGCTGGCACTTTACAATATGAGCTGAGAATAATAGAACCCCCTATTGGATTATGAACCTTAACCGATTCTTTGAGCTTTCTTCGTTTTAACTTTAATTTGTGCACTGTGTTACTAGCAATAAAACTACGTGATGCACCCACGTCAAATAATACAGAAACATGAATATTTTTAATTGTAAGGGTACCTCCCAAAACATCGGGTTTACCTGCTCCATCGGAAGTAGCTAGCGGGTTCGTCCCGTCATATACGTGAGCTACTGCGGCCTTCTTAAGCAAAGGACAGTCTCTGACAAGATGATCTGTCTTGCGGCAGTTAAAGCACGAGCGAGGGTTCTGAGAGCCTTGGCTTGAACCTTGAGAATTGGTCTTCTGACGTTTCGGGGCTATGCAAACATTTGAGTAGTGCCCTACCTTGCCACGGTTATAGCAGTTTCCTCTTGGCGGCCTACTGGTCTGTGGATTTGAGGATGCCGCCTGGCTTGACTCACCTTGATTCGCAGCAGGCTTGCGTTTATTCCCGGCTTGGCTTTTAGCATGATCCTGATCCAGTAGCCTTTGATCCAGGTCTTCATAGTTGCACGCCATTCCCACTAATTCATTAAACCCCATCTTGATGTGGGCCCATAACCCACAGGTCCCAGGATCGAAACCTGGCTCCGATACCAGCTGTGACGATCCCAAAACCCCGTGCCACGGTGTTAAGGATAATCATTGGAATGTAACACATTAATCATCATTAGCAGAGTACAGATAATAGCATAAACAAGAAATAGAATAATTCACACAAATATGACAGCGGAATCATATATATATCACCACATCAGAGAGCACAGTGCAGGATACTACTTAGTGCATAATAATACATAATCAGTCAACATCGCCAATGGCGGAATCATAATACATAAAGAGTACATAAACTAAACATCAGTCTACATCGCCTGTGGCAGAATCATAATACATATACGATAATGGCGGAAAAGTCACAATCATCACAATGTAGTCAAGCCTCGCCATAAGCCAAAAGCGCACCTCTACTGCGGTGCCATGCCCAAAATATGTCAGCTACCTGTAACTAGGTTGCCCGTGTGAAAATAAGGGCACCCGAGTTCGCAAGGTGAAACAAACTACGAGTCAGTCATGGGACTGGTATGAGAAATCTACTTAACTTACTAAACAACAATAATAAGGCAAATCAAAGGACCACGCCACTTTCGCGGAACGGGTTTACTCCAATGAGTGCTAGTGCATGAAATAAAGTAAACGGTTAAATCATCGCCATGCTTTTTATAAAAATGAAGCCATTATAAGACTCAGGTCCCATCACACAATGCAATGCAAGCCGGAGGATAGAGTTTTAGCTTATAATAGCCAAAAATGCTTCATACATATAGAACGAAAGTGTTTGATATTATTACTAGTGCATATATGTTTCAAAAACAATTTAATCATAAATATCAATCCTAGGCGGCATAGCTACCATCTACTATGTCACCATACTAGTAATACAATCACATTCGCATATTTCGTATTGGAAATTGGATTCCATCATGAGTCAAGGCAAGGGGTAAGCTACTCTCCGTTCGAGACACTCTAGCAAATGCCTCAGGACCGCACACAGCAATCCCTGGATCCTCCAAGGCCGGTCCTCTCTTACTTTTGAGGATTGGCAATTCCTGAACACACGTTTCCCAGTCCTTACAGACCTATAATCGAGGCGCCTCGCATTCCAACAACCACACAGGTGAAAAATATATATAATGTCAGGTCTGGGAGGTCACTGACACCACCATAGCTAGAAAGAAACGTCGTGCACTCCTTGGGTCCTTCTCCCGTTTTTGACTCATACCGAGGTGTGAGGATCGCGAATCCACGTTATACACAAAGCTATGTCGCACAGACCATGCTTTGATCATCAACCATAAGACTTTGCTTTGCAACAGAAGCCTTGATCATATGACACTTAGGCGTGCCACACAGGCAATCCACTCCATGCGACTGATTTCTATCGATATGTAACCTCTGAGCTCGTTCGTCTCAGAGAAGGGTGTTAAGCAAGAGAATAAATTCCCCGCCGCCAAACAGATATATATTCAATAGAGATCAATCAGCACAGAATAAAATCCAATGTCAGACACACAGTCCATTTACAAGTTCGTTCTGGGTTTGAACGAAGTCGGACGCACCAAATTTCTTGCTTTTCCACACAATCAACACTACGTCCGGATGGCTACTACTTCAGCTCCTTCAAGGTAGCTACTCCAATGATGAGCATCAGTAGCCCCCATCCACCCAATGTGAAGATCGTCGGTCTTCAACCGTCTTCAACTCTTCGACTTCTCACCGTCGATCGATTATTTGAAATGAGAATAAACTCGGCCTTTTCAAATAATCCACGTATATTTAGATTTTCAAATCAAATTTTCACATGGTTAAATCACTCAACATTCGCATTTCAGTTCTTTAGTATAGTTTTCATGTTAAATACATTCAACCATCACATATCAAGCAAACCAAGCAAAATCGGTTTATTTCCATTCTATATCGTCAATAATATTTTATAACGATATATCACCATTTTTATTTATTTAAAAACGGCCATATTTAATTAAACGACATTTCAGGTCGTGCCGAGGCACTGACGCTGTTTTTCACTAAATTTGTTTTACACATATCTGGAAATCTAACTGTTGGATCTTCACAAATTTTATATCATTAGAAATATCATATCAAAATGAATCCAACGGTTTCAGTTCTGGGAAAATCCGACGGTCGGATCTCCCACACTAGTCGTTTGAAATTACGGTGTCAAATTACGAACTACAGCGTCGTTATTCGATTTAATTTAATTATATTTATATTTAAATATAAATATAATCGATTCTGGCGCTGTTTTTCTTCAGATTTGAATTAAACATTCCAGAAAATCCAACCGTCGGATCTTTACAAAGTTGGTGCCGTTGGAAAGATATTTCCATGGCGAACCCAACGGTTGTGGTTTAGGGAAAATCCAATGGTCGGATTTCCCGCACTAGTCGTTTGGAATCACGGTTTCAAAATACAAACTGCACGGCCACGATTCGTTTTAATTATATATATATATATATATATATATATAGTTCATTCGACGATTTCGATATCGTTTTCACTTCAAATATTTCACTAACACCTTTAAATTTTGGAAAATTTCGCCATAACCTCCTTTGTACGGGAGGGGCTGGGAAAATTCTCAAATAGCCAAACGGGCGTCTCATCTCAAAAAGAAAAGAAAAATCCAAGCGGCTAGCCAATAGGCTCATAAAATCATCACCCAAGCAAAACAGTAAACAGGTACCTATTTGTCGGGCACAAAATTTTATTCCTCTTCTCTAGCCTCTTTGCTATAACCTGTTCAATAAGTATGCATGTACATATATGCAATTCTTATCACTTATCATTTTCCATTCAACTTCATATTTGATTCTATTTGGTTTAAAGTCGCCATTCATTCTAATGTTGCATACATAGGCAAAAATCATATCATTAGCTAATTAATGGATATTTCAAGTCATGCATATTTATTTGAACAAGTGGTTATTTTTAATACTTCACATTTCAATAAAAAAGATATTTTTGGCGAACTAAAATATATTTCAACACATGACTATTTTATTTAGTTCTCATACATGTTAAAAATAATATTCACTTCACAAATATTTATTTCCACACTAGCATATTTTTAGCAAATAACAAATATGATAAATAGTATTTTCATCATCTAAAATATTTATTCAACACATGAATGCCTTTAACACTTCATAATTTCAATAAAAATGTAATTTTTATTGTTCGATCTTCTTATTCAACACATGAAACTTTTCAACACACGCTCTTCTCTACACATGAGCATTTCCACACATGGATATTTTATATAGTTTGTTCATATAAGAAAGATGAAAATTTTATTGTTGAAACTATTTATATATAAGGTGAATATTTTACATACTTCATATATATTATAAAAATGTGATTTTTATTGTTTAAACACCTTATTCATTCGCACATGAATTTAATTTTCAAACATGACTTCTCAACACAGGAGCATTTCCACACATGGATATAATTTCAACACATGACTTCAGTTTCAACGCATGAAAATAATCCTAACACATGAATATTATTCAAACTTTCGGCAGCATAACGGCAGGGTAGTTAAACTGGCACCGTCCCTAGTACGGCTCCTCGCTCTACCTTAAAACCTCGCGGTTTTTTACAATGGGGATTTCATGCATCTAGTTCGCACGCAGGCGGCATGTTTTATTTTCATTTCCACAATTATTTCAAATTTGTTTCAATCACCAATGGGTATTTTTCAACCACAACCAAACAATATCAACCACAAACAATTCTATCAACCATTCGCATTATTCACCCAATTTTTCACACCAATTCACAAACAATAAATATCGTCCATGGTTTGTGGAAGAGGGGAGTGTGTGTGTATATATATATATTTTATTTTCCATTCAAACACACATATCATTTAAACAATGCATGTATAATTCATACTTCGCTCATACAACTTATACTACGCATGTATATATGGTATACAACACGTATATAATTTATATTTCGCTTATATAATTTATACATGACATGTATATGTGGTATACAACACGTATATAATTTATATTTTGCTTATATAATTTATACATGACATTTTCCATTCAATTTCATTTAATTTAGATTTCTCACCTTGGTTTTCGAAGTGCTAAAAATCGTAGATGGCTCAGAAAAATCCGCGGTCTCTTCTATGTGGTAGAGAGCCTCCTTGCGGTCACGATGTTTCCTGTTTCATCGAATTTCGTCAACACACTAAAAAGATATGATTTTTCAAAGTTCAAATATAATAAAGGTCTCACCTTTCACGATTGTTCAAAACTAGGTATGGATTTATCGCGAAATCCGCTGACCTAGATGACGATCAGGGAGTTGGACGTCGACGAGGGGAGTGAGGCGCGTCCAGGGGTGGTGGTCGGAGGCAGTTCGGTGGTCGGATCTGGTCGGGGCGGCGGTGGGAAGGGCTGACGTTGGAGGAGGTGATTCGGGCGCTAGGGTCGATGATAGGAGGCGTGGTGGGTATTGATTTGAAGAGGGGAAGAAGGGCTTTCGAGATTGGGTAGTGGCGCTGGCTATCGTCGCCTGTGGCGGCGGGATTTTGGCCGGGAAGATCGGAGCGCGAGCCGCCGTCGAGAGCAAAAGGGGTATCGGGTTTTTTTATTGAACGAGGGTTATGAACGGAGGGTTCTGATTGGGCCACACATATATATTTAATTTAATTTTTTTTCTCTCTAAAAATACCCACTTATCTGAACGAACCCCAATTCAAACCCAGTGACTGTCACCCCTAGCTAAATACCCCCATCCCGGACACAATGGGATATGTTTCGTTGGCCAATTTGACTATTACAGTTAGTTATTTTTCAAATTAAAGTATAAAACATTTTATATTCAATTTGAACGTACATTTCAATTTGCCAGGGCCACAAATTGATTCGAAAAATTCCAGAAAAATAAATCTAGCTATGTTTTGACGCTACGGTCCCAATAAAACTAGTTTCGTCAAATTCTGAGATCGTTTGAAAAATGGCCATTTTCTGGTCGATCCAATTTAACAGAAATTGACCAAACACATTTTCTTTTGCCATGCTCACATACTAGCTTCAAAAATTATGAAATTTGAAACCTAGCAATAGTTTGACATCCCGGACCCAACAAAAGTGGTTTCGTCGAATTCCGAGGTCGTTTGCAAAATGTCTATTTTCAAGGGCTATATATTCTATATAGCGACCTTTCTGAAAATTCATTTGGCCATAACTTTTGATTCCCGCTATGAAACTTTGATTTTTCAGATTCGTTAGAAAGATATTCATAAATAGATTTAAATATTTTTTGTTTCACTAAAATCTGTTATATTTTCCACCCGGCACAGTCAGTCAAAGTTTGAATTCAAATTTTCAAACTGACGCACTATTTCTAATTCATTCTTTTATTGAAATATTCTATTTCAATTGTTCAAATTGCATTGAAATAACCAATTTAAAATTTTTAAATTGGCTCGTATTTTCCGGGTTGTTACAGTTGGTGCACTGGCATTCATGGGGGTAAACCCGTTCCACGTTAGCGGCGTGGTCCTGTGATTTGCCTTATCATTTATATAAGTTAATTTTAAATGAAGAGTTTATCATACTAGTCCCATGTCTGACTCATAGTTTGCTTTTCCCTTGAAAACTCGGGTGCCCCTATTTTCCACATGGGCAGTCGAGTGGTTTGTTACGCAGATATTTATTTATTGAGAAGGATTCTGGATTGAACCTTAAAGCTGTTTCCAGAGCATTGATAGTCTTCCGCTGTGTTAGTTTTTTTGTTTTCGCTGCATCGTATTACATTTATTGTAAATTAATCTTCCGTTGTATTATATTTTGATATACTCTGATATTTTTTGTACTCTAATGTAACATTATTATGATGTTCATAAAAGACTTATGTTATTTGTTCTGATGTGTTGTATGCCCAAAGTTAGCATATCCGGGTTTTGAATGGTCTTGGTCGATTTAGCGATCGATTAGGTCTAAGCGAAATCCGTTATCATTACAATAACATTGGATTATAAATGATTAATAGGAATTATTTTGGAAAATCAGATAAGAAATTAAGGTATTAATTTGGTTAAAGATTTATAAAGCGAATGGTATAAGATTTATAAAGCGAATGGTTATGGATTTATAAAGCGAATGGTTATGGATTTATAAAACGAATGGTTATGGAAATATAAAACAAATGGCAAAGGATTTTTATAAATGAAAGGAAATGTATTGTAAATGAAAGATAAAGGAATTCGTATATGGAAGGCTAAATGATTGTGTAAAGGAAAGGTGAAGGGTTTTGAATTGGAATCTGTAATATTTATTTACAGAAGTTAACTTAAATTATTTTAATTAATTTTATGAAATGGTAGTTTAAACAAAATGGGAAATACTAGTGAGAATATAAAGCAATATAATAATTAAAAGAAAATGGTAAAAAGGGATTATGATGTGTTTTCTTAGAAATTGGAACTTGTTGTACGTTGGTTGAGTTGAGTAATTTTCGAGGAGTCAATCTAATGTTGGTTTCGGCCTTCAAGGTTAATACTGAGAGATTTACTCACTTACCAATTTACAGTGAGGAGCCAATGATTAGAAGTGGAATGATAGTTGAATATTCTTATATTAAATAAGAAAAGGAAATGTTTTCCAAATTAGAAGTTTTAATATTTAATTAACGACGAGTTAATTAATGAGGTTAATTAATGTTGGGTATAGAATCAGTAAATTATTTTCTTTTTATGGATGAATCCGATTCTCAAATCTAGCCCATATGATTATTGGTACGGAAAGACCGGGATCGAATTTATATTCGAAAACCATTCCGAACAAACGAATACGTAAATGTAGAGGATGCTGATTAAAGATGGAGAAATTGAAGATTGTGGATCTTCATGAGCGAAAGGAGTACTTAATAAATTTCTCTGGGTAGCTCCTGGAGATATTCTAACAGTGATTCTGTTGTGATTGTAATTTATGGATTGCAAGGGCTAGTCTCTACTAATCCATACGGTGATACCTAGGATGTGATAGGAGGGTACCTTTGGTTCATCCTTCTCCTAGATGATTGGTATGGACGAATATCTTACAGAGTCTTTCTAAAGGAATTACGTGCGTTGATTTCTTCAAACGTACCATAGTTGATGGCAAAGAAGGGCACTTCTCTTAGCTTAGCGACTAATGTATTTTTGTGGATGTCGAGAAGTGATATCTGGCGGATCTGACGATGTGGAATTCAAATTGAATGGTGGTCAGATGTTCTAGAAAGAAGATTAAACCTCAAGCCTCATCAACCAGGAAATGGTATAAAATCGGTTAAGTCGCATGGCTATATGGCTCGCTCCCATTAGGGTGTATTGTCACCATCTAGAGAATATTCATATTTGTTCTTCTTTTCACTTCTGTATCTCCCGGGAACGGCTATGTTGCTAGCAACCGTAGGTGACAATATATTCGGAACATTCAAGAGAAGTGAATGGTCTGTCACGTTTAGCTAAGTTGCAAGATGTTCTCGTTGAACTCTAATGTATCCCTTCTAGAGTGCACTGGTCGAAAGATGGCCCTATACCTTGCTAGTTGGAATCCATATCCAATAAGCACCGCGTTTTGATTGTATACCATGTATGTAGAGCGTGAGATGCAATCGTTCTGCTAGATTGTTATTTATTTGTATTTAGACATTATTATAATATCAAAAAAGATATGATTTCAAAATGTTTTGGGTTATCATAAGGTAAAAACCATTCGTGTTTATGTGTGGATCGGTCTTACGATTATCATTTTCATTCAGACAAGATTTGTTAAATTTAAAATCAAGTTGGATGTTGCTTATAAACTTAGTGGGTTTCTCACTCTGGTTCACCGGACTAATCCGACATTTGTAATGCTTGGATTAGAGCAGGTTTTACAGGTTTAGTTTATCGGATGCTACGAAGAGACGAGCTGGAAGAGTTCAAACGTATGATATTATATAGATATTATTCCGCTGTGTGATTGTATATGAGGACAAGTTGCTATAACTGTCTAGATGTGTTGATGTACTTTGATGATTGTAAATATTTTTAAAGCTCTCAATACAGATTTATTTTTATATTATATTTTGTTCCGCTGCAATGTGAGACTTTGATTCTGCTGTGTTTCTTCTTCTTATTTCTTCTGTTCTAATATTTTTTTCTTTCTTGTCTCACCCTCTAATTTCTTTCTCCTAACGATCTGCTTTTCTATGCAATTTAATTTGACATGGGTTGTTAGATGTTGGCTTACACTATACGGAAAAAGTGGGTCATTCCAAGTGGTATCAGAGCATAAGGTTTAGTAATAACCTTGGCTCTTTGGCATAACTCAATAGAGATGGGGTTAGTAATACCCTAAATTGAGTTTGAGTGTATATATGTGAAACGACCCAAACTTCCCCTTAGGGGAAAGCCCGGATTGAGTTGAGAACAACACTCATCAGAACACAAATAATAGAACATTTCATTGCTATTACAACAATTACATCAGAGTACAAGAATATTCCAGAGTATGAATAATTATTACACATTGGAAATACAATATATGATATTTTAAAATACAAAGCAGCAGAGAATAATACATAATACAACTGAAAGAAATACACGGATATAGAGCTTTCTGAATATCGCTTCAGCTATAAACCAGGATGTTGTGAATATAATATCTGCAAAACCAAAACTACTATCTGCTCGTGTGGAAAATAGGGGCACCCAGAGTTTAGGTTAAAACAATTTCATTGATATTACAACAATTACATCAGAGTACAAGAATATTCCAAAGTATGAATAATTATTACATATTGGAAATACAATATATGAGATTTTAAAGTACAAAGCAGCGGAGGATAATACATAATACAACTGAAAGAAATACACAGATACAGAGCTTTCCGAATATCGCTTCAACTATAAACAAGGATCATGTGAATATAATATCTGCAAAACTAAAACTACTAGCTGCCCGTGTGGAAAATAGGGGCACCCAGAGTTTAGGTTAAAACAATAAACTCCAGGTCAGTCATGGGAGTGGTGTGAGAACTAAAACAGTTATTAATATTTAATTTAAAGGTGGGGAAATCTGTAACGGCCCGCCCTGCACCAACCGACATTTACTCCAAAGGTGCACTGTACACATGTCCAGTTAGCACGGAACGGGTCGTGAGAAGGAATGGGAAGAAGGAAATGAACATACAAAGAACATGTAGAATGTCTCACAGCGCATAGAACAAAATATAATAATAACATACTTGACATAAAACAGGAGAGACAGTGCATAAGCTGAAAATCAGAACTAAACATCATAGCAGCGGAAATCCAAAATACAGCTTATTACAACTTTCAAACTGTCTCAAAGCAAAAGTAAGATAAAGGAGGTACACTACTAATGCCCAAGTAGCGACCACCAACGACACAGGGAGAATGTGTATATATATATATCATACGTGGAAGCCTCCTGCCCGCCTCCGAATCAGCTACTCGCGCATCACCAGCTAACCTGTCTCTAGTCTGCTCGTGTGAGCACCCAGAGTAATAAGAAGAGACATAAAACTCTGGGTCAGACATAAAGCCTGGTATGAGCGATAAGCATCTAAAGTGAACAATAACAGGTAGACTAAAACATACCTGAACCTGGACCTGCAACCAAAGAGTTAGCACTACATACTGTACAACACTCTAAGGTACCATATCAAACGGTGTAAAGATACGGAGGTGGGGGAGGTGTACATGTCATAATGATGGCAAACAATCAAACATAGCATCCATCCTCACATCTCTCACTCACTGCGTAAAGCATACGATATTCACCACTTCGATCACCCAACATACCTTGCTACGATCACTCTGCCCCATGAAGTCATAAATGGCTTCACTGCACTGATAACGTAGCCACTAATCCTTTGCTATGTCCACTTTGCCCCATGGAGTCACAAGAACCCCACTGCACTGGCTCATAGCCTGACCATTTCTTACTATGTCCACTTGCCCCATGGAGTTATTCACCCCATCTGCGCTGGCTCATAGTCTTACTACGCATCACCTTGCCCCTCGGGTCATAATGACCCTACTGCACTGATAACGTAGTCTTGCTACCATCACCTTGCCCCTCAGGTCATAATGACCCTACTGCACTGATAAGTAGCCATCATTCCTTTTTAGTGGGGAATCGAAGTTATGAACGTCGACAACTCCTTAGCACACGTCCCGCAGCAAAGTCCAACCATGAAGTGAACTCATCGGTTCCCAACTGGATCCTGAGCTCTAACTTCCCATATTGGACTACCTTTGCATCTCGGGTTATTGATCAATAATGGGTCGGGTCGGGTTCCTTCTCAAGCCATCGGTTCGGGTCGGGTATCCTCCATCTGTTCGGGTCGGGTCTTCTTCTGGTGCGGTTCGGGTCGGGTGCCACTCCATCGGTTCGGGTCGGGTGCCACTCCATCGGTTCGGGTCGGGCGTTTCTCCTCGGTTCGGGTCGGGTGTCACTCCCCCTCCAGTTCATGCTTCCGCTCCGATCCGCCTCCTCAACCTTTACGTGCTTCGATCCGATCCATCCTCCTCAATCCGCTCCGATCCCTACCCCCTAATCCGATCTGATCCCAGTTCAGCTAGCGTGGCCTTCCTTTTTGCCATTTTTCCCAAGTGTTGGGTTCCGATCCGATCGAATTCCTTGCTCAGTTCAACATATCCGATCCGAGCCCCATATCCGATCCGATCCGAACCCTGCACTGTTTTCTGAAACTGTTCCAGCAAGTGTTTACACCATTCGACGACGTTTTAGACCATTCTAACTATTGAAATTAATCATAAAGCATTTCATACAGTCATAGCAACATGCATAATCAACCACAAACATCAAAACATCAACATGATAGGTTAAAATGGATCAAACATACCTAAAACCCCATATTTCCCCTTAAGCATGTTTAGATGAAACTAATGATAGGATTAGCAAAACTTAACCAAATTAACCCAAATTCATATCAGAGGTCTAAAACATCATTTAAGAATTTATGAACATTTTTCCCGAATTTTATCATGCGTAATTTCGCTAATTAACACTAATTACCCTTAACTAGCCATAATTAGTGTAAAACTATGCAAATCACTCACCTTAGCCACAAATAAACTAAGATCTGAAATAAATCTCTGATTTGATGTGAATCTCTATGCTAAACAGAAGCTCCAATGTTGATTTGGTGTAGATCTCCCTTGATTAGATGTTGCTAAGCTTAATCCTTGACCAAAAGATGATTTGGAGGTGATTTAGAGGTTAGAGGCCATTTTTAGGGTTCCTTGGTGATAAGTGGAGGCTAGAAAACTGAAATGGAATGATCCTCTATCTCATTTCAGCCTCCCCATAACCCTAACCCCGAAATGGGTTGTGGGCCTACTCACTAATCACCCAATTTGGCCCGGTTAAGCAGTTTTTCACCCTCCAAACCTTATTTCAGCCATATCTCCCAAACGGTAAGTCCGTTTGGCTATTATGACCACTCTACGGAAAGGTAAACCATCAAACGAATCCAATGGAAGTGGTTTCGGATCAAAATTCCTTTCCAATCAAAAGTTATGGCCAAAACAGTACTAACTAAGGGCAAAATGGTCATTTAAAAATCGACAAAAATCATAAGCATGGGAAATGACTCTAACAGATGTTTCCCACAGTTACATGACCATACAACTTCATACGGAAAAGAAATAAATATTCTACAACCCTATGATGTGTAGAATACGGGTCGTTACACTCTCCCCCCCTTAAGAAATTTCGCCCCCGAAATTCCCAAATCAAAACACCCACAAAGGTCCTGCATGCCTATCAATCATAAAACAACAATCAAACATGCAAAACAAGCAAAAAAAGTCTACCCTAGCATGCGAAAAACCAAATTGCAAAGTAAATCTTACCAGGCAAAGAGTTCTGGATATGCCTTCCTAATGCTCTCCTCTATCTCCCAAGTACAATCATTCTCGTCCTCGCCCCACTGAACCTTAACTAGCTTCACCGCCTTCCTTCGAAGTTGCTTCGTATCGTGCCCCACAATACGAATCGGCTTGCGGTTCCCAACCGCCTCGGGTTCTACTTCGAAGTCCTTTAACTGATCAGGTGAAATAGTCATATCTGAGTCGTGGACGAACTTCCTTAGTTGGGAAACATGAAATACATTATGAACTCCCGCCATTTTCTCTGGTAAGCCAACTCTATATGCCAAATTCCCGACTAGTTCAAGAACAGGGAATGGGCCAACAAATCTTGGTGCCAACTTGCCTCTCCTGCCAAATCGAATCACGCTCTTCAACGGAGAGATCTTGACAAACACCAAGTCACCAATGGAGAATTTCAAGTCTCTTCTCCTCTTATCAGCATAACTCTTCTGCCTATCTTGGGCAGCTTTCATTCGTTGCTGAATGATCTTGATCTTATCGGAAGTTTCTCTCACCACATCTGGTCCAAGCACAAACTTCTCGCCAGTCTCTATCCAACTTGATGGTGAGTTGCACGGTCTTCCGTACAAAGCTTCATATGGAGCCATACCGATACTGGATTGGTAGCTATTATTATATGCAAACTCTACTAGATGCAAATGGTCATCCCATGATCCACCAAAGTCCAATATACAAGCTCTCAAGAGATCTTCCAATATACGATTCACCCTCTCCGTCTGACCGTCGGTCTGAGGATGATATGCGGTACTGAGATGTAATCCTGACCCTAAAGCCTCCTGTAAGCTCTTCCAAAACCCACTAGTGAACAACGGGTCTCGGTCACTCACAATGCTTTTGGGTACTCCATGAAATCTCACTACCCACTTCATATACAATTCTGCCAACTTGGCTGCCGTCCTAGTCGATTTGACTGGTATAAATCTTGCACTTTTAGTCAATCGATCCACAATTACCCAAATGCTATCATATCCCGATCTAGTCCTTGGTAAACCATCGATGAAATCCATCGAGACTTGCTCCCATTTCCATTCGGGAATTTCTAATGGTTGCAACAACCCACTAGGCTTCTTTTGCTCGGCCTTAACTAGCTGGCAATTCATGCATTTGGATATAAACTTCCCAACGTCTCTTTTCATCCCTTCCCAGTAGTAAGTCTGTCTCATGTCTCGATACATCTTATTACCACCGGGATGTATAGTCAGTTTTGAGTGATGACATTCTCTAAGCACTTCATCCCTCAAACCATTTACGTTGGGTACAACAAGCTTTCCATTCTTTCTAAGCCATCCATCTCGATCAAGCCCATACTTGTTCATCTCCTCACCGTCGATGCCCATCTCTAACTTGGAGATGATTTCCGATAGATTAGGACCGTCCCTCTGGCTGGAACCAATTCGCTCTATCAAGGTGGGTCTGATCGCAAAACTAGCTAGCATAACTGGATCCAATTCGCACTTTGGTCTGAAATCAAACCCCGCGATATACTCCAGTAGCTTCCATTCAAGAAACATTGCCCCTAAGCTGGCATGTCTCCTACTCAAGGCATCGGCTACCGCATTACCTTTCCCAGGTGTATATGCGATATCAAAATCATACGAAGCCAAGAACTCTAACCATCTCTGCTGACGGAGATTCAGATCTTTCTGAGAGAAGAGATACTTTAACGATTTATGATCGGTAAACAACTCAAATCTTTCTCCCAAGAGATAGTGTCTCCACATCTTCAACGCAAATACAATCGCTGCCAATTCCAAATCATGGGTAGGATACTTCTTCTCATGCGGCTTTAGCTGTCGACTAGCATAAGCTACAACCCTACCTCCTTGCATCAACACAGCACCCAGTCCGGTACCACAAGCATCCGCACATACCGTCATCTCTTCATTCCCTTTAGGAATGACTAACACTGGCGCATGCGTCAACTTCTCCTTTAGACTCTTAAAGGCATCCTCACACACTCCGTCCCAGACGAAGGATTGATTCTTCTTAGTCAACTGAGTCAACGGTGCTGCTATCTTGGAGAAGTCCTGGATAAACTTATGATAATATCCAGCTAATCCCAAGAAACTTCTTACGTCTGTCGCATTCTGGTGCGTAGGCCAATCCTGTACCGTAGCCACCTTCGCAGGGTCCATGGCAATACCACTCTCTGAAACAACATGACCCAAGAATCTTACTTCCCTTCTCCAAAAATGACACTTAGAGAATTTCTCTTTCAATTGGTGTTTCCTCAACACCTCCATCACTATCCTCAAGTGTCCCTTGTGTTCCTCCTCTGTCCTTGAGTAAACAAGGATATCATCCACGAACACAAGAACAAACTTATTCAACTGATCTCTGAATACTCGATTCATAAAATCTACAAAATAGGCTGGTGCATTGGTTAACCCAAATGGCATGACCAACCACTCATAAAACCTAGACGGCGTCCTAAATGCCGTTTTCGGAACGCTCTCATCCGCTACTCGTAGCTGATGAAATCCTGTCGCGAGGTCCAACTGGGAGAACATTCTAGCTCCTTCCAGCTGATCAAACAAATCATCTATTGTGGTAGAGGATACTTATTCTTCCTCGTCACCTTATTCAACTCGCGATAGTCCACACACAAACGAAGGGAACCATCTGCCTTAGTGGCAAATACAACTGGTGCTCCCCACTCGGAGATACTCCTTCTAATAAATCCCTTCTTCAAAAGATTGCTGACTTGCACCCCGAGCTCTCGCTGCTCTCTTGGTGCCATACGACGAAGTGGCATCACTATAGGTCTGGCATCTTTCACTAAAACAATACGGAACTCAATCTCTCGGTGTGGTGGAAGCCCGGTCACCTCCTCGAAGACATCCGGATACTGGCCAACCACGGGCACATCTGACAACTCATCATGCGGGATGTCGAGGGAATTTACAAAACTATCCATAACCCCATCACTAGGTAGACTACCAAACACTACCCTCCGCCCATCATCCGCCCTCACTGTCACCAAAAAGCCCTCACAGTCTACCACCACCCCGTATCTTTGGAGCCAATCGACTCCCAATATAATGCCATACCCAGTAAAGCCCAAAACAAAGCAATCACATACAAACATACATCCATGACTCGATAAGACCAAATTCCTGCAAATCATACTAAGGCCAGTCGAACCACCAATCGGGTTCGTCACAACCAATGGTCTATTGACTATCTCGGGTTCCAGTCCCAACCTATCTACCAGGTCACTAGATATGAAGGAACGGGAAGCCCCAGTATCAAACAAAACTCGAACTGGTACATCATAAATAGAAAGCATACCTTGAATAACAACATTATTTCCTTTCTCCGCCGCAGTTGGGGCATTCGACGAAGAAGGAACGGCATCAATAGCATATGCTTTCACAATCTGCTTCTCCTTAAAAGGTTGTGGGACACTTATCCTTCTGATGGCCCATTTGACCACAGTTGTAGCACTTCCTTTCCGCTGGCTTGGCCCGACATTCTTTAGCATAATGGCCCTTCTTTCCACAGCTAAAGCACTTAACATCCTTCTTGCTCTTTTTCTGACCACCTTTAGATTGGTCCTGCTTCCTCTTATTCTGAGAGTTATTCTTGCCTCCACCGCCTGCTTGCGGCTTTGGCCCTTCTGCAGATGCAGCCTCGGTCTTTGACCTAGGGTAAAGGCTCTCTAATCTCAAAGCTTTCCCCACGATCGATTCAAAAGTCTCATCAATGTGGTTGATGAGCCTTTCCCCCAAGTATCCATCCAAACCAGTAATGAACTTCTCATTCTTCTTTTCAGGAGTATCAATGAGAGACAGTCCATACTTCGACAAAGTGTGGAACTCAGCAATATAATCAGAAACTGCCCTCCCATTCTGCTTGAGTTCCAAGAACCTCTTGAACAGCACTGACTTCTGGGCAGCTGGAATAAACTTCTCGCTAAAGCGAGCCTTGAACTGATCCCAAGTAACCTGATCTTCTGGAGTAGCCGTTCTTATGGCATTCCACCAATTCATCGCTCGCCCTTGCAGCTGACGAGACGCTAGCCTTATCTTCATCGCATCCTCAAGACCCAAGTCATCGAAGATACGGTCACAGCTATCCATCCAGTCCTGAACATCTGTGGCCGACTCCGTTCCATGGAACAGCTTTCCACCAAGATTAGTGTAATCCTTGCACAACTTGGCAAAATCGACCCTAGGCGCCTGCACTACTGGGCCAACACCAACCCCGGGATTGGGAACTGCCCCTTGTACTTCTCTAAGCATGTCTCTCATGGGGTTAGTAAAAATCGCCCTCATGTTAGCGGCATTCCTTTGGTTGGTCCCTCTACCAGCACCCCTCGTATCTTGGCTCATCGTCAATCTGAAAAAGGGAAACGATTAACGACCCCATAGTGGTGATAATGCAGTGCAACTTCATTCTTATACTACTAATAGTATATATATACATAGCATTTGAAAACCAAAGTAATCACAAATACGCGCTCTCATATACGTACTATCTCTCCCTAGTGTCTATCCCTAGTTTAACTACGCAACCTAGAGCTCTGATACCAAATGTAACGGCCCGCCCCGCACCAACCGACATTTACTCCAAAGGTGCGCTGTACACATGTCCAGTTAGCACGGAACGGGTCGTGAGAAGGAAAGGGAAGAAGGAAATGAACATACAAAGAACCTGTAGAATGTCTCACAGGGCATAGAACAAAATATAATAATAACATACTTGACATAAAACAGGAGAGACAGTGCATAAGCTGAAAATCAGAACTAAACATCATAGCAGCGGAAATCCAAAATACAGCTTATTACAACTTTCAAACTGTCTCAAAGCAAAAGTAAGATAAAGGAGGTACACTACTAATGCCCAAGTAGCGACCACCAACGACATAGGGAGAATATGTATATATATATCATACGTGGAAGCCTCCTGCCCGCCTCCGAATCAGCTACTCGCGCATCACCAGCTAACCTGTCTCTAGTCTGCTCGTGTGAGCACCCAGAGTAATAAGAAGAGACATAAAACTCTGGGTCAGACATAAAGCCTGGTATGAGCGATAAGCATCTAAAGTGAACAATAACAGGTAGACTAAAACATACCTGAACCTGGACCTGCAACCAAAGAGTTAGCACTACATACTGTACAACACTCTAAGGTACCATATCAAACGGTGTAAAGATACGGAGGTGGGGGAGGTGTGCATGTCATAATGATGGCAAACAATCAAACATAGCATCCATCCTCACATCTCTCACTCAGTGCGTAAATCATACGATATTCACCACTTCGATCACCCAACATACCTTGCTACGATCACTCTGCCCCATGAAGTCATAAATGGCTTCACTGCACTGATAATGTAGCCACTAATCCTTTGCTATGTCCACTTTGCCCCATGAAGTCACAAGAACCCCACTGCACTGGGTCATAGCCTTACCAATCCTTACTATGTCCACTTGCCCCATGGAGTTATTCACCCCATCTGCGATGGCTCATAGTCTTACTACGCATCACCTTGCCCCTCGGGTCATAATGACCCTACTGCACTGATAACGTAGTCTTGCCACCATCACCTTGCCCCTCAGGTCATAATGACCCTACTGCACGGATAAGTAGCCATCATTCCTTTTTAGTGGTGAATCGAAGTTATGAACGTTGACAACTCCTTAGCACACGTCCCGCAACAAAGTCCAACCATGAAGTGAACTCATCGGTTCCCAACTGGATCCGGAGCTCTAACTTCCCATATTGGACTACCTTTGCATCTCGGGTTATTGATCAATACTGGGTCGGGTCGGGTTCCTTCTCAAGCCATCGGTTCGGGTCGGGTATCCTCCATCTGTTCGGGTCGGGTCTTCTTCTGGTGTGGTTCGGGTCGGGTGCCACTCCATCGGTTTGGGTCGGGTGCCACTCCATCGGTTCGGGTCGGGCGTTTCTCCTCGGTTCGGGTCGGGTGTCACTCCCCCTCCAGTTCATGCTTCCGCTCCGATCCGCCTCCTCATCTTTTACGTGCTTCGATCCGATCCATCCTCCTCTATCCGCTCCGATCACTACCCCCTGATCCGATCCGATCCCAGTTCAGCTAGCGTGGCCTTCCTTTTTGCCATTTTCCCAAGTGTTGGGTTCCGATCCGATTGAATTCCTTGCTCAGTTCAACATATCCGATCCGATCCCCATATCTGATCCGATCCGAACCCTGTACTGTTTTCTGAAACTGTTCCAGCAAGTGTTTACGCCATTCGACGACGTTTTCGACCATTCTAACTATTGAAATCAATTACAAAGCATTTCATACAGTCATAGCAACATGCATAATCAACCACAAACATCAAAACATCAACACGATAGGTTAAAATGGATCAAACATACCTAAAAGCACATATTTCCCCTTAAGCATGTTTAGGTGAAACTAATGATAGGATTAGCAAAACTTAACCAAATTAACCCAAATTCATATCAGAGGCCTAAACCATCATTTAAGAATTTATGAACATTTTTCCCGAATTTTATCATGCGTAATTTCGCTAATTAACACTAATTACCCTTAACTAGCCATAATTAGTGTAAAACTATGCAAATCACTCACCTTAGCCACAAATAAACTAAGATCTGGAATAAATCTCTGATTTGATGTGAATCTCTATGCTAAACAGCAGCTCCAATGTTGATTTGGTGTAGATCTCCCTTGATTAGATGTTGCTAAGCTTAATCCTTGACCAAAAGATGATTTGGAGGTGATTTAGAGGTTAGAGGCCAATTTTAGGGTTCCTTGGTGATAAGTGAAGGCTAGAAAACTGAAATGGAATGATCCTCTACCTCATTTCAGCCTCCCCATAACCCTAACCCCGAAATGGGTTATGAGCCTACTCACTAATCACCCGATTTGGCCCGGTAAAGCAGTTTTTCACCCTCTAAACCTTATTTCAGCCATATCTCCCAAACGGTAAGTCCGTTTGGCTATTATGACCACTCTACGGAAAGGTAAACCATCAAACGAATCCAATGGAAGTGGTTTCAGATCAAAATTCCTTTCCAATCAAAAGTTATGGCCAAAACAGTACTAACTAAGGGCAAAATGGTCATTTAAAAATCGACAAAAATCATACGCATGGGAAATGACTCTAACAGATGTTTCCCAAAGTTTCATGACCATACATCTTCATACGGGAAAGAAATAAATATTCTACAACCCTATGATGTGTAGAATACGGGTCATTACAAAATCATGGGACCAAGCCATAATACGGAACGGGTTTACTCCACATGAATCTTAGTTTAAAATAAAACAACGCATTGTTTTTTGAAAAATGAAACTATTATAAGACTCAGGTCCCATTACATAATGCAACGCAAGCCAGAGGATAAAGTTTTACCTTATAATAGCCAAACATGCTTAATACGTATAAAAAAATTATTTTGATATTACTATGAGTCTATAGTGTCAAAATCAGCTTCAAATATAAATGTGTCAATCATATACGGCATAGTAACCCATCCTACTATGTCGCCATACTAGTTATACAATTAAAACTGAAATGTCGTATTGGAAGTTGGATTTCCATCCATGAACCAAGGCTAGGGATCGTCCTTACCGAATTCGAGACACTCTAGCCCGTGCCTCAGGAGTAGAACGCATCATCCCTTGGAGCCACAGGGTCGGTCCATAAACTTACGTTAGTGGATTATATATAATTCCTGAATAATACGTTTCCCCGCCCTATGGGGCATAGATTAAGAGCCACTAGGGAGTCAAATCCGAGGTACCTCGCTTTCCATCATCCACATAAGTAAAAATGTCTAGGCTCCATACCATGACACCACTTCTAGCTAGAAAGAAATGCATGTTCTCCCTGGATGCTTCTCCCGTTTCAGGTTCATACCATGGTGTGAGGCTCGCGAAGTAACGCTATACACAAAGTTATGCTAATTAAAGCTGTAATTTGATCATCAACTACAAGACTCTGCTTTTCAACAAAAGCCTTGATCATTTGCATCTTGGCATGCCACACTGGCAATTCACACTATGCAACTGATGTCTATCAATATATAACCTCTAAGCTCGTACGTCTCAGAGAAGGGTGTTAAGAAAGAGAATAAATTCTCCGCCACCAAATAGATATATATTTAATAGAGATTAATTAGCACAGAATGAAACCAATGTCAGGCATACATCCATTTACAAGTCCGTTCTGGGTCTGAACGAAACAAGAGGCACCTTATTCCTCATCTCATATGTCTAATACAGGAGAAAGGTCCTCGCATATCCGTCGATCTCCAAGTACGTCTGAACGATCACCACTTATTACCTTGTCTTGGGTGTACAACCCAATCAAGACATCGGTAATCATCCAAATGATGTGAAGAACTCCGGCCTTCAACCACCTCTTTATCATCTACTTTTGGTCGTCGTATTAATTATTCAGAATGGATGAAACCCGGTCTTTCCTAATAACTCGCGTATTTATAATCAAGTGCTATAAAAACACATCATACGCCTCATTCCAATTCAGAATATTCTTATATTCAAATATTCACATCTTTAGGGAAAGGTTCCCATTAATTTTATCAAAGATAAATCCTTTTAGAATTATTCTTTAATCTTCCTTTAGATATCATTTCAAAAGATTTTATTTTATCTAGTCGGGATAATCGAACCTTACCACAATAATCTTTTATTATTTTCCAATCCCAACTTATTCATCCCATGGAGAAAAACTATTAGCACTCCATGTCTAACACCCACTGTGCTCTGGGTAAATTTGATTACCCTTTCTCGTTCAAATATAATTAAAGATTTAACTATCGCCTAGAGTAAACTGGTGGTACTCCATTTTCGATCATCTCATTAATTCGATAAATTTAATTATCTCATTCCAATCTAATTAAAGATTCATTAAAACTCTAGTTTAGTTTAATCTCAAAAAATCATTATTTAATGATTATTCAATTTTAGGAAATAAATCTTGTCTATAACTGGGTTAAAGGACAAATGTTATTTAAAACATTGTTCATGATAAACCCAAAATCATCTTCCATCAAAATGGAATCTATAAGGAAATCATAACAGTATATAATCGATATAAATTCCCATATCAGACTAATAATATAAATGGAATAGCGGTAAGGCCTTTTAAATTCCATATATAGTAACCGTCTTCATTCAAAAAAGCTCATCTCGATTATTACCAAATCGAATTCCATTCAATTCCAATTTAGTCTACTAAATTGGAAAACTTTACTTTGGAAAATTTTCCATTTAAATCTTAATAAAATATTTATAAATTCCAAATTATATTTTCACTGTTAATTGGGTTAAAGAACAAATGTCATTTAAAACACAGTTCACGATAAACCCACAATCAACTTTCATTTCAATTCCAATTAAGTATTAATTAATTGATAAATTTATCTAAATCTTAATTAAAAGGTTTATTCTTTTCTCAACTGGGTTTAAGAATAGTTTTATTAAAGACACCATTCACGACCAACCCAAAATCCAATTTCGATATTAAATATAAGGTTCTGAATAGAAATTATATCAGCTTATATTTAATATCAAATTCTGAAACCAACAAATATTGTATTGGGAATAACGATATATATATATATCTTCCAAATTCCTCATAATATCCGTATAATAACGGAATCCAATATTGACATATTTCGAAGATAATTTCCAGTAAAATACATTCCAATATATATATATTGGGAAAATTTTGGTTTTACAAAACCATTTACAAATCCAATTTATTTATTTTAAAAACATTGAATTATAATACTAGTTAATAACTAATTCATTTTGATAAAAAAATATTTTTATCTTTTCAAATGTGGAATTTTTCATCCAAAATCTTTCCAAATCACTTATTATGATTTTACATAATTTTTCCATATTTTTAATAATTTTATTAAGGCCCGTACAGTCGGTTTCCAATAACGGCCACCGAACTGCGTCTATAGCGACCTTTTCCAAATTTGATTTGGACATAATTCCAAATACAACCATTAAATTTCAAATCCCTTATATTCATTGGAAAGCTCTTTTCGATACGAACCCAACTGTTCCGATTTTAGGAGAATCCGACGGTCGGATCTCCTGTTACACCAATTTGAAGTTAATGGTCAAAATTCGCGAACGGTCGCTGCGCGGCGCTTTCTATTCAGGCAATTATATATATATATATATATATATAATATATCATCGATTTCCATTTAAAATGTATTTTATAAAATATTTATAAATTCGTTTTAAAATGATTTCATCTTCATTTTTAATTTTAAATCAAAATTGAATATTATATAACTTTATCATATTAAAATGACAATCTTTTCAAAATATTAGATTTTGAAATCACTTCTTTTCGATATTCATTATAAAATGAATAAAATCAATCGATAAACCTGTTCGGGTTAAAATGGCATTTGCTACTTAACTTGGTTTTACCAATTTCAATATTTTTGTATCCATCCAAAAACGGACATCAAAATCATAATTTCATTCTTCACTGAATATTATTTTAACATATTGTTTAAATATTTTATTCCACACACAAATATTTGTAATGGTTTATATATTCAATAAAAATGATATTTTTATTGTTTAAATATTTTATTCATCACATGAATAATTAATTCACTTCATTAACATGTTAAAAATAATATTTTTATCTAAAAAATATTTTAACATATGATTCTTTTTCTTCTTCATTAACATGTTAAAGATGACATTTTTTATCAAACAAAAATGTATTTTAACATATGCTATATATATATAATCACATTTTTATACTGCTATTATATAAATTTAAAACAATTCTATAAATATTTTTAAAACAATGTGATTTATATTTTTAAAACAATGTGATTTATATTTATAAAACAATGTGATTTATATTTACAAAACAATGCGATTTATATTCACAAAAAAATGCGATTTATATTTACAAAACAATGTTAATTTTATTTACAAAACAATGTTAATTTTATTTACAAAACAATGTTAATCTTATTTACAAAAAAATGTTAATTTTATTTACAAAAAAATGTTAATTTTATTTATAAAACAATGTTAATTTTATTTACAAAACAATGCTATTCTTTTATTTACAAAAACAATGTTTTAAACATCAATTGCATAAATTTAAAATAAAATAATTACATTAACTAAGGGGATTACCTCCTTCTTCTTTGTCGCGATTCCTGACACCTACTATCGGCCTTACTCCCTCACAAGACCATCGTCGCACCGCCACTACCATCCCCTTGGAGCCGATCCACACCCACCGAGGCACGCGCCTCCACGTCAGCAACCCGCGCCCCAAAAACCCCGCAGTTCGATCACCTCACTCCTCCCCTATTCTAGTTCGAACGGAACGACGTCAGGTGGAGATTTCGGCCTCCATGTTGAACGAGATCAAATCTCAACCGTTGGATTTAATCATCTCTATTTGCTCTTCGTTTTTGCCTTTGGTTGCATTGAATTTTATTACGAGATTAGGGAGATCGAAGGCGATAAGTTTGGGAACACGAGGGCCCTCGGTTTTGTTTTGGCGGCTGAACGTGTTTGGGCAATTAGGGTTTGGTAGGGAGAGTATTTATAGGATATAATATATTATTAGTTAATTATTGTTTAAATTCGTTAATTAGCCGCTTAATGCCACGAACTCCAAATCAAACCCAACGACCGTTTCGCCTAGCTAAATACCCCCATTCCGAACACAATGGGATATGTTTCGTAGCCAATTATACAGTTTTGATCAGTTTTTGTTAAAATTAAAATATAAATCAATATATATTAAATTTAAACGTACATTTTAATTTACTGGGGCCACATACTGACTCCAAAAATTCCAAAAAAAATATCTAGCTTTGTTTTGATGATACGGTCCTAACAAAACTAATTTCATCGAATTTGGAGACCATTTGAAAAATGGCCATTTTCTGGTTGATCCAATTCGAATTTAAATTGCCAAACATGTTTTCTTTTGCCACGCTCACATATTAATTCCAAAAATTATGAAAATTAGAGTCTAACAATAATTTGATATTCCGGATCTAACAAAAGTGGTTTCGTTGAAAACGGAGGTCATTTGCAAAATAGCTATTTTTAAGGGTTATATATTATATTAAAATATATATAAATTCCATAGCGACTATTCTGAATTTTAAACAGGGCATAACTTTCAATTTATATTATAAAATATGAATTTTTCACATTCATTAGAAAGATATAGTTAAATAAATTCAAATATTTCTGGTTTTACTAAAATCTGATTTAATTTGAATTATGTACATCCAGTTAAAGTTTAAAATCGAACTTTCATACTGGCGCGCCATTTTAGCTCATTATATAATTAAAATAATTTTTTATATTCTAACTTCGATTTAAATAAATATTTAGTCGTTATTATTTAAAATAAATCATTTTAAATGTTCAAATTCATTAAAATAGCCAAATTAAAATTTTTAAATTGGTTCTGATTTTCCAGGTTGTTATAATCTCCCCCACTTAAAATCTCTTTGTCCTCGAAAAGGAACGGAGCTGAAAGTTGTTTAACTAACCAACTCAACTTTTATACTGGCTTTCATTCTTCAACTTTTCAGTTTCTAAGAATTTCTAATTTTTCAAAAATTTGGCTAACACCCTAAATTTTCGAAAATTTTCGCCATAACCTCCTTTATACGGGGAGACCTTTAAAACCGCAACTTGCCTCACACGGATCTCACCAATCCAAAAGAATAAGAAAAAGCCAAGCGGCTAGCCAATCAGCTCATAAAATCATCAAACCCCAATAAATTAGTAAACGTGTACCTATTTGTTGGGCATACAATTTTATTCCTTTTTTAGCTTCCATGTTATGACCTGTTCAATGTATATACATGTATATGCATGCAATTTCAAACAGTTTTAAATTCAGTTCAATATTTGATTTGATTTGGCTAAATTTACTTTCATTTCTCTTGTTGGCTTTATGGTTCCAATATATTTTTATTAATCACACTAATAATCAAACAACACAACCAGCAATCAATTAGTTGATTAAATTTTTAAATGCATAACTTTTATATATAGTCAAAAATCATATTTTCAGTGCAAATCACAACAATAAATTCTAACTAAGTTTTGGTTCTCACACCAATCAATTGGAAATATATAGATATCCCACTTTCGAAGCTCGAACATAAGCACTGGTAATGATACATCATCATCAGAATTATCCTCGGACGTCTAGAGTGTGATTCTATATCTACCCAATATATTTGAGACTTTGTACACACGCTAGCTAGGCGTATATGCAAAATCTTCATATACCTGATAGTCCAAATTCAAAATAAGATAAATATTCAAATACGTATAATAAGGTTTAAATTTTCAAAATAAAATTTGTTTTCATTTTTTTATTTTAAAAATAACACTCTTCCAACTCATTCTACGATACTACTGATCCTATCTCTAATGAGTCATTCTCATTGGATATTACTAAACCAATCTCTGATGAATTCTTTCGTTTGGTTTTAATATGCCTTGTTCTCGAGCCCTGTAAACAAAAGCTCTGATACCAAGCTGAAACGACCCAAAATTCCCTTATGGGAAAGCCCAGATTGAGTTAAGAACAACACTCATCAGAACACAAACAACAGAACATTTCATTGCTATTAAACAATTACATCAGAGTACAAGAATATTCCAGAGTATGAATAATTATTACATATTGGAAATTCAATATCAGAGATTTTAAAATACAAAGCAGCGGAGAATAATACATAATACAACAGAAAGTAAAACACGGATATAGGGCTTTCCGAATATCGCTTGAGCTGTAAACTAGGATCCTGTGAATATAATATCTGCAAAACCAAAACTACTAGTTGCCAGTGTGGAAAAAAAGGGCACCCAGAGTTTAGGTTAAAACAATTAACTCCAAGTCGGTCATAGGACTGGTGTGAGAACTAAAAGAGTTATTAATATTTAATTTAAAAGTGGGGAAATCATGGGACCAAGCTGTAACACGGAACGGGTTTACTCCACATGAATCTTAGTTTAAAATAAAACAACGCAATGCTTTTTTAAAAATGAAACTATTATAAGGCTCAGGTCCCATCACACAATGCAACGCAAGCCGGAGGATAGAGTTTTACCTTATAATAGCCGTACATGCTTGATACGTATAAAACAAAATTATTTTGATATTACTGTAAGTGTATAGTGTCAAAATCAGCTTCAAATATAAATGTATCAATCATAGACAGCATAGTACCCATCCTACTATGTCGCCATACTAGTTCTACAATTAAAACCGAAATGTCGTATTGGAAGTAGGATTTCCATCTATGAACCAAAGCTAGGGATCGTCCTTATCGAATTCGAGACACTCTAGCCAATGCCTCAGGAACAGAACGCATCGTCCCTTAGAGCCACAGGGATGATCCACAAACTTACGTTAATGGATTATATATAATTCCTAAACAATACGTTTCCCCGCCCTATAGTGCGTAAATTAAGAGCCACTAGGGACCCAAATCCGAGGTAACTCGTTTTCCATCATCCACATAAGTAAAAATATTTGGGCTCCATACCATGACACCACTTCTAGATAGAAAGAAACGCATGTTCTCCCTGGATCCTTCTCCTGTTTCTGGTTCATACCGGGGTGTGAGGCTCGCGAAGTAATGCTATACACAAAGCTATGCTAATTAAAGTTGTGCTTTGATCGTCAACCACAAAACTCTGCTTTTCAACAAAAGCCTTGTTCATTTGCATCTTGGCATGCCACACTGACATTTTTTTAAGACGCAACCATTATTATAACCACTTCTAGTGCTAATCCAAAAAAAAACAAAAGCCTCCTCAGTTTCATATAGACCAAAAAAACCATTACAACAGTCACTGTTTTTTATTATTTTCTTATAATCAACCAAAAAGCTTGTAAAGATAAAATCAATTCTAGTTCCAGCCTTTCTCTATATCTTCCCATTCTCACCATCCGCTGCCACCCTCCACGTTACTGCTCCCGGACCCTCCTCCCCAATCATATTCATATGGGGATGTGGCAACCGTCTTGCCTTTATCGACAATTTGCTGCTTTTCAATCTCCGACCTTTCACCTCTGTCTTCTCCTCAAGGCGGGATCAAGACCAGTCCATCTCTTTGTTGCGTACAGCCACACTGACAATTCACGCCATGCAACTGATGTCTATCAATATCTAACCTCTAAGCTCATACGTCTCAGAGAAGGGTGTTAAGCAAGAGAATAAATTCTCTGTCACCAAAAAGATATATATTTAATAGAGATCAATTAGCACAGAATGAAATCCAATGTCATATCCGTCGATCTCCAAGTAAATCTGAACGAACTCCAGTTATTACCTTGTCTTAGGTATACAGCCCAATCAAGACATCAGTAATCATGTAAACAATGTGAAGAACTCCAGCCTTCAACCACCGTCTTCATCATCGACTTTTGGTCATTGTATCAATTATTCAGAATGGGTGAAACCCGGTCTTTCCGAATAACTCGTGTATTTTATAATCAAGTGCTATAAAAACATATCATATGCCTCATTCCAAGTCAAAATATTCTTATATTCAAATATTCACATCTTTAGGGAAAGGTTCCCATTAATTTTATCAAAGTAAATCCTTTAAGATTTATTCTTTAATCTTCCCTTAGATATCATTTCAAAAGATTTTATTTTATCTAGTCGGGAGTAAAACTGGTGGTACTCCATTTTCAATCATTTCATGAATTCGATAAATTTAATTATCTCATTCCAATCTAATTAAATGTAACAACCCGCAATTTCTAAACTAATTTAAATTTTTTATTTTAGCAATTTTAACAGATTTTGAATAATTAAAATGGTTTATTTTAGATAATAACGACAAAAAATTATTTTAAATGAAGCTGCGACGTATAAATTTATAATTTATATATTACAAGCCTGAAATGGCGCGGTAGTTTCAAATTTTGATTTTAAAATTTGAAAAAGTATATAAAATCGAATATAAGTCAGAATCGGACGAAACCAGAAAAGTTGGGTGTAACACCCCACATTTTTAATATAATTAAAAATGTACAAATATGTATATATGCATAGATAGGTAAATAATGGTGATGTATAATGAAAAATTAATTCATACACTGAAGAGTAAGGAAATTAATGCGATAACAATGTGTGTAATCGAAGAGATGAGAAAATAAAAATACTTAATTTAAATATCAGGAATTAAGTAAAATGGACATCACCATTGCGTCCGTCTCAGAGTTCTGGTCAAGATAGACACTTGGTTTGCGTAAAACGGACATCATATGAAGAAGTTATTAAGCCTAGAAATTTGTATACGCACAAGAGAAATATATATATATATATATATATATATGTATGTATGTATGTATATATATATATACAAACAAATTAAAATATAAAATAAAGAATAAAATAAGGATTGCATGTAATAAATACATGCACTGAAAAAAATGTAATGCATGCATTAAAAGAAAGAAAGGATTGGTTGCATGCAACGTAAATATGTTGCATGCACTGATTTGCAAACATAATGCATTAACATTAAAAGAAAAAGATTCATGCAATGGCTTAATTTAAGTATTGTAACTAACATGAAAAAGAGAAGTAAGGAGAGAACAATAATTATCATTGTTCTAAGACTTATTAATAAAAGACTTCATAGCTCAGTTAGTTAAGACATTGGATTTGTAACATGGAGGTCGGGGGTTCGAACCCCGACGGCGACATAATTTTTATCTTTGTTTTAGAGAGGGCCAACTGAACATGCAAATATATGTATGTGTACAAATTCAAAATTCGAAAGTATAAGAACGTACGTATAAGGAAATAAAGAAAATATATGTATATATATGAGAATATATATATATATATGCACAAATATATATATACAGAAGATAAAATTCAAGATAAGGCTATAGTCAATGAAATATGGCAAGAATCAAATTACGGTGCAACATCTTCGAATTTTGAAAATAAAACGAAAATTGTGCGTATATATATACATATACATATATATATATATACACACACGTAAAATGGTCGGTAGAGTAATTGTATACATATAAGATTATTTCATGTGAATAAAACAGTTGAATAAATTCAAGAAATTCAAAAGTTCAAAAATCAAATTTCTACGCCAAAACAATTCAAACATTCGAAATTCGAATTTCTGTGCCAAAACAGCTTGCGGGACCCAATGCTGACTCAGCGCTGCGTGTACGATAAGATTTGGCTAGATTCATCTGCGAACCTGGAATATTTTCTTAACTGGGTTCAATGTTGACTCAGCACTGCGTGTACGATAAGGTCTTGAGCACCTATATAAACACCCCTAAGGCTACAGTTTTCTCTACACATCTTCATTATGCCTATACTCTTCCCTAATTCATATCAAAATAAATCAAAGACGGGGTTATGCTTCTCAAGTTCTTCGTTAGAATTCAAGTAGATAATCAAAGGCTAATTCAACGACTTCAACAAATATTTTCTAAGAATCAAATCTAAATTAAAGGAACGATAATCTATGTCAAGGGATAGCTTTTTAGTTTCAGAAATCAGATCCCAGAATTCAAGATCCGTTCTTAAATCAGTGAGTGGGATTACAATACACTTCATGCATAATAGTATTATTATCGTTCGTCATTCCTCGGTTAAAATTCACGTTGCAATTTAAAATAATCTTTGTATGCTTAATCTATTCCTCTTCCCTATTCTTCCTTTTCATTTTTGAAACTTTGGCTACCTTCGAGCTAAGGTCAACAGCGCATAAATTATAGTTATTTGGGAAGAGCTTGAGATTTAATCGATGAATTAGGCAATTTGGGTAAAAAGATTATTACACGAATGGTTGTGTAAGGAAAGTAGAAATGGGTTAAGTAGCACTTGACATATGAATAAGCTTAACCAACATGTGAGGAATGATAGCAACCTGTTAGGAACACATGTATGGGAAACTGGAATAATAGGTATAGCCTATTAACGGGATTATAAGCATGAACATAAATTGGTGTTTTTGGGTAAATCTTGAATTTGAGACTTGAAAATTGGATATGGCGTTAAGATCCTAGAAATATAATTAAAAATGGAATATGTTGGACAAACCATGTTTTTATGTAATTATGGAACTCGACACATAACATGAAATTGACAATAGTGACATAACTTGAACATGAACATGCTTGTGAATTGGTAATTGACATTTGATATCTAGAATGAACATGAATGTAACACCCCGTAATTCTGTAACGCTAAGTGTAACACCCCGTGAATTCTATGACTGTGAAACTCACAAATTAAAGTATAATTAAATTCAAATCAAAGAACTAAGGGAAACGGGATACGCCATTGCGTTCGTCTCGGAAAAATACGCGAAATAGAGTCCGAGTTTTCGAAAAACGGATATCGTATGAAGAAGTTATGGACGAACGAAGTTGGGCGAAAAACCGAAAAAGGGCCAGAATGCACTGGCGCACTTGGGAAGTGCGCCAGAACAAAATGAACTGGCGCACCTATGAAGTGCGCCAGTACATTTTTGACCTGGCGCACCTGCCAAGTGCGCCCAGGTCAAAAATGACCTGCTGGCCAGGTCTGGTCTAGCCCTGGCTGGCCAGGTCGGTGTGTGGTCGAATTTCTGTGGTCTGCTTTGTCATTAGGGCTAGGTGGCGGGTTTTTATTGGTCTCTCTTCCTAATGAATGGCTACGATCTAACCTAGCAACATCAATGGTCCTAATCAATTCCTAACCTCTATATAAACAACCCTAGACTAAACCCTAATCTATTCATTCAAAATAAGATTATAGCCGCCATGTTGCTGAGGAACGACAAAGAGTAGCCGCCGACTAGAGAGAGAGTTAGGAAGAAAGTTCTAAAGCCTAAAGCAATTCAAGCAACCTAAAGCTAATCAATTCAACAAAGGAATCGTGTCTCTTAATTAGAGAATTCGCCGCAACCATTGTAAGTAGAGTATTACTTTGGTATAAATAAACAACTGTGTTGATGTGTATGCTTGAATTGTGGCAATGGAAGTAATTCGTGTTTGTGCAAAATTATGTTATTCATTATAAAGAACTACATGCGGTAGTTCTATGCAAATATACGTTTGGAATATTGCGCAAATTATGTAATCTATGTTGAAGCTACATGTATGTAGTTGAGTGAAATTTATGCAAGTTTGGGGCTTTGTTATTATGTCGTCATGATGTATATTTTGTGCATAAATCGTTTTGCAAGCAATTGAGACAAGTTTGATTTTTATAGTTCATATGAAACTATGTTGGAATTTTGACACCATAATCCATGTATTAAGTCATGCTTATGAATATGGCTAGGCTATGAATGATATTTGGCATAATTGAAATCTATGATTAAGTCTATCTTGTTTAAAAGAATTATATGATGACATATGTGAGACATGGCTAGGTTAGACTCAAAAATCCCTTTTTGCAAGTTTAAGCAAAAACCATGATTAGACTTAAACCATGATTAAGTTGAACTATGCTTTTGTGTTAGTAACAAAGTATCCCCTTTGTAAACATGTAGGAACCTTATGGACATGACTTGTTTATGTTTATGCCATGAACAAATTTAACTTTACTTATGCCATGCTTATGTTTGACATTATGCCTAAATAAGAATATAGGTTCATGTTGGAGTTAAACCTATGCAAGTTCACATGCTTTTATTCATGTCACCTATGTTACCACTATGCAAGTACACCAATTTCTATTTTGTATTTCCAACGTCGTATTGCAAGTTCATGCGCTCACTTTCCCCTCTTTGTGTATACGCCATAAGCCTCCCCTTTCGCATGGCTAAATTGGGCTTTAAAAGGCTAAGCCCAATATATATGAACGGACGTGTAAAACGGGGGAAAACAACGTTGGGTTAAAATGAATTAATGAATGAAAATATAAAATAGAAGGGCCCAAATTCAAGTATGGGTTGGGCCCGTGATTGGTGTAATCTTTACACCATTAACTTAATAATGGGCCGCAAATATTTACATATAAGAAATAAAGAAGAATGACAAGATATGTAAATGTAGAAAATACGATGTGTTTAACCCGAGGTTGGATTGAGTTGTGATGTAAACCTGCCCGGAACCGCCCGGCTGTCCAGTAGTCACAACAATACCTATCCAATGTGGTAGGTTAAACATGGAGCCCAGCAAGGACCCGAGGTTAGACTGAGTTGTGGCGTAAGACTGCCCGGAACCAACCGGCAACAGGCAGCCACAACAATACCTGTCTAATGTGAGAGGTCAGGGCCTTAATAAGACAATTAAGGCTGAGTCAGGATTGTTAGGATTAAGTGGACTAAAGACTTAATCAAAATGGAACATGCTAAACTAAACGGACTGGTGGGGTTAGGTTAGAAACACTTAACCAACTTAGCATGTTGGCTAGAGATAGAAAACCTAGTAACGGGGGACCCTTTTCAGCAGTAACCCTAGAAGGTGTATCATGATACCCTGAAACTAGGCAGGGTGGGGCACGATTACTGGGCTGATTGTAAGAGGTCAAAGCGACGGCGGTGGTGTAGCAGTGTAGGTTCTAACGGAGTGCGGGCGTGCACACACTCCGGCGCAGAAAAATAAGGCACTGGACACCAGTAGCATACCTGTGCACTCTAAGGTTGTGTCGGGTTGCCACTATGGGACTTGATACACCCCATGGCGGGACCAGCATAGGTAACTACAGACATCGGGGGCCGTAAGACACATGTAACTATGCGAGTAGGAGCCGATCATCATTGAATGGATCACATCACCCTGATCTTGGGGTGCAAATTGGAAACTAGTTTATATGGGTTCAGAGATTAACATGGGGTACGATAGTATATTCGACCCTAGATAACTTAACCAAGTTCATAGTGTTTGCCCACTTCCTGTTTTACTTATCATACCCAGTTCTTTATTCATAGACAAAGTAGTACTAGACTTACTCAGGCTTTATGTCTGACTCTATTTTTCTTTCGTCTTCTTTCTTCCGTTCCCCCCCCCAGGTCCTCAGGGAGGGAACACAGCAGCTTGACCAGCCTCAACATCCAGCTTTGAAGAAGAGAAATGTATTGCTTGGACTTTCCTGTTTTGAACTATGGCTTTGGACAATCCACTAAGGGGCTCTTGCAGTTTATCTATGTTTTATTTATGCTTCTTTAAATAATGTACTCAAGACAGATTATGAAAGTGTTATGTTATGTTTTTGGAAAGGATGTTGTTGTAACACGTATTTGACTTAATGAAATAAAGTTTGTTGTTCTTCCGCTGTTTTTACAAATATGTGTTCTTATATCTGTCTTGTATATCTGTGACTTGTACTTATAAACCTCCACCAAAATTAGGGCATTCCCTTTGAGAGTGACCCTAACGGAGGTGGGGTGTTTCACTTGGTATCAGAGCATAGGTTTACCAGATAAGATAAAAAGTTTTGAAAAATTATTTTCAAAAAGGAAATTTAAAGAAGCATTTTTAAAAAGAAAAATATTATTCTATTTTTAAAAGGCAAAGTCCACTCCCCAAAGCCATAGGAACTATCTCTTATCCTTCGTTTTGAATCTATCCTTTTTTTTTGTTTCAGCATGTCCCAAGAACTTAATTTGCCGGAAGGGGTGCCAATACCTGGTTGGTTTAGACGGTTCTTAGAAGCAAGGGCCACTCAGCCAGGTCCTACCATTCCTCCTCCCCCAGCTGAAGGAAATCATCCAGCTGCAGCAGCACCTTTTCCTCCACCTCCTCCTCGGGGAAACGCATTCGCTAAGATATGTAAAGATTTTAAAGCCATGGGAGGAAGGGATTTCCATGGAACTGAGTCCTTCGTAGCAGCTAG
The DNA here is from genome assembly GCA_030737875.1 of Allium sativum. Taxonomy (NCBI): domain Eukaryota; kingdom Viridiplantae; phylum Streptophyta; class Magnoliopsida; order Asparagales; family Amaryllidaceae; genus Allium; species Allium sativum. The sequence continues at coordinate 326,698,306 of CM060921.1, read as the reverse complement.
GAATTGGCTGAAAGAAACTGAAGACCTATTCATCATCTTTGAGGTAGAAGATAGACAAAAAGTACAGTTGGCAGTGTGGCTATTGAAGGGTGAGGCTTCCTGCTGGTGGGAAGTCACTAATGCTGAAAGACCAGTGGAGACATGGGAGGACTTTAGGGCAAGGTTTGAGACCAAATTTCTCTCAGATGCAGAAAGGAGTTTGCAGTTAGAAAAATTCCTATTTCTTAAGCAAGGAGACAAGACTGTCAGAGAGTATGTGAATCAGTTCGATGAGCTGGCTAGGTTTGGACTTGACCTAGTCAACACCCCGCACAAGAAGGCTCTCCGTTTCGTCAAAGGGTTAAATGAGCCATTACACAGTTTGGCCATGACCCATATACCCATGGGGGCCACGTATGAAAGATTGGTGCAAATGGCATTGCTGAATGAGGAGGATAAGGGCAAGAAGGAGACAAAGGCAGAAAGCTCTCAAGGGAAGAAAGAGGGTTTGCAGCCTAAGAAGACAGATTTTAAGAAGGGCGGGGAAGGCAACAAAGAGAAGAGGACGTGTAATTTCTGTGGCAAAGTGGGGCACTTAGTAAAGGACTGCCGTAAAAAGAAGGCCAAGGAGAATGGTGGGTGCTTTTCATGCGGTCAGACGGGCCATAGGGCTAAAGATTGCCCAAAGAAACGAGGACAGGGGCAGGGGGCTGGATCCACCCCAGGGGCACAGGTTCATGTGCTGGAAGCGCCACCTTTGCAACAGCGAGGTACAAACACTTCTGTAGAAAGTGTAGTTTATCTTTACGATCACCCCGTTCGCACTTTATTTGATTTCGGCGCATCACACTCCTTTATCTCGTCTGCTTTAGTAGAATCTCTGCACCTAGAAACTAGTATAGTAGAGGACCCCTTAATTGTTTCAAACCCAATTGGGGGCCCAGCTCATTTGTCTATGATCTGTGTGGGATTGAAAATCTCTATTCTAAGCGTAAAATTTCAATGTAGTGCCTTTGTTTTGGGCTTTTCGGGGTTATGGTTTGATTTTGGGTATGGATTGGCTATCCAGTAATGGGGCCATCCTTGATTGTGAGAAAAGGGTTGTTAAGCTCCTAACCCAGCTCGGTAATACTTTGGAAATTTCTTGTAATCCCTCGTATGCGGTTATGCTTAGTTATCTTGAATCGCTAGATGCCTCTGTTGAAAATTTGCAATCAGTTAGAGTGGTCCGGGAATATCCGGATGTCTTTGAAGAGGTGAAGAGCTTGCCTCCGAAGCGGGAAATAGACTTCCGCATATATCTTGTAGATAATGCAAAGCCCGTTGCGTTGCCCGTTAGACATATGGCTCCACGAGAAAGGAAAGAGCTCAGTAAACAGATTAAAGAGCTTCTAGAAAAGGGGTTCATTAGGAGGAGCATTTCAGAATAGGGCACTCCAGTAGTGTTCGCCACTAAGGCTGAAGGTTCATTTCGTTGATGCATGAGTTGTGAAGAATCACCTTAGTAAGTACATTTGGCAACATAGTTGACATTTGTTTATTTTCAAGAGATAACTCATCTATGTGGAATACCTTCTAGTAAGTGAACAAGATCCAAGATTCACTAGTGAATTTTGGAGAGCTTGCATGGAACCATGAGTACGCAGTTAAGGCTTGAGCCAAGTATACTAGAAGGAGAATAAGTGAAAGAGGAACGAGAGGCAAGGGTTCCAACTCATATTTTGGAAACAAGAATTAAGAAGCTACGAAATTGTGAAGTTAAAAACAGACAAAGCATAATGGAGTTAAGCTCAAGAAATGCGACTTAGAAGATTGAAGACTAGATTCGTGCATAATATCTCTTCTTAAGAGTATATCCTTGATTCCTCTCTTCCTGTAGAGCTTACTTGCATAGTATCTTTTCGGTATATCCTCTCGGTCCCATTCTCAATCCAATTTCTATTGCAAACCACATAGGGAGTATGACTCATCTGTTAGTAACACATGTTGGGGCTCGAGGGTGTTCATTGGTTTGACTAAAGTTTTCGGGTTTTATAGGATACAGATTGGTCTTAGGAAGGGACTCCCTTATGACCTAAAAGGAGTCCATCATGCTTAGTTGCCTAGAATCATATATGGTGGTTGGATTGATTAACTCTTTGGGTGTCAGTCTGATGTTGATTTCGGTCTTCGGGGCTGATGCTTAGAGAGTTCTTCTCCTAATCAATATATATGTGGCATAGATTTCCAGTTTCGACATTGCCTAATGGGCACAAAGTTTTTACTTGCTTCTATCATTCGACTATACCTTTAGGTAGGGCCATTCCCTATCATCGAGAAAATTGGGAAAATGGCCTATAGATTAGAGCTACCCGAGAAGTTGGCTGGAGTCCACAACGTTTTTCACGTTTCACATCTCCGTAAATGTCTACATGAGTCTGCTGAAGTGGTAGAGCCAAATATCCTCGAAGAGGCCGAAGTGGAGCGCGAAGCAACCATAAGAAGAGTTCCAACCCGCATCTTAGGAACAGAAGTGAAGAGGCTACGCAACCGCGAAGTCAAGCTCGTCAAAGTTCAGTGGAGCGACGCCGAGGGAGACGCGACTTGGGAAACGGAAGCTAAAATACGCACAGCCTACCCTTTTCTGTTCGAGGGTACATCCTTGATCTTTCATTTTCCTTAAGTTGCGCTTTTATCTATCTTCTTAGGTATATTTCCTCGACCTTATCTTTTAGGTAGAATCTTTTTGGATGGAAACATGTAGTTGAAACATGTTATGTATGATGGTTGCAAGTGGTTGCAAGTGATTGCTAGTGGTTGCTCGTGGTTGCATATACACACACAATCTAGGTTTTAGATCGGCTCAGTCACTTCATATTGCATATGCATATATGTTTGCTTTCGTATGTGGTTGAACTTTAATGTGTTGTCATATGGATGCTGCATTTGTATTGAATGGTTGTGCACTCATGTAGAATCATGAATAGGAAAATTTGCATACATAATGGATTCATGGCACTTACATAATTCGCATTAAGGAGGTCAACTGAATCAGTAGACCGCCTGATTTTGCATTAGATAAGTTCATATACACACACTTCGCATATGATCATGAAGCATTAGGAGTCTTTTAAGGACAATGGATGCTCGTGTTTGATGGATGAGTAGATGGGTGATTGGATGTTAGGATATACATTCCTCCTAGCTTGAAGATTTCGGGGACGAAATCCTTTTAAGTGGGGGAGAATGTAACACCCCGTGAATTCTATGACCGTGAAACTCACAAATTAAAGTATAATTAAATTCAAATCAAAGAACTAAGGGAAACGGGATACGCCATTGCGTTCGTCTCGGAAAAATACGCGAAATAGAGTCCGAGTTTTCGAAAAACGGATATCGTATGAAGAAGTTATGGACGAACGAAGTTGGGCGAAAAACCGAAAAAGGGCCAGAATGCACTGGCGCACTTGGGAAGTGCGCCAGAACAAAAATGAACTGGCGCACCTGTGAAGTGCGCCAGTACATTTTTGACCTGGCGCACCTGCCAAGTGCGCCCAGGTCAAAAATGACCTGCTGGCCAGGTCTGGTCTAGCCCTGGCTGGCCAGGTCGGTGTGTGGTCGAATTTCTGTGGTCTGCTTTGTCATTAGGGCTAGGTGGCGGGTTTTTATTGGTCTCTCTTCCTAATGAATGGCTACGATCTAACCTAGCAACATCAATGGTCCTAATCAATTCCTAACCTCTATATAAACAACCCTAGACTAAACCCTAATCTATTCATTCAAAATAAGATTATAGCCGCCATGTTGCTGAGGAACGACAAAGAGTAGCCGCCGACTAGAGAGAGAGTTAGGAAGAAAGTTCTAAAGCCTAAAGTAATTCAAGCAACCTAAAGCTAATCAATTCAACAAAGGAATCGTGTCTCTTAATTAGAGAATTCGCCGCAACCATTGTAAGTAGAGTATTACTTTGGTATAAATAAACAACTGTGTTGATGTGTATGCTTGAATTGTGGCAATGGAAGTAATTCGTGTTTGTGCAAAATTATGTTATTCATTATAAAGAACTACATGCGGTAGTTCTATGCAAATATACGTTTGGAATATTGCGCAAATTATGTAATCTATGTTGAAGCTACATGTATGTAGTTGAGTGAAATTTATGCAAGTTTGGGGCTTTGTTATTATGTCGTCATGATGTATATTTTGTGCATAAATCGTTTTGCAAGCAATTGAGACAAGTTTGATTTTTATAGTTCATATGAAACTATGTTGGAATTTTGACACCATAATCCATGTATTAAGTCATGCTTATGAATATGGCTAGGCTATGAATGATATTTGGCATAATTGAAATCTATGATTAAGTCTATCTTGTTTAAAAGAATTATATGATGACATATGTGAGACATGGCTAGGTTAGACTCAAAAATCCCTTTTTGCAAGTTTAAGCAAAAACCATGATTAGACTTAAACCATGATTAAGTTGAACTATGCTTTTGTGTTAGTAACAAAGTATCCCCTTTGTAAACATGTAGGAACCTTATGGACATGACTTGTTTATGTTTATGCCATGAACAAATTTAACTTTACTTATGCCATGCTTATGTTTGACATTATGCCTAAATAAGAATATAGGTTCATGTTGGAGTTAAACCTATGCAAGTTCACATGCTTTTATTCATGTCACCTATGTTACCACTATGCAAGTACACCAATTTCTATTTTGTATTTCCAACGTCGTATTGCAAGTTCATGCGCTCACTTTCCCCTCTTTGTGTATACGCCATAAGCCTCCCCTTTCGCATGGCTAAATTGGGCTTTAAAAGGCTAAGCCCAATATATATGAACGGACGTGTAAAACGGGGGAAAACAACGTTGGGTTAAAATGAATTAATGAATGAAAATATAAAATAGAAGGGCCCAAATTCAAGTATGGGTTGGGCCCGTGATTGGTGTAATCTTTACACCATTAACTTAATAATGGGCCGCAAATATTTACATATAAGAAATAAAGAAGAATGACAAGATATGTAAATGTAGAAAATACGATGTGTTTAACCCGAGGTTGGATTGAGTTGTGATGTAAACCTGCCCGGAACCGCCCGGCTGTCCAGTAGTCACAACAATACCTATCCAATGTGGGAGGTTAAACATGGAGCCCAGCAAGGACCCGAGGTTAGACTGAGTTGTGGCGTAAGACTGCCCGGAACCAACCGGCAACAGGCAGCCACAACAATACCTGTCTAATGTGAGAGGTCAGGGCCTTAATAAGACAATTAAGGCTGAGTCAGGATTGTTAGGATTAAGTGGACTAAAGACTTAATCAAAATGGAACATGCTAAACTAAACGGACTGGTGGGGTTAGGTTAGAAACACTTAACCAACTTAGCATGTTGGCTAGAGATAGAAAACCTAGTAACGGGGGACCCTTTTCAGCAGTAACCCTAGAAGGTGTATCATGATACCCTGAAACTAGGCAGGGTGGGGCACGATTACTGGGCTGATTGTAAGAGGTCAAAGCGACGGCGGTGGTGTAGCAGTGTAGGTTCTAACGGAGTGCGGGCGTGCACACACTCCGGCGCAGAAAAATAAGGCACTGGACACCAGTAGCATACCTGTGCACTCTAAGGTTGTGTCGGGTTGCCACTATGGGACTTGATACACCCCATGGCGGGACCAGCATAGGTAACTACAGACATCGGGGGCCGTAAGACACATGTAACTATGCGAGTAGGAGCCGATCATCATTGAATGGATCACATCACCCTGATCTTAGGGTGCAAATTGGAAACTAGTTTATATGGGTTCAGAGATTAACATGGGGTACGATAGTATATTCGACCCTAGATAACTTAACCAAGTTCATAGTGTTTGCCCACTTCCTGTTTTACTTATCATACCCAGTTCTTTATTCATAGACAAAGTAGTACTAGACTTACTCAGGCTTTATGTCTGACTCTATTTTTCTTTCGTCTTCTTTCTTCCGTTCCCCCCCCCCCCCAGGTCCTCAGGGAGGGAACACAACAGCTTGACCAGCCTCAACATCCAGCTTTGAAGAAGAGAAATGTATTGCTTGGACTTTCCTGTTTTGAACTATGGCTTTGGACAATCCACTAAGGGGCTCTTGCAGTTTATCTATGTTTTATTTATGCTTCTTTAAATAATGTACTCAAGACAGATTATGAAAGTGTTATGTTATGTTTTTGGAAAGGATGTTGTTGTAACACGTATTTGACTTAATGAAATAAAGTTTGTTGTTCTTCCGCTGTTTTTACAAATATGTGTTCTTATATCTGTCTTGTATATCTGTGACTTGTACTTATAAACCTCCACCAAAATTAGGGCATTCCCTTTGAGAGTGACCCTAACGGAGGTGGGGTGTTTCACTAAGATTCACAAATCAAGGCAAAATTAAAAGTTAAAATCAAAATCTGGGGAAACGGGCTGCGCCATTGTGTTCGTCTCGGAATTCTGCATGAAAACGAGTCGGAGTTTGCGTAAATCGGAGTCCGTATGAGGGAGATATGGCCTCCGGAAGTTTCAGAATTCAGTTTAAAATTCGGATAGACAGAAAAAAAATTCAAATTTCAAAAATCGGGCCGGATTGGACAGGGCGGGAATTTTCCCGCCCAAGACACCCAGGTCGACTGGGTAGTTGACCTGGGCTACCCAGGTGGACTGGGTAGTCGACCTAGGGCACCCAGGTCGACTACATAGTCGACCTGGGGTCGACCCCCCCTGTTTTTCCAGCTTTCTGCACCTTGTTTGTTCTGATGTATTTGGTCGCGTTTTCTGACCAGGTTCGTCCACCTAACTGAAACACCCCACCTCCGTTAGGATCACTCTCAAAGGGAATGCCCTAATTTTGGTGGAGGTTTATAAGTATAAGTCACAGATATACAAGACAGAATATAAGAACACATATTTTTGAACAGCGGAAAAACAACAACTTTTATTTCATAAAAGATATGTGTTACAACAACATACCATAATTGTCTTACAATACTTCCAAAAAAAATAACATCTTCATAACTGTCTTGATTACATTATTTAAAGAAGCATAAAGAAAACATAAATAAACTGCAAAAGTCCCATAGTTGTTGTCCAAAGCCATAGTCCAAAACGAAAAGATCCAAGCAATACATTCTTTCTCTTCAAGCTGGATATGAAGGCTGGTCAAGCTGCGGTATTCCCTCCCTGTGGACCTGGGGGGAGGGGGGGGGGAACGGAAGAAAAGAAGACGAAAGAAAAGTAGAGTCAGACATAAAGCCTGAGTAAGTCTAGGACTATTCAGTCTATGAATAAAGAACTGGGTATGATAAGTATAAACTAGAAATGGGAAAGCATCATATAATTAGTTAAGTTGTCTAGGGTCGAATATACTATCGTACCCCATATTAATCTCTGTACCCATATAAACTAGTTCTCAACAGGCACCCCATAATCAGGGTGAAGTGATCCATTTTATGATGATCAGCTCCTACTCGCATAGTTACATGTGTCTTACGGCCCCCGATGTTGTAGTTACCTATGCTGGTCCCACCATGGGGTGTATCAAGTCCCATGGTGGCGGCCCGACACAATCCTAGAATGCACAGGTATGCTACTGGTGTCTAGTGCCTTATTTTTCTGCGCCGGAGTGTGTGCACGCCCGCACCCCGTTAGAACCTACACTTCTGCACCACCGCCGTCGATTTGACCTCTTACAATCAGCCCAGTAATCGTGCCCCACCCTGCCTAGTTTCAGGGTATCATGATACACCTTATAGGGTTACTGCTGAAAAGGGTCCCCCGCTACTAGGTTTTCTATTTCTAGCCAACATGCTAATTTGGTTAAGTGTTTTGTAAACCTAACCCCCAATCAGTCTGTTTAGTTTAGCATGTTCCATTTTGATTAAGTATTAATATAATTTACTTAATCCTATCAATCCTGACTCAGCCTTAATTGTCTTATTAAAGCCTTGACCTCTCACATTAGACAGGTATTGTTGTGGCTGCCTGTTGCCGGTTGGGTCCGGGCAGTCTTACGCCACAACTCAGTCTAACCTCGGGTCCTTATTGGGCTCCATGTTTAACCACCCACATTGGATAGGTATTGTTGTGACTACTGGACAGCCGGGCGGTTCCGGGCAGGTTTACATCACAACTCAATCCAACCTCGGGTTAAACACATCGTATTTTCTACATTTACATATTTTGTCTTTCTTCTTTTTATATGTAAATATTTGCGGCCCATTATTCAAAAATCAATTTAAGCTAATGGTGTAAAGGTTTACACCAATCATGGGCCCAACCCATTCTTGAATTTGGGCCCATCTACTTTTATATTTTCATTTATTAATTAATTTGGCCCAACGCTATTTCCCCCGTTTAATACGTTCGTTTATTATAATATATGTTGGGCTTAGCCTTTTTAAGCCCAACTTAGCCACGTGAAAAAGGGGAGGCTTAAAACGTGATTATATACACAAAAAGGGGAATGTGAACGCATGAACTTGCAGCATAACGTTGAAACTACAAAATAGAAACTGGTGTACTTGCATTGTAGTAACATATACTTTGGTCATAAAGCATAAGTGACATGAATCAAACCATGTAAACTTGTGGTTAAGTTAAGAATCTAACTAAATTAGATATCATTATTGACACATAGTCTTAACTACAACATAAACCTATATTTTTACTTAGGCATAATGTCAAACATAAGCAAATCATGTTTATAAAATTACTATATGTTTACAAAGGTGCTTACTTTTGTTACTAATACAAAAGTATAGTTCAACTAGAATTATTCCAACTTAATCATGATTTTTAATCTATTCACATAATCATGGCACAAATATACCCAAACATGAAATCATGGTTTTTGATCTATTCATGTAATCATGGCATAAATATTCCTAAACATGAAATCATGGTTTTTTTTACTTTATTCATGCAAACTTGCAATTGGAATGTAAATCTAACTTAGCTATGTGTCACATATATTATCATATAATTCTTGTTAACAATATAGGCCTAACATGTTTTTCAATTAGGCATAATACCAAACATAGCCTAGACATATTTATAAAATCAACATAAGTTCACAAAGAGGCTTACTTTTGTTTCTAATACAAAAGTATGGTTTTATACATAGAATCATGATGCCAATTCTAACATAATTTCATATGAATCATAATACCCCAAATTTGATCCAATTACACAAAAAGTGATTTTTTTACAAAAATATACATTATGTTGGCATAGTAGCAAAACCACATACTTGCATGAATCTCAATTAAACAACCACAAACATGTAGCTTCAACATGAATTACATACTTGCGAATATCCAATCGTATACTTGCATAAATCTCAAATAAACTACCGCAAACATGTAGTTTTTATCATGAATTACATACTTGCGAATATCCAATCGTTATACAACATTCCAAATCGATTAGAATCATAGCAACGCACAAATATGAATTACTATCACCACAAATCAAGTGTAATTCTCATTTTACACAAATCAAACACAGTTATTTATTCACATCGAAATAGTACTCTACTTACAATCGTGTGACGAATTCTTCAATTCAGGAATCTGAATTCTGGATTTGGAGATGCTATTCCTTTGATGTAGGCATTGATTTGATTTGTTTACGTTTAACTTGTAGTTGCTTTGTGCTTTAGAGTTTGTCTCCTAATCGTCTCTCAAATTGGTGGCTACTCCTAGTCGTTCCTCAGCAGCGTGATGGCCTCATTCTTATTTTTGAATGAATAGATTAGGTAGAGTCTAGGGTCATTTTATAGAGTTTATGAACTGATTAGGACCATCGATGTAGCTTGGGTTAATCGTAGCCATTCATTCGAAAGAGAGACCAATCAGGAGCTGACACCTAGCCCTTGTGACAAAGCAAGGCTCAGAAAATCGACCAAACACAGACCAGGCCAGCCAGGGTGGGCTGGGTTCGACCTGGCTCTGGGGCCAGGTCGACAGCCCAGCCGACAGCCCTGTCGACAGCCCTGTCGACCTGGCTAGCCCAGGTTGACTGCCAAGTCGACCTGGGTGCCTTAGGCGGGAATTTTCCTGCCCTGGCCAATTGGGCCCGATTTTGAATTTTAAACTTGTTTTCTGAGCTGTTTTCGTCTGTTTGAATTTTAACCTAAATTCTGAAACTTCCGGAGGCCATATCTTCTTCATATGGACTCCGTTTTTCGAAAACTCGGACTCTATTTCGCGTATTTTTCCGAGACGAACACAACGGCGTATCCTGTTTCCCTTAATTCTTTGATTTGAAATTAATTATACTTTAATTTGTGAATTTCACGGTTATAGAATTCACGGGGTGTTACATTCTCCCCCACTTAAAAGGATTTCGTCCCCGAAATCTTCAAGTTAGGAGGAATGTATATCCTAACATCCAATCATCCATTTACTCATCCATCAAACACGAGCATCCATTGTCCTTAAAAGACTTCTAATGCTTCATGATCATATGCGAAGTGTGTGTGTACGTGTACGTGTACTTATCTAATGCAAAATCAGGCGGTCTACTGATTCAGTTGACCTCCTTAATGCGAATTATGTAAGTGCCATGAATCCATTATGTATGCAAATTTTCCTATTCATGATTCTACATGAGTGCACAATCATTCATACAAATGCAACATCCATATGACAACACATTAAAGTTCAACCATATATGAATGCAAACATATATGCATATGCAATATGAAGTGACTGAGTCGATCTAAAACCTAGATTGTGTGTGTATATGCAACCACGAGCAACCACTAGCAATCACTTGCAACCACTTGCAACCATCATCCATAACATGTTTCAATTACATGTTTTCATCCAAAGGGTTTCTACCTAAAAGATAAGGCCGAGGAAATATACCTAAAAAGATAGATAAAAGCGCAACTTAAGGAAAAAGAAAGATCAAGGATGTACCCTCGAAAAGAAAAGGGTAGGCAGTGCGTATTCTAGCTTCAGTTTCCCAAGTCGCGTCTCCCTCGGCGTCGCTCCACTGAACTTTGACGAGCTTGACTTTGCGGTTGCGTAGCTTCCTTACTTCCGTTTCTAATATGCGAGTTGGAACTTTCCTCACGGTTGCTTCGCGCTCCACTTCAGCTTCTTCTAGGATATTTGGCTCTACCACTTCAGCAGACTCATGTAGACATTTTCGGAGATGTGAAACATGAAAAACGTTGTGAACTCCGGCCAGCTTTTCGGGTAGCTCTAATCTATAGGCAATTTTCCCAATTTTCTCGATGATAGGGAATGGCCCTACGAACCTTGGTGCTAGTTTTCCTGTGGTTCCAAAACGGACAACGTTCCTTAGCGGAGATACCTTAAGAAAAACTCTGTCTCCAACCTCAAATTCAAGGTCGGTCCTCCTCTTGTCGGCGTAGGACTTTTGTCTGTCTTGGGCCGTCTTCATCCTTCTTCGTATTAAGTCTACTTTCTCTGAAGTCTCTCGGATCATATCTGGTCCAAGTATGAGCTTATCAGTAGACTCCCACCAACAATTGGGCGATCGGCACGGTCTTCCATATAAAGCTTCGAAGGGCGCCATCCCGATGGTTGCTTGATAGCTGTTATTGTAGGCAAATTCCACCAAAGGAAGATGGTCTTCCCATGTCCCTCCGAAGTCAAGGACGCACAGTCTTAAAAGGTCCTCCAAAACTCTGTTCACTCTTTCTGTTTGGCCGTCGGTTTGGGGATGATAGGCTGTGCTCAAGCATAACTGCGTTCCTACTGCTTCTTGCAGACTCCGCCAAAACTCACTGGTGAAGATAGGGTCTCGGTCACTAACAATGCTGGATGGTATTCCATGGAGTCGAACGATTTCCTTGAGGTAAAGAGATGCTAGGGATGAGGCAGTTCTTTTACTTTTGACAGGTAAAAAGTGGGCGCTTTTAGTAAGCCTATCCACTATTACCCAAATGCTAGTGTTGCCTCTCCTAGACCTAGGCAGCCCATCGATGAAGTCCATTGAGATGCTATCCCACTTCCACTACGGGGCCTCTAGAGGATGTAGCAGACCGCCAGGCTTTTTCTGTTCCGCCTTAACCTGTTGGCACACCATACACTTAGAAACGAATTCTGCCACGTCCTTTTTCATGCCGTTCCAGAAGAAAGTTCTTTTTATGTCCTTGTACATTTTATCTCCGCCTGGGTGTATCGTCATCTTGGAGTGATGTGCTTCCTCGAGAACCCTCTTTACTAAATCCCTTGTCTGTGGGACGCATAGTCTTCCGTCTCGCCTTAGCCAACCCTTATCGTCGATGGAGTATCTGTTGAGGTGACTTGAAGTCTCACCCCTAATTAGCCTGTCAATCGTTTCCACAAGCTGAGGGTCTTCGCGTTGTGCTGTCCCTATTGAGTCCACTAAAGTCGGGCGCACTTCGAGAGATGCTAGCAAACCTGGTACAAAGTCGGAGGAAGGCCTAAAGTCGAAGCTGGCTATAAACTCTAGGCTTTGTCTTTCAACAAACAGTGGGCTTAGGGTCAATTTCTTTCGGCTCAACGCGTCTGCCACTACGTTGCCTTTGCGCGGAGTGTAGGAGATCTCGAAATCGTACGAGGCAAGAAACTCCATCCATCTTTGTTGCCTCAAGTTAAGATCTTTCTGCGAGAAAAGATATTTCAATGATTTATGGTCAGTGTAAAGTTCGAACTTCTCACCTAGGAGATAGTGTCGCCAATACTTAAGTGCAAAGACGATGGCAGCTAACTCAAGATCATGGGTCGGGTAGTTCTTTTCGTGCACTTTCAACTGCCTCCCGCCATAAGCTACTACCCTTCCTTCTTGCATTAAGACGGCGCCCAGCCCTGTCCCACATGCATCTGTATAAACAGTGAACATCTTGCTTCCATCTGGCAACGTCAAAACTGGGGCTGTTGTAAGAGCCCTTTTTAGTCGCTGGAAAGCAAACTCGCAATCCAAGTCCCAATTGAACGCTAGATTCTTCTTGGTCAATTTCGTGAGCGGAGCTGAGATTCTCGAAAAATCCTTTATGAACTTTCGATAGAAACCTGCTAGTCCTAGAAAACTTCGGACCTCAGTTGCATTCCTTGGTGTCTTCCAATCCTGTACCGCCACTACCTTAGCAGGGTCCACTGCTAACCCTTGTTTGGATACTATGTGCCCAAGGAACCTCACCTCTTCTCTCCAGAAGTGGCATTTGGAGAATTTGGCTTTTAGCTGATGGACCCGCAGAGTTTCCATGATTGCCCTTAAGTGCTGAGCATGTTCCTCTTCACTCTTTGGGAAGATAAGGATATCGTCTACGAAGACCACTATGAATTTATTGAGGAAATCTCTGAATACCCTACTCATCAGGTCCACGAAGTAAGCAGGTGCATTTGTCAAGCCGAAAGGCATGACAAGCCATTCAAAGAAGCCGTCTGGGGTTCTGAATGCCGTTTTATCGATACTATCTTCGGCCACCCTTAGCTGATGAAAACCGGTTGCTAAATCGAGTTGGGAGAAAATAGACGCTCCTACAAGCTGATCAAACAAATCGTCAATTCTGGGGAGAGGGTGCCTATTCTTTTTCGTTAGCTTGTTGAGCTCCCTATAGTCAACACATAGACGGAGTGAACCATCCGCCTTTGTAGCGAACACCACTGGAGCGCCCCATTCTGAAATGCTCCTCCTAATGAACCCCTTTTCTAAAAGCTATTTAATCTGTTTACTGAGCTCTTTCCTTTCCCGTGGAGCCATGTGTCTAACGGGCAACGCAACGGGCTTTGCATTATCTACAAGGTATATGCGGAAGTCTATCTCCCGCTTCGGAGGCAAGCCCTTCACCTCTTCGAAGACATCCGGATATTCCCGGAACACTCTAACTGATTGCAAATTTTCAACAGAGGCATCTAGCGATTCAAGGTAACTAAGCATAACCGCATACGAGGGATTACAAGAAATTTCCAAAGTATTACCGAGCTGGGTTAGGAGCCTAACAACCCTTTTCTCACAATCAAGGATGGCCCCATTACTGGATAGCCAATCCATGCCCAAAATCAAACCATATCCCGAAAAGCCCAAAACAAAGGCACTACATTGAAATTTTACGCTTAGAATAGAAATTTTCAATCCCAAACAGATCATAGACAAATGAGCTGGGCCCCCAATTGGATTTGAAACAACTAAGGGGTCCTCTACCATACTAGTTTTTAGGTGCAGAGATTCTACTAAAGCAGACGAGATAAAGGAGTGTGACGCGCGGGAATCAAATAAAGTGCGAACGGGGTGATCATAAAGATAAATTACACTTTCTACAGAAGTATTTATACCTCGTTGTTACAGAGGTGGCGCTTCTAGCACATGAACTTGTGCCCCTAAGGTGGATCCAGCCCTCTGCCCCTGTCCTCGTTTCTTTGGGTAGTCCTTAGCCCTGTGGCCTGTCTCACCGCAAGAAAAGCACCCACCATTCTCCTTGGCCTTCTTTTTTCGGCAATCTTTCACTAAGTACCCCACTTTGCCACAGAAATTACACTTCCTCTTCTCTTTGTTGCCTTTCCAGCCCTTCTTAAAGTCTGTCTTCTTAGGCTGCAAACCCTCTTTCTTCCCTTGAGAGCTTTCTGCCTTTGTCTCCTTCTTGCCCTTATCCTCTTCGTTCAGCAATGCCATTTGTACCAATCTTTCATACGTGGCTCCCATGGGTATATGGGTCATGGCCAAACTGTGTAATGGCTCATTCAACCCTTTGACGAAACGGAGAGCCTTCTTGTGCGGGGTGTTGACTAGGTCCAGCCCAAACCTAGCCAGCTCATCGAATTGATTAACATATTCTTTGACTGTCTTGTTCCCTTGCTTAAGAAATAAGAATTTTTCCAACTGAAAACTCCTTTCCGCATCTGAGAGAAATTTAGCCTCAAACCTTGCCCTAAAGTCCTCCCATGTCTCCACTGGTCTTTCTGCATTAGTGACTTCCCACCAGTAGGAAGCCTCGCCCTTTAGTAGCCATACTGCCAGTTGTACTTTCTGTCTATCTTCTACCTCAAAGATGATGAATAAGTCCTCGGTTTCTTTCAGCCAATTTCTAGCTGCCACGAAGGACTCAGTTCCATGAAAATCCTTTCCTCCCATAGCTTTAAAATCTTTACATATCTTAGCAAACGTGTTTCCCCGTGGAGGAGGTGGAGGAAGAGGTGCTGCTGCAGCTGGCTGATTTCCTGCAGCTGGGGGAGGAGGAACGGTAGGACCTGGCTGAGTGGCCCTTGCTTCTAAGAACCGTCTAAACCAACCAGGTATTGGTACACCCTCTGGCAAGTTAAGTTCTTCGGACATGCTGAAACAAAAAGGATAGATTCAAAACGAAGGATAAGAGATAGTACCTATGGCTTTGGGGGGGGGGGACTTCGCCTTTTTAAAATAAAATAATATTTTCCTTTTAAAAAATGCTTCTTTAAATTTCCTTTTTGAAAATAAATTTTCAAAACTTTTTATCTTATCTGGTAAACCTATGCTCTGATACCAAGTGAAACACCCTACCTCCGTTAGGGTCACTCTCAAAGGGAATGCCCTAATTTTGGTGGAGGTTTATAAGTATAAGTCACAGATATACAAGACAGAATATAAGAACACATATTTTTGAACAGCGGAAAAACAACAACTTTTATTTCATAAAAGATATGTGTTACAACAACATACCATAATTGTCTTACAATACTTCCAAAAAACATAACATCTTCATAACTGTCTTGATTACATTATTTAAAGAAGCATAAAGAAAACATAAATAAACTGCAAAAGTCCCATAGTTGTTGTCCAAAGCCATAGTCCAAAACGAAAAGATCCAAGCAATACATTCTTTCTCTTCAAGCTGGATATGAAGGCTGGTCAAGCTGCGGTATTCCCTCCCTGTGGACCTGGGGGGGGGGGACGGAAGAAAAGAAGACGAAAGAAAAGTAGAGTCAGACATAAAGCCTGAGTAAGTCTAGGACTATTCAGTCTGTGAATAAAGAACTGGGTATGACAAGTATAAACTAGAAATGGGAAAGCATCATATAATTAGTTAAGTTGTCTAGGGTCGATTATACTATCGTACCCCATATTAATCTCTGTACCCATATAAACTAGTTCCCAACAGGCACCCCATAATCAGGGTGAAGTGATCCATTTTATGATGATCGGCTCCTACTCGCATAGTTACATGTGTCTTACGGCCCCCGATGTTGTAGTTACCTATGCTGG